>CM060912.1:816296207-817546207 GCA_030737875.1 Allium sativum
AAAACGAATATAATTAATTCTAATTATAAACAAGGCCTGAAATGGCGCGGCAGTTTCAAAATTTGAATTCAAACTTTGATTGGCTGTACCGGGTGCAAAACAAAACGGATTTGAGTGAAACCAAAAATATTTAAATCTGTTAGTGAATACCTTTCTAACGAATATGAAAAATCAAAGTTTCATAGCGGAAAGCAAAAGTTATGGCCAAATGAATTTTCAGAAAGGTCGCTATGGAATTTATATAGCCCGTGAAAATGGCCATTTTGCAAACGACCTCGGAATTCGTCGAATACACTTTTATTGGATCCGGGATGTAAATTTATTGTTAGGTTTCAAATTTCACAATTTTTGAAGCTAGTATGTGAGCGTGGCAAAGGAAAATGTGTTTTGGTCAATTACAGTTAAATTGGATCGACCAGAAAAGGGCCATTTTACAAACGATCTCAGAATTCGACAAAACTAGTTTTGTTGCGACCGTATCGTTAAAACATAGCTAGATTTATTTTTCTGGAATTTTTCGAATCAGTTTGTGGCCTTGGCAAATTGAAATGTACGTTCAAATTAAATATTGAATGTTTTATATTTTTAATTTGAAGGAAAACTGACTGAAACAGTCGAATGAGCCTTCGAAACATATCCCATTGTGTTCGGAATGGGGGTAAAACGCTAGGGACGATAGTCGTTGGGTTTAAATTGGTGTTCGTGTGTTACAAGGGGTATTTTCGAATTTTTAAAACTTTATAAAAAAATATATATCACTGGTCCATGTCAGAACCCCCCCCTCCCACGATATTCTCTCTCTCCCCAATCACGAACAGCGACTCCAGTTCCCCCGCTTCCCAGCCATTTTCCGATCAATCCACGCATCTATAGACCTCACCATTGTTGAACTTTTTGAAGAACTCTTCGAGGGCTTCAAATCAGTACTAGGTACACCAGCCACCGTCGCCTGTATGAGGAGAACCACCTCGTCGAAGTCGATGACTTCCTTCCGCCACTGAGGCTTCCTCAGGCCACCGAGCTGGCCACTCCCCCACGCGCGCGAAGCTCTCTCCTAGCCCTTCGACGCTGCGAAGGCAGATCTTCCTCTAGCTTCGCGGATTGGGAGAAAATTTCAACCCTAGTTTCGAACGATTTGCTGAGGTAATCGGCTGTGTATTATTTAAATTGATTTAAACACTTTTAAGTGTTGCAAACTTCTAAAAATCATATCTTTTTCGTTTCTTGACAAAATTCAGTGAAACAAAAGACAGTGGACTCGTGTGGACGCCTTCTACATTCTAGAAGAGACCACATATTTTTCTGAGCCTTCTACTATTTTTGGTGGAGTGGAACCCAATGTGAGATTTCTAATTTATAAACGATATGGAAAACGACGATGTATAAATTATATAATCGATGTATGAGTTATATAAGCGTTGTACACCTCTTGTCTAAGCGTTGTATAAGTTGTACGTTCGATGTATAAGTTATATATGCATTGTAAAAATTATATATGTGTTGAAATAGAAGTGAAATGCTATATATATATATGTATGTATGTATACGCCCCTCGTCCACAAACCATGGAAGATATTTATTGGTTGTGATTGGTGTGAAAATTGGTTGATTACGATTGGTTGATGAGAACTGTTTGTGGCTGAAATTGGTTGATTATGGTTGAAAAATACCTGTTTATGGTTGAGAAATATTTGGTTGAAACCATATAGGATTAGTTTGTGGAAATGAAAAAATTATACATGCCGCCTGCGTGCGAACTAGATGCATGATTCCCCATTGTCAAAAGCTGCGAGGCTTTAAGGTAGAGCGAGGAGCCGTACTAGGGACGGTCCCGGTTTTAACTACCCTGCCATTATGCTGTCGAAATTTTGAATAATATTCATGTGTTAGAATTACTTTCATTTGTTGAAACTATATTTATTCGTTGAATAGAAAACCTTCATGTGTTGAGTTGAAATTCTATCATGTGTTGAATGGTATTCGAGTTTTTAAATATAAAAATCACCTTTTTATCTATATATACAAACTATAGAAAACATTCATGTGTTGAATCGAAATTCATTCGTTGAATTGAAATTCATGTGTTGAATGGTATTAATATTTTGAAAGAAATTGTTTTATAATAAAAATCCTATTTTTATCATCGATATTAACTATATAAAATAATTTTGTTTTGAAATAAATTGTTTTATAATAAAAATCCTATTTTTATCACCTACATTAACTATATAAAATAGTCGAGTTTTGAAATAAATTGTTTTACATTAAAAATCACACTTTTATTATATACATGAATTGTTAAAAATAGTGAAGGGTAGAAATAGAAGACAGTTAGATAAAAACTTCATTTTTATCAATTGTATGAAAATCATATGGTTTTGAAATCGAAGAATCGATATAAATATATAAATAGAATTGAAATATATCGAATAATGAAGCTGCAGTTCGTATTTTGAAACCGTGATTTCAAACGATTAGTGCGGGAGATCCGACCATCGGATTTTCCTGAAATCGCAACTGTTGGGTTCGCTTTGGAAATATCTTTCCAACGGCACCAACTTTGTAAAAACCCAACGGTTGGATTGTCTGGAATGTTTAATTCAAATCTGAAGAAAAACAGCACCAGAATCGATTATATATATATATATATATAATTATATTTAATCGAATAACGACGCTGTAGTTCGTATTTTGAAATCGAAACTTCAAATGATTATACCGGGAGATTCAACTGTCGGATTTTCCCGAAACTGGAACCGTTGGATTCGTTTTGAAAAGATCTTTCTAATGACATAAATTTGTGAAGATCCAACGGTTAGATTTTCAGATATATGTAAATCAAATCTGAAGAAAAACAGCGCCACGACCGTGTTATGGCCCGAAGCGTAGTTTGAATAAATTGGCTATTTTAAAATAAATAAAAATAGCGATAAATCGTTATAAAATATTATAAATGATATGGATGTGAAATTTAGAAATTAACTGAAGGTTAGCTAAGTCGAATGGTTTCCTGGATTTTGATCTGATGTTGGTTTCGGCCTTCGGGGTTAATATTTGGGAAATCGTTCTCTTACTGATTGACGGTTAGTGACTAATGAATTGAAATGATGCGTATGTAGTATTTATGTAGCATGTGTTTATTATATACACGAGTTGCATAGAAAGACCGGGTTTATCCCATTCTGAATAACTGAATCGACGATAAGAAATCGAAGATGAAGACGGTGGTTGAAGACTGGAAACCTTTACCTCGTTTGGATGGTAACTGATGTCCTGATTGGGAGGCATCCCGAAATATGGATAATGAGTGGTGATCGTCCAGACGTACGTGGAGATCAATGGGTTTGCGAGCTCTATAGTGCCTCCGGTTTCGTTCAGACCCAGAACGGACATTTAAATGGAATGCGTGTCTAACATTGGATTTTATTCTATGTTGATTGATCTCTATTAAATATACATCTGTTTGGTGGCGGTGAATTTATTCTTTTGCTTAACGCCCTTCTCTGAAACGCATGAGCTCAGAGGTTGTATATCGATGGATATCAGTCGCATGGCATGAATTGCTAGTGTGGCATGCCTAAGTGGCAAATGATCAGGGCTTCTGTTGAAAAGCAAAGTCTTGTGGTGATGATCAAAGCACCGCCTGTGTGGCGTAGCTTTGTGTATAACGTTAGTTCCCGAGCCTCACAACCCGGTATGAACCAGAAACGGGAGAAGGACCTCAGGGAGGGCATGCGTTTCTTTCTAGCTAGGAGTTGTGTCGGTGTTTTTACACGGCCTGACATTTTACTTATGTGGATGATGGATAGCGAGGCGCCTCGGATATATCGGTTGATCCTGGACCGATGGAGTCATTCGTTGGCTCATTTACGCCCCATAAGGCGGGGAAACGTAGTGCTCAGGAATTTTAATCCACATCGGTGGACCGGCCCTGTCCCTCCAAGGGTCGATGTGTTCTGATCCTGAGGGGCGGGCTAGAGCGTCTCGAATTCAGTAAGGACTATATTTTGCCTTGGTTCAAGACGGAAATCCAATTTCCAAATACGTGACCGTGCGGTTTTGATTGTGTATATATATATGGCGACATGATATATGGTACCCATGCCATCTAGGATTGATAGTTATGATTCAAAATTGTTTTGAAACATGTAAACACTAGTAATAACATCAAATGCTTTTGTTTTATTCGTATCAAGCGTATTTTGGCCATTATAAGGTAAAACTCTATCCTCCGATTTGCGTTGCATTATGTGATGGGAACTGAGTCTTATAATGACTTCATTTTTATAAAAAGCCTTGCGATGTTTAAAAGAATGATTTGTTTTAAAGCACTGGCAATCCAATGGAGTAAACCCGTTCCGCGAAAGTGATGTGGTCCTGTGATTAGCCATATTTTAAATGTGTCGAGTAGATTTCTCATACCATTCCCATGACAGACTCATAGTTTGTTTCACTTTCAAACTCGGGTGCCCCTTTTTCTACATGGGCAGCCTTGTATTCAGGTTTCAGTTGGCTCTTCTGGATAGCTGGTGTTGAAGATGGATTCTATTATTTATCTCTTTTTATGCTGTTCAGCTCCTATTGTACATATTTTGTTTGTTTTCCGCTGTAGACATTTATTTATTGCTGAACTGTATTTGTACTAAGTATGATCCTGTATACTGTGTAACTCTAATGATTACGTTTATCCAGTATATTCTATTGTTCATTATCTGGTGTATTTATTTAATTTTGTTCTGCTATTACATGTTTCTGTGTTATATTCCAAGGATTATCCTTGCCACCGTCAGTACGGGGTTTGGGGTCGTCTCATTTGGTATTAGAGCTTTGGTTAAGCTTAGTTCTGGAATATAACATATTAACGAACTCGTCAGAAATAGAACCAGTAGTGTTCTAGGACGAGTACCTCATTACAGATATGATCAGTAATATCCTAGTATGAGTAAAGCAGAATGAAATACAACCCACTAGACACATTTACATTTGAAGTATATGTTTCTATGTTTTAAAATATCTTTTCTATGACCTGACACTTGATCTGCTATTTGCAGAAGTACTAGAAAATGAGTGTTAGAAACAGAAGGAATGCAGAACCGGATATTGAGGCCCTACTAATCAAGTATCGAAATATGGGTGGAATACCGTTCTCTGGTGAAGAATCTATTATGAAGGCACAGGCTTGGATTCGTTCTGCTGAAAAGATATTTGAGGGTTTAAAGCTGAGGGATGACCAGAAAAGATTACTGGCATCCTGGGCACTCAAAGATGAAGCTTTGTTCTGGTGGGATTCGGTTATTGAGAATAATCCAGAAGGTGATATCACCTGGGATAGATTTAAAGTGATTTTCCTAGAAAGATTTACTCCTCCAGAAGCGACTGAGCGATTATGTGATGAATTCTCTTATCTGATACAAGGAGATATGACCATTCCAGAATATCATAAGAAATTCAATGAACTTTCTCACTTTGCTCCCCATCTAATTCAAAATACAAAGAGAAAGAATCTGAGATTTATTAACGGGCTTCGAAGGAAATACCAGAATAAACTAATGGGGCATGTGAAGCTTCCTTTTTCAGAAATGATTTATATGACTTATCAGTATGAAGATCTCCATAAGAAAGGCATGTTGCGCGACGAAGAAGAAGTCAGTTCTAGTAATAAAGTTGAGTCTGAAACTGATCTTCCTGAGGCCAGTAAGATGTCAGAAGTCAGCAAGAAGCCAAGTGCCAAGAGGAAAAGGGCTAAATCTAACAAGGACCCGGTAATGACTGCCACATGCTCAAGTTGCAATAGGCAAGGACATTTGGCGATAAGTTGTAAATCTTGGAACAAACGAAGAAAGGATAAATTTAAATCCAAGGACAAGTTCCTAGAGAATAAAAAATGCAGTCAATGCCATCAGACTGGTCATCTTGAAAAGGACTGCAGGCAATTTAAGGAATCCAAAGCAGCGCATGTAAATAAAGTGGTAGAAGTACCTGCATCTTCGTCTGCTCAGGAAAGGTCTGATGTTTTAGAAGGCACGCTTAATGTCAAGAACATTCCAGTTAAAGTACTGTTTGATACAGGCACGTCACGAAGCTTTATTGCAAAGAGTGCAGTCAAGAAGTTGGATTTGAAATTGAAGAAGCTCAAAGAACCAATGACTGTCCAAAATCCAGTTGGGGGTTCCATCGATCTCAGTTGGGTTTGTGGGGTGCCTGTCTCTTTTTCCTGCTATAAATTCCCTACTATCTCTATCGTCATGAATTTTACTGAATTCGATCTTATTCTGGGATTGGATTGGCTAAGCAGATATGAAGCAGAGGTTAGATGCGCCGAGAGAGTTGTTAAGGCGAAGGCCCAATCAGGGAACTATATAACCATACCATGTGAAGGCCCGAATTCAAATAGATAGGACTTCTGGGCAGCTTTGGATGTTTCTCCAGCTCAAATAGAAAATATCCCTGAAGTCACAGAGAATATTCCCGACCTAGTGAAAGATATTCCGGTCATAAAAAATTATGCGGATGTGTTTGAAGAAGTTGTTCGCTTACCTCCGTAGAGAGAAATAGTTTTCAAGATTGCTTTGATTCCGAATGCAAGGCTGGTAGTTCACGTTATTCGAAGAATGTCCTTGAAAGAGAAAGAGGAATTAGACAATCAAACAAGGCAGCTTTTATGGAAAGGTATAATCAGGCCTAGTTTCTCTGATTGGGGTACAGCAGTGGTGTTTGTCCCAAAATCTGACAGTACTCTATGGCTATGTATGGATTATCGTGATCTGAACAAACAGACAATAAAGAATAAATATCCATTGCCGAGAATCGATGATTTATTTGATCGTCTGAATGGAGCACAAGTATTTTCAAGGATGGACCTAGCTACAGGCTTCCATCAGCTTCGAATTGCCGAAGAGTGTGTTCCAATGACAGCATTCAGAGGTCCAGACTTATTCTACGAGTGGTTAGTAATGTCGTTCGGCTTATGTAACGCTCCAGCTTATTTCGTCGATCTGATGAATAGAGTGTTCAGAGGGGTTTTGAATAAATTTGTTCTGGTTTTTATTGACGATATTCTAATCTTCTCTAAATCAAAGGCCAAACATGAAAAGCATTTGGAACAGGTTCTGGAAATCCTCAGAAGGAATGTATTAAAAGCCAAACTATCCAAATGTATATTCTGGCAAGATGAAGTAAAATTTCTAGGCCATGTCATATCAAAAGATGGAATTGCTGTGAATCCAGGTAAAATCACAGCTATTCAGAATTGGAAACCGCCCAGTACCCCTACAGAAGTCCGCAGTTTTCTCGGATTGGCTAGTTATTACCGGAAGTTCGTTAAAAAAATTTCGAAGATATCTGGTCACTTAACGAAGCTTACAAAGAAGCACTCAAAATTCAAATGGACTCCAGAATGTGAAGAGACTTTTGAAGAGCTAAAGTTAAGATTAACGACAGCTCCAGTGTTAACCATCATAGATGACAATGAGGATTTAAAAGTCTGGACAGATGCTTCTAGAGAGGGCCTTGGTGCACTATTAATGCAAAGGGGTCAAGTGATTGCTTATGCTAGCCGTCAGCTGAAGCCACACGAGAAAAACTATGTAACTCATGATCTTGAGTTATTGGCTATTGTATTCTCTTTGAGAATCTGGAGGCACTATCTTCTGGGTGAGAGATTTGAACTGTTTACAGATCACTAGTCGTTAAAGTATCTGTTCATCCAGAAAGACTAGAATCTGAGGCAGCAACGTTGGTTAGACTTCCTTGCAGCATACGATTTTGAAATTATATACACTCCAGGGAAAGCCAATGTCGTGGCCGATGCGTTAAGCCGAAAGAATGAAATGATTGCCAGTTTTATTATCACGACTTCATTGTAGATAAAATATCTGCTCTTCAGAGGGATGATCACTTCATTCAGAAGATCAGAGAGATAATTCAGAAAGGCGAACCCTCGAGTTTTCAAGTTGGTAATGATGGGGTTCTAAGGCTCAAAGGTCGAATATGTGTTCCTAACATTTCTGAGCTCCGAAAGGAAGTCCTGGATGAGTGCCACAAGTCAAAACTTAGTATCCATCCGGGAGTAAGCAAAATGTATAATGACATCAAATGCACTTTCTGGTGGAAGTCGATGAAGAGGGACATTTCTTTATATGTTAGCCGATGTCCTATGTCAAGAGCGACCAACAGAAGCTGGCTGGATTAATACAACCGCTAGACGTTCCTGGTTGGAAGTGGGAACATATTTCCATGGACTTCATAGATGGTCTGCCTAGAACCAGAAAAGGAAATGACAGTATTTCGGTGATCGTAGATTGCTTCATGAAGACCGCCCATTTCATACTTGTCAGATCAAACAGAACTGCTCAGAGTCTGGCGCAGATATACTTCAAGGAAATTGTTAGACTACACGGAGTGCCGATCAATATAGTTAGTGATAGAGACCCGATATTTACTAGTAAATTCTGGGAGGCATTTCAAGTAGAGCTGGGAACAAAGCTGAACCTAAGAACCGCCTATCATCTTCAAACAGATGGTCAGACAGAGAGGGTGAATCGTATACTAGAAGATCTATTGCGGGCTTGTGTTCTAGATTTCGGTGGATCATGGGAAGATCATCTGCATTTGGCTGAATTCTCTTATAACAACAGCTACCAGGCGAGCCTGACAATGTCGCCATTCGAAGCACTGTACGGTAGACCATGCTGATCTCCTGCTTGTTGGGTCAAACCTGGTAATAGACTTGTGTTGGGGCCAGATATGATCCGAGAAGCTGCCGACAAAGTCGATTTTATCAAGAAACAATTACTCGCTGCTCAAAGCCGACAAAAGAGCTATGCCGATAGGAGAAGAAGAGATATATCATTTGCTGTTGGCGACTATGTATATTTGAAAGTATCGCTGATGAGAGGAGTTATCCGATTCGGTAAAACTGGAAAGTTGGCGCCCAAATTCATTGGCCCGTTTACTATTCTGGAACGGATCGGAACTCTCGCTTATAGGGTTAAATTGCCTGATTGGTTGCCTGGAGTGCATGATGTATTTCACATATCTCAACTTCGAAAGCATGTTCATGATCCAGACTTGATCGTGGAAGAAGCAGCTCAACAAGATATTGAAATTACTCCAGAATTAGCTGTGAGAAGAGAGCCGCTAAAGATCATTGGCAGAGAAACCAAAGAGCTGAGGAACAAAAAGATTCACTTAGTCAAAGTGCAATGGAGTGGAGATCCGCGAGATTGTACTTGGGAAACTGAGGAGAGCATTCAGAAAGCCTGTCCTAAGTGTGGAATAGATATCTCTGATTGACTCCGGTGCAAGGTACATTTACCATACTTTGCATTACCAATTAGTTCTCTACTCTATGTTATTTTCTTTCCATGGATGTGCACTTTTAATTCTATAGTCTGAATGATTTTAAAAGAGTATAGAAATTTATTAGCATAATTTTGAAAAGTTAAAAACAATTTGATTGTTGTTTGCATTGTGTGATAGTGAATTGGATTAGTTAAATTATTGAAACGATAGTTAATTTAATTAATAAGAGAATGAATGGTAGGATTTATTCGATTAAATCACACATTGAACTGATTAGAAAATAGATAAAAATATATACTTGTGCATTATATATGTTTGAACAGGTAATTGGATAGCTGTTAAGTAAAGATTTTATTTGCGTGCCCGACAAATAGGTAAACCTTAATGAGTTGGATGCGAAATATTATTATATCAACTCCTGTGAATGTCATTGGATGCGGAGTGCTGGTTGTCCTGTGTGAAATAATAAACATCGCCATAGGATAGTAACAATTAATTTTGAACTACATGGCATACTTCTGAAGATAGGCATACTTCATCATATACCACATAAGCATTTGGAGCTTGTGTGACTAGGTGGAAGATTTACCATACGAGCGAGAGGCTTGTATGGCGATGACTATATTTTACAGGTTGAACTGATGACTGATATGGACTATTTAAAATGTAACGATAAATTGCCAGATTAATAAAAACCCCACACGGGTCTGGAGTTGACAATAATCACGTCTCTCTAGTCAATAGATACGGCACATGGATTATTTATTTCCCACACGGGACGAGGTGACGAGGATTTATCCTCTGGAGCAATTAAAATACACACTCCCTCAGGCTTTGACAGGGTGACGAGAATTTATTCTATGGAGTTATTATCTATACATGCTCCCCTGTAAACACCAGAATATATCACTATAAATATGTGTATGCTTATTAGGATTTATTGGGTACCTAATACGGCCTAATAAATTTCCAAACCTCTCCCCGTACAAAGGAGGTTATGGCGAAATTTTTCGAAAATTCCGGGTGTTAGCCAAATTTTTGAAGAATTTGAAAATTCTCAGAAACTGAAAAGTTAGAGAATGGAAGCCAGATTGAACGTAGAGTTGATTTATCAAACCACTTTCGACTTTGTTCCTTTTCGGGGACGAAAAGTTTTAAGTGGGGGAGATTGTAACGACCCGGAAAATCTGAACCAATTTAAAAATTTTTAATTGCCTAAAATAGGGGATTTTAAATATTTAAAATAAATATTTTAAATAATAAAGATGAAAACTGAGTTTGAATCGATGTTTGAAAACGAATATAATTAATTCTAATTATAAACAAGGCCTGAAATGGCGCTGTAGTTTCAAAATTTGAATTCAAATTTTGACTGACTGTACCGGGTGCAAAACAAAACGGATTTGAGTGAAACCAAAAATATTTAAATTTGTTAGTGAATACCTTTCTAACGAATATGAAAAATCAAAGTTTCATAGCGGAAAGCAAAAGTTTTGGTCAATTACAGTTAAATTGGATCGACCAGAAAAGGTCCATTTTACAAACGGTCTCAGAATTCGACGAAACTAGTTTTGTTGCTACCGTATCGTCAAAACATAGTTAGATTTATTTTTCTGGAATTTTTCGAATCAGTTTGTGGCCCTGGAAAATTGAAATGTACGTTCAAATTAAATATTGAATGTTTTATATTTTAATTTGAAGGAAAACTGACTGAAACAGTCAAATGGGCCTTCGAAACATATCCCATTGTGTTCGGAATGGGGTAAAACGCTAGGGACGACAGTCGTTGGGTTTGAATTGGTGTTCGTGTGTGACAAGGGGTATTTTCGGATTTTTAAAACTTTGTAAATAAAAAAATATCACTGGTCCACGTCAGAAACCTCCCCCCCCCCGATATTCTCTCTCTCCCCAATCACGAACGACAACTCCAGTTCCCCCGCTTCCCAGCCATTTTCCGATCAATCCGTGCATCTATAGACCTCACCACTGTTGAACTTTTTGAAAAACTCTTCGAGGGCTTCAAATCAGTACCAGGTACACCAGCCACCGTCGCTTGTACGAGGAGAACCACCTCGTCGAAGTCGACGAGTTCCTTACGCCGCCGAGGCTTCCTCAGGCCACCGAGCTGGCCCACTCCCACATGCGCGCGAAGCTCTCTCCTAGCCCTTCGACGTTGCGAAGGCCGATCGTCCTCTAGCTTCACGGATTAGGAGAAAATTCAACCCTAGTTTCGAACGATTTGCTGAGGTAATCGGCTGTGTATTATTTAAATTGATTTAAACAATTTCAAGTGTTGCAAACTTCTGAAAATCGTATCTTTTTCGCTTCTTGACGAAATTCAGTGAAACAAGAGACAGTGGACTCATGTGGACGTCTTCTACATTCTAGAAGAGACCGCATATTTTTCTGAGCCTTCTGTTATTTTTGGTGGAGTGGAACCCAATGTGAGATTTCTAATTTATAAACGATATGGAAAACGACGATGTATAAATTATATAATCGATGTATGAGTTATATAAGCATTTTACACCTCTTGTATAAGCGTTGTATAAGTTGTACGTACGATGTATAAGTTATATATGCATTGTAAAAATTATATATGTGTTGCAATAGAAGTGAAATGCTATATATATATATATATATATATATATATATATATATATATATACGCCCCTCGTCCACAAACCATGGACGATATTTGTTGGTTGTGATTGGTGTGAAAATTGGTTGATTACGATTGGTTGATGAGAATTGTTTGTGGTTGAAATTAATTGATTGTGGTTGAAAAATACCCGTTTGTGGTTGAGAAATATTTGGTTGAAACCACATAGGATTAGTTTGTGGAAATGAAAAAATTATACATGCCACCTGCGTGCGAACTAGATGCATGATTCCCCCTTGTCAAAAGCTACGAGGCTTTTAGGTAGAGTGAGGAGCCGTATTAGGGACGGTCCCGGTTTTGACTACCCTGCTGTTATGCTGCCGAAATTTTGAATAATATTCATGTGTTAGAATTATTTTCATTTGTTGAAACTATATTTATTCGTTGAATAGAAAACCTTCATGTGTTGAATTGAAATTCATTCGTTGAATAGAATTCATGTGTTGAATGGTATTCGAGTTTTCAAATATAAAAATCACCATTTTATCTATATATACAAACTATAGAAAACCTTCATGTGTTGAATCAAAATTCATTCGTTGAATTGAAATTCATGTGTTGAATGGTATTCATATTTTTAAAGAAATTGTTTTATAATAAAAATCCTATTTTTATCATCGATATAAACTATATAAAATAATCTTGTTTTGAAATAAATTGTTTTATAATAAAATCCTATTTTTTTCACCTACATTAACTATATAAAATAGTCGAGTTTTGAAATAAATTGTTTTACATTAAAAATCACACTTCTATTATATACATGAATTGTTAAAAATAGTGAAGTGTAGAAATAGAAGACAGTTAGATAAAAACATCGTTTTTATCAAATGTATGAAAATCATATGGTTTTGAAATCGAAGAATCGATATAAATATATAAATAGAATTGAAATATATCAAATAACGAAGTTCAGTTCGTATTTTGAAACCGTGATTTAAAACGATTAGTGCGGGAGATCCGACCATCGGATTTTCCTGAAATCGCAACCTTTGGGTTCGCTTTGGAAATATCTTTCCAAAGGCACCAACTTTGTAAAAATCCAACGGTTGGATTGTATGGAATGTTTGATTCAAATCTGAAGAAAAACAGCGCCAGAATCGATTATATTTATATATATATATATAATTATATTTAATCGAATAACGACGCTGTAGTTCGTATTTTGAAATCAAAACTTCAAACGATTATACCGGGAGATCCGACCGTCGGATTTTCCCGAAACTGGAACCGTTGGATTCGTTTTGAAAAGATCTTTCTAATGATATAAATTTTGTGAAGATCCAACGGTTAGATTTTCAGATATGTGTAAATCAAATCTGAAGAAAAACAGCGCCACGGCCGTGTTATGGCCCGAAGCGTAGTTTGAATAAATTAGCTATTTTAAAATAAATAAAAATAGCGATAAATCATTATAAAATATTATAAACGACATGGATGTGAAATTACGGAATTAACTGAAGGTTAGCTAAGTCGAATGGTTTCCTAGATTTTTATCTGATGTTGGTTTCGGCCTTCGGGGTTAATATTTGGGAAATCGTTCTCTTACTGATTGACGGTTAGTGACTAATGAATTGAAATGATGCGTATGTAGTGTTTATGTAGCACGTGTTTATCATATACGCGAGTTGCACAGAAAGACCGGGTTTATCCCATTCTGAATAACTGAATCGACGATAAGAAATCAAAGATGAAGACGGTGGTTGAAGACCGGAAACCTTCACCTCGTTTGGATGGTAACTGATGTCCTGATTGGGAGGCATCCCGAAATATGGATAATGAGTGGTGATCGTCCAGATGTACGTGGAGATCGATGGGTTTGCGAGGTATATAGTGCCTCCGGTTTCGTTCAGACCTAGAACGGACTTATAAATGGACTGTGTGTCTGACATTGGATTTGATTCTATGTTGATTGATCTCTACTAAATATACATCTGTTTAGCGGCGGAGAATTTATTCTTTTGCTTAACGCCCTTCTCTGAAACGCACGAGCTCAGAGGTTGTATATCGATGGATATCAGTCGCTTGGCATGAATTGCTAGTGTGGCATGCCTAAGTTGCAAATGATTAGGGATTCTGTTGAAAAGCAAAGTCTTGTGGTGATGATCAAAGCACCGCCTGTGTGGCGTAGCTTTGTGTATAACGTGAGTTCGCTAGCCTCACACCCCGGTATGAACCAGAAACGGGAGAAGGACCTCAGGGAGGGCATGCGTTTCTTTCTCGCTAGGAGTTGTGTTGGTGTTTTTACACGGCCTGACATTTTACTTATGTGGATGATGGATAGTGAGGCGCCTCAGATATATCGGTCGATCCGGGACCGACGGAGTCATTCGTTGGCTCATTTATGCCCCATAGGGCGGGGAAACGTAGTGCTCAGGAATTTTAATCCACATCGGTGGACCGGCCCTGTCGCTCCAAGGGTCGATGCGATCTGATCCTGAGGGGCGGGCTAGAGCGTATCGAATTCGGTAAGGACTATCTTTTGCCTTGGTTCATGATGGAAATCCAATTTCCAAATACATGACTGTGCAGTTTTGATTGTATATATATATGGCGACATGATATATGGTACCCATGCCATCTAGGATTGATAGTTATGATTCAAAAAAATTTTGAAACATGTAAACACTAGTAGTAATATCAAATGCTTTTGTTTTATTCGTATCAAGCATATTTTGGCCATTATAAGGTAAAACTCTATCCTCCGATTTGCGTTGCATTGTGTGATGGGAACTGAGTCTTATAATGGCTTCATTTTTATAAAAAGCATTGCAATGTTTAAAAGAATGATTTGTTTCAAAGCACTGGCAATCCAATGGAGTAAACTCGTTCCACGAAAGTGGCGTGGTCCTGTGATTATCCATATTTTAAATGTGTTGAGTAGATTTCTCATACCAGTCCCATGACTGACTCGTAGTTTGTTTTACTTTCAAACTCGGGTGCCCCATTTTCTACACGGGCAACCTTATATTCAGGTTTTAGCTGGCTCTTCTGGATAGCTGGAGCTGAAAATGGATTCTATTATTTATCTCTTTTTATGCTGTTCAGCTCCTATTGTACATATTTTGTTTGTTTTCCGCTGTAGACATTTATGTATAGCTGAACAGTATTTGTACTAAGTATGATCCTGTATACTGTGTAACTCTGATGATTACGTTTATCCAGTATATTCTATTGTTCATTATCTGGTGTATTTATTTAATTTTGTTCTGCTATTACATGTTTCTGTGTTATATTCCAAGGATTTCCCTTGCCACCATCAGTACGGGGTTTGGGGTAGTCTCAGATTGTCACATTACACTTCAAATTTGAATCTCACAATCCAATTTGTCTTGATATCATTCTAATTCAATCTCAGTTACCGCTTTACTGGCTTTACTTTAATTCAAATTCTCTTTCACAAATTTCTATTAATTTTTTTTAATTCAAACAGTCTTTCCCTGGGAGTTTTTTGTTAACAGTTTACTCTTTTCAAAAATCAAATTTCCCTTTTTGAAATTCAACACAACTTGTCTTTCCCAAAACACATTCAAAATAGTATCTCTGGTAGTAATTCGTCACTTACAACTCGAAAATGAATACTGGTGATGCAACTGTCATCATCAGAATCTATTTTCCAGCGATCGAAGTGAGTTCAATAGTATAAAACCATTTTTAAACATTTCCACTTTGAAATTCATTTCAAAATATAATTCACACTGCTTGTAAAACAATATAAAATCTCCCAGGATCTTAAATTTTCCTTATTTTTAATCCAAATCCATTTACAAACACTTATCCAATTTTCCATAATTTTAATTCAATTTCTGGTTTAAATTTTAGATTTAACTCATCTGATTTCACGTATTTCACTTATATGAATTCTGATTGGTTATTTACATAACCATTTAATTTATAATCTTACTCGATTATAATAACAACCAATATATCCACTATATTATAATTTTGATATATATATCTTCTCTATATCAAGATATACCTTGGGTAAACTTATTTTAATTTACCCTCTTTTCAAAACGTATCGTGTCGACCCATCGTATTCGAGTATTTATAAACTCCTGTCGATACAGTGGATCAAATTGATCGACCAGACGCCATAAACAACTCAACCAATGAATCTCCACAATATAAAACCACTTTATATCAAATTACAAATACGTTCACTCGTATATACACTCAACTCAATCTAGGGTATTACTAACCCCATCTCTACTGAGTCACGCTACAGAGCCAAGGTAATTCACTTAACCTTAAGCTCTAATACCAACTGTAACGACCCGGAAATTTGTGATCTTGGTTATCCGATATACAACACCTATCGAACATCCAAGGATCGAAAATAACAGAATAGTTAATGAAAGAAGTAGGAGGGTGAGGAAAGATAAGATAGAAACTTAGAATATAAGAAGAAGAAGAAGAAGAACATCAGAGTAACACGAACCTCACAGCGGAACGAATAACATATAATATATAACATAACTTTGAAATATAAATCTGAACTTGCATATACATATCATTTCAAAGTACAACACTTATAACACAGCGGAAATAAACAATAGCTATATGATCCTGAAGCCTCCTGCTCCAAGCTCTCCAAGTATATATGTAAAATCCTGACTATTTGACTTCCCATACATAATTGGGCACCCAAGAGTTTAGGGAAAACAAAACAAAATAAACTCTGGGTCAGTCATGGGACTTGTATGAGTAAAACAGTTTAAAACAGTTTGAGCCATTAAATGATATCCAATAAGACCATGCCGTATAATGGAACGGGTTTTTTCCTTATGAGTATCCAAAATAATCTTTATATCAACTCATTGATATTATAATAGTGTCTATCAACCACAATATAATAATCATCTAGCAGAAACGCTTTCATCTCACGTTCTACATATATAGTATACAATCAAAACCATAAGCACGTATTGGGTAAGGGATTTCCAACTATGACAAGGTATGGAACCACCTTTCGCTAGTGTACCTCTAGAGAGGAATACACTAGGTTCAAAAAGAACATCTTGCAATCCGGCCCCACATGGCCGACCACTCATTTCGCTTGAGTGTATCGAATGTATATCCCCAACGGTTGGGATCAGCAATCGTTTCCCGAATGGGACAGCATCAACAATAGATTTTTTTAAGTAAATGAAACTCTAGATCAGGTGATTATACACCCTAATAGGTGCGACCTACATAGCCATGCTACTTGCCCGATTTCTGTCATTTACCGGTTGATGAGGCTTGAGGTTACGCCTTATCATCACATCAGATTCACTTCGAATGCCACATTGTCAGATCCATCGAAAATCACTAATTGACATCTACAACAGTACATTATGTGTTAGCTAAAGAAGTTTCCTTCTCCGCTTCCACTCTTGGTACGGTTGAAGAAATCAATGTACGTGACCTTTCTGGAAATACTCGGTCAGACATTCATCCATACAAGTCATCCAGGAACAGGATGAACCGAAGGCACTATTCAATACATCCATCTTAGGCACTCTTATCTAAGACTTATACAATAGCCCTTGTACTTTACTCCATCTTCAATTTTCTTTGGCATATACGATTCGCAACGCTTATGCCAATACAGAGTGGTTCTTTGGATAACGATCCAACCGGTCTCTCCATATTAACAGTGTGAAAATGGTCAAAAACTTCGATAGTCAGTGAGTTAACTATCAAAAAAAATATGTGTGCAAACAACGATATTATTTCCAGATGGAAATTCTATCAAATCAATCATCAATCATATATATATATATATATATATATATTCATATGTTTCTTATTTTCTATGTTTAGAAAATATACGTTATTAACACTGGAAAACATTTCCATGGCTTAATTACGTATCACTATTCTTCCACATCCATCAGACTCTAACTATAAACTAACAAGAGAACAACTTCCTAAGTATAAACCCCGAAGGTCGAAACCAACATCAGATCGATACTCAGGAAACAACTCAACTTATTAATCTCTAGTCAGTTTCCAATTTCTGTTTAACTCCATTTCGATAAGCTCTAATTGAATAACTCTATTTGCTTAACTCTTATTTGAATAACTAATATTCGATTTAATTTCATTTGCTTAACTCTAGATCGCAGCGATCACAATGGTTACGCCTGATTACCTTAGGAAACATCCAACCGCCATAGGCTATCTGCAGCCCTGCGAATTACGCTAGCAGTCGTGCAAAATGGCAACTTATCCTGAATAACTATGTTTGACTAACTCTATTCGACTAACCATATTCGATTAACTCGACTTCGAATAACTATATTCGATTTACTCTTTTATATCTCGTCAATTTTCTTTTTATACTTCTATTTATTTTCTAAATAAATATTCCTTTATTCTATTTATTTCCTAAATAAATATTTCCTTTATTCTATTTATTTCTAAATAAATAATCCTTTATTCTATTCCCTTTATTCTATTTATTTGTTCTATTTCCTTTATAAAATCTTCTATTTATTTTCTAAATAATTTCTCTTTTATAAAATCCTTTTGATTTCATAAATAGTTTATTTTCAATATTCACTTTGAAAATCCCCTTTTTACATGCCAGTATTTCTTACGGTATTTACAATACCAAACCACAAAGATCGATATCATTTAAACACACATAATCAAATAGATTATATATCACATCATATATTACAATATATGAACATAACAATATTACAAATATTGAGAAGTCCAGTTGGACCCCTCCAACTTGTTTCCCTGCATCACAGATGTTAAACAACACAAATATAAAATATTCTGATAAACAGAATCAATATTCGATTTGATGATTTTTATATATCATTATCAATATTTTCAACCAACACACAAACAATTCAACCAAACAGTTAACACACAACAATCAGTCATCATTTATCAGTTCTAAATATACGTTATAAAAATAGAACTATTCAGAGTTGGTGAGATTTACTTACATTGGTAGTTCATCGTTAAAGAACAATAAACTGTTTGTTTGATTTGAATCAAACAATTTATTTTTCCATAAATTCAAACGAGCTCCAACCCACTCCCAGTCAGTTCCATGGTGTAGCACCGTTCATACGATCCCAACGCAACATACGGTTCGTAAATCCGACCTCATACGAAATAGTTACGACATTTCGAAGTTAATAAACATTCAAATTAAATAAAACTTTAAATCAAATTTCAATTGGGCTTTTACCCCTTTATTGGCCCATCGTCCACCCGTGAATACCCAGGCCCGCCCTCACTTCTTCTTCCCGATATCAAAATCCGATTTCCAGTATTTCCTCACCATTCCAGTAAACTTCCTTCCATCATCTCTCGCTCTCCAATCCACAAATCTACAAATCGTATGTGCCAATGTTTCTTTCTTTTCGATCTCAACCTCCCCTCATCATCGATACACTGTTCGATGTCCTCCTTCTATTTGCGGTTTCCCAGCGAACCTGCGTCACTCAACAAAGTCGCGACCACAATTGAATTCGAATCCACCCATACTTTTCACGTTCTGCACACTCACTCTCTCTTCTCCTCTACTTCGGAAACGCACGCTCCAGCATACAATAAGAAGAACGACATTTTTTTCTTTCTTTGTTTTGTCTTTGAACGCCATTAAACACATTCGGCCGTTTATGACTTGAAAAGGAAAAATGAAACTAGGTCTTAGGGGTTGTATTTATAGAGTTAAGTGGTAGATATTATTTTTGTTAATTTACTTTGTTTAGAGGCTTTAAATTTTCCACGTTTTCTTCTTTTGGCGGGCGGTGGAAATGAAATGGGGACGTGGACTCTATTTTGACCAAGTGGAATTAAGTTAAGGGATGGATTCTCCTCATGAAACTGCTTTTTTTTCCTCCTAAAGTATGTGTATGCATTGAGATTGAAATAAAAATACAGTCGTGTTCAGTGAGGTGCCACGATCCCGAAAATATAAAAATATCGGTAGGTTAACTTATATTGTGAAATCCCAAAATCCTGATTAAGGGTGCAAAATGCTCCAAATAAAAAGTTTCTTATTTAATTAATTAAAAATTACCATAAAATTCTAAAAATTAAATTATCACTACGTCTCAAAAGAACCTTGTCTAAATTCAAACCCAATATCTGGTTATACCGAATAAACTGTCACAGTCGATAAACGATTCTATAGCGACTATTTTAAAATTTGGTTTGGACCTAATTCAAAATCTACACGACGAAATCCCGATTCTTCTCTTCCACTAGAAAGATATACTCCACTAGCTCCGTAGTTTCCTGTTTCACAGAAATCCGATTTAAAACGAACCCTGTACATTCAGTTGAAGTTCAAATCGCCAAATAGCGAACTGCCGCGCCATTTCGAGCTCGAATTTTATTATAATATAATTATACGTTCAAACCGACGTAATTTATAATATATTCGTTATTCAAATTCAAGTCTAAACTGAATTAAATACTTTGAATTGTCCAGTTCACACAATATTGTGAATTCTACTATTTCCGACTATTCTGGAATTTAAATATATTATTTAATTATTATTTTAATTAAATATTCATTATTGTTTAATTAAACGACCATTTAAATTCTCTAAACCACTTTTTAAATAATTAAATAAATTAATTATTATACCGCTGAAGATGCGGGTCATTACATTATAAGACACAAATGGTAGCATCCCAATGTGCGAACTGATGATTACTCAAAAATAAAGAAAGAGTATGAACGGAATAACTCAACTCAGGTCGAGTAACAGAAAGATACACTAAGCATCCCACCAAACGCCTATATTTCTTTGGATGCTCATAAGGATCATTCGCCACATAAGCCAAGTGATGATTCTGTTCCATTGTTGTATCAATAGGTTTACGATTTAACATACCGGTATCTGTTAATGTATTGAGTAAGAAACAAGTCCTCATCACCACGTGCAACTTCAATCCCAAGACAATATTTGAACAGACCTAGACCATTCATTTGAAAACACGTACTCAAGTATTGCTTGAACCTCAAGATCATATCATGTGAGGAACCAAAGGGGAGCTTCGGGACTGGACATAGGATGAGAGGTCCAAACCAATATAAAGTCGATTATGTGATCTACTGTTTCTATTTCCGTTGCATTTACATTTTTAAATTGTTTGCCATCTTCGATCCTATGCATAACGACTAACAAGTGGTATCAGAGCTGATTGTAACAATAACTTAGATCAATGGCTAGAAAAAGACGATGGAATCAGAATTCAAAGCTAGAGAAAGAGCGAATTCCGAAAGGTAGGCAACAAGATACAGAATCATAGTACAAGTGTAACATGGCTACACTCAGATCTTAATCGGTACATGATGATTCTATTTATAATGATCTTATAGCATCACGTAACGGCTTACTTTAAGATTTCAAGTTATTACAAAAGATCAATTGTGCTGATTTAAAGAAATTAAAAAATTGTGAAATAGAATATGATAAATTAAAGGAAGAAAATGGTTTCTTAGTAAAAAAGCAAATATTTTTGAAACATCTCTCGAAGAACTTGTTTTACAAAATAATAATCTTTTAAAGGAAAATGAATATTTGCAAAATAAAATCATATCTTTAGAAAATCCTTTAAATAAATCAAATTCTAATCTTTGGTCTCTTGAAAAAGAGAATAGTGATTCAAATGATAGAAACTTAGATTTAATTAAAGAATGCTTGCTTTTAAAAGAAAACAATACTATTTTGCAAAAGGAAATTTGAAAAATCATATAAAAATATTACAAAATTCAATAAGGAAACCAATGACTTACAATCTTTGCAAAATGTTAATCAAAATTTACAGTAATAAAAGTGATTTAGGCTATAATTGAAATAAACATAAAAATAGTACTAGATACGCGTACATGTATACACATTTTAAAACTAGTACTAAAAATAGAAATATCCCCAAAACCACTACATATCAAAATGATATAATATTTAGAAAAAGCAAACATTGCTTGAATTTTGAATCATTGACAAATAATATAAATTATATAAGTATTTGGATTCTTACTTGATGGAAAAATAGAGAAAAATATATTAATTATTATTTTGATATTGTGTTTAATAATGGAAACTATATTTATAAAGTTTCAATCATACCCAAATAGGTATGGTTTCCTAAAAAAAATTAGAAAAAAAACCTTGGGTATCATATGCTTTAAATTGGGGTTATCAATTTCCTATATGACCAGAAACCTAATCCGAAACCCAGAAGGAAATTAGCAGGTTAATCCAATCCATTAAGTTGGCAGATCATTTTTGGGTCAACCCGAATTTGACCCGTTTATAAACGGGTGGGTTTAGGATTTACCTGCAAACCCGATCTTAACTTGCCAAACGCGATTATATTCAATATCTCTTCCATAATGTTAGTCTTTTATGTATGTTGTTAGTGTAGTCTTTTATGTATGCAGTAATCAATATGCTTGTAATGACCCACTTTTTCTGTATAGTTTAAGCCAACATCTAACAACCCATATCAGCTCAAATTACATAGAAATTATTTGAAAGAAATTATAGGGTTATAAAAGAAAGAAAGGAATATTAGAATAGAAGAAGTAGAAGAAGAACCAACCCAACACAGAGTCTCACATCATAGCGGAACAAAATATAATATAGAAATAATTTTTTATTGAGAGCATGAAAAATACTTACAATCATCAGAGTACATCATACATCTGGATAGTTATAATAATCTATCCTCATATACAATCATACAGCGGAATAATAACTATATAATATCATACGTTTGAACTCTTCCAACTCATATCTTCACAGCATCTGATAATCTGAACCTGTAAAACTCGGTCTAACCCGAGCATTACAAATGCCGGATCAGTATGGTGAACTACAGTGAGAAACTCACTAAGTTTACAAGCAACATCCAACTTGATTTTTTAGTCAAAATCTTTCCAAAAGAGAAGGATAATTGTATGACCAATCCACACATAAACACGGACGGATTTTACCTTATGATAAACCAAAACATTTTAAATAATATCTTTTCTGATATTATAATAATGTCAAATACAAATAAATAACAATCTAGTGAAACTGTAATAACCCGGAAAATCTGAGCCAGTTTAAAATTTTTATTTTGGCAATTTTAGCAAATTTTGGATATTTAAAATAGAATATTTTAAATAATATCGACGAGAAATTTAATTTGAATATAATTTAGAACGTATATATTATATACGTCGTCGTTAGAATATAAATATTTATATATAATTATAAATAGAATTGAAAATGACGCGGTAGTTCGATAATTCGATTTCAAACTTCAATCGAATGTACCGGGTGCAAATCAATCCGGATTTTAGTGAAACCAAAAACATTAGGATCTAATTGATGATATCTTTCCAACGAATCCGAAAAATTGAAATTTCATAGCGGGGATGGAAAGATATGTCCAGTTGAAAATTCTGAATAGTCGCTATGGAATTCAGGCCCTTAAAAATGGGAATTTTACAAACGACCTCGTATTTCGACGAAACCACTTTTGTTGGGTCCGTGTTGTCAAATTATTTCTAGATTCCAAATTTCATAATTTTTCAAATCAATATGTGAGCGTGGCAAAGGAAAACGCGTTTGACCAGTTTCAGTTGATTTTAATCGACTGGAAAATGACCATTTTTCCAACGGTCTCGGAATTCGACGAAACTAGTTTTGTTAGGACCGTATCGTCAATACGAAGCTAGAAAATATTTTTCTGTAATTTTTCGAGTTAGTATGTGAACCCAGTAAATTGAAATGCGCATTCAAATTCAATATATAGAGTTATATGTTGATTTTGACGAAAACTAATCGAAACGATCGAATCAGCTTATGATACATATCCCATTGTGTTCGGAATGGGGGTAATTAGCTATGGACGACAGGCGGTGGGTTTCGTTTCGAGTTCAAAATAAAAAGTTACCCTTTTTTGAAAGTTAAAAATAAAATAATATATATATATATATATTATAATTCTCCTTAACCCCCTACCTTCCACATCGTTTCATTCAAAACGAAGAAAAAAGAGGAAAGCCGCTTCTCAGATCGCCTCCGCCCTCCGATCCCGTTCGCCGCCGCCAGCGCTGGCGTAGGCCACCACAGCCTCCCTCCTTCCTTCCTTTCTCCTCCTTCCTTCTTCTCCCTCATGTCGATTCAAGGCGCGAGCCCCACAGCCCCTTCTTTAAACCACCGCCACCCTGCCTTGACCACCGCACGCGCCTGCCCTCAGCCATCACCTCCGGCGAACCTCCCTCCAGCCACCACGTTGCCTAGCGTCCCCCCTCCTTTCCCCAATCGAAACCCTAAGCCCTTTCCCCCCCAAAATCCGACCGCGCCTAGCCTGAGACCACCGGTCCGACCTCCTGCAGTGACCCCCGATGCCTCAGCCCCTCCTATACCCTCCTCCATCCGAAAATTGTAAGTACTTTATTTATTTAAATAGATTTTAATTTTCAGTTTTGGTATAACTTTAAAGATGTAAAGATATAGTTTTTTTTATAAATACAAAGTGAGGATTTTTAACACGGCGAAGTGATGATTTTTAACAAAGTAAAGATTTGACCTTTAAGAATAAATATCGAATTTTTTATACATAAAGATTTGATCTTTAATCATGTGAAGGTTTGATGTTAAATTATAAATAGAAGTGATTTATAATATATATATAACGGTGTAAAAATATAATTTTTATATGATGTGAAGATTAAAAATATAATTTTTATAAAGTAGTGAAGTAAAAATACGATTTTTATATTATATAGTTAGTAAAAATGAAGTCTATATTTTTGAAAAGGCGAAATCTTTATGTATAGAAGAACGTGATAAAAATATAATTTTTATCTATATAGTAGCATTAGAAAATAGAATTTTTATCTATATTGAATAGCAAAGTAAAAATTCGATTTTTATATATTGAATAGCGAAGTAAAAATTCGATTTTTATATATTGAATAGCATAGTAAAAATTCAATTTTTATATATTGAATAGCATAGTAAAAAAATCGATTTTTATATATTGAATAACATAGTAAAAATTCGATTTTTATATATTGAATAACATAGTAAAAATTCGATTTTTATATACTGAATAGCGAAGTAAAAATTTGATTTTTACATATGTAGAGAATACGGGCAACGAAGGTGATAAAAAGGCGAGGACGATGAAGATTTCTATTAAAGAAGAGTCAAGGAGTTAAGATAGCTATTGGTGAGAATTTCTCACTCTCAATTTCTTTTCTAGTTATATATATACTAGGATGCAGACGGTGCTTAGTAGCACCCGACACAATCGTCCACAGACCATGGACTTGTTTGTTTGATTGCAAAAATTAGTTAGATTATTTGAATTGAATGGAATTGTTTGGTGAAATGAATTTGATTTGATTGATGTGTGAATGGCGTGGGCCTTCACTAGACCGGGGATAAGGCTAGGCCTCGTCCCGTTTCTAGTATCGTGCCGTTATGCTGCCGAAATTTCCTAAAATATGTTAGAAAAATAAAAATATCATTTTTATTGTGTAAATGAACTGAATAGAAATTCATGTGTTGAAATAAAATATTTTATCGTTAAAAATATAATTTTTAACGTGGAAGTGAATAAAATAAAATATTCATTTACAAACCGGACGGTTTGTTTATGTACACCTATTTGAAGGACATTGATTGGGACGATAAATTTTACACATCGCCCAACTGCACAACTAAAATCTGTGTTTGATTGTTTGTAACCTGACACGGGTGTTGGGATGAAATTTGAAGTTCACTCATCCTGATTGATTAAATATGTCGATCGATTGATTGACAGGCTGTTATAAGCGTTAGACATCTATATTTGATGCTTATACAGTGTAGTGCACTTTGGATGATGGTTGATTATTTATCGTTGCTATTATATACATGTGTTGTATGGAATCCATATAATTAACGTTATATGGTAATTGATTGGGCCTCATTCCAATTTAGAAAATAAAGAATATTATAATATAAAGGTTCATGTGTTGACTGTACTCATCCGTTGAGATTAGTCATGTGTTGAACGAAATATTTGAAATCGAAATATTTGAAAACGAAATATTTGAAAACGAAATATTTGAAATAGAAATATTTGAAATAGAATATTTGAAAATAGAAATATATGAAGCCGTGTTGATTAGATTGACGCTGTAACACCCCATACCCGCTACGGTCACTCTCTAAGGGAATGCCATAACATCGGCGGAGTATTTTAGTGAATATAGAACAGAGAAATTACAGCAGGACAGGTATAAGTAATACTTGAAAGTTTAAAACAACATTTCAATGCAGCGGAAAGTAAAACATGTCTGGTTACATCACAAAACCATAATAAGAGTTAAGTACAAATATCCATTCTTGCTAAATAAAAATACATAATCCCAATACATGAACTGATAGCCATAAAAGAAAAAGGGTAAGCTGAGCTCTACATCTAGGGTCCAAGCTCCAAGAGAGTAATAAAAGCAGCTTGATCAAAGCCCACTCGTACTGGGCCCACTCTGAGAACCTGAGGGTTGGGAAAAAAATAAAAACAACGGGGTCAGACATAAGTCTGAGCGAGTCCTATAACTTTAACAATACAATCATTAAAGTAACCAGAGAAGACATAAACTTGATATACGGTAATGTCTGGGGATGAATGGCTACACTAAACAGCTTGGTAGACTTAGGATAAACCAAGATAACAGTAAAGACGCATTTACCCACCCAAGGATAATTACTGCACTACACCACACCAGTCATTCCTACTTAAAGGTTGATCCCTCCCAAAGACTTAGAAAATTTACCCAGTAGTTTCGTGTACCCCTAGCTGACTACATAGGTGTCGTCTGCCCCTATCTCCACTAGGTGTACCCACCACTCCCAAATGATCGGCTCCCTACCGTAGATACCCGTGCCGGCCCCACAGTGGGGTGTATCACTCCCCAAAGTGACAACCCGATATAATTAACGGTGCACGGCTTATATCTACACGATGCAACAACGTCTTACCTACCAGCCCTGGTCCACACACGCATATGAAACCCGTTGGACTTGCGTTGCCACCGCTAACCCGTTTTGGCCTCTTATAGTCAAGCCCAGTACGCGTGTCCCGTCCTCGACATGGGTCGAGCCCAATAAGATACATATGGGTTACTGGTTGAAATGGGCCCCCACAAGCTACCCACCTAAGCTTGTCCCTTTTTCTAGTGCACCCCACTTAACCCTTTAATCATGTTTAATTACATGTTTCCACTTGGTTAAGTATTCTAATCGTATTTTCTATTGCCACCCAAGGCAACCCACTAGATTTCCACATGCCACCCAAGGCACCCACTTAACCCCTCATGTCTCTCTACATGCTAGTATGGTTAAGTGTTTCTTAATTAATTAATTAAGATCATGACCTCATAAAGACCTCTCACATTAGACCATCTTTTATGACTGCTGGATATGCCGGTTGGTTCCGGGCAGACTTCTGTCATAAAAAAAGGGTCTAACCTCGTGTCTTTACTTTAATCACGTATTTAATTTATGACTAAGACCTCTCACATTGGTCCAATCATTTGTAGCCGCTGGATGGCCGGTCGGTTCCGGGCAGACTTCCGCTACAAAAGGGTCCAACTTCGTGTCTTAGTTGATTAATTACACCTAATTAATCACCCCCATAATTAATTATCCCTAATTAATTACACATTTTTAAGAATATGGGTAGACCTAACTCAATAAGTAAATTCCCAATTCCATAGTATGGGTAGACCTAACTCAATAGGTAAATTCCCAACTCCATAATGTGGGTAGACCTAACTTAATAGGTAAATTCCCAATTATGTCCATTCATTTTATGTTATGCTTAATCATAACAACTTTACACCTTTTTATAATCATGCATATTAACCCCATCGTTTCCCACGTAATTCGTTTACATAACACGTCATACATAGGGACAACTTTGCATATGTTATGCACATCATAAAAAGAGACAAACTTGCATATGAACTTGCATAAAACTTGTATATGAACTTGCATACCATGTCATATCACAAAGGCAAACTCGCATATGTTATGCACATCATAGAAAGAGGCTAACTTGCACATGAATCTTGCATATAAACTTGCATATCATGTCACATCACAAAGGCAAACTCGCATATGCTATGCATATCATAAAAAGAGACTAACTTGCACATGTGTTCATAGGTTACACAAAAGGGTGAACTTGCATGTCATAAGGTATGCATAAAACCAACCACCTAGCATGCATGAAATCAAGTACTTAGCATGCATAAAATCAAATACTTAGCATGCATAAAATCAAATACTTAGCATGCATAAAATCAAATACTTAGCATGCATAAAATCAAATACTTAGCATGCATAAAACCCACCACTTATCTTGCATAAACCCACATACTTAACTTGCATAAACCCACATACTTAACTTGCATAAACATAGGGTTAACATTAAACATAGATTAGCAAACTAACATCATATCATATGACTCAAAACCCACTAATCCGCATACAAAACCGCATGATCTCATCATATCTCATCTACTTAATTTAGCAATTGGCTATTAAAGTGATAGAAACTCACCAAAACCAAGATTAGCAAACTTATGAAGTAGAACTAGTTGCTATATTTGAAGATGGTGATGATTAGAGGTTGATTAGCTTGCAACTTTCTTCATAAGCTAGTGGAGGCTCCTCCTAAGTTTGATTTTGGCGGCATGATGGCATCATTTCTATTTTTAGTATGGATTAGGCTTGCATTAGGGTGTATTTATAGGATTATGGTGTGTTTTAGACCATAGGATTAGCCCTAGGTTAGATTAGGTCCGTCAGATTTAGGAAATCTCTAGAACCCAGCCCAGCCCTAGCCAGAAAACCAGACCTGGTGCACCCAGGTCCTCTGGCTCGACACGCCGTGTCGACAGGCATGTCGACAGGCAAGTCGACCCCCCAGTCGACAGGCCTGTCGACAGCCCTGTCGACATGGCTAGGGCGGGAACTTTCCCTCCTGGCCCCGCTGGTTCTATTTTAAAATCTGAATTTGAATTTTCAAATCTGTTTTTAGCTTTGAATTTTCTGCAAACTTCTTTGGGCCTTAACTGGGCCATACGGACTCCGATTTACAAAATTTCGGACTCTATTCTGCGCATTTTTCCGAGACGAACGCAATGACGCAGCCCGTTTCCCCCAATTCTCACATATGAGATTATTTATTCTGCAATTAGTGAATTTTAGCATTAACTGAAATACGGGGTGTTACATTCCCCCCTCCTTAAAGGATTTCGTCCCCGAAATCTCTAAGCTAAGGAGAATGCATTTTCTACCATCCAAACAACCATCTACTCAATCCATCAACCACGGGCATCCATTGTCCTTAAAACAATTTCTAATGATGTATGAGCATATGCAAAAAGTGTGTGTATATGTTCCCTACCTAATGTATGAACATATGCAAACCATGATAGTGCCATGCATCCATTATGTATGCGAGAGAACCCTATCGACACATACAATATCTACATGAGTGCACAATCATTCACCAAAATGCATCATCCATATGATAACACAATCATTATACATCCATAAATATAGCTTCCTACAAACAATTTTATGCAATATGCAACATGGAGTGATTGAGCCGATCTAGTGCCTAGAGTGTGTATATATGCATCCACGAGCAACCACTAGCAACCACTTGCATCCACATGCATCCATCAAACATAACATGTCTCAAACACATGTTTCAACCATAGGTTTACCCTATCTAAAGGTCAAAGGTACTAATGAGAGGACATACTAAAGATAAGATAAGTACTAGACAAACGATAAAGGAGAAGTTAAAAGACATACCCTCAAAAAGGAATGGGTATAATGAACGCATCTTCGCTTCTGTCTCCCAAGTAGCGTTGCCCTCGTCTTCTCCCCATTGTACTTTGACTAGTTGAACCTCTCGATTCCTCAATTTCCTAGTCTCTGACCCAAGGATGCGGGTAGGAGCTCGTCGAATAGTCGCATCACGCTCTACTTCTACTTCTTTAAGCAAGCTCGGCTCTACCACCTCTGCCGTCTCATGTAAGCACTTCCTCAAATGCGACACATGGAATACATCATGTACACCACTAAGGCTGTCGGGCAACTCCACTCTATATGCCATCCGTCCAATTCTTTCTTTAATGGGAAATGGCCCTACGAACCTTGGTGCTAACTTCCCAACAGATCCAAAGCGAACCACATTTCGTAACGGAGACACTTTGACAAAGACCATGTCCCCAACTTCAAACTCAAGATCCGTCCTTCTCTTGTCCGCATAAGATTTTTGCCTATCCTGCGCTGCTTTCATCCTTCTTCGAATCAAGTCAATCTTCTCAGAAGTCTCCCTAACCATATCAGGCCCAAGCAAGATCTTATCCGTAGATTCCCACCAACATGTAGGTGATCGACAAGGCCTTCCATAAAGAGCTTCGAAAGGAGCCATACCAATACTGGACCGAAAGCTGTTATTATATGCGAACTCCACCAATGGAAGATGCTCTTCCCATGTACCTCCAAAATCTAAGATACAAAGCCTCAAAAGGTCTTCTAGGACACGATTCACCCTCTCAGTCTGGCCATCCGTCTGAGGGTGATATGCGGTGCTCAGACATAATTGAGTCCCCACTGCTTCTTGCAAACTTTTCCAGAACTCGCTAGTGAAGATAGGATCTCGATCACTCACTATGCTAGAGGGTACCCCATGCAATCGAACTATCTCTCGAAGATATACTGAAGCTAGCCATGGAGCAGTCCTCTTGCTCTTCACAGGTATGAAATGGGCGCTTTTAGTAAGTCTGTCTACCACAACCCAAATCCGCGTATTACCCTTTCTTGATCTGGGTAACCCATCAATAAAATCCATCGAGACGCTATCCCACTTCCATTGCGGAACTTCCAATGGGTGAAGCAACCCACCTGGTTTCTTTTGCTCTGCTTTCACCTGTTGGCAGACCAAGCATCGAGCGACATATTCGGCCACATCTTTCTTTATACCGGCCCAGAAGAAAACCCGCTTCATATCTTGGTACATCTTGTCCCCACCGGGATGAATGGTCATCCTAGAACGGTGTGCATCATCAAGAATAGCCTTCCTCAAACCCTCGTCTTGCGGTACACAAAGTCTACCATCTCTACGCAAGCACCCCCTATCGTCCAGGGTGTACCTACTCAAATGGCTGGACGACTCCCCTCTTATGAGCTTCTCTACCAACTCAACCAACTGTGGGTCGTCCCTCTGTGCCTCTCCAATTCGCCCCAAAAGAGTAGGCCTGACCTCCAAGGATGCTAGCAAACCGGGTATATAATCAATGGAAGGTCTGAAATCAAACATCGAGATAAATTCCAAGCTTCGTTGTTCCACGAACAATGGACTCAAGGACAACCTCGTTCTGCTCAAGGCGTCCGCCACCACGTTACCCTTGCCAAGGGTATACGCTATCTCGAAATCATAGGATGCTAAGAACTCCATCCACTTTTGCTGTCTCAAATTCAAATCCTTCTGAGAAAACAAGTACTTCAATGATTTGTGGTCAGTGAACAATTCGAATCTCTCACCAAGAAGATAATGGCGCCAAATCTTAAGCGCAAAAACAATAGCAGCCAACTCTAAATCATGGGTAGGGTAATTTTTCTCATGTGCCCTCAACTGCCTTCCACCATAGGCTATTACCCTTCCCTCTTGCATTAAGACTGCGCCAAGTCCTGTCCCACAAGCATCGGTATAAACAACAAATGGCTTGCTCCCATCTGGCAACACTAAAACTGGAGCAGTGGTTAAAGCTCTCTTTAACTGTCGGAACGCATCATCACAATCTACGTCCCATGCGAAAACAAGATTCTTCTTCGTTAAGCGAGTTAATGGGGCTGATATCTTCGCGAAGTCTTTGATAAAATTCCTATAATAACCTGCCAACCCCAAGAAACTTCTTACTTCGGTAGCATTCTTCGGAACCTTCCAATCCTGAATTGATACTACCTTTGCGGGATCCACAGCTATCCCTTTCTTGGAGACCACGTGCCCCAAGAACCGCACCTCCTTCCTCCAGAAGTGACATTTAGAGAATTTAGCCTTAAGGCTATGTGCTCGAAGAGTCTTCAATACCTCCCCAAGATGTAGGGCATGCTCTTCTTCACTCTTAGAAAATACTAAGATATCATCCACAAAGACCACCACGAACTTATTAAGGAACTCCCTGAACACCCTACTCATCAAATCAACAAAATATGCAGGGGCGTTCGTCAACCCAAATGGCATCACCAGCCACTCATAGAAACCATCCGGAGTCCTAAAGGCAGTCTTGTCTATGCTATCCTCAGCCACCCTCAACTGATGAAACCCCGTGGCCAAGTCCAATTGAGAAAATACTAAAGCGCCAACCAACTGATCGAAAAGATCATCAATCCTCGGCAATGGGTGTCTATTCTTCTTTGTGAGCTTGTTGAGTTCTCTATAGTCTACACAAAGTCTGAGGGACCCATCCGCCTTCGTAGCAAAAACTACTGGAGCACCCCACTCCGATATGCTTCGCCTTATGAACCCCTTCTCAAGCAACTCCCCTACTTGCTTATGGAGTTCCCTCCTCTCACGGGGAGCCATGTGGCGCACTGGTAAAGATACAGGTTTAGCATTATCCACCAGATATATTCGGAAGTCAATCTCCCGCTTCGGAGGTAAGCCCTTCACCTCCTCAAACACATCCGAGTATTCCCGGACCACTCTAACAGATTGCAAACTCTCGACCGAAGCGTCAAGCGATTCAAGATAACTTAGCATAACAGAATCCATGGGATTACAAGAGATCTCGAGAGTGTTACCCAAGCGGGTCATGAGCCTAACAACTCTCCTTTCGCAATCAAGAACAACACCATTACTGGATAACCAGTCCATGCCCAAAATCAACCCATAGCCCGTGAAGCCCAAAACAAAAGCATCACATCTAAACTCAATGCTAAGTATAGAAATCTTCAAACCCAAACATATCATGGACAAATAAGTGGAGCCCCCAATTGGGTTTGAAACAACCAAGGGATCATCTACCAGACTGGTGTCTAAGTGCAGTGACTCAACTAATGATGATGAGATAAACGAATGCGATGCGCCAGAATCAAACAATGTACGGACAGGATGATCAAATAGAAAAACCAGACTTTCAACGGAAATAGTTCTACCTCTTTCCTGAATCGGTGGAACCGCGAGAGCCTGTACTTGCCCCCTAGCCTGACCCGGTGCCATAAGAGCTTGCACCTGTCCTCCTGAGGTAGACCCCGTCCTTTGCCCCTTCTTAGGACAGTCTTTCACTAGATGCCCTGCTTCGCCACAGTGGAAGCAGCCAGTCTTCTTCTTCTTGCGACAATCCTTGCTTAGGTGGCCAGGTGTCCCACAATTGAAACACTTCTTCTTCTTGCCCTTGCCACCATTGCCTTTCCCACCTTTGTTTTGCTGTTGTTGCTGAGGTCTCTTTTGATCTCCCTTCTTCTCGGGTGCCTTATTAGCATTGGGACCCTTCTCTTCTTCATGCATGAGTGCCATGTCAACTAGCTTATCAAAGGTGGCCCCCATAGGGATATGAGTCATAGCCAACCCATGCATCGGTTCATTCAAGCCTTTCACGAACCTCAAAGCCTTCTTCTCCGGTGTATTCACCATGTCTAGGCCAAACCTTGCCAATTGATTAAACTTGTTGACATATTCCTTCACTGAGAGATTTCCTTGCTTTAGAGTCAAGAATCTTTCCATATACAAGTTTTCCTCCGCCCTTGAGAGAAACTTTGCCACAAATCTTTGCCTAAAATCCGCCCAAGAGTCAACGGGGCGTTCTCCATTAGTGACCTCCCACCAGAATGAGGCCTCTCCTTTCATTAACCAAGCAACTAACTTGACTTTCTTTCCTTCTTCCATCTCAAAGATATCTATCAACTCTTCCACCTCCTTAAGCCAATCTCTAGCCTCCACAAAAGTTTCAGATCCTTGAAAAGGTTTCCCTCCCATAGCTTTAAATTCCTTGCAAGTCTTAGCAAAAGTATCCGTGCGAGGAGGAGGGGGAGGAGGAAGATCGGGTGCTACGGTTGGTGGAGGAACATTTGCTGGACCCGCAGTGGTGGCCCTAGCCTCCATCAATCTCCTATACCATACTGGTATCGTCACACCCTCCGCAAAGTTAAGATCCTCAGCCATGCTGAAAGGAAAAAGGAAAGATTCAAAACGAAGAATTCGAAAGATAAAGATATGGCTATCGGGGATTATGCTTTTCTTTCAAAAACTTTTCTCTTTAAAGACATGTTTTTGAAAATATCTCTTCGAAAAATGTTTTTAGAAAAATAGTTTTCTAAAAATTTTATCTGTTCCGGTAACCTTTGCTCTGATACCACGTGTAACACCCCACACCCGCTACGGTCACTCTCTAAGGGAATGCCATAACATCGGCGGAGTATTTTAGTGAATATAGAACAGAGAAATTACAGCAGGACAGGTATAAGTAATACTTGAAAGTTTAAAACAACATTTCAATGCAGCGGAAAGTAAAACATGTCTGGTTACATCACAAAACCATAATAAGAGTTAAGTACAAATATCCATTCTTGCTAAATAAAAATACATAATCTCAATATATGAACTGATAGCCATAAAAGAAAAAGGGTAAGCTGAGCTCTACATCTAGGGTCGAAGCTCCAAGAGAGTAATAAAAGCAGTCTGATCAAAGCCCACTCGTACTGGGCCCACTCTGAGAACCTGAGGGTTGGGAAAAAAATAAAAACAACGGGGTCAGACATAAGTCTGAGCGAGTCCTATAACTTTAACAATACAATCATTAAAGTAACCAGAGAAGACATAAACTTGATATACGGTAATGTCTGGGGATGAATGGCTACACTAAACAGCTTGGTAGACTTAGGATAAACCAAGATAACAGTAAAGACGCATTTAACCACCCAAGGATAATTACTGCACTACACCACACCAGTCATTCCTACTTAAAGGTTGATCCCTCCCAAGGACTTAGAAAATTTACCCAGTAGTTTCGTGTACCCCTATCTGACTACATAGGTGCCGTCTGCCCCTATCTCCACTAGGTGTACCCACCACTCCCAAATGATCGGCTCCCTACCGTAGATACCCGTGCCGGCCCCACAGTGGGGTGTATCACTACCCAAAGTGGCAACCCGATATAATTAACGGTGCACGACTTATATCTACACGATGCAACAACGTCTTACCTACCAGCCCGGGTCCACTCACGTATATGAAACCCGTTGGACTTGCGTTGCCACCGCTAACCCGTTTTGGCCTCTTATAGTCAAGCCCAGTACGCGTGTCCCGTCCTCGACATGGGTCGAGCCCAATAAGATACATATGGGTTACTGGTTGAAATGGGCCCCCACAAGCTACCCACCTAAGCTTGTCCCTTTTTCTAGTGCACCCCACATAACCCTTTAATCATGTTTAATTACATGTTTCCACTTGGTTAAGTATTCTAATCGTATTTTCTATTGCCACCCAAGGCAACCCACTAGATTTCAACATGCCACCCAAGGCACCCACTTAACCCCTCATGTCCCTCTACATGCTAATATGGTTAAGTGTTTCTTAATTAATTAATTAAGATCATGACCTCATAAAGACCTCTCACATTAGACCATCTTTTATGACTGCTGGATATGCCGGTTGGTTCCGGGCAGACTTATGTCATAAAAAAAGGGTCTAACCTCGTGTCTTTACTTTAATCACGTATTTAATTTATGACTAAGACCTCTCACATTGGGCCAATCATTTGTAGCCGCTGGATGGCCGGTCGGTTCCGGGCAGACTTCCGCTACAAAAGGGTCCAACCTCGTGTCTTAGTTGATTAATTACACCTAATTAATCACCCCCATAATTAATTATCCCTAATTAATTACACATTTTTAAGAATATGGGTAGACCTAACTCAATAGGTAAATTCCCAATTCCATAGTATGGGTAGACCTAACTCAATAGGTAAATTCCCAACTCCATAATGTGGGTAGACCTAACTTAATAGGTAAATTCCCAATTATGTCCATTCATTTTATGTTATGCTTAATCATAACAACTTTACATCTTTTTATAATCATGCATATTAACCCCATCGTTTCCCACGTAATTCGTTTACATAACACGTCATACATAGGGACAACTTTGCATATGTTATGCACATCATAAAAAGAGACAAACTTGCATATGAACTTGCATAAAACTTGTATATGAACTTGCATACCATGTCATATCACAAAGGCAAACTCGCATATGTTATGCACATCATAGAAAGAGGCTAACTTGCACATGAATCTTGCATATAAACTTGCATATCATGTCACATCACAAAGGCAAACTCGCATATGCTATGCATATCATAAAAAGAGACTAACTTGCACATGTGTTCATAGGTTACACAAAAGTGTGAACTTGCATGTCATAAGGTATGCATAAAACCAACCACCTAGCATGCATGAAATCAAGTACTTAGCATGCATAAAATCAAATACTTAGCATGCATAAAATCAAATACTTAGCATGCATAAAATCAAATACTTAGCATGCATAAAATCAAATACTTAGCATTCATAAAACCCACCACTTATCTTGCATAAACCCACATACTTAACTTGCATAAACCCACATACTTAACTTGCATAAACATAGGGTTAACATTAAACATAGATTAGCAAACTAACATCATATCATATGACTCAAAACCCACTAATCCGCATGCAAAACCGCATGATCTCATCATATCTCATCTACTTAATTTAGCAATTGGCTATTAAAGTGATAGAAACTCACCAAAACCAAGATTAGCAAACTTATGAAGTAGAACTAGTTGCTATATTTGAAGATGGTGATGATTAGAGGTTGATTAGCTTGCAACTTTCTTCATAAGCTAGTGGAGGCTCCTCCTAAGTTTGATTTTGGCGGCATGATGGCATCATTTCTATTTTTAGTATGGATTAGGCTTGCATTAGGGTGTATTTATAGGATTAGGGTGTGTTTTAGACCATAGGATTAGCCCTAGGTTAGATTAGGTCCGTCAGATTTAGGAAATCTCTAGAACCCAGCCCAGCCCTAGCCAGAAAACCAGACCTGGTGCACCCAGGCCCTCTGGCTCGACACGCCGTGTCGACAGGCAAGTCGACCCCCCAGTCGACAGGCCTGTCGACAGCCCTGTCGACATGGCTAGGGCGGGAACTTTCCCTCCTGGCCCCGCTGGTTCTATTTTAAAATCTGAATTTGAATTTTCAAATCTGTTTTTAGCTTGGAATTTTCTGCAAACTTCTTTGGGCCTTAACTGGGCCATACGGACTCCAATTTACAAAATTTCGGACTTTATTCTGCGCATTTTTCCGAGACGAACGCAATGACGCAGCCCGTTTCCCCCAATTCTCACATCTGAGATTATTTATTCTGCAATTAGTGAATTTTAGCATTAACTGAAATACGGGGTGTTACAGACGCCATTTGGAACGTGAACGATATTTATATCGATTTTATTCATTTTAAAATGAATATTGAAAAGTGATTTCGAAATCGAATATTTTGAAATGCAATTTGAATTGAATCGAATAGAAAACCAATTTGAATTGAATCGAATAGAAAACCAATTTGAATTGAATCGAATAGAAAACCAATTTAATTGAATCGAATAGAAAACCAAAATGAATTGAATATAAAACGTTTTCGAAATGAATTGAATATAAAACGATTTCGAAATGAATTGAATATAAAACGATTTTGAATTCAAATTGAATAGAAACAAATTGAATTTAAATTGAATAGAAAACGAATTTGAATTGAATCAAATAGAAAACCAATTTGAATTGAATTGAATAGAAAACGAATTCGAATTGAATTGAATAGGTAACGAATTTGAATTGAATTGAAAACAATTTCGAATTGAATTGAATATAAACCAAAGTCGAAATGAATTGAATATGGAATGAATCTAGATTTGAATTTGAATTGAATAGAAATGAATTCGAATTGAAATCAATTTGAAGTGAATTTAAAGCGAATTATATGGAATTTTCAATTTGGATTCGAAATTGAATAGGAAGTTGAATTTGTTTTCAAAACGAAACTAAAACGATTTATAAAATTCGTTTTAAATAGTAATCGACGAAATATATATTATATATATTATATATATAATATAATGGCCTGAATAGAACGCGCCACGCCGCGGCAGTTCGTGAATTTCCACCATTTATTTCAAACGGACATTACGGGAGATCCTACCGTTGGATTCTCCTAAAACCGGAACCGTTGGGTTCGTATCGAAAAGAGCTTTCTAACGAATATTGGAAATTTGAAATCTAACGGTTGGATTTAGAGATACGTCCAAATCAAATTTGAAAAAGGTCGTTGTAAGTGCAGTTCGATGGCCGTTGATGGAAATCGACTGTACGGGCCTTGATAAAATTATTAAAAATAGTAATGATTTGTGTAAAATCATAAGAAATGATTTTGGAAAAGTTGGGATGAAAAACTCCATATTTGAAAAGATAAAAATAGATTTTTATCGAAATGAACTTGTTTTGAACTGAAATTAAAACCCCATTTATTTTTAAAATAAATAAATTGGATTTGAAACGGATTTTAAATAAAATTGATTTATGGGTTTATCGTGAACAGTGTTTTAAATAACATTTGTTCTTTAACCCGATAATAAACAGAATGTGATTTGGGTTTGTCGTGAACTGTGTTTTAAATGACATTAGTTCTTTAACCCAGTAAAAGGAGTTTTAATGAATCTGCAATTAGATTGAAATGAGAATTGATAATCTAAATTTTCAAATTTAGGAATTGAACGAGAATGGAGTATCACCTGTTTTGCTCCAAAGCGATAGTTAAATCTTTAATTAGATTTGAACGGGAAATGGTAATTAATTTTACCGATAACACCATGGTGTTAGATATGGAGTATTACCAGTTTTGCTTCATGGGATGAATTGGTTGGGATTGGGAAATAAAAGAAATAATTACTTTGGTGTGGTTCGCAAATCTCGACTAGTTTAGAAAACCATAATTTGGTTTGAAATGACATCCAAAGGAAGATTAAAGGATAAATTTTAAAGAATTTATCTTGGATAAAATTAATGGGAACCTTTCCCTAAGAATGTGATTTGGTGAATACAAGAATATTCTGAATTGGAATGAGGCGTATGTTGTGTTTGTGTAACATTTGTTTTAATATACGCGGGTTGTTCGGAAAGGCCGGGTTTATACCCATTCTGAATAACCGATTTGACGATAAGTCGAAGATGAAGACGGTGGTCAGAGACCGGAAGTCTTCACATCGTTTGGGTAATTACTGAGGATCCTGATTGGGCTGTACACCCAAGAGGATGGAAATAGTTGGTGGTCGTCCAGACGTACTTGGAGATCGATGGATATGCGAGGAAAGTGCCTCCGGTTTCGTTCAGACCCAGAACGAACTTGTAAATGGATTGTGTGTCTGACATTGGATTTTATTCTATGTTGATTGATTTCTGTTAAATATATATCTGTTTGGCGGCGGAGAATTTATTCTCTTTCTTAACGCCCTTCTCTGAGACGTACGAGCTTAGAGGTTATATATCGATAGATATCAATTGCATGGCATGAATTGCCTGTGTGGCACGCTGAGTTGCGTGGATCAAGGCTTCTGTTCAAAAGCAAAGTCTTGTGGTTGATGATCAAAGCACGGCCTACGTGGCAGCTTTGTGTATAACGTGAATTCACGAGCCTCACACCTCGGTATGAGTTAAAAACGGGATAAGGACTGCAGGGAGAGCACGACGTTTCTTTCTAGCTTTGGTGGTGTCAGTGACTTACCATCCCTGACATTTATATACTTTTCACCTATGTGGTTGTTGGATGAGGTGCCTCGATTTTAGGTCTGTAAGGACCGGGAAACGTGTGTTCAGGAATACTAGTCCTCAAACGTAAGAGAGGATCGGCCCTGAAGCATCCAGGGGTTACCCAGAGTGTGTAGTCCTGAGGCATTTGCTAGAGTGTCTCGAAGTGGAGAGGAGCTTGCCCCTTGCCTCGACTCATGACGGAAATCCAATTTCCAATACGTGTATTGCGGTTTTATTTGTAGAGCCTAGTATGGCGACATGATATATGGTACCCATGCCGTCTATGATTTATATTTATGATTGAAATTGTTTTGACACTATACACCTATTATAGTATCAAATGATTTGTTTTAAACGTACCAAGCATGTTTGGCTATTATAAGGGAAAACCATATCCTCCGGCTTGCGTTGCATTGTGTGATGGGACCTGGGTCTTATAATAGCTTCATTTTTCAAAAAGCATTGCGCTGTTTATTCTATGCACTGGTATTCTTGGGAGGAAACTCGTTCCGTGTTATACGGCGTGGTCCCTTGAATTACTCTCTTTTAAAGTAAATTTTTAAATAACTGTTTTAGTTCTCACACTAGTCACATGACTGACCTGGAGTTTATTGTTTTAACCTAGACTCTGGGTGCCCTCATTTTCCGCATGGGCAGCTAGTAGTTTTGGTTTTGCAGATTTATATTCACAGGATCCTGATTTACAGCTGGGACGATGCTCAGAAAGCTCTGTATCCGTGTATTACTTTCTGTTATGTTTTGTATTATTTTCCGCTGCAATACTGTATTTAAATCTCTGATATTCTTTGTTGTATAATATTTATTCATACTCTGTATATTCTTGTATTCTGATGGAATTGTGTAATAACAAAGAAATGTTCTTCCGTTTGCGTTCTGATTTGTCCTGTTCTCCAACGATCAGGGGTTTCAAACGGTCTAGATCGGTTTAACGACTGATTCGGATGGAGCGAAATTCCCGGCCGTCATAGAAACACTTGCATCTCACGCTCCAAATACATAGTTACAATCAAAACCGTGGTCACTTATTGGAGAATGGATTCCAACTGGCAAGGTATGGGACCACGTTCCAATAGTGCATCTCTAAAGAGGAATTCACCGGGTTCAACAAGAATATCTTGCAACCCAGGCTAAATATGACCGACCCTTCACTTCGCTTGAGACTACCAAATATATTGTCACCTATGGTTGCTAGCAACATAACCATTCCAGGGAGAAACATAAGCGAAAAAAGAACAAATATGAATATTCTCTAGATGGTAACAATACACCCTAATGGGAGCGACCCACATAGACATGCGACCTACTCGATTTTATACCATTTCCTGGTTTATGAGGGTTAAGGTTTAAATTTGCTTTTTAGAACATCTGGCCACCATTACATTTGAATGTCGCATCATCAAATTTGCCCGATATCACTAATTAACGTCCACAAAAATACTCTAGTTGTTAAGCTAATAAAAGTGCCCCTCTTCGCCACCAGCTATGATACGTTTGAAGAAATTAAAATACATAATCCCTTTGGAAATACTATGTCAGACATTTGTCCATACAGGTCATCCAGGAACAGGATGAACCAAAGGTACCCTCCTACTACTACCTTGGTATCCTCTTATGGATTAGTAGCGAGTAGTCCTTGTAATCCGTCGATTTCAACCACGATAGGATCACCATCAAAATATCTCCGGGCGCGACTCCAGAGAGTTCGACAAGTAGTCCTTTTGCTTATAAAGATCTACGGTCTTCACTGCTCCATCTTCAATCTGTATATCCTACGTTTTGTATTTATTTGTTTGGAATGGTGTTCGAAAATAAATTCGATCCCAATCTTTCCATACCAACAATCATATAGTTCAAATTTGATAGTAAGTTATTTAACTATCAAATAAACAATGATGAAAATAAAATGAGATCATTGATTCAGTACTCGGCATTACTTGGTCTCTTTAATAAAAACAATTAAAGATGGTTAATTTACTCTTAAATCTTTCAATATTACGAATATAGATTTCCATTTCTTATGTAACATAAGATTATTTTCAGAACTATTTTATTTTCATACTTAGGAAAATATTTTGTAATCATATCCAATTTTCTATCCTAGTTTCATTTTCAAAACATTTGCTACATCACTTCTCATTATCTATAATTGAGAAAATCAATTCAACTTATCATTCATAAAATAATGTTATGAAATCTCTTTTGTTTCATTATTTGAAAACAATAATCAACCCTTGTTCTTTTAGAATAAACCCATTCCAAAACGCCACTTTTCATTTACTTTTTCCTTGAAAATATTGTTATAATTTCAAACAATCTCCCTTTTTTCCTTTTACTTCGGAAATATCATTATATATATATACATATATATATATATTCGAATCTTCTCATTTTCGTTACTTTTGAAATTTCATTATATATATTCTCAAATCCTTTTATTTCCGTTATTTTGGAAATTTCATTATATATTATGAAATCTTGAAATTAACATTGCGCTATTATATCTCATGTGGAAATAATCAATTATTCTTAACTCTTTCCCACTACAAACCAATATCATCCTCATATAATCCTGAAGTTGTCCAAGTTGGGGTATTAATTTACCTCCAAGACCTTGATCAACAATTTTGTTATCTTAAGATAAATATGAGTTGTAATTTAAAACCGATATTTACTCTAATATCAAATCAAATCCCATTTAACTATTTTACTTAAACCATGATTTTATAATCCATCTCCTATTTTTGAAATTCTCCTTTTCAAATACAACTATTATTACTTAATCCGTTGATTTTGTAAATGCTTATTAAACATCACTTTTCTCTTTAAATTCGTTTTAACAATTTGTTTTATAACACATATCTTTATTATAAAATCTTATTCTTATATCCTTTACCCCATACCATTTAAAAAATCCCTTTAACCGTTTCCCATTTTTAAGAATCTTATTTCAATATCATCCATTCCACTTAATTCCATTATTAAGTAACGTTATTTTAAAATTAACGCTTTATCTCACATCTCTTTTATAGGCCTCATTTATAAAACTTAGATTTAATATAAACCCTTTTTATCTCAATTCTCTTTTTCTAACTTCAAAAATTAAATAAACAATTAATTTTAGCTATCGTATTTGCTTAAAATCCTTTTTACAACTTCGTTATAAAAATTCAGGTTTTAATATAAACTCGTTCATAAACTCCTTTCACAATTCAAATAGATTCCATTCCGACTCGATTTACTTTCATAAATGAATTTCATTTAAATAACAACCTCTTAAATTATTATTAATTAAAATAATAATAATTTACTTCATCATTAACTACCGTAGAAGTAGTTAACTTCTTTTATTAACTAAAACAATTAGTAAATTTCTTTTTAAAAACCTATTAAAATTAAAACAAATATTCATTAAACTATTTCATTAGATTAATTCAAAACAAATTAATTTAATAATCAAACCTAGTTAAAGCGGTCGACTTAGTCAACTCAAAACACATTTATCTCGTTAACCAAATTCAATTGGTCCTTCCTTTAACTTAATTAATAATATAATTCCATTTAATTATTTCTTAAAAACAATTATTCAACTCTTAACCATTAGGCTAACTTCTTCTCATTTGCTTATAAATCTGATTAACATCAGAATTTTCTTTATAAAACCAATTAATAATTACTTATAAACATAAATAATAAATATTTATTTCTTTTTAATAAATTTTATCCAAAATATTGATTTAAAAATCTATCTTCAATTATAAAACAAATTTTATAACTTCGTATCTGTCGATTTACCTGATGGTAAATCGATATTTAGAAAACGATTGATTTATAAGCCATACACCCCCAATTACTCAACCAATACTGCCCATTGGTTAAAACAAAACAAAACATTAAATTTTTTGTCAATGATTAACAACCAAATCAATCACCCAATCAGAACAGTTCATATAATGATAATATGAAAATAAATAATACTTAATATATTTGAGGAATCGAGCTGGATCGCTCTAATCTTTTTTTCCCCGCATCCCAATAGTTTATCTCAAATAAACTAATTCAATTCAGTTTAACTGATTATTTCTATAATGGTAAATAACGACTATATAACACCAACAAATTTATTAAATATTAACAAATAATTCATTAAATCAAAAATGTTTATTTTATAAACGTGACCAGCAAGGTAAGTTACCCTCATTGGGTCTAATCATTAGAATAATGATTTGGTTTTCACTGAAGTTAAATAAATGTTTAATTTCATCAGTTTAATCAACATATGAATATATAATTGACAAACAATCAATCATTAGCAACCATAGCACACAATTATAAAACTCGACTAATATAAAATATAAATGGGACAAAATTGAGATAGATATACTCACTTTGATTTCCATTACCACTAACATGGTTCGGTTTCCAGTTAAATTTAACATACATTAAATTTAACTTAATTTTCCAACTGCTTCCAATTCTGTCCATAATAGTTTCAAAATATAGAGTTTGTCCATACGGTTCTTACATCTCTGGTCAGGTCCAATTTTGGTAACATATGCACGAAATATAAATATTATAAGTTTACAGTTAAAGTATAATAATTAATTTTTTAATTATTATTAAATATCTTAATTGCATTGGACTACGATTATAACTGACCAATTAACCTTCTGCTCGTCAATGCTCACGAACTCGGTCGTCTTCATTCAACAAACCTACGCATGAATATAAATTCATGGATTTATTAATTTATTTAATATAATTTACCTTTAATTATAAAATTTATTAATTTAATTACTTTTATTAGAGTATACCCAGGCATGATATGTTCTGGCCTTCGTTCCCAAACCTACTGTTATTTCATGGATTCGATCACGACACAAAAACACAATGAGCAGGCTGATTATCCCGTTCTAGTACCTATAACAAATAAGCTAAAGTTAATTTCTTAACTAAAAAATAATTAATTAGTTGCATTGTTTAGTTAACTAATCAGTGTCGATTACCTTTGTCATCACGGTGCACTTCGAAACACGGCTTCAGATTTGTTTCCTTCAGCTCGAACTCACGTTGTCCTCCTTATATACACCAGTGAAGCCACCTACCACCCAACAAAACTTGATCTGACACCGCCGGTACGAGCGTCTAGCTGCCCTCAACAACCAACCCAAGTATTGAATGGTGCGATGCTTCCGTTCGACCCAGTAACTCCTCACCACCGCGTCCTTCTAACCAGATTCCGACTTCTCCAACCCTCGAATTCAGATCATAACTGTCCATTAGATCGAGCTTATCGAGCTCATCATTTATGTAGTTCGTGATATTTCGAATAGAGGTGAGGAATTCATGATTTTAGGATGGAAAACATCGTTGATTTTTGGCCGCGCAGTTTTGCGGTCTGTTGACCATGCAATATTTGTTGACTAACGAAAATTTAGGTTTAGGCCAGTTTTTGGGGGTACGTATAGGAAAGCTAAATTCTTATTTTATTGAAACAAACTTATCTATGAAGTCTCATGTTAAAATGAGACCATATGACCTTTGTTTTTTGATGAAAATTGTAATTATAGCATAAAATAATATTCTAGACATGATGGAAAAGGTTTCGTCGAATTCTGAGATCGTTTGTGAAAACTCCTTTATAACTCATATATGTGAATCGACACACATTTAAATTGTGCACAGTCACAAAATAAATCCAAATAACTTGATATTTGAAATTCTACAAAAAATAAATCATTATAGACTTAATAAAATTAATTTCGTTGAAAACGGAGTTCGTTAGAAAATCGGTTATTCCAAATTTCCTATTTTAAATCAACAAAACGATAATAAAAATATAGACGTTTACAGCTATCGTTGCCATATACGACATCAAAATGGCATGAAATTTGATTTCATAAAATAATTTAATGCTACGGTTCCAATGAAACTAATTTCATCGAAAACAGACGTCATTCGCAAAATGGCCATTTTGAAGGCTTATAAAATTTCGATAAAATATTAATTAAATTCCAAAATAATTTAATTAAATAATAATAAATCATTATTATCATAAATATCCAAGTAGAATAAAATATACAACTTCAAACATAAATTATACAACTTAATATTATCAATTCGAATTATAACGATATCAAATTATATTAAAACTCTATTAAATTTATTAAATAAATGTAATATTTTAATAATTATTTCATAGCGACTATTTGAAATTTTGAATTGGACATAACTAACGATCTATAACTTAAAATCTGGATTTTTCTCTTTTAAATGAAAATTATAATCAACAAGATTCAAATGTTTCTTGTTTCACATAATTCCAACTTAAAAACAGATTCTGTATATTCAATTGAAGTTCAAAACTCAATATTACGAACTACCACGCCAATATGAGCTCGTTTATAACTAAATATAAATTTAATGCTCAAACTTCATTTTTAATCAATGAATTCAATATTAAAATCCATTAATATTTTTAATATATTAATTAAAATAATAAAATACATTAAATATTTGACTACCAAAAATACGGGATGTTACATTCTCCCCACTTAAAAGAATTTCGTCCCCGAAATTACTAAGGTAGGAAAAATGTTACAAACCCATTCACTTTTCTAAAATCCAATTTATTTTAGATCGATAACCAATTCATTACTGTAAATAAAAATTTCAAAAATATTCTAATACTTTAAATTCTCGGAAAAATTCGGTAGAGTCTCCCCTGTATGGAGGGACATCTGCGATATTGCAGGAACAAATAATATATATACATCAACCCATATGGTCGAAAAACAAAATCCAAAGCTCAAAAATTTATATTTTCGCATAGGCCAACCTTTTACGAGAGCTATTGAGCATGCTTGCTCAATTTACGTGCAATCAACGGAACCAAAATCTATCCTCATGGCCTTCTAGAATATATACTTTACTCATTCAACTTGTAAGTAACCAATTACATGAAATTCTAAACAACATTCATTAATCAACAAGTATAACCACACAAATTTCCAGACCGAACATGAAGTAGCAGTTCATTTGCAAAAACAGAGTTAATTCTCTAATTTCATTTCATATGTAGTTTTATTCCAGTTCTATTATACGAGAATTTATTTTCCAATTCATTCAACTCTACTATTAAACCGTTGATGAATTATATCCCAACAATCTAACATACAATCAACAAAAAATAACCAATGCACAACCAACTCAATCAAATCAATTGAATTTACATTCAATATTAATATTTACCTTGGTTTGACATATTTGAACATCAATCGGTTGATATCTGATTGATTACTATTTAATTATAATTCATTAAATTCCCAATTCCAAATCTATTTTGTTTAGTTTCAATGTCAGCCTTAATTTAATTTCACTTAACCAAGTTCAGTTTCAGTTAAAATTTCTAATCCAATTTGAATTCCATTCAATCCAACAAGCCAATATCTCAATAATTTAATAAAATTATTTCTTATCTATACAAAAATATATTTCAGGTAAAATTATTTCATTTACCCTCTTTAGAAAACTATATTGTGTCCATTTCCAATTCGAATGCTTCTCAACACTTGAACCGATCGAACAACACAATACAAAACTTTTGTATATAAAATTTACAAATATGCTCTCGTATATATACTCTCAAACTCAATCTAGGGTATTAATAACCCCATCTCTATCGAGTTACGCCATAGAGCCAAGGTTATTACTAAACCAATATCTCTGACACCACTTATAACGGCCCACTTTTTCTGTACAGTTTAAGCAAACATCTAACAACCCATGTCAACTTAATTTACACAGAAAAGCAGATAGATATTTGAAAGAAATTAGATGGTGAGAAAAGAAATAAATAAACATTAGAAAAGAAGAAGAAGAAGAAGAAGAAGAACCAACCCAACACAGAGTCTCACATCGTAGCGGAAAAAATTATATAATATAGAAATGAATCTTTATTGAGAGCATGAAAAATACTTACAATCATCAGAGTACATCACACATCTGGACAGTTATAATAATCTATCCTCATATACAATCACACAGCGGAATAATAACTATATAATATCATACGTCTGAACTCTTTTAGCTCGTATCTTCATAGCATCTGATAACCAGAACCTGTAATGCTTGGGTTATACCATGTTTTACAGGTTCAGTTTATCGGATGCTATGAAGATACGACCTGGAAGAGTTCAGAGTATGATATTATATAGTTATTATTCCGCTGTGTGATTGTATATGAGGACGTATTATTATAACTGTCCAGACGTGTGAAGTACTCTGATGATTGTAAGTATTTTTCATGCTCTCAATAAAGATTTATTTCTATATTATATTTTTTTCCGCTACGATGTAGGACTCTGTGTTAGGTTGGTTCTTCTTTTTCTATTCTAATATTTCTTTCTTTTCTCACCCTCTAATTTCTTTCAAATAACTATATGTTTTTCTGTGTAATTTGAGTTGACATGTGTTGTTAGATGTTGGCTTAAACTATAAGGAAAAAGTGGGTCGTTACAATGCTCATATATTATTGTGATGCTGTTATATTTTACTAATTTATTCACGTATGATGTTAGCTATATTTTACTTATAATGACTGTATCTCTTCCAAAATGTTAGTATTTTATATACGCAGTATGCTCATAAATTCTTATGTAAGAGGAATGATTTTTGGATATGTTAATTTCATGCTTTATATATGTGTTGCATGTTAGGGATTTTGTAACTTGTTTCCTATTGGTGATTTTATAACTTGCTACCTATTAGTGATTATATAATAGTGCTGCCTGTTGGTGATTTGGTTCTTTTGTTGTTTATATTAGTGTGCGGTATTTGTCAATGGGTCAAACAGTTAAACCCGACCCAACACGATCGGTTTAGTTGAACGGGTTACATAGGTCAGGTCGGGTCAACCCGTTTTATAAACGGGTCAAGTTAGGGTTAAGGAAAAAAATAAACCGCTTAATAAACAGGTTGACTCGACCCGTTTATAAATCAACTTGAACCCGTTTTGATCTGATCTGACATGACCCATTGATAATCTTACTTTGAATATTATTATTTTCTAATATCCTAGCTTGTAGGTATGATGTTTCATATATTCTTCCTTCTATAAAATATTTGTCATGCACATGTCATTTTAAAAAAATAAAATATTTATTTCTTTTTTATATTGAAAAAGTGGAAAAAGAGTGTATAAATTCATTCATATATATATATATGTATATATATAGGGGGAGATCATATTTAGGGGGAGTAATAAAATATTATTTATAAAGTTATATAGTTGTCATTATTAAAAAGGGGGAGAACGTTGAAAACACAATTTTTGTGTTTTGATGATAATAACTATATGACAATGCTACTGACATTTTTTTATTGAGTTATTTCAAGACACTAAGCTATTCGATTAACGACACAAAAAATGAAAAGATGAAACTCATAAAATATGACAAAGGGGAACTCGAAGCTGGAACCTATTGTCGCCAAGCGATATAACATTACGAACTGAACCAAACAACCATCTAAAAGCTATGTTAGACGTCTGAAACTATATGTGACACTCCACATTGCTTAATGTCGCATATATAAGGATTTCATTAAGACAATATGGATCATTGTAGGTATAAAGACATAAAACATCACAAAGAGTGAGGTTTCACAAGACATAAAATAATAAATTTACAGCGAAAGAAGAAACTTTCGTTTTATAAATACAAAACCATTTTTGTTTCAATTAACCAAATAGTTACAAAATGCCATGTCCCAAAATCTCAATCAAAAATAACATTAGAGTAAAATAATACTATCCCCCAAATATAGTAAAAAAGATACAGCCTAACTTTCGAGAGAGAACATGAAGTAATCCGCCTTTGCATAAATCCATCACGACAAAGTCAACAATGAAATCTAAACTATATTTTTTTTCCCTATATTGTTTTGATTTCTGTTCTACGATTATTGTTATGGATCATGAGGTATATGATTTTTATGGTTTTTACTTGTACTCTGATTTACCACAAGACATATGTTTTTGACTTTATGGTATTTGAAACTGTAATGTTATATTTGGTTTGATAATAAAAGTTCAAAAAAATTTCGCTGCATTTTATATTCTGCCTCGTACATTTTAGCATATGCATTATTATTTTATACCTATTGCGCTTCACAAAACATAATGTAAACTCATATGGGTAACATTAAGGGATGTGGGGTGTCACACTATAAGTTAGACATATGACCTAGGAATCTGGAATTTTTGATAAACAAGTCATACTTCTGAGCTATAATTTCATAGATTTTTTTAAAAGCAACCAACGGTCACTTTTGAATAGGTGTCTCCTCATCTCTTCACTAAAACTCTCCAACTATTTAAAGTAACATCACCAGAACTAAAATATATCTTCTTAAAACTGAAAAGAAAGAGAAGCAACCATTCAAGGGAAACCTACAACAAGTGTATATACATCTCTATCAAAATCGAGAAGTATAACTTTTGAATTTCCAATTCTCTACTCTATCTACGTGTTCTATCTCAATTACTTCTTGCATTAAAAACTTGTAATCTCTATATTATTCTTTCACATTCTCCTACAGTATTCAAGTTCATATAACTCAAGAGAGATATAAGAAGACCATCGTTCTACTAGTCAAAATCCATGTTGTCTTGTAATAACCCGAAAATCTGGGCCAGTTTAAAATTTTTATTTTGGCAATTTTAGTGAATTTTGAACATTTAAAATAGATTATTTTAAATAATATCGACGAGAAATTTATTTTGAATATATTTAGAACGTATATATTATATACGTCGTCGTTAGAATATAAATAATTATATATAATTATAAATAGAATTGAAAATGGCGCGGTAGTTCGATAATTCGATTTCAAACTTCAATTGAATGTACCGGGTGCAAAACAATCCGGATTTTAGTGAAACCAAAAACAATAGGATCAATTTGAGGATATCTTTCCAATGAATCCGAAAAATCAAGATTTCATAGCGGGAATCAAAAGATATGTCCAGTTGAAAATTATGAATAGTCGCTATGGAATTCAGGCCCTTAAAAATGGGAATTTTGCAAACGACCTCGGATTTCGACGAAACCACTTTTGTTGGATCCGTGATGTCAAATTATTGCTAGGTTTCAAATTTCATAATTTTTCGAATCAGTATGTGAGCGTGGCAAAGGAAAACGCGTTTGACCAGTTTCAGTTGATTTTAATCGACTGGAAATTGGCCATTTTTCCAACGGTCTCAGAATTCGACGAAACTAGTTTTGTTAGGACCGTATCGTCAATACAAAGCTAGAAAATATTTTTCTGGAATTTTTAGGGTTCGTATGTGACCCCGGTAATTTGAAATGTACGTTTAAAATTCAATATAGTGATTTAAAGGTAAATTCAACGGAAACTGATTCAAACGATCAAATTGGCTAACGATACATATCCCATTGTGTTCGGAATGGGGGTAAAACGCTATGGACGACAGGCGGTAGGCCTCGTTTAGAGGTCGTATGTAAAAGTCAACTTTTTGAAATTAAAATAAATTAAATAATATAAAAATAAAAAAAATATTCCTTCCCTCTCCTTAATCTCGTTCTGGCCCTCCCCCTCCTTTTTCGTTTTCATTTCGATCCCGAAAAAAAAAAAAAAAAAGAAGGAAGAAGTGGCGGAGAGGAGCATCGCGCCCCCCTCCAGGTCGGCGCCGCTACCACCAAGCCCCCCCCCCCTCGTTCTCCTCGATCGACGTGGCGCCCTCCCCCTCTGCCAAAACCCACGAACCCGCAAGCCCTAAACCCCCGCCTGCCACCTCCTACAGCCGCTCCGACCTCCTGCGCCCACCGCGCCTTCCCCCACCATACTCCGGCGCCGCAGCAGAGACCCCCCCCCCTTTTGACTGTAAGTTTTGTTTTTTTTATTTTATTTATTTATTTTCATTTATCTGTTAATTTTTATTTGAAGTTAAAAACATAATTTTTATTTAATGGTTAAAAACTGAATTTTTATAATGGTGCAAGATTTGATTTTTCGAAAGTAAAAGATGTGATTTTTCTAAAAGTAAAGATTTGAATTTTTAGAAGAAAAAGATCGTATTTTTATATTGGAGAAAGCGTGATAGAAATTCAATTGGTATATATGTGAAGAAGGCGAGATTTTTCATATATAAAAGGGCGAGATTTTTCATATATAAAAAGGCGAAGTCTATATTTTTATAAAGACGAAATCTTTAAATTTGAAAAGGCGAAGTCTATATTTTATAAAGGCGAAGTCTATATTTTTATAAAGACGAAATCTTTAAATTTTAAAAGGCGAAGTCTATATTTTATAAAGGCGAAGTCTATATTTTTGGAAAAAGGCGAAATCTTTATATAGAGAATAGTGTGATAAAAATAGAATTTTTATCTATATAGTAGCAATGTAAAAATAGAATTTTTATCTATATAGTAGCAATGTAAAAATAGAATTTTTATCTATATAGTAGCAATGTAAAAATAGAGTTTTTATCTATTTAGTAGCGTAGTAAATATTCGATTTTTAAATATATGAAGTGGTTATAAAAATATGACTTTTAAATTGAAAGTGAATAAATAAAAATGTGATTTTTATTTTAAAGACATCAAAATATAAAAATGTGTGATTTTTATATATGTAGTGACTACGGGCAACGAAGATGATAAAAAGGCGAGAATGAAGAAGATTTTTATAAATGAAGTGTCGTGAAGTTGGATAGCTATCGGTGAGAATTTCTCACTCTTCAATTTCTTTTCTAATTATATATATATATATACTAGGATGCAGACGGTGCTTAGTAGCACCCGACACAATCGTCCACAGACCATGGACTTGTTTGTTTGGTTGCATAGATTAGTTGGATTATTTGAGCTGAATTTGACTGTTGGGTGAATTGAAATTAATTTGATTGAGGTGTGAATGGCGTGGGCCTTCACTAGACCGGGGATAAGGCTAGGCCTCGTCCCATTTCTAGTATCGTGCCGTTATGCCGCCGAAATTTTCTAAAATATGTTAGAAAAATAAAAATATCATTTTATTGAATAAATGAACTGAATAGAAATTCATGTGTTAAAATAAAATGTTTATCGTTAAAAATATAATTTTTAACGTGAAAGTGAATAAATGAATATTTATAAACAAATCGGCCGATTTGTTTATATACACTGATTTGACTGATATCGATTGGGTCGACAAATTTTACACGTCGCCCAACTGCACAACTAAAATCTGTGTTTGATTGTTTGAAATCCCACACGGGTGTTGGGATGAAATTTGAAGTTCACTCATCCTGATGGGTTGAATATGTCGATCGGTCGATTGACAGGCTGTTATAAGCGTCAGATATCTATATTTGATGCTTATACAGTGTAGTGCACTTTGGTTGATGGTTGATTATTTTTCAATGCTATTATATACGTGTGATGTATGAAAATCCATATAATTAACATTATATGGTGATTGATTGGGCCTCATTCCAATTGGGAAAATAATGAATATTATAAAGGAAAATTCATGTGTTGAATCTATTCATGTGTTGAGTGAAATATTTTAATAATAAAAGTTACATCTTTATCATATTTACAATTAGAATCTATTTTACGATGGAGTCTAATTAAAATCAAACGATAGATACCATAGTTTTATAAAATATTTTACATAACAAAAATAGTGATGTGTTGACAGTACTCATGTGTTGAGATTAGTCGTGTGTTGAAAGAAATATAGATTCATGTGTTGAATGGGATAAATATTCATTTGTTGAATAGAATAAAGAAGTTTTTGAAAAATATAAAGCCGTGTTGATTAGAGGTGCGTTATTTTGACGCGAGCGATATTTATATCGATTTTATTCGTTTTATAATGAATATGAAAAAGTGATTTCAAAAATTTAATATTTGAAATGAATTCAAATTGACTTGAATAGAAAGTGAATTTTAATTGAATTGAATTGAAACGAATTTGAATTTGAATTGAATAGAAATGAATTCAAATTGAAATAAATTGAAATTGAAATTGAATTAAAAACGAATTGAAATCGTTTTGAATGAAATTTAAGACAAACTGAAATTGAATTGAAATCAATTTGAAACGAATTCAATTTGAATCAAATAGAAGGTAAATTTGAATTGAATTGAATTGAATTGAATTGAAACGAATTTGAATTTGAATTGAATAGAAATGAATTCAAATTAAAATAAATTGAAATTGAAATTGAATTAAAAACGAATTGAAATCGTTTTGAATGAAATTTAAGACAAACTGAAATTGAATTGAAATCAATTTGAAACGAATTCGAATTGAATCAAATAGAAGGTAAATTCGAATTGAATTGAAACGAATTTGAATTTGAATTGAATTGAAATGAACTCGAATTGAATTGAAATCAAATCGATTTGAAATTGAAAATGAAGTTGAAATTGTTTTGAAACGAATGTAGAACTATTTATAAAATTCGTTTTAAAAGGAAATCGACGATATATATATATTATATATATAATGGCCTGAATAGAACGCGCCGCGCCGCGGCAGTTTGTGAATTCTGACCATTTATTTCAAACGGACATTGCGGGAGATCCGACCGTCGGATTCTCCTAAAACCGGAACCGTTGGGTTCGTATTGAAAAGAGATTTCCAATGAATATTAGAAATTTGAAATCTAACGGTTGGATTTGGAATTATGTCCAAATCAACTTTGAAAAAGGTCGCTGTAAGTGCAGTTTGATAGCCGTTGATGGAAATCGACTGTACGGGCCTTGATAAAATTATTAAAAAAATTGATAATTTGTGTAAAATCATAATATGTGAATTGGAAAGAACTGGGGTGAAAAACTCCACATTTGAAAGGATAAAAATAGATTTTTATCGAAATGAACTTGATTTTAAAAATAATCAATATTCCCATAAGTGAATTGGACTGGAGTTGGATCGAAATTATCTTCGGAATATTTCGATATTGGGTTTCGTGACTATACAAATATTGTTATGGGGATTTGGAAGATATATTTTATATCGTTATTTCCAATACGATATTTGTTGGTTTCAGAATTTGATATTGAATATAAGCCGGTATATTTTTTATTCATAGCCTTGTATTTAATATCAAATATGATTTGGGTTTGTCGTGAATCGTGTTTTAGATGACATTGGTTCTTTAACCCAGTTAAGAGCAGGATGTTGATTTTTGAGAAGATTAAAACTAAGTGGAGTTTTAAATGAGTCTTTTATTAGATTGAAATGTGAATTGATAATTTAAATTATCAAATCTGAAAGGTGATCGAGAATGGAGTACCACCAGTTTTGCTCCAAAGCGATAGTTAAATCTTTAATTAGATTTGAACGTAAAATGGTAATTAATTTTACCGATAACACCGTGGTGTTAGATGTGGAGTATTACCAGTTTTCTCCATGGGATATATATAGGTTGGGATTGGGAAATAAAATAAATAATTACTTCGGTGTGGTTCGTTAATCCCGACTAGTTTGAAATGATATCCAAAGGAAGATTAAAGAATAAATTTAGAAGAATTTATCTTTGATAAAATTAATGGGAACATTTCCCTAAGAATGTGATTTTGTGAATAAAAGAATATTCTGAATTGGAATGAAGCGTTCGTTGTGGTTGTGTAACATTTGTTTATTATATACGTGGGTTATTCAGAAAGGCCGGGTTATACCCATTCTGAATAACCGATTCGACGAGATGTCGAAGATGAAGACGGTGGTTGAAGACCGGAAGTCTTCACATCGTTTGGGTGATTACTGATGATCTTGATTGGGCTGTACACCCAGGATGAGGGAATCAGTTTGTGATCGTCCAGACGTACTTGGAGATGGATGGATATGCGAGGAAAGTGCCTCCGGTTTCGTTCAGACCCAGAACGAACTTGTAAATGGATTGTGTGTCTGACATTGGATTTTATTCTGTGTTGATTGATCTTTATTAAATATACATCTGTTTGGCGGCAGAGAATTTATTCTCTTGCTTAACGCCCTTCTCTGAGACGTACGAGCTCAGAGGTTGTATATTGATGGACATCAGTCGCATAGAGTGAATTGCCAATGTGGCACGCGTAAGTGGCAATTGATCAAGGCTTCTGTTGAAAAGCAAGGTCTTGTGGTTGATGATCAAAGCACGGCCTGTGTGGCGTAGCTTTGTGTATAACGTGAATTCGCGAGCCTCACACCTCGGTATGAGTCAAAAACGGGATAGTGACTGCAGGGAGAGCACGACGTTTCTTTCTAGCTAAGGTGGTGTCAGTGACCTACCAGCCCTGACATTTATATACTTTTCACCTGTGTGGTTGTTGGATACAAGGCGCCTCGGATATAGGTCTGTAAGGACCGGGAAACGTGTGTTCAGGAATAACTAATCCTCAAAAGTAAAAGAGGACCGGCCCTGAAGATCCAAGTATCAGAGTGGGGTCCTGGGACATTTGCTAGAGTGTCTCGAACGCGGAGAGGAGCTCGCCCCTTGCCTCGACTCATGACGGAAATCCAATTTCCAATACATGATAATTCGGTTTTAATTGTGGAACTAGTATGGCGACATGATAGATGGTACCCATGCTGCCTATGATTGAAATTGTTTTGACACTATACACTTATAATAGTATCAAATGATTTGTTTTAAACGTACCAAGCATGTTTGGCTATTATAAGGGAGAACCCTATCCTCCGGCTTGCGTTGCATTGTGTGGTGGGACCTGGGTCTTATAATAGCTTCATTTTTTCAAAAAGCATTGCGTTGTTTTGTTATATGCACTAGTATTCTTGGGAGGAAACCCGTTCCGTGTTATACGGCGTGGTCCCTTGAATTACTCTCTTTTAAAGTAAAGTTTTAAATAACTGTTTTAGTTCTCACACCAGTCTCATGACTGACCTGGAGTTTATTGTTTTAACCTAAACTCTGGGTGCCCCTATTTTCCACACGGGCAGCTAGTAGTTTTGGTTTTGCAGATTTATATTCACAGGGTCCTGATTTACAGCTGGAACGATGCTCGGAAAGCTCTGTATCCGTGTATCACTTCTAGTTGTGTTTTGTATATTTTTCCGCTGCTATGTAATTTATTGTAATCTCTGATATTTATCGAATGTAATTTATTCATTTATACTCTGTATATTCTTGTATCTGATGGAATTGTTGTAATAGCAATGAAATGTTCTTCCGTTTGCGTTCTATTTTGTCTTGTCCTCAATTCTATCCGTGCTTTCCTTTACGGGGAAGTTCGGGTCGTCTCAGTTTGGTATCAGAGCTTTGGTTTACAGAGCTCGAGAACAAGACGCATTAGAACCATACGAAAGAATTCATCAGATATTGGATTAGCAATATCCAATTAGAATGACCCGTTAGAGATAGGATCAGTAGTATCCTAGAACGAGTGTGAAGAGTATATTTTTCAAATGGAAACAATTTTGTTTTGAAAATTTAAATCGCTTTATACGTATTTGAATATTTATTTATTTTGAATTTGGACAATCGAGTATATATAGATTTCGCGTATACGCGTCATGAACGTATATTCGAAGTTTTAATATACTAGATAGATATAGGATCACACTCTAGTTGCCCGGGGATGGTTCTGATAATGCTGCAGCATTACCAGTATTTATTTTCGAGTGACGAAGGTGTGATTTTCTATATATTTCCATTAGACTGGTGTGAGAACCAAAACGTATATGGTTAGAACACATTGTTGTGAATTGGCATCAAAAACATGATTTCTGTATATATATCAAAATTATGAATTTGAAATTCTAATTCACTAATTGATGTTTGTGTTGTTTGTTCATTTGCTTGATAATTTTAACCATTTATGCCTAATTGTATCAAATATTGAACTATATTGAAAATTGGTCGCATTTGCTTGCATATACATATACTTACATTGAACAGGTCATAGCAAGGAGGCTAGAGCAGAGAATAAAATTTGTTTGCCCGACAAATAGGTACATGTTTACTACATAATTTACTGTTTTGTTTGGGTGATGATGATTTTATGAGCCTATTGGCTAGCCGCTTGGCTTTTTCTTTTTCTTTTTGAGAATAGAAGGACCGGGGAAGCTATTTGAAATTCCCCGATGCTCCCGGTGCAGGGGAGGTTAGGGCGAAATTTTTCGAAAATTTAGGGTGTTAGCCAAATTTTTGAAGAATTGAAAATTCTCAGAAAACTGAAAAGTTGGAGAATGCAAGCCAGATCGAACGTAGAGTTGAATAATCAAACCACTTTAGACCTTGTTCCTTTTCGGGGACGAAAAGTTTTAAGTGGGGGAGATTGTAATAACCCGAAAATCTGGGCCAGTTTAAAATTTTTATTTTGGCAATTTTAGTGAATTTTGAACATTTAAAATAGATTATTTTAAATAATATCGACGAGAAATTTATTTTGAATATATTTAGAACGTATATATTATATACGTCGTCGTTAGAATATAAATAATTATATATAATTATAAATAGAATTGAAAATGGCGCGGTAGTTCGATAATTCGATTTCAAACTTCAATTGAATGTACCGGGTGCAAAACAATCCGGATTTTAGTGAAACCAAAAACAATAGGATCTATTTGAGGATATCTTTCCGATGAATCCGAAAAATCAAGATTTCATAGCGGGAATCAAAAGATATGTCCAGTTGAAAATTCTGAATAGTCGCTATGGAATTCAGGCCCTTAAAAATGGGAATTTTGCAAACGACCTCGGATTTCGACGAAACCACTTTTGTTGGATTCGTGATGTCAAATTATTGCTAGGTTTCAAATTTCATAATTTTTCGAATCAATATGTGAGCGCGGCAAAGGAAAACGCGTTTGACCAGTTTTAGTTGATTTTAATCGACTGGAAATTGGCCATTTTTCCAACGGTCTCAGAATTCAACGAAACTAGTTTTGTTAGGACCGTATCGTCAATACGAAGCTAGAAAATATTTTTCTGGAATTTTTAGGGTTCGTATGTGACCCCGGTAATTTGAAATGTACGTTTAAAATTCAATATAGTGATTTAAAGGTAAATTCAACGGAAACTGATTCAAACGATCAAATTGGCTAACGATACATATCCCATTGTGTTCGGAATGGGGGTAAAACGCTATGGACGACAGGCGGTAGGCCTCATTTAGAGGTCGTATGTAAAAGTCAACTTTTTGAAATTAAAATAAATTAAATAATATAAAAATAAAATAAAAAATATTCCTTCCCTCTCCTTAATCTCGTTCTGGCCCTCCCCCCCTTTTTCGTTTTCATTTCGATCCGAAAAAAAAAAAAAGGAAGAAGTGGCGGAGAGGAGCATCGCGCCCCCCTCCAGGTCGGCGCCGCTACCACCAACCCCCCCCCCCGTTCTCCTCGATCGACGTGGCGCCCTCCCCCTCTGCCAAAACCCACGAACCCGCAAGCCCTAAACCCCCGCCTGCTACCTCCTACCGCCGCTCTGACCTCCTGCGCCCACCGCGCCTTCCCCCACCATCCTCCGGCGCCGCAGCAGAGACCCCCCCCCCCCCTTTGACTGTAAGTTTTGTTTTTTTTATTTTATTTATTTATTTTCATTTATCTGTTAATTTTTATTTGAAGTTAAAAACATAATTTTTATTTATTGGTTAAAAACTGAATTTTTATAATGGTGCAAGATTTGATTTTTCGAAAGTAAAAGATGTGATTTTTCTAAAAGTAAAGATTTGAATTTTTAGAAGAAAAAGATCGTATTTTTATATTGGAGAAAGCGTGATAGAAATTCAATTGGTATATATGTGAAGAAGGCGAGATTTTTCATATATAAAAGGGTGAGATTTTTCATATATAAAAAGGCGAAGTCTATATTTTTATAAAGACGAAATCTTTAAATTTGAAAAGGCGAAGTCTATATTTTATAAAGGCGAAGTCTATATTTTTATAAAGACGAAATCTTTAAATTTTAAAAGGCGAAGTCTATATTTTATAAAGGCGAAGTCTATATTTTTGGAAAAAGGCGAAATCTTTATATAGAGAATAGTGTGATAAAAATAGAATTTTTATCTATATAGTAGCAATGTAAAAATAGAATTTTTATCTATATAGTAGCAATGTAAAAATAGAATTTTTATCCATATAGTAGCAATGTAAAAATAGAATTTTTATCTATTTAGTAGCGTAGTAAATATTCGATTTTTAAATATATAAAGTGATTATAAAAATATGACTTTTAAATTGAAAGTGAATAAATAAAAATGTGATTTTTATTTTTAAGACATCAAAATATAAAAATGTGTGATTTTTATATATGTAGTGACTACGGGCAACGAAGATGATAAAAAGGCGAGAATGAAGAAGATTTTTATAAATGAAGTGTCGTTAAGTTGGATAGCTATCGGTGAGAATTTCTCACTCTTCAATTTCTTTTCTAATTATATATATATATATATATATACTAGGATGCAGACGGTGCTTAGTAGCACCCGACACAATCGTCCACAGACCATGGACTTGTTTGTTTGGTTGCATAGATTAGTTGGATTATTTGAGCTGAATTTGACTGTTGGGTGAATTGAAATTAATTTGATTGAGGTGTGAATGGCGTGGGCCTTCACTAGACCGGGGATAAGGCTAGGCCTCGTCCCGTTTCTAGTATCGTGCCGTTATGCCGCCGAAATTTTCTAAAATATGTTAGAAAAATAAAAATATCATTTTATTGAATAAATGAACTGAATAGAAATTCATGTGTTAAAATAAAATGTTTATCGTTAAAAATATAATTTTTAACGTGAAATTGGATAAATGAATATTTATAAACAAATCGGCCGATTTGTTTATATACACTGATTTGACTGATATCGATCGGGTCGACAAATTTTACACGTCGCCCAACTACACAACTAAAATCTGTGTTTGATTGTTTGAAACCCCACACGGGTGTTGGGATGAAATTTGAAGTTCACTCATCCTGATGGGTTGAATATGTCGATCGGTCGATTGATAGGCTGTTATAAGCGTCAGATATCTATATTTGATGCTTATACAGTGTAGTGCACTTTGGTTGATGGTTGATTATTTTTCAATGCTATTATATACGTGTGATGTATGAAAATCCATATAATTAACATTATATGGTGATTGATTGGGCCTCATTCCAATCGGGAAAATAATGAATATTATAAAGGAAAATTCATGTGTTGAATCTATTCATGTGTTGAGTGAAATATTTTAATAATAAAAGTTACATCTTTATCATATTTACAATTAGAATCTATTTTACGATGGAGTCTAATTAAAATCAAACGATAGATACCATAGTTTTATAAAATATTTTACATAACAAAAATAGTGATGTGTTGACAGTACTCATGTGTTGAGATTAGTCGTGTGTTGAAAGAAATATAGATTCATGTGTTGAATGAGATAAATATTCATTTGTTGAATAGAATAAAGAAGTTTTTGAAAAATATAAAGCCGTGTTGATTAGAGGTGCGTTATTTTGACGCGAGCGATATTTATATCGATTTTATTCATTTTATAATGAATATGATAAAGTGATTTCAAAAATTTAATATTTGAAATGAATTCAAATTGACTTGAATAGAAAGTGAATTTGAATTGAATTGAATTGAAACGAATTTGAATTTGAATTGAATAGAAATGAATTCAAATTGAAATAAATTGAAATTGAAATTGAATTAAAAACGAATTGAAATCGTTTTGAATGAAATTTAAGACAAACTGAAATTGAATTGAAATCAATTTGAAACGAATTCGAATTGAATCAAATAGAAGGTAAATTTGAATTGAATTGAATTGAAACGAATTTGAATTTGAATTGAATAGAAATGAATTCAAATTGAAATAAATTGAAATTGAAATTGAATTAAAAACGAATTGAAATCGTTTTGAATGAAATTTAAGACAAACTGAAATTGAATTGAAATCAATTTGAAACGAATTCGAATTGAATCAAATAGAAGGTAAATTCGAATTGAATTGAAACGAATTTGAATTTGAATTGAATTGCGATGAACTCGAATTGAATTGAAATCAAATCGATTTGAAATTGAAAATGAAGTTGAAATTGTTTTGAAACGAATGTAGAACTATTTATAAAATTCATTTTAAAAGGAAATCGACGAAATATATATATATATTATATATATATAATGGCCTGAATAGAACGCACCGCGCCGCGGCAGTTCGTGAATTCCGACCATTTATTTCAAACGGACATTGCGGGAGATCCGACCGTCGGATTCTCCTAAAACCGGAACCGTTGGGTTCGTATCGAAAAGAGCTTTCCAATGAATAATAGAAATTCGAAATCTAACGGTTGGATTTGGAATTATGTCCAAATCAAATTTGAAAAAGGTCGCTGTAAGTGCAGTTTGATAGCCGTTGATGGAAATCGACTGTACGGGCCTTGATAAAATTATTAAAAATATTGATAATTTGTGTAAAATCATAATATGTGAATTGGAAAGAACTGGGGTGAAAAACTCCACATTTGAAAGGATAAAAATAGATTTTTATCGAAATGAACTTGATTTTAAAAATAATCAATATTCCCATAAGTGAATTGGACTGGAGTTGGATCGAAATTATCTTCGGAATATTTCGATGTTGGGTTTCGTGACTATACAAATATTGTTATGGGGATTTGGAAGATATATTTTATATCGTTATTTCCAATACGATATTTGTTGGTTTCAGAATTTGATATTGAATATAAGCCGGTATATTTTCTATTTAGAGCCTTGTATTTAATATCAAATATGATTTGGGTTTGTCGTGAATCGTGTTTTAGATGACATTGGTTCTTTAACCCAGTTAAGAGCAGGATGTTGATTTTTGAGAAGATTAAAACTAAGTGGAGTTTTAAATGAGTCTTTTATTAGATTGAAATGTGAATTGATAATTTAAATTATCAAATCTGAAAGGTGATCGAGAATGGAGTACCACCAGTTTTGCTCCAAAGCGATAGTTAAATCTTTAATTAGATTTGAACGTAAAATGGTAATTAATTTTACCGATAACACCGTGGTGTTAGATGTGGAGTATTACCAGTTTTCTCCATGGGATATATATAGGTTGGGATTGGGAAATAAAATAAATAATTACTTCGGTGTGGTTCGTTAATCCCGACTAGTTTGAAATGATATCCAAAGGAAGATTAAAGAATAAATTTAGAAGAATTTATCTTTGATAAAATTAATGGGAACATTTCCCTAAGAATGTGATTTTGTGAATAAAAGAATATTCTGAATTGGAATGAGGCGTTCGTTGTGGTTGTGTAACATTTGTTTATTATATACGTGGGTTATTCAGAAAGGCCGGGTTATACCCATTCTGTATAACCGATTCGACGAGATGTCGAAGATGAAGACGGTGGTTGAAGACCGGAAGTCTTCACATCGTTTGGGTGATTACTGATGATCTTGATTGGGCTGTACACCCAGGATGAGTGAATCAGTTGGTGATCGTCCAGACGTACTTGGAGATGGATGGATATGCGAGGAAAGTGCCTCCGGTTTCGTTCAGACCCAGAACGAACTTGTAAATGGATTGTGTGTCTGACATTGGATTTTATTCTGTGTTGATTGATCTTTATTAAATATACATCTGTTTGGCGGTAGAGAATTTATTCTCTTGCTTAACGCCCTTCTCTGAGACGTACAAGCTCAGAGGTTGTATATTGATGGACATCAGTCGCATGGAGTGAATTGCCAATGTGGCACGCGTAAGTGGCAATTGATCAAGGCTTCTGTTGAAAAGCAAGGTCTTGTGGTTGATGATCAAAGCACGGTCTGTGTGGTGTAGCTTTGTGTATAACGTGAATTCGCGAGCCTCACACCTCGGTATGAGTCAAAAACGGGATAGTGACTACAGGGAGAGCACGACGTTTCTTTCTAGCTAAGGTGGCGTCAGTGACCTACCAGCCCTGACATTTATATACTTTTCACCTGTGTGGTTGTTGGATACGAGGTGCCTCGGATATAGGTCTGTAAGGACCGGGAAACGTGACCGGCCCTGAAGATCCAAGGATCAGAGTGGGGTCCTGGGACATTTGCTAGAGTGTCTCGAACGCGGAGAGGAGCTTGCCCCTTGCCTCGACTCATGACGGAAATCCAATTTCCAATACGTGATAATTCGGTTTTAATTGTAGAACTAGTATGGCGACATGATAGATGGTACCCATGCCGCCTATGATTGATATTTATGATTGAAATTGTTTTGACACTATACACTTATAATAGTATCAAATGATTTGTTTTAAACGTACCAAGCATGTTTGGCTATTATAAGGGAAAACCCTATCCTCCGGCTTGCGTTGCATTGTGTGATGGGACCTGGGTCTTATAATAGCTTCATTTTTCCAAAAAGCATTGCGTTGTTTTTTTATATGCACTAGTATTCTTGGGAGGAAACCCGTTTCGTGTTATACGGCGTGGTCCCTTGAATTACTCTCTTTTAAAGTAAAGTTTTAAATAACTGTTTTAATTCTCACACCAGTCCCATGACTGACCTGGAGTTTATTGTTTTAACCTAAACTCTGGGTGCCCCTATTTTCCACACGGGCAGCTAGTAGTTTTGGTTTTGCAGATTTATATTCACAGGGTCCTGATTTACAGCTGGAACGATGCTCGGAAAGCTCTGTATCCGTGTATCACTTCTAGTTGTGTTTTGTATATTTTTCCGCTGCTATGTAATTTATTGTAATCTCTGATATTTATCGAATGTAATTTATTCATTTATACTCTGTATATTCTTGTATCTGATGGAATTGTTGTAATAGCAATGAAATGTTCTTCCGTTTGCGTTCTATTTTGTCTTGTCCTCAATTCTATCCGTGCTTTCCTTTACGGGGAAGTTCGGGTCGTCTCATGTCTAGAATACACTATTGTCAAAGAAACTTTCTTCTATTGAAGCCTATTCCATCGGGAGAAGTGAGGGTTTATTGTAAGTGAAAGGCCGAAGGGGAGCTTCATGACTGGATATAGGACGGGAGGTCCGAACCAGTATAAAATCTATTGTATGATCTACTATTTTTATTTCTGTTGCAATTACATTTTTAAACTGTTGGCCATATTTGATTATATGCATAGCGACTAACATAAACCAAGTGACAAATCCTCTAATCTCCACGTGTCGTTCTGTTCAAGTGCATTAATCTCCTTTTTCATTTCCTGATGCCAACCTTCATCTTATATGACCTTTTCGAAGGAAGTCGGCTCTTTTTGAGATGTACTTACTGCTTAGAAATGCTTATGTTTCACAAAAAATTTATCATAATTCACATGACGAGACATATTAAAAGGTTTACCAGAGGAACGAGATAGAGTAGGAGAAGTAGCACGCGATGTAGGGGATCTATCTTGCACATAACTACATTAGTAACATATCTTCAAAGATGAGACGAGGGAAGCTTTATGTGTTGCATACGAACATGATTATCACCATTTTAATTAATGCTTGAATTTTCCCTAGACTCAACACCATCTAAATCAACTCCCGTACTCCCCCTCGACTCTACGGCCACCCTATCGGACTGCGTTGTTGGCTGCTTCTCACTTACGTCACCTCTATCTTCAACTATCACATCCTCTATAACCTCGATATCTTGTGCATTAACTAAATCGGTCATAACATCCCATTCATCACAATCATCAAACACCCCGTTCTGGGATAGAAACTGGTTCAAATGCTCATTGGAGGAGGTGGAACAGGTTAACTGATTAGAAAAAGGAAAGACATGCTCAATAAATTTGACATTACAACTAATGAGATACACATGAACATCTAAATCATAAAAACGCCACCACTTTTAACCTTAAGGATAACCAACAAAAATACATCTCTTAGAACAAGGGATAAATTTATCCTAGACACGAGGTTGATTCTTAGAATAGCAAAGACATCCAAATACATTTAAAGCAGACATAGTAGGTGGACTATCAAAGTATTTCATAGGGACTTTTACCATCCAAAACAGGTGTGGGAATCTGATTAATAAGGTGATAGACAGTTAAGACACACTCCCCCTAAAAACCAATAGGTAGGTAAGCTTGAAAACGCAGGGCACGAGAAACATTTAGAGCATGTTTATGTTTACGTTCTAATTTACCATTTTGTTGAGGAGTATCGACACAAGAGATTTGATGCAAATTGCCTTGTTGAGCAAAAAAATCCATTAAACATTTAAATTCTTGTCCATTATCGCCATGCAAAACCTTCATTGGCCTATTAAACTACATTTTGACCATAGCAAAGAAATTTTGAATCAATTCACCAACCTCATATTTACCGACCATCATATATATCTATGTAGCACAAGAAAAATCGTCAACTATGGTAAAATAATAGTGAGCTCCACAACTAGAAGCAACACGATAAGGACCCCAAATATCACACTATATTAAAATTATTTTATTATTTAAAATATTAATTTGAAATTTTAAATATATTTCTAATATAGAATTCGTTATTTAATGATATTTGAACGTATAATTTATATATAATTAAAATCGAGCTCGTAACATCGTGGTAATTCGTAATATTGAGTTTTGAACATCAATTAAATATATAAGAACTGATATAAGTCAGAATTATTTGAAACAAGAATCGTTTGAATCTATTTGATTATATTTTTCTAATGGAAGCGAAAAATGGACATTTCATATTATAGATTGTGAGTTATGTCCAATTCAAATTTTCAAATAATCACTATGGAATCGTTTATAAATAACAACGTTTATTAAATAAATTTAAATAGGTTTTTTTTACATAATTGGAATATCATTTTAAATAGGGAATTTCAAATGTTGAGGTTAAAATTGTGTTGGTTTATATTTGAAGCTGTATAAGATTTTATTTTGAGATATACGATAATAATAATTTTTTATTATTTTAAATTGAATTGTTTTAAATTTAATTATATTATATTGACATTATATACGCCTTAGAAATAGCTTTCTTTTCAGACGACCTCCGTTTTCGACGAAAACAATTTTATCGGAATACGTATGGCTAATTATTGCTAGATTTTCAGTTTGGAGCTAATTGGAGTTTATTTATTTATATGTGCAATTTAAAGGTGAACCTGTAACAACCCACACTTTTATGCGCTCAAATTTCAATAATAATTGAAACTCAAACATATCTAAGCATAGAGTTTGTAAATCTAGTACCTACAATAAATGGGCATCAGCACAACCAAAGTACGATAAGCTAACTCATAGCACAAACAAAATAGGATAAACTGGTATTAACCTAAGTTACTACCTTTTTCAAAGTAAGTCACTTTTCCAATACCGAGTAAGAGAGAGATCGAGAACCAAAAGCCAAACTTAAATCATCTGCGAGAACCCGACCTTCTCTAGAAAACCTAGGAGGTTGTAATGAGGAGGGGGTTAGAACAACAAGTTCTGGTGACTAAGAAATGTACAACACAGACTACAATACATAGATGTAACCTGTTTGGTTCAACCCAAGCTATATGCCTAAAAGGTTAGTGATCCTACCCTAATCTTGTAAATGTTTATGCACGACTTTACAACTCTTCCCAAAGTTGTATACCCAAATTATAATACCGAGATAGGACGTTTACACATATTTTTGTGAATCTTTTATACCAGAGCTTAGCTGGTTACTATATCAAGATTAGCTCCTTAATTATGGAGTTTCTATATCCATATACTTTTATTCACTTACCCTTTATTATATATTGCCTCACTATAATGATAGATAGTGTGGATTCTTCCTGATCACTTAAGACCCTAGGGGGACCGATTGGTCACTTATTATTTCTCGATAATTTACTTAGTGTTAACATGAACTAGAGGGCACTAGCTATGGGCCCTACTGGTTAAGGCTTACGTCATTCATTCATATACCCTTGTCCTGCATAATGTAAGAGATGGTATTTTATCGTTCTCTATACCTTCTAGCTGACCTTATTAGATAACCCCCGTAGTCGCTTATTACTTCCCTTAGGATAGGTAGCCATATTCGATGTTTTTAGTTTCCAGGATTAGGTAGGCCCACACACACCTACCATTTAAGAACCCTAAACTGAAAGACCTATTCCCGGATGGACTCTTCAACTTTAGCTGCTTAAGAGTTATGAAGCGGACTATATGCGAAGGTTATTGGTTCGTACCCCATTAGCCTTCTATACTTTTCCCTATTTGGGATAAGGTGGGCTACATTATTAAGTCCTTCCCGTTTATTCCCTCTACACCGAAATTCTATTTGTACAAGATTCATTTTCGTCACGGGTTCATATGGTTAATAATATTTTACATTATTAACCTACTAAGTCCAACTATATTTTACATTATAATTCTATTTTCATTAATATAAATAATGAAGGTTATATCCCCTTTTTCCTTAGGACATTTATTTGATTTCTTCGCAAATTTGGACTTAGTATATAAACGACAATCATAAATTCCCTTATGACAACCATTTCCTCTTATTTCTATTTTTGTTGCCCTTTATGATCATAACGGTCATATTTTCCTAAAGCAACTATATATCAGTCCCAAATTATCTATTTGATGTACCCCAATAAATAATTTCTTTTCTTATTTAATTATTTACTGGTTGATTATATATATATATATATATATTTACGTACTACCTCTCACATTAAGTTGACAACTTGTGGATGTTGGATTTGCTGGTCGTATCCGAGAAGACTTCTATCACAAGTTAAACTTAACCCGCCTTGATACGATTATATTTATGCATTAGACCCCTCGCATTAAGCTACTACCTATGGTTGCTGGATTTGTCAGTTCGGTGCCGGGGAGGCTTATATCACAAGTTAAGCTTAACCTCGTGTCTAAATGCAGTTATAATTCAAAATTCCTAATTGGGGTTTACAACATTTATCCTAAATGATTTTAGGAATTTTAACCATTCTTCTATCACATTTATTGTCCCCCAATCAATATTGGTTATAATGGTTATTTATTGATTTGCGGTCTCATTTATGGCAATTAATTATTTTGATTGCAACAAATGGTCACCATAAATATATTAATTCAAATTGGATTACATTTACATATAATTCTATATTTGAATCTTATCTAAACATTCAAACATTTCATACAGTGTACATTTTACCGTTTAACGCTGATTTGGACGGATAATATGTGTATATTTATTTTTATGTTTTCGTGCGGTCAACGTAGTTGTTATTATCTTTATTATTATTTTTCTTTTTAAATTAATGATTCGGTCTAATAAATATACCAAACATTCCCTTTTTATATTCAATCTTGCCAAAAGGTTCCAAGCCTCACAAAGAACCGTTGGTCGTAATCATTGTAAATAATGCCTATTTTGTGGAACTGACATATTTTCAAATCATAAGAAATATATGTAAATATATATATTTTGGAATAATCGATGCAAATTACACACAAATATATGTATTTATATTTATATGTACCTTTGCACCACTTTTCCGTTTTTAATCATATTTTCATACCTCTTGTGATTTCAAAATAATGCCTTTTTATTAAGAGGAAAACGACACTTTTACAATGATTTATCCAAAACCCAACAATATTGAATATAAAGAGGAATATTTCTTTTATTCTTACAATCGCATAATTCACCAATTTCATCTTTTTACTCAAATTCACATATTTCAATATTCCACACTGAACTAAAGATATGGAATGCAACTACAACTAATTTGTGTTTAATGGGACTGATTTTCCAGATCCACAGTGCTATGTAACATGTATAACGTATTTTCATTACATAACTGTAGGAATATGTATGAAAAATATTTAAGAGTCCTACAATTTATGTTATACATAAACACAACATATCATTTACAAATTTTAACCATATTTATAATCATATCTGATGTTTGCCGATAAATTCACAATATTTAAATAAACAGATCTGATAGGCATAAAAACATAGGTTTGATTCAAGTGAAATAGACAAGTTATTATAATTGCATTCGTAAATTTCCCACCCACCTTATAGCTCCAAATTCTAAGTTTTGAACCCTTTTAGCTTACAATCCCCAATTTCTTACAAATCTACAATTTAACTGGAAAGGGGAAATTTCCAAATCTGTAGAAATGTAGGAAAACAGGAAAAGAGGGGAGAATATGATTTGGAGCGTCACTTTGCATTCCTTTCCATTAGATTTGCTTGCCCTCTCAACTTCATATGAATTGGATTTAATTTGAAATGTGTGAATATATTTTTATTTTAGAATTTAGGTTTGGGGAGAGAGAAAAATGGCAGAGCCCCGCTGCCTCTGTAGATTTATTTGGAAAAAGAATGAGGCTCTACCTCTTTATTTATAAGAATAGAAATAGCCTAGAACCGTCGGATTAGTTTTAAGTTATATCCGCCCACTCGTTATATAAATAATTTAACCTAACCCTTCAAAACCTAGCCAACTCTGGGCGATGTGATACCCAGTAGGTTGACCTGGGCAGTCAACCGACAGTCGACCCCCATGGTCAACCGCCTAGGCACCAGATTGCCCAAGTCAGCTTGGTTAAACTAGGTAATATATTAATTAAAAATTCTAGTTTATTCATTTCCGTCTATTTTCACATTTCGTCCATAACTTTTTATACAGACTCTGTTTGTGAAACTCCAAATATCAAAGTTGACCAGAATTTCAAGATGAACACATCGGTTAAAGTTTCATGGCCAATTTCCATCATTTACAGAAATTCCTATTTCTAAAATACTAATAATTAATGTATATCGCCAAAATTTCAGGTTGTTACAGAACCAATAAATGAATTGAAATTAAAATAACGTCGTTGTGCAAATAGAGCCGGTTTTCAGCGAAATAAATTTCATTGGGATCGGAACATTAAGTCATAGCAGTACGTTCATTTTCATTTTGAGTGGATATCATTTGTGATGATACGTATATGAAACATGCAACGAATAATACGGTTAGCGGTAGTACATGGTAGAATAAAATAACCAAAACTATAAACCAATAAAAAGAAATGCTTCATACTTCAGTTTTAAGGAAACAGTACACCACGCTGCATACCTGCCTTACTCCGTGTCTAGCCTCTACGTGCTCCTATGCCCTCTGCTTTAGGTGTGACGGGCTCTGGCACTCGGGCCTACACTGCGTAAGGCTCAGTGCTGATTGTTAGCTCACCTACTACGCTAACTGGGAGGGGACAGATTAATGGTTTCGCTTCGGAGATCAAACCCTCCGCTCAGGACTTATCTTTTTACTACCCCCTAGTTAGCTTCTTGGGATCGCCATAGCCTTGGGGCTATGGTTCTCTCCCCCTGTTAGGCTCATTAACTAACAAGTCACTTAATCAAGATAAAATCATCAGACTAGGAAGCCACATAAGGGGAGCTTAGTCATTCATTCTGTGTTACTAAGCTTATACATTTTGCGCAAGCGCAAAGTCGGGATTAATAACCTCCCAATCCCTACCACCACCCCACGGCCCAAGAATGAAAGATTTTTATGTCATGTGTGAAGTTCAAGTTTCACATCTATTCACAAACCCCATTAGTCTTTTCAATGCAAATCCGGGCTCAATCAAACTCAATCAATCGGGGTAACAACTGAAACCAAAACGTCTGATTGGAAATTCGAAAAGAAGGCCTTTTGGGGACCAATTTTCAGTCATTCAGCGATATTTTTCCCTAAGCTTACCTAGGGGAAATAATTCCAATCAACAAAAGTAGTTGTCAGAAGATATAAAGCTCCCCTAAAGGGATGGGAATTTCCCGACCAATTTTGTGCATTTTGGTCAAAAGCAAATTTTTTAGGTAGTTTTTCGGCCGAATAATTCATAGAGACTCAGTGGAATACTTCATCGAGCTGACGCCTCTATCGCTTCGGCCATCAATACCTTTCTGCTATGCCTAACGAAATGAATTTTCATTCAACTAATTTCAGCTACCCTACGTCCTACGAAATGATAACGTTTTTATCCAAACTTGGGTTCACATATAAATACATCCAATGCCTTCATTTTGTTCTCAATCTCTTCCAGCAGCAAAAATACAACGTCTCCACCTTCATAATGAATGAACCGCATCACCCATATTTTCTCCTCGGTTTTTCTCGAATCTGTTCACTAAATCGAAGAACTCATAACTAACAAAATCTAGGGCTCAGTGAAAGCTATCAATCTGATGGTGGCGATCGGATTATGGTCGACGTGGTGATCGTGGTCCTATCTGAAAGATGCAGCAGTTTTGGATAGACTGCACCTAGATGGTGGAACCAGGGGATTCAAAACTTATGGCGATGTGTAGGGGATCAAGGCGCAAGCACAGCAGTTTCAGATCTGGGTCTGGAGTGAGGCATGGTGAGTGGTGAAGTATACGAGTTGGGTGGGTAAATATGCGAGCAAAAGAAATAGTTTTGAATAGGAAAAACGTTTAGGAATGAGAAAGCACGGTTTGACCTGGAATTAATAGAGGTTTTCAATCGGCATGTTTAACGTAAAGGAGTCACGAAGGCCAGCATTAAAATAATCGATCGGCAATTGAAATGAAGACGTCGTGGAGAATAAAAGTTGGGTTATGGTTTTACTGAAGCAGAAGTACTGATCCGCTCATACGTGGGGAAGGAAACAAATAATCGGGCCAGTTTGGGCTTTTGATATAAAAAGATCAAAAGCATGCATATGGGAGGGGCAGGAAACAGAAGACATGATGGGTTCTTACAAAGGAAGTAAGAGTTATGAAGTGGGACGTGAGGAGTTTGAACATAGTAGCAGGTTAAGAGGCATGCGTTAAATATAATAATCGGAAACAAGAAAAATGGGACATGCATGGAAACTGCAAGGATTGGGTTATTTCTTTTTGTAAGAGATTAATTTGGGCCAGTGTCTATCTGTAGTAAACGGGCCTATTTTTGGGATGAACCAAGTAATCAACTGATTTAGTTTAAATTAAATTATAGCTAAAACGTTAGTTAAATTATTTAAAATCATATACACTAAAACTGTTAATAACTTTGTGTCAGTTATCAAAATTAGACAAACTAAGTTGCAATGGAATCAGGGTGACGAGCACTTCATTATGGAACTAATTTTGAAATATTTGGAATCAACAAGAATTTTTAGTCAAATTAAATGACTGTTTAATTTAACTAAACAAATTACTTCAACGATAAACCAAGGTGAGTATAACTCGCTCAGTTTTAACCCACTTATATTTTATATAAGTCAGGATTTACTTTATGTGCTATGGTTGACCATTGATTGTTGTTTGCTAACAATTTATATATACATTGGATGAATTGGTTGATTACGTTTCGTTTAAGTAAAATAGAATCTGATCGTTATTCTAATGATTATTTCCAAACGAGGTAACTTACCTTATTGGTTACATTTATAATAATATAAAAATACCAAAATAAAAGATGAATTCTTTAATTGCTATTATTTATTGATTGCTAAATATTATTTATTTCGATTAAATTAAATGATTTTATTTGAGGTAACCTATTTGGATGTAGGGAAAAACAGGTTGGAGGGATCCAACTGGATTCCTCGAATTTATTGTTTATTTTCGTATTACAATTATATGGAGTGCTTAAACAATATGATTGGATGATTGATTTGATTGTTGATCGTTGAATCTAAATTCAATGTTTCTTTGTTATTAACCAATGGACAGTATTGGTTGGGTAATTGGCAGCATATAGCGTATAAATCAATCGTTTTATAAATACTGATTTACCGTCAGGTGAATTGGCAGAAATGAAGTTATAAATTTATTTTATAACTAAATATGGATTTTGAAATCTATTATTTTGAATGGAAGATATTTAAAAGGAAATAAATATTTATTATTTAAATTAGAATAAATTATTATATATTTTTATAAGGCAAATTTTTATGTTAATAAGATTATAAGTAAATGAGCGGAAATTAACCAAAGGGTTAAGAGTTGGATAAATTGTTCCCAAAAGACGATTAAATGGAATTATTTAAATTAAGTAACCGATTTTTGAATGGAATATAGTTGAGTTTTAAAAAGAGGTTATGAACGAGTTTTATATTGAACCCGAGTTTAATAATGAAGAAATAAAAGAGATTTTGAGCAGGTTTGATAGCTTAAATAAATGTTTTATTTAACATTTGAAGTAAGTAAGAAGAAATCGAGATAGAAATGAGTTTATATTAAACTTGAGTTTATAAATAATGTTTATAAAAGAGGTGTGAAGTTAAAAATTGATTTCAAATTGACGATTCTTAATAATGAAATTAAGTGAAATGAATGGAATTGAAATGAGATTTCCAAAGTGGAAAATGGTTGAGGGGAATAATATGGGTTGATAAGGAGTTAAGATAAGAATTTAAGGAATTGGAACTTGATTGGAGATTGGTTGAGTTGAGTGATTTTCTGAGTATTAATCTAATATTGATTTCGGTATTCGGTTGATACATAGGGAATTATTCGCTTACCAATTTATGGTCAGGGACTAATGAATGTTGAAGTACAGAAATGCATAAATATATTTATGTTGTACAAATGTTTTGGAAATAATAGAATAATAGAAAATGGGATATGATAATAATATATTTTCTATGTTTTTAAATAAAATGGTTTTGAGAATATTAGTATATTAAAATAAGAAGGGAATACCGTGTTTTATAATGTTGGAAGATCTAGGTGTTTTTAAGTAACCATTCGTTGATTAAAAAGGGCCAAGTGACGTTAAATACCAAACTATTAAATATATTTTATTTTTATGGTTGAATGGTTATTTGTTTGATAGTTAAATAACCAAATATCAAATCTGACCAATACGATTGTTGGTACAGAAAGACCAAGATCGAATTATATTCGAAAACCATTTTAACTAGTAGATATGAAATGGAGAAGACATCAGATGCTGATCAAGACGGAGCAATTGAGGACCATAGATGTTCATGAAACGAAAGGACCACTTAGAATCTTCGGTTAACTCTTTTAATTTTCAAAGTTTATTATATATTAATTAAGTTAACATATATTTTATAAACATAGATATATTGTGGTTCTATTGTGGTTGATATCCATGGATTTGCAAGGACTACTCACTACTGATCTATAGAGTAATTCCTACGATGCGGTAGGAGGGTGTCTTCGATTCATCTTGTTTGTGGATGACTTGTATGGACGAATGTCTGATAGAGTATTTCTTAAGAATCACGTATATTGATTTCTACAAATGTATTTCTGTAGGTGGTAGAGAAGACACCTTCGCTTAGCATAAACACTAAGAGTATTTTTGTGGACATCAATTAGCGATTTGATGGATCTGATAATGTGTCATTCAAAGTGAATGGTAATATGTTGTTCTAAAGATAATGTTAACCTTAAGCCTCTTTAACTGAAAAATGGAAAAAATCGGGCAGGAAACACGGCTAAGTGGGTCACTCACAATTAGGATGTATTGTCACCATCTAGAGAAATTTCATTATTGTTCTTCTTTTCGCTTCTGCATCTCCCAGGAATGGTCATGTCGCTAGCAACCGTAAGGTGACAATATATTCGATACACTCAAGCGAAATGAATGGTCGGTCATGTGTGGTCGGGTTGCAAAATGTTTTTGTTGAACCCAATGTATTCCCCTCTAGAGATACACTATCGGAAGGTGGTTCCATACCTTGTCATAGTTGGAAATACAGTCTCCAATAAGCGTCCTCAATTTTTATTGTATACTATGTATGTTGTAACACCCTGTATTTTCTATGTTTATTAAAGTAACGAATTAAAGAATACTTAATTGTAAAAGTGAGAATTAAGGGAAACGAGTTACGCTATATCGGGAGTTACTCCACGTATTGCTTGACGTAAAACGGATAGTGGATTTGTTTCCGTCTTTTGTTGAATCTTTTTCACGGCTTGATAGATAATTTGATAAGCCAATGATTTTTTTCCGTGTTTCAGAATACGGTTAACCAACATGTTAACTAATCGATTACGATAAATTGGATCGGATTTTGCAGTTTTTTCTTTGCGTTCATCTCGGAATTCTACTTGAGATAGATTCCGAGTTTGCGGGAATCAGACTCCGTATGAAGAAGTTATGGAGTTCAGAAGATTTCATATTTAACCAGAAAATTTAATAATTAAATAAAACAAAAAGCAGTTCGAATTTCAAAATCAGGTGGATCGGCTGGGCGGGAAAATTCCCGCCTATAGGTGTCGACATAGGTATCGACTCCACAAGAGGGGTATCGACTGGGGTGTCGACCCCCTAGCCCAGATCCAAACAGTGACGATTTCTGACTTGTTGCGGACTCACTAGGATTAGGTGGCAATTTCTGGATAGCTCTATCTAATCAGGATGGTTCTGATTACTCCTAGGTTGATCTAATGGCTCACATAAATCTAAACTTCTATATAAACAACCCCAACCCTAAACCACAAATTTCATTTTAAAGGAGCCGTCATGCTGTCCTTGGTCAACCTAGCATAGCCACCATTCTTCTCCAACTAGGAAGCAAACTAGAAAGAAAGTTAGAAGCTATGAAACAAATCTAAATTAGAGAATCAATAGTCCACGCCAAGGGATAGCTTTTCAGTTTCAGAAAACAGATCCCAAAAAACACAATTTTTTCTTTTGTTTGTAAGTTCAGTTATCCTTTAGATATGAACAAATAAAAGTCATGATTTGCAATAAAGCGAAACTAGAACTGTGCCTAGTTGTAATAAATTGGTGATGCCGATTCATGTCTACTCTTATGACAATTCTATTATATATGCCTATGAGACTATTGTGGTTTATTGGACTTATCACGTTGTATGTTAAACCAATCATGTATTATATGAATTTGATGATTCTTTCATTTTATGTTACAAGCAAGTTTTGTAGGCTAAGTCATATATGCCTATTATGTTTAGATCTACATTTTCATATGTTTAGATCTATGTTAGTTTGATCCAACTCAATTGCATGTTCACATTTACATGCCTAATTGGATTTGTGTAATTCTATGTAAGTCCCCGTTCATATGCTTAAGATTCATGTTATTTGGATCCAAAATGCAAGTTCAATGTTTTATGCCAAATCTATACGACACATGATTAGTTAGATCCATATTATTTTATGTTGTGGGAATGGTACATGCTCCTTTCCTTTCCCTTTTGTTTATAAGTTTGGCTAAGTTGCGAGCCTAACGTTCTATGTGAATTATGCGAACGTATAACGGGGGTAACGTTGGGAAAAACCTTAAATTTCATATTATTGACATAGTTTGGCTCATAATCATATAAATGATTAGTGCCAAAAATGGTATAATTTATATACCTAAAAATTATGAACATGATTTAGAGGGTAAATGGGGCGTGACTTGAATGGCAATAATTGTGGATAATTTACATATAAATATGAAGGGTAAATACGTAAATTAAGTAAATGACGAATATGCCTAACCCGCGGTTAGATTGAGTTACGGTGTAAGACTGGCTGGAACCGCCCGACACATCCAACAACTGTAACAAAATAGATGTAATGTGAGGGGTTAGCGCATTAAGCCCAAAAGAACCCGAGGTTAGATTTAGTTGCGGTGTAAGACGTCCCAAAACTGACCGGTACATCCAGCGACCGCAACAATACATATCTAATATGAGTGGTTGGTGCTTTAATGAATGAATTAAAGCTAAGACAGGAATGGTAGGGTTATGTTAATTAAGGAACACTTAACCAATACAACTTGTTAACAAAACTGATGGGTAGGGTTAGGTTAATTTGAGAACACTTAATCATTTTAACATGTTGATTAGGAAACCCTAGTAACATGGACCCATTTCAGTAGTAACCCACATAGATGTATCATGGTACCCTGAACTAGGCAGGGTGGGGCACGATTACTGGGCTGATTATAAGCGGTCAAAACAACGGTGGATGGTGCGTCAGTGTAGGTTCCGACGGAGTGCGGGCGTGCATGTACTCCAGAGTAGAAAAAAGCAGGCACTGGGCATCAGTAGTTATACACTGTGCATCTTGAATAGTGTCGGGTTGCCACCATAGGATTTGATACACCCCATGGTGGGACCAACACAGGTATATACAATCAAGCCGGGCCGAATGACACAAGTGGTAAACGTATAGGAGTAGGAGACGATCGATAAGGGGGATCATTTATCTTGAACACATGGTGATAGTTGAAACACTTGTAAGTGGGTGAAGAGGAATAGCAAGGAGTGCGATAGCATATTCAGTTTTATTATCTTATGTCTAGGGTGTTGTCCTAGGTTCAATTTACTCATGTCATGATCCTTTTTCCTGTTTACATGCTAAATAATCACTGGACTTACCAGACTCATGTCTGACCCATTTTTCTTTCGTCTTCTTTTCTTCCGTCCCCCCTCCCCCAGGTCCGTAGGGAGGGAATACTTCAGCTTAGTTCGGACCATTTCCAGCTAGAAGAGAGTAGATGTATTACTTGGATTCTCTTTCCTCAGGCTATGGCTTTGGATACACTCTCATTATGGATTTATGCTGCCTTATTGTTATTTTATGCTTCTTTATGTTTTAATCAAGACAGATATTTTGTTGTAATGGTTTGGAAGTTGGTTTAAGATATTTGTTGTAATGTTTTGACTGAACCACGTACTTGTGAAATAAATTTTGTTTTTCTGCTGTTTATATGTATGTCTTATAAATTATCTATATCTTTTACCTATAATGCTCCACCGAAGTTAAGGCGTTCCCTTTGTGAGTGACCTTAATGAAGGTAGGGTGTTTCACTTGGTATCAGAGCTAATGGCTGCCAAATCAGATAAAAATATTGGAAACTAATTTTCAAAAAGAAATTTAAAGAAGCATTTTCAAGAAAAAATGTTTTTTTTATTTTGAAAGGCATAATCCCCAAAGCCATATGCACTACTTTTCTATCCTTTGTTTTGAATCTTTTCTTTTTCATTTCAGCATGTCTAGGGATCTTAACCTTCCTGAGGGCATACCGGTACCTAGCTGGTTCAAAAGGTACCTAGAGGCTAGGGCTAATGATGCAGGCCCAGCAGCCGTTCCTCCTCCCCCAGCTACAGCCGTTCCTCCTCCTCCACGTGCAAATGCGTTCTCAAAGATATGTAGAGAGTTTCGAGCCATTAGTGAAATGAACTTTAATGGAACTGAATCATTCATGGAAGCAAGAAACTGGCTCAAAGAAACCGAGGATTTGTTTGTTATCTTCGAAGTGGACGACAGGCAGAAGATACAGTTGGTAGTGTGGTTGCTTAAAGACGAAGCCTCTTATTGGTGGGAAGTTACTAATGCTGAGAGACCATTTGAAACTTGGGTGGATTTCAGAATGAGGTTTGAAATGAAATTCCTCTCACAAGCTGAACGAAGCCTACAGATGGAGAAGTTCTTAGCTCTCAAATAGAGAAGTATGTCGGTCAAGGAATACGTCAACCAATTCAACCAGCTGGCTAGATTCGAACTGGAGTTAGTGAACACTCCCCATAAGAAGGCTCTCCGTTTTGTTAAAGGGTTGAATGAGCCACTGCACAGCCTAGCTATGTCCCATATGCCTATGGGTGCAACTTATGAGAGACTGGTGGACATGGCATTGTTACAAGAGGAAAACAAGGATGGCAAGAAAGAGGCAAAGGTGGAAGTACCTCAAGATAAGAAAGTGGAGGGATCGCAGAATAAGAAGACAGATTCAAAGAAGGGTGGGAAGAACAACAAACCCCGTGACAAGAGGAAGTGTAATTTTTGTGGCATTCCTAGACATCTGATTAAGGACTGTAGAAAGAAAAAGAAGAAGATGGGTGGTTGTTTTCAGTGCGGCGAGACAGGACACATGCCTAAGGACTGCCTAAGAAATCAAGGACAAGGGCAGAGGACTGGATCTACCTCGGGAGGGCAGGTTCACGCTCTCATAGAACCTATGCAAGAACGAGGTAGAAATATTTCTGTTGAGAGTTTAGTTTATCTTTTTGATCATCTTGTTCGTACACTCTTTGATTCTCGCGCATCGCACTCTTTTATATCTACTGCTTTAGTTGAATCTCTGCACCTAGATACCAGTATAGTAGAGGATCCCTTGGCTGTTTCAAATCCAATTGGGTGCTCGGCTTATTTGTCAATGATTTGTTTGGATTTGTAAATTTCTATACTAAGCGTTGGGTTTAGATGTAATGCCTATGTTTTAGGCTTCACGGGCTATGGGTTAATTATAGGCATGGATTGGCAATCCAGTAATGGTGCCATCCTCGATTGCGAAAAGAGAGTGGTTAGTCTTGTGACTCGCTTTAGTAACACTCTCGAAATCTCTTGTAATCCCATGAATTCTGTTATGATTAGCTACCTAGAATCTCTTGATGCATCTGTTGAAAACTTGCAGTCTGTTAGAGTAGTCCGTGAATACTCAGATGTGTTTGAAGAGGTGAAGGGCTTACCTCCGAATTGGGAGATAGACTTCCGCATATACATTGTTGATATTGCAAAACCCGTAGCTCTGCCCATTAGACACATGGCTCCAAGGGAGAGGAAAGAGCTCAGCAAGCAAGTTAAAGAGCTGCTCAAAAAGCGGTTTATAAGGCGGAGTATTTCTGAATGGGGTGCTTCAATAGTATTCGCAACCAAAGCGGATGGTTCACTTTGCCTATGCGTTGACTATAAGGAGCTAAACAAGCTGACTAAGAAGAATAGGCACCCACTTCCAAGAATAGATGACTTGTTTGATCAGCTTGTAGGTGCATCGGTTTTCTACCAACTAGATCTGGCTACCGAGTTTCATCAGCTAAGAGTGGTTGAAGACAGCATTGATAAGACCGCGTTCAGAACCCCGGATGGTTTCTTCGAATGGCTTGTCATGCCTTTCGGCTTGACAAATGCACCCTCTTATTTTGTTGACTTGATAAGCAGGGCATTCAGGGAGTTCCTTAATAAGTTTGTGGTGGTCTTCGTAGATGAAATTTTGATTTTCTCGAAGAATGAAGAAGATTATGCTTTGCATTTAAGGGAAGTCATGGATACTCTTCATGCACATCAGTTGAAAGCCAAATTCTCCAAATGTCATTTCTGGAGAGAAGAAGTAAGGTTCCTTGGACATGTGGTGTCCAAAGAGGGGATAGCTGTGGACCCTGCAAAAGTAGTTGCGGTGCAAGATTGGAAGGTTCCACGGATGGCAACCGAAGTCCGAAGCTTTCTCAGGCTAGTGGGTTTTTACCGAAAGTTCATTAAAGACTTTGCGGAAATCTCAGCCCCACTCACAAGATTGACAAAGAAGAACCTAACTTTCGCTTGGGATTTGGATTGTGATGTTGCTTTCCAACGTTTGAAAAGGGCTCTAACAACAGCCCTAGTTCTGACATTGCCTGAGGGAGCAAAATATTTACCATATACACAAACGCATGCGGTACAGGATTAGGCGCTGTCTTGATGCAAGAATGCAAGGTAGTTTGTTATTGGGGAAGGCAATTGAAGGTACATGTGAAGAACTACCCAACTCACGATTTGGAGGTAGCTGCCATTATTTTCGCTTTTAAGTCATGGCGTCATTATCTACTAGGAGAAAGGTTTGAATTGTTTACTGACCATAAATCGTTAAAGTACATTTTCTCATAGAAAGATCTTAACTTAAGACAACAAAGGTGGATGGAATTTCTGGCCTCATACGATTTTGAGATTTCCTAAACCCCTGGCAAGGGCAATGTAGTAGCAGACGCCTTAAGTAGAAAGAAGCTGACCTTAAGTCCTCTCTTTGTAGAAAGGCAAATCTTGGAGTACATAGCAAACTTTGACTTTAGACCTTCTCTGAATTTGTACTTGTTTTGTTAGCATCGTTAGAGGTGCAGTCTACTCTTTTGGACTTAATAGGAACCATGCAACGTGAAGACCTTCAGCTAGTTGATATGATGGATAAGCTAATTAGGGGTGAGACTTCAGGTCAACTCGATAGATACTCCATCGATGATAAGGGTTTGTTGAGATGGGATGGAAGGCTATGTGTCCCACAAGAAAGGGATTTGGTAAAAACGGTTCTCGAAGAAGCACACCATTCTAAGCTGACTATACACTTAGGTGGAGAAAAGATGTACAAAGACATAAAAAGGGTTTTCTTTTGGAATGGCATGAAGAGGGATGTAGCCGAGTTCGTCGCTAAGTGCTTGATATGCCAGTAAGTCAAAGCGGAGCAAAAGAAGCCTGGTGGTCTGCTTCATCCTCTAGAGGTCCCACAGTGGAAATGGGATAGCATTTCGATGGACTTTGTTGATGGGTTGCCTTGGCCAAGGAGGGGCAATACCAGTATTTGGGTAATAGTGGAAAGGCTCACTAAAATCACTCATTTTATACCTGTTAAGAGTAGAAGGAATGCCTCGTCTTTAGAATCCATTTATCTTAAAGAGATAGTTCGACTCCATGGGATACCCTCCAGCATAGTGAGTGATCGAGATCCTATCTTTACGAGCAAGTTTTGGAGGAGTTTGCAAGAGGCTGTAGGCACACAGCTATGCTTAAGCATTGCCTATCACCCTCAAACCGATGGTCAGACGGAAAGGGTGAACATAGTACTAGAAGATCACTTGAGATTGTGCATTCTTGACTTTGGAGGAACATGGGAGGATCATCTTCCTTTGGTGTAATTCGCTTACAACAATAGCTACCAAGCCACCATAGGCATGGCACCCTTCAAGGCTTTATATGGAAGACCATGTTGATCACTAACTTGTTGGTGGGAGTCTACAGACAAGCTCGTAATTGGGCCAGACATGATTAGAGAAACTTCGAAGAAGGTGGACTTGATAAGAAGACAAATGGAAACTGCCCAAGATAAATAGAAGTCCTACGCAGACAAAAGAAGGACCGACCTTGAATTTGAGGTTGGAGATAGGGTGTTCCTTAAAGTATCTCCTTTGAGGAATGTCATTCTCTTTGGGTCTGTAGGAAAATTGGCACCAAGATTTGTAGGACCATTTCCTATCATTCAAAGGATTGGGACGATGGTTTATGGAGTAGAGCTACCTGAAAGACTGGCTGGAGTTCATAATGTTTTTCATGTTTCTCAACTACGAAAGTGCTTACATGAGTCTGCGGAAGTTGTGGAGCCAAGTATACTAGAGGAAGTAGAAGTGGAACAGGAAGCGACTATGAGAAGAGTTCCAACTCATATCTTGGGTACGGAAGTCAAAAAGCTACGCAACCGTGAAGTCAAGCTTGTTAAAGTTCAGTGGAGTGACACTGAGGAAGACGCAACTTGGGAAACTGAGGGAAAATACGTGCAGTCTACCCTTTTCATTTTGAGGGTACATCCTTGATCTATTTTTCCATAAGTTTATACATGATTGTATCTACCTTTTTAAGTATATCTCCTGGTCCTATTCTTTATCCTTAGGGAGAAACCAATGGATGTAAACATGTATTTGAAATATGTTATGATTGATGGTTGCAAGTTGTTGCTAGTGGTTGCTTGTGGATGCATATACACACACATTAGGTGTTAGATTAGCTCAATAACTTTCATGTTACATATGCATATATGTGTTTGTATATGGATTTAAACTTGGAGTGTTATCATATGGACGTTGCATTTGTATGAATGATTGTGCACTCTTGTAGGAAGTATGATTAGGAATAATTTCATGCATAATGGACTCATGGCACTAACATAATTTGCATTAAGGAGGTCAACTGAATCACTAGACCGCCTGATTTTTCATTAGATAAGGACATATACACACACTATGCATATAGTCATGAAAGCATTAGAAACCTTTGTAAGGACAATGGGTGCCGGTGTTTGATGGTTGAGTAGATGGACGATGGGATGGTAGGATATACATTCTTCTTGACTTGAAGATTTTGGGGACGAAATCCTTTAAGGAGGGAGAATGTAACACCCTGCATTTTCTATGTTTATTAAAGTAATGAATTAACGAATACTTTATTGTAAAAGTGAGAATTAAGGGAAATGGGTTACGCCGTTGCGTTCATCTCGGAATTCTGCTTGAGATAGAGTCTGAGTTTGCGAGAATCGGACTTCGTATGAAGAAGTTATGGAGTTCAGAAGATTTCATGTTTAAATAGAAAATTTAATAATTAAATAAAACAAAAAAAAGTTTGAATTTCAAAATCAGGTGGATCAGCTGGACGGGAAAATTCCCACCCATAGGGGTCGACTCCCCTATGGGGGTCGACATAGGTGTCGACCCCCAGAGAGGGATGTCGACTGGGGTGTCGAGACCCCCTGTAGGGGTCGACCCCCTCGCCCAGATCCAAACAGTGACGATTTCGGGCTTGTTGACGAGTCACTAGGGGATAGGTGGCGATTTCTGGATAGCTCTATCTAGTCTGGATGGTTCTGATTGCTCCTAGGTTGATCTGATGGCTCACATAAATCTAAACTTCTATATAAACAATCCCAACCCTCAACCTTATACCACACAATTTCATTTCCAAGGAGCCGTCATGTTGTCCATGGTCAACCTAGCATAGCCACCATTCTTCTCCAACTAGGAAGCAAACTAGAAAGCAAGTGAGAGTTTACGAATCAAATCTAAATTAGAGAATCAATAGTCTATGTCAAGGGATAGCTTTTCACTTTCAGAAAACATATCCCAGAAAACAAGATTTTTCTTTTGTTTGTAAGTTCAGTTATTCTTTAGATGTGAATAAATAAAAGTCATGATTTGTAATAATGCGAAACTAGAGCTGTGCCTAGTTGTAAGAAATTGGTGATGCTGAGTCATGTCAATTCTTGTCACAATTCTATCGTATATGCCTATGAGACTATTGTGGTTTGTTGGACCTATCATGTTGTATGTTAAACCAATCATGTATTATATAAATTTGGTGATTCTTTCATTTTATGTTACATGCAAGTTTTGTAGGCTAAGTCATATATGCCTATTATGTTTAGATCTACATTCTCATATGTTTAGATCTATGTTAATTTGATCCAGCTCAATTGCAAGTTCACATTTACATGCCTAATTGGATTTGTGTAATTCTATGTAAGTCCCCGTTTATATGCTTAAAATTCATGTTAATTGGATCCAAAATGCAAGTTCATTGTTTTATGCCAAATTTATATGACACAAGTTTAATTAGACCCTTATCATTTTGTGTTGTGGGAATGGTACATGCTCCTTTCTTTTCCCTTTTGTTTATAAGTTAGGCTAAGTTGCGAGCCTAACGTTCTATGTGAATTATGCGAACGTATAACGGGGGTAACATTGGGAAAAACCATAAATTTCATATTATTAACATAGTTTGGCTCATAATCAAATAAATGAGTAGTGGCAAAAATGGTTTAATTTATATACCTAAAAATTATGAACATGATTTAGAGGGTAAATAGGGCATGACCTGAATGTCAATAATTGTGGATAATTTACATATAAATATGAAGGGTAAATATGTAAATTAAGTAAAAGACGAATATGTCTAACCCGAGATTAGATTGAGTTATGGTATAAGATTGCTCGGAACTGCCTGGCACATCCAACAACCGTAACAATATAGATCTAATATAAGAGGTTAATGCATTAAGCCCAAAAGAACCCGAGGTTAGATTGAGTTGCGGTGTAAGACTGCCTGGAACCGACCGGCACATCTAGTGACCACAACAATACATATCTAATGTGATTGGTTGGTGCTTTAATGAATGAAGTAAAGCTAAGACAGGAATGGTAGGGTTAATTTATTAAGGCAACACTTAACCAATACAACATGTTAACTAAACTGATGGGTGGGGTTAGGTTAATTTGAGAACACTTAACCATTTTAACATGTTGATTAGGAAACCCTAGTAGTGGGGACCCATTTCAGCAGTAACCCATATAGATGTATCATAGTACCCTGAACTAGACAGGGTGGGGCATGATTAGTGGGTTGATTATAAGTGGTCAAAACAACGGCGGATGGTGCGTCAGTGTAGGTTTCGACGGAGTGTGGGCGTGCACGTACTCCGAAGTGGAAAAAAGAAGGCACTAGGCAACAGAATTATACACTGTGCATCTTGAATTATGTCGGGTTGCCACATAGGATTTGATACACCCAATGGTGGGACCAGCACAGGTATCTACAATCAAGCGGGGCCGAATGACACAAGTGGTAAACATATACGAGTAGAAGCCGATCGATAAAGGGGATCATTTATCTTGAACACATGGTGATAGTTAAAATACTTGTAAGTGGGTGGCAGAGAAATAGTAAGGAGTGCGATAGCATATTCAGATTTATTATCTTATTTCTAGGGTGTTGTCCTAGGTTCAGTTTATTCATGTCATGGTCTTTTTTCCTGTTTACATGATAAATAATCACTGGACTTACCAAACTCATGTCTGACCCATTTTTCTTTCGTCTTCTTTTCTTCGGTTCCCCCCTCCACGGGTCCGCAGGGAGGGAATACTTCGGCTTAGTTCGGACCATTTCCAGCTTGAAGAGAGTAGATGTATTGCTTGGATTCTCTTTCCTTGGGCAATGGCTTTGGATACACTCTTATTGGGGATTTATGCTGCCTTATTTTTATTTTATGCTTCTTTATGTTTTAATCAAGACAGAGATTTTGTTGTAATGATTTGGAAGTTGGTTTGAGATAGTTGTCATAATGTTTTGACTGAATCACGCAATTATGAAATAAATTTAGTTTTTCTGCTGTTTATATTTCTGTCTTGTAAATTATCTGTATCTTTTACCTATAATGCTCCACCAAAGTTAAGGCATTCCCTTTGTGAGTGACCTTAACGAAGGTGGGGTGTTTCAAATGTGGAGCGTGAGATGCAAGCATTCCGCTAGACTGCTATTTATTTGTATTTAGACACTCTTATAATATTAGAATAAGATGTGATTTCAAAATGATATGGGATATCATAAGGTAAAAACTGAAACACTCCACGTCTGTTAATGTCACTCATAAAGGGGATGCATTAAGTTTCGTGAAGCGTTTTGGTAAACAGACGCAGAATACTACAAGACAGATATAAAAAAAATTAGCAGAAATAAACAACTTTATTAAATCACCAAATACCTTGTTTTATAATGCCATGGGTCATAAAACCATTACAAAAAAATGCTTCTGTCTTGCATAATCAGAGTACATAGGAATTAAAAGAAAACATTATTCCCCAGTCAAAAGAGTATGTCATAGCAGAGACAGAGATACTAGCCATACTTCAGAAGTAGCTCCTAGCAAGTTGATATCCGAATCCTGACTAAGCTTGGGTGTTTCCTCCCTGAAAACCTTGGTGGGGGGGAGGGGAACGGAAGAGCGAAGGAAAAGCAAAAGGGGTCAGACATAACGTCTAACGAGTCTAGTAACTTTTATCCAGTAAATAAATAAAGGTAAACATGACAGGCATATAAAGTGGATAAGAGGCTTCACTGTACAGATGGCAGGTGTGACAAGGCAGATAAGGTAAGGTGTATATATGCTTCACTAAAAACTACTCTGCACTATTACTAGTATAATCAAGATAAGATGATCCTATCCACTATGAGTTGGTAGACTTAGGGCATATGTCCGAGTATACCCTAACCACTACCCTAATAGATCAGCTCTGTACTCTGTAGATGTCCTGTGCTGGCCCACAGTAGGGGGTATCACTTCCCTAAAGTGACAACCCAGGATGTACACATGCCTATCTACTGGTGTCACGGTCATCTTGTCCCCCTCTGCCCAGCCCATGCACGCACATTCCCCGGTAGGTTTGCGTCGTTCCTGTAACACCCCGTATTTTCTGAGAATATTAAAATAACAAATTAAAGAATAATGTTTAGCATTGTTCTAAGGTTTGTAAGCAAAAGACTTAGTAGCTCATTTGGTTGGAACACCTGACTTGCATACAAGGGGCATAGAGTTCGATCCCCGCTAGCGCCATATTTTTTGGTTTAGGGGAATGGCTTAAAATGGCTTTGTGTGAACACAGTTCAAAAAGTGTTTTAGTGTGAAAATGGGTAATTGGGAAGATAGATAAAAGAAAAAGAAAATATACACACACACATACACACACACACACACACACACACACACACACACACACACACACACATATATATATATATATATATATATATATATATGACGTGTACGCATCATGTGGCGTACGTGGCGCATTTTTGGTTGTCAATGATTGTTTTTTTATGTGGCCTTCTTTGATTGGCTTTTATGACAAATTAAAGGTAAGAAAGATTTATGCATGTATAAATGGATATTTGTATGTGGGTAATTAATGTATATGGTAAAAGGGAGAATATGTAATTAACAATAATAGATTTATAATTTACATATAAATATGAAGGATAAACATGAAAATTACATGGCATATATTGGTTCATGAAATGGTATATTTAGTATACCATTAATTGTGAGCATAATTAAAAATATAATTATGGCATAATTAAAATGGGAATAATTTACATATGGAATTTGTTATAAATAAGAAATATGTAAATTATAGAAAAAATGAACATTTTATACACTGTGCTGAGTCATTAGGGCTGAGGTGTCACCCTATCTTGTTTGGATGGTTTAGGTTGCCTCTAGGTTGATTGGATGGCCTAAATTAATCCTAAGCTCTATAAAAACACCTCTAGACTCAAACCCTAAAATCAAAACAAAATTAGATTCATGGCCTCCATGCCGTCACCTAGCAACACAACATAGCCGCCACCAATTAGAGTGGAAGAAAGCTAGTCTAAATCAATCCTTTTCAACTTTAACAACGAATCTTCTTCAAGGGAAAGCTATTACAACTTCAGAACTCAGAATTCAGAATTAAGACCTTCTCTGAATTGTGAGTTCTTTAATTTTAATAAAATAATTAGCTAATTAATTAGATTGAGTTATGATATGGACTATTTGGATATGATGTGAATTATTGACCGCATGTTATTATTCATGTAGTAAAATTGCGATGTTTATGTTGTAAATTCTATGATGATATCTTGTAAAGTTGTGATCATCTATGTTGTACTTTTATGATTGGGTTATGTATAATCGAATCACCATGTTGTTCATATGTTAGTTTGGGTATGTTGATTCATATGATAAATCATAAGTATGTATGCGAGTTTAGATTTTTATTAAGACATGAATCATATGCAAGTTGGGGAAAATTATATGTATAACCTAATATGCTTCATGACGCCTATTTTAGATCTAAAGTTAGGCTATGACATGTGTGAGTTATATGCCAAATTCTACATGCTGGTTTACATGTAAGTTTATACTATTGTTATGTTGCATAAATCACATATGCAAGTTTATATGAATACATGTATTTGAATATGAATCATGTTATGCAAGTTTGTGTTACTGCCTATGCAAGATTACACCTTTAGATGCAGATCTATGACATACATGATTTATGCAAGTTTGTGATCATTATCCCAACAAGTTCACGCATTTATATTTGGGTCTATGACATATGTAGTTTTATGCAAGTTGTAACTTTGGCCTATGCAAGTTTTAGATGTAGAACATCCTTCACACATGCAAGTTCACACCTATGTTTAGATCTAGTTTTAATTATATGTATATTGTGATGTTTTCTCTTTATTCCATGAGTTAGACTATTCGAGTCTAATGTATATTTTACGTTAAACGAACGTACAACGTGGGGTAAAGGGGATAATATTAAAAGATTTAATTGGCATAAACGCCTTAAAAGACATAAAGTAAATTTGTGATGAAAATTGGTATGATTTTACATACCATAAATGGAAGGACATAATTGAGTCAATTATGGACATCGTTAAATTTGGAATTGATTGATAATTTGAATAGGGAAAGTAATTCAAATTAGGCAATGATTAATTAGGAGTAATTAATCGTCTAAGACACGAGGTTAAGCTCTTTTGTGGTGTAAGACTTCCCGGACCCGCCCGGCAAATCCAGCTGCCACAAAGGCCAGTCTAATGTGAGAGGTCTTAGGCATAAATTAAATACGTAACAATTGTAAAGATACGAGGTAAGGCTCTTTTGTGGTGTAAGACTGCCCGGACCCGTCCGGCAAATCCAGCTGCCACAAATGCCAGTCTAATGTGAGAGGTCTTTATGAGGATACTGTCTTAATGAATTAAGAAACACTTAACCAAATAAACATGTAGTGGGACATGAGGGGGTTAAGTGGGTGCCTTGGGTGGCATGTGGAATCTAGTGGGTGCCTTGGGTGGCATTTGAAATACGATTAGAAATACTTAACCAAAATTGAAACATGTAATTGAAACGTGAATAAGAAGTGGGTTAAGTGGGAAATACTAGAGGGGACCAAGCTTATGTGGATAGCTTGTGTCAAGTCATGGGGGCCCATTTCAACCAGTAACCCATACGTATCTTTGTGGGCTCGACCCAAGTCGAGGACGGGACACGCATACTGGGCTTGACTGTAAGAGGCCAAACTGGGTTAACGGTGGCAACGCAATTCCAACGGGTTCATATGCTTGTGTGGACCCGGGCTGGTAGGTAAGACGTTGTTGCATCGTGTAGGTATAAGCCGTGCATCTCTGGTAGTATTGGGTTGCCACTTTGGGGAGTGATACACCCCACTGTGGGACTAGCACGGGTATCTACGAGTTAGGGAGCCGATCGAATGGGGAAGTAGTGGGTACGACTAGTGGAGATAGGAGCAGGCGGCACCTATGACAGCAGCTAGGAGTACAGCTACCATATTATGAATATTGTAATTAGAATAGGGAGGGTAGTGGGTACCACTAGTGGAGATAGGTGCAGGCAGCATCAATGACAGCAGCTAGGGGTACACGAAACTACCATTATTATTATCACTTATGTTCAGTGGGCAGGATCAACCTTAGGGTGACTAGTGTGGTGCAGTATACTAGTGGTGGTGCAGTATAGCAATTATCTCATAGTGTTGGTGTACTTTAGTAATTATCTTATAGTGGGTTAGGTGCACTTTAACGATATCATTGTTCATCCTGTTTCCTTGTTTACTGTCATACTCAATGGTTCATGGTCATTTCCTGATTTTCCAACTTATGCCTTAGCCTAGTTACTTTGGTGATTATATTGTTAAAGTTATCGCACTCGCCAGACTTTATGTTTGACCCCCTTTGTTTCCTCCTCTTTTCTTCTCCCCCCCCCCCTCCCCCAGGTGCTCAGGTTGGAACTAGCACTAGTGGAGCTTGATTTTGGATAGCTGTGCTTCTTAATTTTAGAAGATTGCTTGGATCGTTGAAGTAAAGTTCAGCCTCTCTTTTATTTATGGCTATTTTGTATTGGGGATTATGTCTTTCAATTTATGTACTTTGATTTAGTCAAGATGGATATTATGTACTAGGCTCTGGTTTTGACGATGTAATCAAACATATGTATTTTCCGCTGCAATGAAATAAAGTTTTTAATTTTTCAAGTACTGTTTATATCTGTCTTGTTGTTAAGTTTTTGTTCTATACTCACTTAAAACGCTCCATAGAAGTTAATGCATTCCCTTTGTGAGTGACATTAATGGACATGGGGTGTTACACGTGGTATCAGAGCCGAAGGTTACCAGAACAGATATGAATTTTGAAAAGTTGTTTTTCAAAAACAATTTTATAAAGAAGTGTAACACCCCACCTCCGCTAGGGTTACTCACAAAAGGAATGCACTAGCTTTGGTGGAGTATTATATAGGTAAACATGCACAGTAATATTACAAGACAGAACATATAAAAACAGCGGAAGAAAAACATGATTTCATTACTTTACAAAAGTAGTAAGGTCTAAAACCTTTTACATCAAAATGCCATTAAATTACTTACATAGAAACTTGTCTTGCAATAATAAAGAAGCATAGAACCATGGTCATAAATTTTCCCCCAAGTAAAACAGTAAAATAGCCATAGCCAAGAAAAGTCCAAGCCATAGACGATGATCTTGAAGCAGAAAAATCCGCACTAAGTAGCAACATTCCAAGCAAAGAAAATAGCCATAGCCAAGAAAAGTCCAAGCCCTAGGGTGTATCAAGTCCAAGGGTGTCAACCACTGACACCATTCCAAGCACGCACAGTGTAAAACTACTTGTGCCCATGCCTGCTTTTTCAACTCCGGACTACGTGCACGACCATAGTCCGCCTGAACCTACAATGGCGCACCAAACTCAGTCGTCGTTTTGGTCGCTTACAATCAGCCCAGTAATCGTGCCCCACCCTAGCCTAGTCCCTAGGGTATCGTGATACATCCAAGAGGGTTACTGCTGAAAAGGACCGCGTAACTAGGGTTTCCGTCCAGCAGGTTAAGTGTAGAGACTTAACCCCTATCAGTCTAGCATGTCAAGTTGGTTAAGTGTGGTCATTCAAGTTCGTGACTTAACCCGTCTACATGTCACATCAATTTGGCTAAGTGTTGTCATTCAAGTCCATGACTTAGCCCTATGAATCACGTGTCAAGTTGGTTAAGCGTATTCCATCGATTCATGACTTAACCGTATCCAAATCATCATGTCAAATTGATTAAGTATGTTTAATCTTAACCCCATCAAATTACCGTGTTAGATTGGTTAAGTATATTCAAGCTTAACCCCATCAAATTACCGTGTTAGATTGGTTAAGTATACTCAAGTGATTCATGACTTAACCGTATCCAAATCATCGTGTCAAATTGGTTAAGTATGTTTAATCTTAACCCCATCAAATTACCGTGTTAGATTGGTTAAGTATATTCAAGCTTAACCCCATCCACTAGTCATATTATAATGGTTAAGTGTTACCCTCGTAAGTTTACTTAACCCTACCATGCATCGCGTTACACTAGTCGGGTGTTATCGACCCGTTCAGGTTAAACTAACCCATCCTCAAATCGTGTTATATGGTTAAGTGTCATCAAGTAATCAAGTCCGGTTTTACTTAACCTACCCATCCACGTTATATTGGATCAGTGTCGTTAGTCTAATCAAGTTACTTAACCAACCCGTCTATGTCATATTGGTTAAGTGTCATTAGTCTAATCAAGTTACTTAACCCACCCATCCATGTCATACTCTTTTATTATTTACTAACGCATCAACCTCTCACATTGGACTTATTTGCGGTCACTGGATACACCGGGCGGTTCCGAGCAGAATTACACCGCAAATCCATTCCAACCCCGGGTTCATGCATTACCAAAATCTAATCTTTGCCTACGACCTCTCACATTAGACTATTATTGTTGTGGTCACTGGATATGCCGGGCGGTTTCAGGCAGAATTACGCCACAACTCAAGTCTAACCTCGTGTCGAAGACATCCGTTAGATTGATAATTACATATGTGTCATCTAAGTCAAAATCCCCACTTTACATATTACTAAACATATGCCCAAGTTCCACCTTACATGCCCATGAAAATGTGTGCTAAATTCTAGCCACTTTACATATGTCCAATCCTTGCCTATTTGCATGTATGCCAAGTTTATGACATCCCAACCCTATTAAGTTCTAGCCAAAGTTACATGTTGTCAAGTTCATGCCCAAATAAACCCACATCATGGTTCATGTTCCCAATTCCACTTATGCCTAATTTACATAAGCCAATCCCTTGATTTAACTTACATAGTCCCCAAAATTCGCGATTTAATTAATATGCCAATTCATGTATGCCCCAAACTTGCAAATTACATTGGCAATACCCCAAATTTCCCTATATACAAATCACACGTAAATCGTAGTTTAGGCCTAGGTCCGAAATCGACCAAGTCTCATCAAAAGAAAATAAATAGGGGAAGGTAGAAACTTTGCATAAAACAAGATCCGAGATAAAAACATCATTACATGCATGATAGGGACATGAAAGAGTGATTTGCGACATGCATAGGTTCAAATTAATGTCATAGCAACATCCCCAAAGGTCAAGATCAAAAATGAACAAGAATGAGCATGGATTGAATATCATGCATAGATCCAATTTCAACTTTATCACATGTCATATTCATGTTATCGTTTCAATCTAAAAGCATCTAGAACTTACAAAGCGTGGCTAGTGAATTAGGGGCAAGAATCGTCATAGAATCATTGTAGCGACATTGATCTACTCTCATGATTTGTTGTAGAAGCTCTAGAAATGATGTAGCAACACTAGAAGCCTTGAGAAATAAGTAGCTCCTTTGATTTGATGGAGAAAGATTGCTCCTTTTCCTTAGATTTAGTTTAGAACCCTCAAGCTCTCTATGATGAAGATGGAGGCCATGATTAAGGGAGGTTTTGGCAGCACTTCGTTGTTAGAATGAACTGTAGTGAATTAGGCTAGGTCTTAGGGTGTTTTTATAGAAGTTAGGACTAGTTTAGGCCCTTAGATTAACCCTAGTTTAGATCTGAACCACTGAAAATCGTCACAGGCTAACCAACCAGACCACACAAGCAAGCAGGTGCAACAGGATAACCTGGCTCGACCAGGGAGGTCGACCCCCAGGTCGACACCCGGGTCGACTGGGCAGTCGACCTGGTCCCTAGGGGGTCGACTACCCAGTCGACTCCCAAGTCAACCTGGGGCTGGGCGGGAAATTTTCCCGCCCAGTCTGTTTGGCCGAAATTCGAATTTCAAAAGTCTGTTTTCGTTTTCTGATTTTTCGTGAAACTTCTAGAGGCCATATCTCGGTTATACGGACTTCGATTTATGAAATTTCGGACTCGTTTCCAACCAGAATTCCGAGACGAACGCAACGGCGCAACCCGTTTCGCTTGATTCTTAATTTAAAATTTAATTTTGCCTTGATTCTTGTCTTAACACGTTATTAAAATTCGGGTTGTTACATTCTCCCCTTCTTTAAGGATTTCGTCCCCGAAATCTCTAAGTTAGGAAGAACGTATCCTACCATCCATCATCCATCTACTCAAAACATCATCCACAAGCAAACATTGTCCTTAAGAGATTTCTAATGTTGTATGAACATATGCAGAAAGTGTGTGTATATGTTCCTTATCTAATGCAAATGATCAGGCCTGATTGTTATTCTAAATGCAAAATATGTTTAGTGCCATGAATCCACATGTATGCAAATAGTCCTAGTCACATAAACACTATATGTGTGCACAAACATTCATCCATATGCAATATTCACATGATAACACATTCAATTTCATCCATAAATAAGTATAAACACTCATGCATATGCAATATGAAAGGTGACTGAGCCGATCTAGTGCCTAATGTGTAAATGCATCCACGAGCAACCACTAGCAACCACTTGCAGCCACTTGCAACCATCAATCATAACATGTCTCAAACACATGTTTACATCCATAGGGTTCTACCTAAGGTTCTCAAGATAGGATCGAGAAGATAAGCAAGATAAACTCCTTTTTGGATTGCAAGAAATCCCTTCCTAAAACCAACCCGTATCCTATAAAACCCAAAAGGTTTAGCCAACCTAACGGACACCTTCAAACCCTGACATGTATTATTAACCGATGAGTCATACCCCCTATGGAGTTTGCAACGGAAATAAGATCGAGAATAGGACCGAGAGGATATGCATAAAAGATAGCATGCGGGTAAGCTCTATAGGAAAACCGGGATCAAGAATATACTCTTAAAAAGAGATATGATGCGCGTATCTAGTCTTCAGTCTTCTAAGTTGTATTTCCTTGAGCTTAACTCCATTGTGCTTTGGCTGTCTCTCACTTCATGATTCCGTAGCTTCTTGATTCCTATTTCCAAATACAAGCTGGAACTTATTTCATTGTCGCCTCTCGTTCCATTTTTACCTATTCTCCCTCTAGTATACTTGGCTCAACCATATCCGTGTACTCTTGGTTTTCATGCAAGCTCTCCAAAATTCACTAGTGAATCTTGGATCTCATTCACTTACTAGGAGGTATTCCACGCAGAAGAACTATCTCTTGAAAATAACAAATATCTACCATGTTACCAAGTGTACTTACTAGAGTGATTTCCATAACTCATGCACAAGCGAAATGAATCGTCCGCCTTAGTGGCGAACACTACTAGAATAGATTACCAACAAATGCATCAAGAGATTCTAGGTAACCAATCATGGCAGAACCCTAAAGGTTACACGAGACTTCGAGGGTATTACCGAGGCAAGTCAAGAGTTTAACTACCCTCCTTTCAGAACCGAGAATGGCACCCTTACTGGATAACCACTCCATTCCTAGAATCAACCCATAGCTCAAAAACATAAGCATTATTCCCAAAAGTCATAGATGTCCTCAAATCCAAACAAGTCATGAATAAATGGGACTATCCCCCAACAGGATTTGAGACAAAAACGGGACCCTCTATTGTGCTAGTACTAAGGTGCAGAGACTCAACTATCGAAGCAGGATTTAAAAAGGATGCGATGTACAAAACAAAGTCCTGACGGGACGATAGAAAGGAAAAGCTAAACTTTTACCCGAAACGTTACCACCCCTCTTAGGCATGCTAGTAGTGAGAGCATAAAATTTCCCTCTCGACGATCTTGTTCTTTGCCCATGTCCTTGTCCTATAGTACTTAACTACCTTCTTGTTCTGAGCCTCATTCGCCTTAACCATTCCTATCCTTTCTTGTATAACTCGGTAACAAGTCTCTTGAGAACTTCCTCCATCGCACGGAAAACATTTACGTAGCTAGAAAAGGATTAGTCACAGTTAAAACTGCTGTGACTACAGGTGGAGGAAAGAAAGGAAAAGAGATTCGATCACAGGATAGTGCTAATGGCTTTTTAGGGAATAGCCTTTTTCTTTAAAACTTTTCTTGAAAAATTCTTCTTTGTAAAATGGCTTTGAAAATAGTTTCGGAAGGTTTTAAAAACTTTTGCCCAGTCTGGTAACCTTCTGCTCTGATACCAATGTAACACCCCACCTCCGCTAGGGTCACTCACAAAAGGAACGCACTAGCTTTGGTGAAGTATTATCTAGGTAAACATGCATAGAAATATTACAAGATAGAACATATAAAAACAGCGGAAGAAAAACATGATTTCATTACTTTACAAAAGTAGTAAGGTCTAAAACCTTTTACATCAAAATGCCATTAAATTACTTACATAGAAACCTGTCTTGCAATAATAAAGAAGCATAGAACCATGATCATAAATTATTCCCCAAGTAAAATAGTAAAATAGCCATAGCCAAGAAAAGTCCAAGCCATAGACGATGATCTTGAAGCAGAAAAATCCGCACTAAGTAGCAACATTTCCTCCCTGTAAACCTTGGGGGGGGGGGAAACGGAAGAGAAAGAGGCGAAACAGAATGGGTCAGTCATAAAGACTGAGTAAGTCCTACTGACTTTCAGCCTAAAAACATGTAAGAGTAACATGACATGTATAAACCGAAAGTAAATATAAGCATGATGACAAGATAAACAGATCAAACTAAGATAACAGGTTAAACTCAAGTAACAAGATAACCAAGGTAACAGGATAACTAAGGTAAACTCGGAATAGCATCGCATGTCTAACGTCCTCTGCACCAACCGTACTAGCACCCTAACTCGTATCATCCCTTCCATGCATATGTATAGTCCCTTGCCGTATATCGTACGGGTTCCATCACGTTATTCTGTACTACAACAACGTAGTGTCACCATCCTTGATATTTCTCGGACTGCCACCCTTGATTTGGCCAGTTTTCCTTATCACGAATTATTGCGTGTTCAACTAGGATTTACGCCACCTAGGACCACTAGGGATTAGGCTACCTATTGAACAATTTCTAGATTTGATTAGGGTTTATGCCACCTAGGACCACTAGGGATTACACTACCTAATGGACGTTTTCGACTACGGTTTATGCCACCTAGGACCACTAGGGATTACGCTACCTATCGAACAACGCCCTACGTCACGCCTTAGTCGATCGGCTCCCTACAAGACCTAGCTCGTTGTGTTGGTGTCATACGGCCCAATCACGAATGTAGCTACCCTGTGCTGGGTCCACCCTAGGGTGTATCAAGTCCTAGGGTGTCAACCACTGACACCATTCCAAGCACGCACAGTGTAAAACTACTGGTGCCCATGCCTGCTTTTTCAACTCCGGACTACGTGCACGACCATAGTCCGCCTGAACCTACAATAGCACACCAAACTCAGCCGTAGTTTTGGTCGCTTACAATCAGCCCAGTAATCGTGCCCCACCCTAGCCTAGTCCCTAGGGTATCGTGATACATCAAAGAGGGTTACTGCTGAAAAGGACCGCGTAACTAGGGTTTCCGTCCAGCAGGTTAAGTGTAGAGACTTAACCCCTATCAGTCTAGCATGTCAAGTTGGTTAAGTGTGGTCATTCAAGTTCGTGACTTAACCCGTCTATATGTCACGTCAAATTGGCTAAGTGTTGTCATTCTAGTCCATGACTTAGCCCTACGAATCACGTGCCAAGTTGGTTAAGCGTATTCCATCGATTCATGACTTAACCGTATTCAAATCATCGTGTCAAATTGGTTAAGTATGTTTAATCTTAACCCCATCAAATTACCGTGTTAGATTGGTTAAGTATATTCAAGCTTAACCCCATCAAATTACCGTGTTAGATTGGTTAAGTATACTCAAGTGATTCATGACTTAACCGTATCCAAATCATCGTGTCAAATGGGTTAAGTATGTTTATTCTTAACCCCATCAAATTACCGTGTTAGATTGGTTAAGTATATTCAAGCTTAACCCCATCCACTAGTCATATTATAATGGTTAAGTGTTACCCTCGTAAGTTTACTTAACCCTACCATGCATCGCGTTACACTAGTCGGGTGTTATCGACCCGTTCAGGTTAAACTAACCCATCCTCAAATCGTGTTATATGGTTAAGTGTCATCAAGTAATCAAGTCCGGTTTTACTTAACCTACCCTTCCAAGTTATATTGGTTAAGTGTCGTTAGTCTAATCAAGTTACTTAACCCACCCGTCCATGTCATATTGGTTGAGTGTCATTAGTCTAATCAAGTTACTTAATCCACCCGTCCATGTCATATTCTTTTATTATTTACTAATGCATCAACCTCTCACATTGGACTTATTTGCGGTCACTGGATATGCCGGGCTGTTTCGGGCAGAATTACACCGCAAATCCATTCCAACCTCGGGTTCATGCATTACCACAATCTAATCTTTGCCTACGACCTCTCACATTAGACTATTATTGTTGTGGTCACTGGATATGTCGGGCGGTTCCGGGCAGAATTACACCACAACTCAAGTCTAACCTCGTGTCGAAGACATCCGTTAGATTGATAATTACATATGTGTCATCTAAGTCAAAATCCCCACTTTACATATTACTAAACATATGCCCAAGTTCCACCTTACATGCCCATGAAAATGTGTGCCAAATTCTAGCCACTTTACATATGTCCAATCCTCGCCTATTTGCATGTATGCCAAGTTTATGACATCCCAACCCTATCAAGTTCTAGCCAAAGTTACATGTTGTCAAGTTCATGCCCAAATAAACCCACATCATGGTTCATGTTCCCAATTCCACTTGTGCCCAATTTACATAAGCCCAATCCCTTGATTTAACATACATAGTCTCCAAAACTCGCGATTTAATTCATATGCCAATTCATGTATGTCCCAAACTTGCAAATTACATTGGAAATACCACAAATTTCCCCATATACAAATCGCAAGTAAATCGTAGTTTAGGCCTAGGTCCGAAATCGACCAAGGTTCATCAAAAGAAAATAAATAGGGGAAGGTAGAAACTTTGCATAAAACAAGATCCGAGAGAAAAACATCATTACATGCATGATAGGGACATGAAAGAGTGATTTGCGACATGCATAGGTTCAAATTAATGTCATAGCAACATCCCCAAAGGTCAAGATCAAAAATGAACAAGAATGAGCATGGATTGAATATCATGCATAGATCCAATTTCAACTTTATCACATGTCATATTCATGTTATCGTTTCAATCTAAAAGCATCTAGAACTTACAAAGCGTGGCTAGTGAATCAGGGGCAAGAATCGTCATAGAATCGTTGTAGCGACGTTGATCTACTCTCATGATTTGTTGTAGAAGCTCTAGAAATGATGTAGCAACACTAGAAGCCTTGAGAAATAAGTAGCTCCTTTGATTTGATGGAGAAAGATTGCTCCTTTTCCTTAGATTTAGTTTAGAACCCTCAAGCTCTCTATGATGAAGATGGAGGCCATGAATAAGAGAGGTTTTGGCAGCACTTCGTTGTTAGAATGAATTGTAGTGAATTAGGCTAGGTCTTAGGGTGTTTTTATAGAAGTTAGGACTAGTTTAGGCCCTTAGATTAACCCTAGTTTAGATCTGAACCACTGAAAATCGTCATAGGCCAACCAACCAGACCACACAAACAAGCAGGTGCACCAGGCTAACCTGGCTCGACCAGGGAGGTCGACCCCCAGGTCGACACCCGGGTCGACTGGGCAGTCGGCCTGGTCCCTGGGGGGTCGACTACCCAGTCGACTCCCCAGTCGACCTAGGGCTGGGCGGGAAATTTTCCCTCCCAGTCTGTTTGGCCCAAATTCGAATTTCAAAAGTCTGTTTTCGTTTTCTGATTTTTCGTGAAACTTCTAGAGGCCATATCTCGGTCATACGGACTCTGAAATACGAAATTTCGGACTCATTTCCAACAAGAATTCTGAGACAAACGCAACGGCGCAACCCGTTTCGCTTGATTCTTAATTTAAAATTTAATTTTGCCTTGATTCTTGTCTTAACACGTTATTAAAATTCGGGTTGTTACAAGAAGTGCCTTCAAAAGTATGTTTTAAGGAAAGTATTTTCAAGAGAAAGGTTTATTTTAAAAAAATAATCCCCAAGAGCTATATATCTTTTCTTCGATTCTCCGTTTTGAATCTCTTCCTCTTTCCCTTTTTGAATCTCTTCCTCCATGTATATATGCTTTTTCCTAAGATATATGAAGACTTCCGTACGATGGGCGGAAAACCGCTTTATAGGACTTACACATTTGTCGGGTCTAGAAGTTGGGTCAAGAAAGTGTAGGACTTGTTGGTATCTTTAAGATAGATGAGGGAAGGAAGGTTCAACTAGCTGCTTGGTTGATGAAGGACGAAGTTTCTTGGGTCGGAGGTTAAGAAGTTGAGGAATCGAGAGGTCAAGCTAGTCAAAGTGCGATGGGGAGATGATGAGAGCAATGCTACTTGGGAGACGGAAGAGAAGATGCATTCATTATACCCTTTTCTTTTCGAGGGTATGTCTTTTAATTTCTCCTTTATCGCTTACCTTATACTTATCTTATCTTTAGTATGTCCTCTCGTTAGTACCTTTGACCTTTAGATAGGGTAGTCCTATGGTTGAAACATGTGTTTGAGACATGTTATGTATGATGGATGCATGTGGATGGAAGTGTTTGCTAGTGGTTGCTCATGGATGCATATACACACACTTTAGGCACTAGATCGGCTCAGTCACTTCATATCGCATATTGCATATAAATGTGTGTGCATATTTAAGCTAATGGATGTATAATGGTTGTGTTATCATATGGATGTTGCATTTTGGTGAATGGTTGCGCATACATGTTGAAATAATATGTATCGATAGGGTTCTTTTCCATACATAATGGACGCATGGCACTATCATGGTTTGCATTAAGGAGGTCAACTGAATCAGTAGACCGCCTGATTTTGCATTAGATAAGGAACATATACACGCACTTTTTGCATATGCTCATACAGCATTAGAAATTCCATAAGGACAATGGATGCTTGTGTTTGATGGTTGAGTAGATGGTTGTTTGAATGTTAGGATATGCATTCTCCTTAACTTGGAGATTTCGGGGACGAAATCCTTTAAGGAGGGGAGAATGTAACACCCCGTATTTTCTAAGAATATTAAAATAACAAATTAAAGAATAATAATTAGCATTGTTCTAAGGTTTGTAAGCAAAAGACTTAGTAGCTCATTTGGTTGGAACATGTGACTTGCATACAAGGGGTACAGAGTTCGATCCCCTCCAGCGCCATATTTTTATTTTAGGGGAATGGCTTAAATTGGCTTAGTGTGAACACAGTTCAAAAAGTGGTTTAGTGTGAAAATGGGTAATTGGGAAGATAGATAAAAAGAAAAAGAAAATATATATATAGAAAATACACACACACACACACACACACACACACACACACACACACACATATATATATATATATATATATATATATATATGACGTGTACGCATCATGTGGCATACGTGGCGCATTTTTGGTTGTCAGTGATTGTTTTTTTATGTGGCCTTCTTTGATTGGCTTTTATGACAAATTAAAGGTAAAAAAGATTTATGCATGTATAAATGGATATTTGTATATGGGTAATTAATGTATACGGTAAAAGGGAGAATATGTAATTAACAATAATAGATTTATAATTTACATATAAATATGAAGGATGAACATGAAAATTACATGGCAGAGATTGGTTCATGAAATGGTATATTTAGTATACCATCAATTGTGAGCATAATTAAAAATATAGTTACGGCATAATTAAAATGGGAATAATTTACATATGGAATTTGTCATAAATAAAAAATATGTAAATTATAGAAAAAATGAACATTTAATACACTATGCTGAGTCATTAGGGCTGAGGTGTCACCCTATCTTGTTTGGATAGTTCAGGTTGCTTCTAGGTTGATCAGATGGCCTAAATTAATCCTAAACTCTATAAAAACACCTCTAGACTCAAACCCTAAAATCAAAACAAAATTAGATTCATGGCCTCCATGCCGTCACCTAGCAACACAACATAGCCGCCACCAATTAGAAAGGAAGAAAGCTGGTCTAAATCAATCCTTTTCAACTTTAACAACGAATCTTCTTCAAGGGAAAGCTATTACAACTTTAGAACTCAGAATTCAGAATTCAAGACCTTCTCTGAATTGTGAGTTCGGTAATTTTAATAAAATAATTAGCAAATTAATTGGATTAAGTTATGATGTGGACTATTTTGATATGATGTGAATTATTGACTGCATGTTATTATTCATGTAGTAAAATTGTGATGTTTATGTTGTAAATTCTATGATGCTATCTTGTAAAGTTGTGATCATCTATGTTGTAATTTTATGATTGGCTTATGTATAATTGAATCACCATGTTGTTCATATGTTAGTTTGGGCATGTTGATTCATATGATAAATCATAAGTACGTATGCAAGTTTAAATTTTTATTAAGACATGAACCATATGCAAGTTGGGTAAAATTATATGTATAACCTTATATGCTTCATGACACCTATTTTAGATCTAAATTTAGGCTATGACATGTGTGAGTTATATGCCAAATTCTACATGCTGGTTTACATGTTTAGATGTAAGTTTATACTATTGTTATGTTGCATAAATCACATATGCTAGTTTATATGAATACATGTGTTTGAATATGAATCATGTTATGCAAGTTTGTGGTTACTGCCTATGCAAGATTACAACTTTAGATGTAGATCTATGACATACATGATTTATGCAAGTTTATGACCATTATCCCAACAAGTTCACACCTTTATATTTGGTTCTATGACATATGTAGTTTTATGCAAGTTATAACTTTGGCCTATGCAAGTTTTAGATGTAGAACATCCTTCACACATGCAAGTTCACCCCTATGTTTAGATCTAGTTTTAATTATATGTATGTTGTGATGTTTTCTCTTTATTCCATGAGTTAGACTATTCGTGTCTAATGTATATTTTACGTTAAACGAACGAACGTACAACGTGGGGTAAAGGGGATAATATTAAAAGATTTAATTGGCATAAACGCCTTAAAAGACATAAAATAAATTTGTGATGAAAATTGGTATGACTTTACATACCATAAATGGATGGACATAACTGAGTCAATTATGGACATCGTTAAATTTGGAATTGATTGATAATTTGAATAGGGAAAGTAATTCAAATTGGGGAATGATTAATTAGGAGTAATTAATCGTCTAAGACACGAGGTTAGGCTCTTTTGTGGTGTAAGACTGCCCGGACCCGCCCGGCAAATCTAGCTGCCACAAATGCCAGTCTAATGTGAGAGGTCTTAGGCATAAATTAAATTCATAACAATTGTAAAGATACGAGGTTAGGCTTTTTTGTGGTGTAAGACTGCCCGGACCCGCCCGGCAAATCCAGCTGCCACAAATGCCAGTCTAATGTGAGAGATCTTTATGAGGTTACGGTCTTAATGAATTAAGAAACACTTAACCAGATAAACATGTAGTGGGACATGAGGGGGTTAAGTGGGTGCCTTGGGTGGCATGTGGAATCTAGTGGGTGCCTTGGGTGGCATTTGAAATACGATTAGAAATACTTAACCAAAATTGAAACATGTAATTGAAATATGAATAAGAAGTGGGTTAAGTGGGATATACTAGAGGGGACCAAGCTTATGTGGATAGCTTGTGTCAAGTCATGATGGCCCATTTCAACCAGTAATCCATACGTATCTTTGTGGGATCGACCCAAGTCGAGGACGGGACACACATATTGGGCTTGACTGTAAGAGACCAAACTGGGTTAGCGGTGGCAACGCAAGTCCAACGGGTTTATATGCGTGTGTGGACCTGGGCTGGTAGGTAAGAAGCTGTTGCATCGTGTAGGTATAAGCCATGCATATCTGGTAGTATTGGTTTGCCACTTTGGGGAGTGATACACCCCACTATGGGACCAGCACAGGTATCTACGAGTTAGGGAGCCGATCGAATGGGGAAGGTAGTGGGTAAGACTAGTGGAGATAGGAGCAGGCGGCACCTATGACAGCAGATAGGAGTACAGCTACCATATTATGAATATTGTAATTATAATGGGGAGGGTAGTGGGTACCACTAGTGGAGATAGGAGCAGGCGGAACCTATGACAGCATCTACGGGTACACGAAACTACCATTATTATTATCACTTATGCTCAGTAGGCAGGATCAACCTTAGGGTGACTAGTGGTGGTGCAGTATGCTAGTGGTGGTGTTGTATAGCAATTATCTAATAGTGTTGGTGTAGTTTAGTAATTATCTTATAGTGGGTTAGGTGCGCTTTAACGATATCGTTGTTCATCCTGTTTCCTTGTTTACTCTGCCATACTCAATGGTTCATGGTCATTTACTGATTTTCCAACTTATGCCTTAGCCTAGTTACTTTGGTGATTATATTGTTAAAGTTATCGCACTCGCCAGACATTATGTCTGACCCCCTTTGTTTCCTCCTCTTTTCTTCTTCCCCCCTCCCCCCCCCCCACCCCCAGGTGCTCAGGTTGGAACTAGCACCAGTGGAGCTTGATTTTGGACAGCCGTGCTTCTTGCTTTTAGAAGATTGCTTGGATCGCTGAAGTAAAGTTCAGCCTCTCTTTTATTTATGGCTATTTTGTATTGGGGATTATGTCTTTCAATTTATGTACTTTTATTTAGTCAAGATGGATATTATGTACTTAGCTCTGGTTTTGACGATGTAATCAAACATATGTATTTTCCGCTGCAATGAAATAAAGTTTTTAATTTTTCAAGAACTGTTTATATTTGTCTTGTTGTTAAGTTTCTGTTCTATACTCACTTAAAACTCTCCATAGAAGTTAATGCATTCCCTTTGTGAGTGACATTAATGGACATGGGTTGTTACAGTTCCCACCATCCATCTCATTTGGATTGCTTATAATCAATCAGTAAGTGTGCCCCTTCTCCGCCTAGTATGGAGTTCTCTACTCTTATACCAACTACGGGTTACTAACTGAAATGCATCCCACACAATATGACACAAGTTGTCCCTTTGTCTTGTATTCCCACTAGGTTTTCCACTGACTATGTATATCCAAAAAGGGTGATCTTTAATTACATAGCTCTATACTAGTTATGTATACCCAAAAGGGTGATCTTTAATTACATAACTCCCACACAATATGATACAAGCTCTCCCCTTTGTCTTGTATCCTCACTAGGCTTTTTACTGACTATGTATACCCAAAAAAGGTGATCTTTAATTACGTAGCCCTATACTAGTTATGTATACCCTAAAGGGTGATCTTTAATTACATAACTCTATAATGGTTAAGTTTGTGGGCCTATATATACAAATATTACCCACCAACCCTAGATGTACTTAACCCTCCCACTGATTCAAGCATGTTTATTTAATGGTCAAGTTTGTGGGCTTATATATATATATACTAATATTACCCACCTACCCAAAATTTACTTAACCTTACCTTTTAACTAACAAAAATTACTTAACCTAAACTTAAGTCTAAGTTCACATGATCCCTATGGATTATGTTTGGTTAAGTAGTCTAATTCATTACCATGTCCATTTATGGTTATATTGGGCTAGACTTTCCACATTAGGCCTACAACGTGTGGATGCTGGATATGTCGGTCGAGTTCAGGCAGTCTTATTCCACAGTTGTCTCTAACCTCGTTCCTTAGCCCATGTCGTATTCACATACTTAGACCTATCACATTAGGTTCAACATTAGTGGCTGCTGGATATGTCGGTCGGGTCCGGGCAGACTTCCACCACTAATGTAACCTAACCTCATGTCATAAGTGTTAATTTAGTTTCAAATTTTAATTGCTAAACAATTTACTTTTGATTAATTAGTTTAATTAATTATTCCTTTCCTTTTATAGGTGTCAATACCTATTTTATTAACAATTTGGATTACACATTAATTCAGATAAAGATTTACATGCCAATTGTAAACCCCTTTTCCCCGTTTCCTATCAAATGTATTCACATGAAGTTTGGCGACATCTAGGCTATGAAGTAGCCTGGATATAACAATGAAAAGGGAATATGATAATCTCAACTTATATTGACATAAACATATTGGCATGGTAACAAAGTGAAAGGACATGTAATTATCATAACGGTGTCGATAATCAAAACTGATAACTTATGCAATCCAATGTCAAATCAAGCATGATGAGATCTAAATGTCTCCTAATTGGATGTAGCATAATTAAGATGGCATAAAGGTGGATTCACATATCAAGTTCTCAATAGATTTAGATTAACATTAGTTGTCCAATTACCTAGATCTAGCATAGTAAGGGTGACATTGCAACATGTTTTGATTCAAAAGTTAGATTAACATAAAGGTCTAGATCAAAATAATAACTCTTATGTCCCATAATAACAGATCTCAATAAATCAAAATATGGTGTTCTAGGTCTAAACAAAGGTTCAATTATCTAGAAAATGGTAATCTCAAATCAACCACAAACTTAGGGAAAAGGTAAGATCCGCATATGTAACATGATGAATTCACCCCAAAAGGATTAGATCTAAAGAAAGTAGATCTAACATATACAAGTTAAGATCCGAAAGATGCCGTAGATTAAGGGTTTACAATAGATCTAATTATAATGAACATTGAGATCTAAGCCATAGAATATTTTAGATCCACAAAGTTTGATAAATCCAAGTTGTTTTTTAATTACAAGAGCATATCCAATTCATATTCATAACATGATTACTTTTAAATCTCTAACTTAAAAATAATTATACTCATAACATTGATTTTAGAGAAATTGACATTACATACTTGCATAAAGGATTATATCTGCTACATATACCCAAATCACAGTCTTTCATAATCCACATTCATTTATTTAAACCTAAAAGTGACTAGAACTCACAGAAAAAGGACGGATCTTGAATTCTAGGACCTTATTTCGTAATTTGTTAAGCTTAACCCTTGATGTAGACTTTGATTTTTATCTTGAATTTGATTTGTTATGGTGGCGACTATGTTAGTTTAGGATGCATCAGCATATAGGCTCATGAATGATTTAGGGTTTAGGTTAAATGTGATTATATAAAAGCATAGGATTGATTAGAGCCCTTAGATCAGTCTAGGATCAATCTAAGCCATCCAGACCATAATGACACCTCACCTGGCCAACCAGAAAAGGACACCTAAGCCATAAACACCAAAAATCGTCATCTGGACACATCAGCCCAGATCTGGCCGATGGGGTCGACCCCTACGGGGGGTCGACACTTATGTCGACACCCCCTGGGGGGTCGACACCTCTGAGCTGGAATTTTTCCGCTCAGCCCGCTTCTTCTCTTTTGAATTTTGAATTTCTTTTTTATTATTAATTATTATTTTAATTTAATTTCTATTAAAACTTGAAATCTTCTACGCTCCATAACTTCTTCATACGGAGCCCGATTTACGTAGACTCGGACTCTATCTCAAGCAGAATTCCGAGACGAACGCAATGGCGTAACCCGTTTCACTTAATTCTTTTTATAAAAATTAAGTGTCCTTTAATTTGCTAATTTTTATATTTCAAAATTATGGGGTGTTACATTCTCCCCTCCTTAAAGGATTTCGTCCCTGAAATCTTCAAGTTAAGAAGAATGCAGCCTACCATCCATCATCTATCCACTCATCCATCATCCACAAGCATCCATTGTCCTTAAAAGATTTCTAATGTTTTTATGAATATATGCAAAGGTGTGTGTATATGTCCCAACACTAATGCGAAGATCAGGCGGTCCACTGATTCAGTTGACCTCCTTAATGCAGTGTATGTTAGTGCTATGAATCCAACATGTATACAACCATCCCTATTATATCATATAAGTTCTATATGTGTGCACACTCATTCGTTCAAATGCAACATCCATATGATGATACGTCCATTTTCATCCATAAGGAAAAAGAAAAATGCACACACATCCATATGCAGTATGAGAGTGATTGAGCCGATCTTAGTGCCTAATGTGTGTGTATATGAGTCCACAGGCAACCACTAGCAAACACTTACATCCACTTACATCCACTTGCATCCATCAAACATAACATGTTTCAAACACATGTTTACATCCATGGGTTCCCTACCTAAAGGTCGAAGATTCGATCGATGGGATACAGATGAATGATAGAAACAAGTACGAAAAAAAACTTTGGAAAAAGAAGTTAAGAATATAGTCCTAAAGGAAAGGGTAAGAAGCGTGATCTTTATCTTCAGTTTCCCAAGTCGCATCCTCGCTATCTTCTCTACTTTTACTTCCTTCTGCAAGTTTGGCTCCACTTCCTCGGACACTATACATTTTATTGCCACTTGGATGAATAGTCATCTTAGATTGATGGGTTTCCTCAAGGACTGTCTTTAATAGGTTTCCTATCCTAATATGATTCACCTATCAAACCTCTTCCCAAGTAGCTCCCCCACTTGCTTACCAAGTTCCCTCTTTTCTTTTTAGGGTTCCATGTCGCATAGGGGTAAAACCAATCTCGTGCCTTGGGGTAAAACCCAAACCTCATCAAAACATCCAAATAACTTCGGGCTACTGAAACTGATTGCAAATCATCGATAGATGCATCATGAGATTCTAGAAAACTAAGCATAACCAACCCTTGTGGGTCACAAGAAATTTTTAGGGTCCTCCCATGACAAGTTAGAATCCTAACAACCCTCCTCTCACAATCTAGCATGGCCCCATACATAGTAAGCCAATCCATTCCTACAATCAACCCATAGCCCAAAAACCCAAGCACATATGCATCGTATTCAAACTCGATGCCTACCACAGATAATTTCAAACCCCTACGAATCATAGATAAATGAGCCGAACCACCAATGGGGTTTGAAACAACGTGATATGCTACAATACTAATAATTAAGTGCAGAGATTCAATTACAGAACTAGATATATACAAGTGTGAAGCACCAGAATTAAAAAGTGTTCTTACTAGAAAGTCTGAAAGAGAAACTAAGCTTTCTACAGAATTTTTTTTATACCTCTTTCAGGAGCACTGATTGCGAGAGCATGCGCCTGCCCTCCAGAGGTCCCAGCTCTCTGCCCTTGTCCCTGCAATCCTTGTTTCTTTGGGCACTCTATAGAATAGTGTCCAAGTTCTCCGCAATTAAAGCAATTGACCTTCCTTCTCTTGCAATCTTTAATCAAGTGACCTTCCTTCCCGCAATTGTGACATTTCCTCTTATCCCTGCCTTTTTCATCTTTCCCTCCTTTCTTTTGTTGTTGTTGTGGTTGTTGTTGTTCTTGCCCTTTCTTGGGTAACACCTTCTTATTCTGCGATCCCTCCACTTTCCTGTCTAGAGGTTCTTCCATCTTCGTCTCTTTCTTCCCATCCTTGTCTTCCTCCTGTAACAGTGACATATCCACCAGTCCCTCATAAGTCGCACCCATAGGTATATGGGACGTAGCTAGGCTGTGCAGTGGGTCATTCAACCCTTTAACGAAATGGAGAGCCTTTTTATGTGGAGTGTTTACCAACTCCAGTCCAAATCTAGCCAGCTGATTGAATTGGTTGACGTATTCCTTAACCGATAGGCTACCCTGCTTGAGTGCTAAGAACTTCTCCATCTGTAGGCTTCATTCAGCTTGCGAGAGGAACTTCATTTCAAACCTCATACTGAAATCCTCCCAAGTCTCAACTGGTCTTTTAGCATTAGTAACTTCCCACTAAAAAGAGGCTTCGTCCTTAACTGACCATACATCCAATTGTATCTTCTTCCTATCGTCCACTTCGAAGATAACAAACAAATCTTCTGTTTCCTTGAGCCAGTTTCTTACTTCCACGAATGATTCAGTCCCATTAAAGTTCTTTCCGCCTATAGCTCGAAAGTCTCTACATATCTCCAAGAAAGAATTCACACGCAGAGGAGGAGGAGGAGGAACAACTGCATTTGGGGGAGGAGGAACGTCTGATGGGCCTGCGACATCAGCCCTAGCATCCAGACACCTTCTGAACTAGCCGGGTATCTATATGCCCTCGGGAAGATTAAGATCCCTAGACATGCTAAAAAAAGGAAGAGATTTAGATAAAGGACTGAAGGAAACTACATATTGATTCTTTGGGAATATTTTCAAAACAAACTTTTCTTTTTGAAAATACTTTCTTTTAAAACCTTTTTGAAAAATATTTTTCAAAACTTTTATCTAATCTGGTAACCTTCAGCTCTGATACCAAGTGAAACACCCCACGTTCGTTAATGTCATTCACAAAGGGAACGCATTAAGTTTCGTGAAGCATTTAGGAAAGCACACACAGAATATTACAAGATAGGTATAAAAAAATTCACGGAAATAAACAACTTTATTAAATCACAAAAATACCTTGTTTCACGATACCATGAGTCATAAAACCATTACAACAAAATACTTCTGTCTTGCACAATCAGAGTACATAGGAATTGAAAGAAAACATTATTCCCCAGTTAAAAGATTAAGCCATAGCAGAGACAGAGATTCTAGCCATACTTCAGAAGTAGCTCCTAGCAAGCTGATATCCGAATCCGGACTAAGCTTGGGTGTTTCCTCCTTGAGAACTTGGGGGGACGGAAGAGAGAAGGAAAAACAAAAGGGGTCAGACATAAAGTCTGGCAAGTCTAGTAACTTTTAGTCCGTAAATAAATAAAGGTAAACATGACAGGCATATAAAGTGGAAAAGAGGTTTCACTCTACAGATGGCAGGTGTGACAAGGCAGATAAGGTAAGGTGTATATATGCTTCACTAAAAACTACTCTGCACTATTACTAGTATAATCAAGATGAGACGATCCTTTCCACTATGAGTTGGTAGACTTAGGGAATACGTCCGAGTATGGATTATGTTTGGTTAAGTAGTCCAATTCATTACCATGTCCATTTATGGTTATATTGGGCTAGACCTTCCACATTAGGCGTACAACGTGTGGATGCTAGATATGCTGGTCAGGTCTGAGCAGTCTTATTCCACAGTTGGGTCTAACCTCGTGTCTTACCCGTGTCGTATTCACACACTATGAACCCTCACATTAGGTTCAACATTAGTGGCTGCTGGATATTCCGGTCGGGTCCGGGCAGACTTCCACCACTAATGTAACCTAACCTCGTGTCATAAGTGTTAATTTAATTTCAAATTTTAATTGCTAAACATTCGACTTTTGATTAATTAAATTAATTAATCCTTTCCTTTTATAGGTGTCAATACCTATTTTATTAACAATTTGGATTACACATCAATTCAAATAAAGATTTACATGCCAATTATAAACCCCTTTTCCCTGTTTCGTATCTAACGTATTCGCACGCAGTTTGGCGGCATCTAGGCTATGAAGTAGCCTAGCTATAACAATGAAAAGGGAATATGATAATCATGAAAATCTCAACTTATATTGACACAAACATACTGGCATGGTAACAAAGTGAAAGGACATGTAATTATCATAACCGTGCGGATATTCAAAACCGATAACTTATGCAATCCAATGTCAAGTCAAGCATGATGAGATCTAAATGTATCCTAATTGGATCTAGCATAATTAAGGTGGCATAAAGGTGGATTCACTTGTCAAGTTCTCAACAGATTTATATTAACATTAGGTGTCCAATTACTTAGATCTAGCATAGTAAGGGTGACATTGCAACATTTTTTGATTCAAAAGTTAGATTAACATAAAGGTCTAGATCCAAATAATAATTCTTATGTCCTATAATAACAGATCTCAATAAATCAAAATATGGTGTTCTAGATCTAAACAAAGGTTCAATTATCTAGAAAATGGTAATCTCAAATCAACCACAAACTTAGGGAAAGGGTAAGATCCGCCTATGTAACATGATGAATTCACCCAAAAGGATTAGATCTAAAGAAAGTAGATTTAACATATACAAGTTAAGATCCCAAAGATGCCATAGATTAAGGATTTACAATAGATCTAATTATGATGAACATTGAGATCTAAGCCATAAAATATTTTAGATCCACAAGTATGATAAACCCAAGTTGTTTTTTAATTACAAGAGAATATTCATATTCATAACACCTATGTCGACACCCGGGGGGGAGGCAGTCGACACCTCTAAGCGGGAATTTTCCCGCTCAGCCCGCTTCTTCTCTTTTGAATTTCGAATTGCTTTTTGATTATTATTATTTTAATTTAATTTCTGTTAAAACTTGAAATCTTCTAAGCTCCATAACTTCTTCGTACGGAGCCCGATTTACGCAAACTCGGACTCTATCTCAAGCGGAATTCCGAGATGAACACATTGGCCTAACCAGTTTCACTTAATTCTTTTTCTAAAAATTAAGTGTCCTTTAATTTGCTAATTTTAATATTTTAAAATTACGGGGTGTTACAAAAACCATCCGTGTTTATATGTGGATTGGTCTTACGATTATCCTTTTCTTTCAGAAAAGATCTGTTAACTCTAAAATCAAGTTGGATGATACCTATAAACTTAGCAAGTTTCCTCTCTCTGGTTCACCTGACTGATCCGGTGTTTGCAACGCTCGGGTTAGACCTGGTTTTACTTCAGGTTAGGATAATACAGACTTTAGAAGATATGCTAGAGGAGTTCAGACATATTAATATTTATTCCGTTATGTGTTGTATATGAGGACATATTATAATTGTCTAGGTGTGTTGATTGTATTATTGTACTCTAATGTAATGTAAGTATTATTTCAGGCTCTCAATAAAGATATATTTCTATATCATATTTTATTCTGCTGCAGTGTGAGATGCTGATTCTATTGTGTTGGTTAGTTGGTTCTTCTTCTTTTATTTTAATATTTCTTTCTTTCTTATCTCACCCTCTAATTTCTTTCTAATAATTGTCTAGTGCTTACGATACTTGGGTTCTGGCAAGTAATACGGGTTCTTAAGTATTATTATTGAAATTCGGGCGTCGAATTTCCCAGGTCATTACAGTTTTTTTACTTATACACAATGAAAAAGAGTCGTGAGGCTATTTAGCCATAAAACAAACATCACAAATTTAATTCGTACTACTACTACTTCCAATAGTTAATAAAGAACGGACCACTTTCATGAAAGGATGTCCCAACCTCCTATTCCATAGCTGAGAGGAGTCTACAACCATGTAGTTATTTTCTTAAACACTACGAACTGGTCGGAAGAGATAAATTTTTGTTTTTCAAGCAATTGAGACACTTCAAATTACAATTAAAAATAGGTACATAAAAAACATTATCAAGAATTAAGTCATATCTTAATTTAATACGACCTTCTTTAGTGGCAGAGGCATGTTTTCCATTTGGAAAACCAATGTATTCTGAAGCAATTTCTTTGATATCAACAAACAAATCAAGATTACACGACATATAGTTTGAAGCTCCTGTATCAATAATCCATTGGTCTGAAACTTTCATACCATGCAAATTTGGAGTAGAGGACATGGCTGAAGAAGTCTTGAGAGTTTCGATGAGTTGTTGCACTTGCGCATCAGCGAGAGTAGGTAATGAAGCACGGTCCACTTCACTGATACAACTCGATAGGCTTTGACGAAAGTTGTCCATGGCAGCAGTAAATTAACTTATGAGGCTCCGATACCATGATAAGATCAAGAAAATTTAGAGAAAATTAACCTTGCTTTTCGTTACAGAATAAACCCATATATATACATGTTCAACCAGAGCATATCAGGAAAACCTAAAATATATAACCAAATATAGTCATATCAAATATATTATAATATAACATAGTTCCATTTGTCATATCAAATATATCCTAATATAACCTGGTGTCATATGTCATATCAAATATATCATAATATAACCTGGTGCAATATGTTATATTAAATATATTCTAATATAACCTGGTGTCATATCAAATATATCACAATATATCGTGTCATATCAAATATATCCTATTATCAAGCGTAGTTACATTTTTTTATTACAATACACCATGGAATTTTAAAGTAGCCTAGGATACTCAAAAAAATTAGCTTATTGTAGGTGCTTGTCATATTTTTCTGCGAGAACAAGATCGTTATCATAGACTCCATTTGGTTTGCCACTATAGGGCTCATCATTGCTTTCATAGGGGTAAATTGAGTTCGAGTTTGTTCACACTATTTTGTGTAGTGTGAACAAAACATCGGCTATCATTGGTGGAAATCGAAGGGTCCATATGGGTTTCTTTGCTTTCCACAATTCAAAATTGGTGTTTTGTTTAGACTACTCAAAAGTACCGTGAACAAACTCCTACCGGGGGTAAATCTCACACCTAACATTAATATTCTTAATGATATACAGTATTGAACTTAAAATGATTTCATTTGCTGTTTACAAATATGACAAATCTGTTTAAACTATTAATTTTTTATCTCCCTTTTCGCAGCCGTCTAAAGTGCTAGGCTCTGTTGAAGTATGCGATACTATGTGTTAGATTGAGGAGGATATTTCGGGATATTTCGAATATTTAGGATCTGGAGGATATTTTCAAATCTGGAGAATATTTAGGATCTGGAGGATATTTAGGATCTGGAGGATAGTTTAGATATTTCGGATCTAGAGGAAATTTTGGGAATTTTCATATACTTCCCTATGTCTATATATGCTACATCGAATCCAAAAGGAGTAGGCACAACAAAATCAAGAGATTAGATCAAGGTTTATTCTAATTAGGGTTTAGGAAATCCTAATCTTCTTCAATTCATTCCTCCACAAAATCAATTTTTTCTAGTATATTTGATCATTATAATCAATCTCTTGTACTCTTCTATTGATATTAATAAAGGTTTTTCTCTCAAAGTGGACGTACACTGACAAGACGTCGTTAGAACCACTATAAATCTCTGTGTGATTTAGTTCCTCGTTATTGCTCTATTATTTCCATTGTTTGGTGATTGTGATTGGCTTGGATAAGATGGAGATTGTTCGATTGGTTATTTTTGCACTATTACCACGATCTTGTTTTCCGCGGCATTGGGAATTTTTGATTTAAGCAGTCTTGAATCAAAATTTCTTCACAAACGACTCATAAATATTAAATATATTTTTTACTTTTAATTTTACATTTTTAAAATAGTACCGTAAATTTTCTAACATTAGATGAAGAAGAATCTATACAATTATAAATATTATTATGAACTAATTTATTGAAAAATTTGAGGACTATACAATAATTTTAATGGTTTTGTATAGTAATGTTGTAAGAATTTAGTATTTGGTTAATTTGATTTACATTATGAATCAATCTTCCCACGAATAACCGTGTGCGAACCAAGAACTTTTACTGGACTTACCATACATAATTTTAATGGTTTTGTATAGTGGGTTTTACTCGACAGTGCAGCAGCTCCTACCAAAAATATTTATATTACCAGCTCTGATTTTTAAATTAAAATGCAGATCATATGCTACATATTTTATTGGTGGTGCATAATCACCTTCCCCTTCAGCTGTTATATAACCCAAACATATATCTCATTTTTCTATGCAAATCGCAACCAAATAAAACTGATCACTCGATGTCAGGTGAAGAAGAAATACTGTGCTCAAAAGACTTGCTAGAAGCACAGTCTCACTTATGGACTCACATTTTCAGCTTCATCAACTCCCTCTCTCTAAAATGTGCACTCGAACTCGATATCCCTGGCGCTATTAACAACTATGGCAAACCCATCCCTCTCACCTAACTTTGCAAAACCCTTCAAATACCAAGCAAAAGATTGGAAAATTTCCAACGCTTCATGCGCCTGCTAGCCCACAATGGCTTCTTTGAACAAGTAAGCGACGATCCCAATGAAGATGTCTACATCCTAACCAAAATCTCCATCCCTCTGAGAGATGGGCACCTCAATCACTCCATTCATCAAATTGATGCTCGATGAAAGCTTGTTGGATCCATGGAAGAAGCTCAATGAATGGTTCAAAAGCGAAGAGCCTTCCACTGCCTTTGAATTGTTCCATAAAACATTCATATGGGAAGCTACCGGTAAAATGCCGGAGTTCGGTCAAAAAATCAGAGAAGGATTGGGAAGCGATTCTGGTGCTGTTATAAAGGTTGTTTTGGACGACTGCAGCGAATTGTTTGGTGGAGTTAAGAGCTTGGTTGAAGTGGCAGGTGGCAGTGGAACTTTGGCTTTGGCGATCAAGGAAGCTTTGCCAGAGATGAAGTGTACGGTTTTGGACTTGCCTCAGATGGTCAATGCAATGGAGAAGATTGATAAAGTTGAGTATGTTGCTGGAGATATGTTTGAGCACATCCCACCTGCTGATTGTAACACCCCGTATTTTCTGTGAACATAAAAAAAAAATCAAGATATAATTAATTTTTAGAAAAATAATTAGGTGAAACGGGTTGCGCCGTTGCGTTCGTCTCGGAATTCTGCTTGAGATAGAGTCCGAGTTTGCGTAAATTGGACTCCGTATGAAAAAGATATCCTTAAATTAAATATTGCAGCAAAACATGGAAAAAGAGGAATGAGAAAAGAATAATATTTAGCATTGTTCTAAGAATTTTAAGCAAAAGACATAATAGCTCATTTGGTTGGAACATGTGACTTGCATACAAGAGGTGCAGAGTTCGAACCCCGCCAACGCCATATTTTTGTTTTAGGGGAATGGCTAAAAAGCGACTTAGTGTGAACGCGGTTCAAAAAAAATTTAAATATATGTATATATATATATATTGAATATATATATGTGTATATATATATATATATAATTGAGAAGATAAATACAGTCAATTTATTTGGAGGGAAAGATTTATGCATAAGTAGATATGTATGTATGTAGGTAACTTCATTATGCCTTGATTTTGCATGTTGCAAGGAAAGTAGAGAAAAAAAGGGGAAATTAAATTATATGCTCGATTTCCTTTTTTTCAGGCAAGCAATTAATTTGCATTATTTGAATTCATGAATAGGTGAGTGTGTGTGTGTGTGTATATATATATATATATATATATATATATATATATACATGGGCAGTTAATGTAAACATGAATAGAAGTTTATTAATTTGCTGAGTGTTTGCTGAGTCACTTCTGACTCATTGCTGAGTCAATAAGATAAACCCCATCTTGTCTGAATGGTTGCGGTTATTTCTAGGTTAAATCTAATGGCCTAAATGAATCCTAACATCTATAAATAAGTGGGTAGACTCTAACCCTAATTCATATGAAAAATTGGAGAGCTACTGACATGCCGTTGCCATGGAGTTCAGCGTAGCCGTCACAAACTAAAGAAGTAGGAGAAAGCCTAGCCTACAACTAAATCTACTCAACAAACAAATTAAATCAAAGACTCTTTCTATTTCTCTTCTTTTTGTGAGTATGATGAATCTCACAATATTATTATAAAATAATTTGATTAAGTTATGAATGGATCACAAGAAAGTGATATGAATTGTTATGTATTTGTAAATTATGTTGTGGATCTCTTGTTATGCTAATATGTTATCATATATATGTTGTTATGTTGTAGCGATTATGTTGTAAATAATCCTATGTTATGTCATATGTGATTAATCATACTATGCTATGTTGTAAATATCATGCTATGTTGCAAATTATGATATGCTATGTTGTAAATCTTACATATGTTGTAGATCTCATATTATCACATATGTTGAAATACTTATGTTATATGATAATGATGTCATGTTAAGTTGTGTTGAATCATGCAAGTTGTAAAATCATGATGTTATTATTTATGCGAATTGGACCATGTTTAAAGTTTATGTTTTTTTATAATAGATCTTGATTATGGGAATTTGCCTATTGAGTTAGGTGTACCCATATGCATGAATCTACAAATTAATTGGATCTTGAATATGGGAATTTGCCTATTAAGTTAGATGTACCCATATACATGAATCTATGATTAAATGAATTTTGATTTTTGGGAATTTGCCTATTGAGTTAGATGTACCCATATAAAACCATATTGTTAATGATGTTGATTCACACATGTCCAATACAAGTTTATGGAACTTGATCAAAATCATATTATGTGAATTATGAATAAGTTGACACCCTTAGACCCATGACATGTAAAACCTTATGCAAGTTGTAATTTTGATATATGCAAGTTTCACCCCTTGTTAGGATTCATTTAGTCACATATATATGTTGTTGTTGTGAATATTTTCATTTATGTTATGAGTTAGACTAATCGGGTCTAGCATACATTTTGCGAATAAACGTTCAAACGTGGGGTAGGGGTAATATTAGGAAATTAATAAATTGGGGTGCAATTGATATGATTTTGCATGCCTTAAATGGATGTCCATAATTGCTAAATTTGGAATTAATTAATAATTCAAATAGGGAATTATTAAAATTGGGGAAAGTGGATTACTAATAATAATCAATGCTTAGGACACGAGGTTGGACCCGTTTGTGACGTAAACTTGCCCAGACCCGCCCGGCAAATCCAGTAGTCACAAATGTCGACCCAATGTGAGAGGTCCTAGGCCCAAACTAAAGCATAACAGTTGTAAAGACACGAGGTTAGACTCTTTTATGGTGTAAGACAGCCCGGACCCGCCCGGCAAATCCAGCTGCCATAAATGCCAGTCTAATGTGAGAGGTCTTTATGAGGTTATGGTCTTAATGAATTAAGAAATACTTAACCAGATAATCATGTAAGGTGGGACATGGGGGTTAAGTAGGTGCCTTGGGTGGCATGAGGAATCTAGTGGTTGCCTTTAGAGGCATTTGAAATACGATTAGACTTAACCAAACACACATGTAACGAACATGAATAGTGGGTTAAGTGGGATTGACTAAGGGGACAAGCTTAGGTGGAATGCTTGTGGGAGATAATGGGGGCCCATTTCAACCAGTATCCCAAAACGTATCTTTGTGGGCTCGACCCAAGTCGAGGACGGGACACACATACTGGGCTTGACTATAAGAGGCCAAAACAGGAAGCGGTGGCAACGCAAGTCCAACGGGTTTCATATGCGTGTGTGGACCCGGGCTGGTAGGTAAGACGTTGTTGCATCGTGTAGGTATAAGCCGTGCATCTCCGTTATATCGGGTTGCCACTTTAGGGGAATGATACACCCCACTGTGGGGCCAGCACGGGTATCTACGAGTAGGGAGCCGATCGAAAAATAGAAAGTGGGGTACACCTAGTGGAGATAGGGGCAGGTGGCACCTATGTAGTCAGCCAGGAGTACGTAAAGCCATTAAGAATGTTTCTAAGTGAAGCTAAGTGGGATCAATCTTTAGGGTGACTGGTGTGGTGCAGTATAGTGTTTATCCTTTAGTATTTAGGAGCGCCTATAACGTTTCCTTTAGCGATTGTCTATGTCCTTAATCTGCTCTTTCATAGACATTTCCTTGTTTTGCCAGCTTATGCCTTAGTCCAGTTATTTTAATAATAGTATTGTAGAATTATCATACTCGCCAGACTTTATGTCTGACCCCCTCTTTTCCACATTTTTCTCCCTCCAGGTCCTCAGGTTGGACCCAGCTCTAGTGGAGCCTGATTGGATTGCTTATCTCTTGGAAAGCTTGGACTGCTGAAGTAAAGTCCAGCTTGTTATCTTTCTTTTTAATGGCTATTTATGTAATGGGATTATGTACTTGTTTTATCAAGATAGATATTGTACTTGACTTTGATTATGGTGTTATGATGTAATCAAACATGTTTTGACTTCTGCTGCAATTGAAATAAAGTTTTTAAATTTCCAAGTACTATTTTATATCTGTCTTGTTGAAATTTTACTGCTCTATATTCACCTAAAACCTCCATAGAAGTTAATGCATTCCCTTTGTGAGTGACATTAATGGACGTGGGGTGTTACATGTGGTATCAGAGCATAAGGTTACTAGAACAGATAAAAATTTTAAAAAAATATTTTTCTAAAGTATTTTTGGAAGAAGTGCTTTCAAAAACATGTTATTTAAAGAGAGTTTTTATGAAAAACATAATCCCAAATAGCCATATCCTTATCTTTATCTTTCGAATTCTCCATTTTGAATCTTTCCTTTTTCGTTTCAGCATGGCTGAAGATCTTAATCTCCCAGAAGGTGTGACGATTCCAGGGTGGTTTAGGAGATATTTGGAGGCTAGGGCCACCACTGCAGGCCCAGCAGATGTTCCTCCACCCCCAGTTGCAACCATTCCTCCTCCTCCTCCTCGTGTTGACACTTTTGCAAAGACGTGCAAGGAATTTAAGGCTATGGGAGGAAAAACTTTTCAAGGGACTGAGACGTTTGTGGAGGCCAGAGACTGGCTTAAGGAGACTGAGGAATTGTTGGATATCTTTGAAGTGGAAGATGGGAGGAAAGTCCGTTTAGCTGCTTGGTTAATGAAGGGAGAGGCCTCGTTTTGGTGGGAGGTCACTAACGGGGAACGTCCAGTTGATTCATGGGCGGATTTCAGACGAAAGTTTGAGGCAAAGTTTCTTTCAAGGGCAGAGGAGAATTTAAATATGGAAAAATTTCTGGCATTAAAGCAAGGGAGCTTATCAGTGAAGGAATATGTCAATAAATTTAATCAGTTAGCAAGGTTTGGCTTGGAGTTGGTGAACACGCCAGAGAAGAAAGCTTTGAGGTTCGTTAGAGGCTTGAATGAACCGTTGCAAGGGTTGGCTATGACCCACATCCCTATGGGAGCCACCTTTGAAAGGCTAGTAGAAATGGCACTTATGCATGAGGATAAGGCAGTTGAAAAGAAAGGGGATCAGAAGAAACCCCAACAGCAAAATAAGAAGGGTGGTAAAAACAATAATGGCGAAGGGAAGAAGAGATGCTTCAATTGTGGGACGCCTGGCCATCTCAGCAAAGATTGTAGAAAGAAAAAGAAGACTAGTTGTTTTCATTGTGGAGATGCGGGACATTTGGTGAAGGACTGCCCAAAGAAGGGGCAGAGGGCAAGGTCTACCTCGGGAGGACAGGTACAGGCTCTTATGGCACCAGGGCAGGCAAGGGGGCAAGTTCAGGCTATTGCGGCCCCACCGCTGCAAGAAAGAGATAGAACAATTTCTGTTGAAAGCTTAGTTTTTCTGTTTGATCATCCTGTCCGTACCTTATTCGATTCTGGCGCATCTCATTCATTTATCTCTGCATCATTAGTTGAATTACTGCACTTGAACACCAGTTTAGTAGAGGATCCCTTGGTTGTTTCAAATCCAATTGGGGGTTCGACTCATTTGACCATGATATGTTTGGATTTGAAAATCTCTATACTTAGCGTTGAATTTAGATGTGATGCTTATGTATTGGGCTTCACGGGCTATGGGCTAATTTTAGGAATGGATTGGTTATCTAGAAATGGGGCCATTCTTGATTGTGAAAGGAGAGTAGTTAGGCTTGTGACTCGCCTTGGTAATGCTCTCGACATCTTTTGTAATCCCATAAATTTCGTTATGCTAAGTTATCTTGAATCGCTTGACGCGTCTGTAGAGAATCTGCGATCGGTAGAGGTGGTCCGGGAATATCCGGATGTGTTTGAGGAGGTGAAGGGCTTACCTCCAAAGCGGGAGATAGACTTTCAAATTTATCTTATGGATAATGCTAAACCCGTATCTTTGCCAGTGCACCACATGGCTCCTCGTGAAAGGAGGGAACTCAATAAGCAAGTGACGGAGTTGCTTGAGAAGGGGTTTGTAACACTCCGAATTTCGGTTAATGCTAAAATTCACAAATTAAAGAATAACTAATCCCAGATGTGGGAATTAGGGGAAACGGGTTGCATCATTGCGTTCGTCTCGGAAAAATACGCGAAATAGAGTCTGAGTTTTCGAAAATCGGAGTCCGTATGAAGAAGATATGGACGAACGAAGTTAGGCAGAAAAACCGAAAAACTAGCCAGAATGCACTGGCGCACTTGTGAAGTGCGCCAACACAAAAATGCACTGGCGCACTTGTGAAGTGCGCCAACACATTTTTACAATGGCGCACTTAGGAAGTGCGCCCGTGTCGAGCCAGAAACCTGCACAGCTTTCTGGCTGGCCTGGTGCACCATTTTAGGGTTTAGGCTGTGTTTTGGGGCTGGTTTCTGGAAGCTTCCGAGATCGGATGGACCTAATCTAATTTAGGGTTAATCTAATGGCCTAAAACACTTGCCTAATCCTATAAATAAGACCCTAAGCTAGCCCTAAATGGTCATAATCCTATCTCCTAACTAAACTATGCCAAAATTTTCTATGATCATGGCCTCCACTCAAAACCCTAGCCTCCATCCTATTTCTAAACTATTTCTATGAAGGCTTTCATGTGCATACAAGCATCTTTGAGTTGTATGAGTGATCATTGGCTTGCATTCATCATCAAGTTGCAAGCTTTATGTTCAAGGCTAGAGTTTTTGGGTGATTTGTGGCAAGGGTTTGCTTATTGGAGTTTAGTGGTGAGTTTCTATAGACTTAACAATCAATTGTTAAATTGATTATGATAGGATATGATAAGATATGGCTATGTTTGTGGAATCAATGTGTTTATGCAAGTTTAGTAGAGTGTATGTTGTGTGCTATATGCAAGTTTAATGCTATGTTTTATGATGCAAAACACTATGTTGAACATTGATTCATATGTAACATGTTATGCAAGCTATATGGGAGATTATATGCAAGTCTGTATGTAACATGTTATGCAAGTTATGTATTTGGTTTTATGCATGCTAAGTATTTGGTTTTATGCATGCTATGTATGTGGTTTTATGCATGCTAAGTATTTGGTTTTATGCATGCTAAGTGTTTGGTTTTATGCAAGTTTGTCTCTTTTTATGATATGCATAATATATGCAAGTTTGTCTCTAAGTATGGCATGTTATGCAAGTTCATATGCAAGTTATGATACATATTCATATGCAAGTTATTATGCAAGTTCATATGCAAGTTATGATACATATTCATATCCAAGTTATGATGCAAGTTCATATGCAAGTTATGATACATGTTCATATGCAAGTTATGATGCAAGTTCATATGCAAGTTATGATGCAAGTTCATATGCAAGTTTATGTGCAAGTTCATATGCAAGTTGTCTCTTTTATGATATGCATAATGCAAGTTTGGGTTAAATACTAGTTGGGTTTAATGTATGTCGTGTTATGAGAACGAACTACGTGGGGAACGATGGGGTTAATATGCATGTAAAAAAAATGATGTGAAATGGGTATGATTAATCATACCACAAATTAAATGGACGTAATTGGGAATTTACCTATTAAGTTAGGTCTACCCATATTATGGAGTTGGGAATTTACCTATTAAGTTAGGTCTACCCATACTATGGAATTGGGAATTTACCTATTGAGTTAGGTCTACCCATATTCTTAAAAATGTGTAATTAATTAGGCATAATTAATTCAAATTATGGGGGTGATTAATTAGGTGTAATTAATCAACTAAGACACGAGGTTGGACCCTTTTGTAGCGGAAGTCTGCCCGGAACCGACCGGCCATCCAGCAGCTACAAATGATTGGCCCAATGTGAGAGGTCTTAGTCATAAATTAAATACGTGATTAAAGTAAAGACACGAGGTTAGACCTTTTTATGACAGAAGTCTGCCCGGAACCAACCGGCATTCCAGCAGTCATAAAAGATGGTCTAATGTGAGAGGTCTTTATGAGGTCATGATCTTAATTAATTAAGAAACACTTAACCATATTAGCATGTAGAGGGACATGAGGGGTTAAGTGGGTGCCTTGGGTGGCATGTGGAAATCTAGTGGGTTGCCTTGGGTGGCAATAGAAAATACGATTAGAATACTTAACCAAAGAGGAACATGTAATTAAACATGGGTAAAGGGTTAAGTAAGTGCTTTGGGTGGCATGTGGAAATCTAGTGGGTGCCTTAAGTGGCAATTGATATATGATTAGATGACTTAACCAAACCTTAACATGTAGGTGGGCATGATTATAAAAGGGGTTAAGTGGGATACACTAAATAAAATAACAAGCTTAGGTGGTAGCTTGTGGGGGCCCATTTCAACCAATATCCCAAACGTATCTTAGTGGGCTCGACTCTAGTCGAGTGACGGGACATGCATATTGGGCTTGACTATAAGAGGCCAAAATGGGTTAGCGGTGGCAACGCATGACCAACGGGTTTCATATGCGTGTGTGGACCCGGGCTGGTAAATAAGACGTTGTTGCATCGTGTAGATATAAGCCGTGCACCGTTAGTTTTATCAGGTTGCCACGTTGGGGAATGGTACACCCCACGGTGGGGCCAGCACGGGTATCTACGTTAGGGAGCCGATCGAATGGGGAGTAGTGTGTACACCTAGTGGATTGTATGGCCCTGTGGCATCTACTTAGTCACCTAGGGGTACGCGAAAACTATTAAGTTAATTTTATAAGTCCATGGGTGGGATCAACCTTTAAGTTAGGAATGACTGGTGTGGTGCAGTGTAGGAATTACCCTTGGGTGGGTAGATCTGGGGTGGTGTAATCCAGTAATTATCCTTGGGTGGATAAATGCGTCTTTTCGGTTATCTTAGTACATCCTGTGTTTAGTTGGCTACTTAGTGTAGTCATTATCCCCAGAGGTACCGTACCTTGTTTATATCATACCCTAATTACTTTAATGATTGTATTGTTAGGATTATAGGACTCACTCAGACTTATGTCTGACCCCGTTGTTTCTTTATCTTTTTCCCAACCCTCAGGTTTTCAGAGTGGGCCTAGCACTAGTGGGCTTTGATCAGACTGCTTTATCTATCTTTTGGAGCTTGGACCGTGGATGTAAAGCTCAGTTTATCTTTTCTATTATGGCTATTAGGTTATGTAGTGGGATTATGTACTTTCGTTTTTATCAGGATGGATATTATGTACTGGACTCTTATTTATGGTTTTGGTGTAACCAAACATGTTTTACTTTCCACTGAAATGAAATGATGTTTTAAATTCTCAAGTACTACTTATATCTGTCTTGTTGTAATTTTTCTGTTCTATATTCACTTAAAATACTCCACCGATGTTATGGCATTCCCTTAGTGAGTGACCGTAGCGGGTGTAGGGTGTTACACGTGGTATCAGAGCTTAAGGTTACCAGAACAGATAAAATTTTTAGAAAAACTATTTTCTAAGAATATTTTTGAAAGGAGTATTTTCAAAAACATGTCTTTTAAGAGAAAAGTTTTTGAAAGAAAAGCATAATCCCCAATAGCCATATCTATATCTTTCGAATTCTCCGTTTTGAATATCTTCCTCTCTCGTTTTGAGTTTCCCCTCCGCGTATAGATGACCTTTCTAAGATAGATAAGAACGGAAAACCACTTCAAGGGACTTAGACATTAGTCGGATTAGAAGTTGGTTCAAGAAGGAGGAGGACTGGTAGGTATCTATTGGATAGACGATGGGAGGAAGGCTCAAATAGTTGTTTGGTTAATGAAGGATGAAACCTCATTGGTGGGAGGTTACGAGTGGAGAATGGGAAGAAGAAGGCGAGTAGTTATCCTTTTGGAGGAATGGGACACCTTATTAGGATTGTCCAAAGGGGCATGGGCAAGGTATGGAATCTCCTGGAGGGTAGTTGTATTCCCTCGCGGCTAGTGTACCAGATGGAGATAGGACCGTCTAGGTTGGAATTTGGATTTCTTTATTTTCCGGTTCGAACTTTATTAGATTCTGACGCATCGAGTTCGTTTATCTCATCATTTTTAGTTGAGTCACTGCACTTAGACACCAGTTTGGTAGATGATCCCTTAGTTGTTTCAAACCCAATTGGGGCTCCATGATGTGTTTGGGTTTGAAAGTTTCTATACTTAGCGTTGAGTTTAGATGTGATGATTTTTGGGCTTCACGGGCTATGGGTTAGTTTGGGCATGGACTGGTTATCCAGTAGGGGTGCCGTTCTTGATTTTGATGGGAGAGTTGTTAGGCTTATGACCCGCTTGGGTAACACTCTCGAGATCTCTTGTAATCCCATGGAATCTGTTATGCTAAGTTATCTAGAATCGCTTGACACGTCGGTCGAGAGTTTGCGATCTGTTAGAGTGGTCCGGGAATACTCGGATGTGTTTGAGGAGGTGAAGGGCTTACCTCCGGAGCAGGAGATTGACTTCCGAATATATCTGGTAGACAATGCTAAACCTGTATCTTTACCAGTGCGCCACATGGCTCCTCGCGAGAGGAGGGAACTCCATAAGCAAGTAGGGGAGTTGCTTGAGAAGGGGTCCATAAGACTAAGTATATCGGAGTGGGGTGCTCCAGTAGTTTTTGCTACGAAGGCGGATGGGTCCCTCAGACTTTGTGTAGGCTAAAGAGAACTAAATAAACTCACAAAGAAGAATAGACACCCATTGCCGAGGATTGATGATCTCTTTGATCAGTTGGTTGGCGCCTCAGTATTTTCGCAAGTTGGACTCAGCCACGGGGTTTCGTCAGTTGAGAGTGGCTGAGGATAGTATAGAGAAGATTGCCTTTAGGACTCCGGATGGTTTTATGAGTGGATGGTGATGACATTTGGTTAAACGAACGCCTCCGCATACTTTGTTGATTTGATGAGAAGGGTGTTCAGGGAGTACCTAAATAAGTTCGTGATGATCTTGGTGGATGACATCTTGGTCTTTTCTAGGAGCGAAATAAGTTTTCGTATGTGCTCAATAGGTTGAGCAAAGCCCGTTATGGGATAAACGGTGGTTTTGGAGCGAGACTGGCAAGGACATCCAGAGTTGGACAGGGGCTTAATTATTTAGCCGTTTTTACTAGTATCATCTCACGTAGGTCGTCTGAATTCGAAGGAGGTATCCCTTGGGTGTTTGTCTGATATTGGTTTAGGCCTTTGAGGCTTGCATTTGGGGGATGTCGAGTTCGACTAGGGTGGTCTGCGTGAGAGATGGATAGTTGTGACGATTTTGCATGGGAGAATATCCTGATTTTCTCTAGAAGTGGAGAAAAGCATGCCCTACATCTTAGGGAAGTGTTGGAGACTCTTTGAGCGCATTGTCTTAAGACAACAAAGGTGGATGGAATTCTTAGCATCCTATGAGTTTGAGATAGCGTATACCCCTGGCAAGGGTAACGTGGTGGCAGACGCCTTAAGCAGAAAAAAGGCTGTCTTTGAGTCCATTGTTCGTGGAATGGCGAAGCTTGGAGTTTAATTCTGTGTTTGACTTTAGACTTTCCATTGACTTTGTACCCGGTTTGCTAGCCTCCTTGGAGGTTAGGCCTACTCTTTTGGGGCGGATTGGCGAGGCTCAGCGAGACGACCCACAGTTGGTTGAGTTGGTAGAGAAGCTTAAAAGGGGGGAGTCGTCCAGCCATTTGGGTAGATATACCATAGATGATAGGGGATGGTTGCATAGAGACGGTAGACTTTGTGTACCGCAAGATGAGGGTTTGAAGAAGGCTATTTTGGATGATGCACATCGTTCAAGAATGACTATTCATCCCGGTGGAGACAAAATGTACTAAGACATGAAGAGAGTTTTCTTCTGGGCCGGTATGAAGAAAGATGTGGCCGAGTATGTGGCTAGATGCTTAGTGTGCCAACAAGTTAAAGCGGAGCAAAGGAAACCCGGTGGGTTACTACACCCATTGGAAGTTCCGCAATGGAAGTGGGATAGTGTCTCGATGGATTTCATCGATGGGTTACCGAGATCGAGGAAGGGCAATACGGGAATTTGGGTTGTGGTAGATAGACTTACCAAGAGTGCCCATTTTATACCCGTGAAGAGTAAGAGGACCGCTCCATGGCTTGCTTCAGTCTATGTTAGAGAGATTGTTAGATTGCATGGCGTACCATCCAGCATTGTGAGTGATCGAGATCCTATCTTCACTAGTGAGTTTTGGAGAAGTTTGCAAGAGGCGGTAGGGACTCAGTTGTGTTTGAGCACCGCATATCATCCTCAGATGGACGGTCAGACCGAGAGGGTGAACCGTATCTTAGAAGATCTCTTGAGGCTTTGTATCTTGGATTTTGGAGGTACATGGGAAGAACATCTTCCTTTGGTGGAGTTCGCATACAATAACAGCTTTCAGTCTAGTATTGGCATGGCACCTTTCGAAGCTCTTTATGGAAGGCCTTGTCGATCTCCTACATGTTGGTGGGAATCGACGGATAAGATCTTGCTTGGGCCAGATATGGTTAGAGAGACTTCAGAGAAGATTGATTTGATTCGAAGAAGGATGAAGGCAGCGCAAGATAGACAGAAATCTTATGCGGATCGGAGAAGGACGGATCTTGAGTTTGAGGTTGGGGACATGGTTTTTGTCAAAGTATCTCCGTTGAGAAATGTTGTTCGCTTTGGGTCCGTTGGGAAGTTAGCACCGAGGTTTGTTGGGCCGTTTCCTATTAAGGAAAGGATTGGACGGATGGCATATAGGGTGGAGTTGCCCGACAGACTTAGTGGTGTTCATGATGTATTCCATGTATCACATTTGAGGAAGTGCTTACATGAGACCGCAGAGGTGGTAGAGCCGAGCTTGCTTAGAGATGTAGAGGTAGAGCGTGATGCGACGATTCGACGAGCTCCTACTCGCATCCTTGGGTCAGAAACTAGGAAGTTGAGGAACAGAGAAGTTCAGCTAGTTAAAGTGCAATGGGGAGATGACGAAAGCAATGCTACATGGGAGACGGAAGCGAAGATGCGTTCTTTGTACCCATTTCTTTTTGAGAGTATGTCTTTTAACTTCTCCTTTATCGCTTGTCTAGTACTTATCTTATCTTTAGTATATCCTCTCGCTAGTACCTATGACCTTTAGATAGGGTAAATCTATGGTTGAAACATGTGTTTGAGACATGTTATGTTTGATGGATGCGTGTGGATGCAAGTGGTTGCTAGTAGTTGCTCGTGGATGCATATACACACACTCTAGACACTAGATCGGCTCAATCACTTCATATGGCATATTGCATAAAATTGTGTGTAGGAAGCTATATTTATGGATGTATAATGATTGTGTTATCATATGGATGATGCATTTTGGTGAATGATTGTGCACTCATGTAGATATTGTATGTGTCGATAGGGTTCTCTCGCATACATAATGGATGCATGGCACTATCATGGTTTGCATATGTTCATACATTAGATAGGGAACATATACACACACTTTTTGCATATGCTCATACATCATTAGAAACTGTTTTAAGGACAATGGATGCCCGTGTTTGATGGATTGAGTAGATGGTTGTTTGGATGGTAGGATATGCATTCTCCTTAGCTTAGAGATTTCGGGGACGAAATCCTTTAAGGAGGGGAGAATGTAACACCCCGAATTTCGGTTAATGCTAAAATTCACAAATTAAAGAATAACTAATCCCAGATGTGGGAATTAGGGGAAACGGGTTGTACCATTGCGTTCGTCTCGGAAAAATACGCGAAATAGAGTCTGAGTTTTCGAAAATCGGAGTCCGTATGAAGAAGATATGGACGAACGAAGTTAGGCAGAAAAACCGAAAAACTAGCCAGAATGCACTGGCGCACTTGTGAAGTGCGCCAACACAAAAATGCACTGGCGCACTTGTGAAGTGCGCCAACACATTTTTACAATGGCGCACTTGGGAAGTGCGCCCGTGTCGAGCCAGAAACCTGCACAGCTTTCTGGCTGGCCTGGTGCACCATTTTAGGGTTTAGGCTGTGTTTTGGGGCTGGTTTCTGGAAGCTTCCGAGATCGGATGGACCTAATCTAATTTAGGGTTAATCTAATGGCCTAAAACACTTGCCTAATCCTATAAATAAGACCCTAAGCTAGCCCTAAATGGTCATAATCCTATCTCCTAACTAAACTATGCCAAAATTTTCTATGATCATGGCCTCCACTCAAAACCCTAGCCTCCATCCTATTTCTAAACTATTTCTATGAAGGCTTTCATGTGCATACAAGCATCTTTGAGTTGTATGAGTGATCATTGGCTTGCATTCATCATCAAGTTGCAAGCTTTATGTTCAAGGCTAGAGTTTTTGGGTGATTTGTGGCAAGGGTTTGCTTATTGGAGTTTAGTGGTGAGTTTCTATAGACTTAACAATCAATTGTTAAATTGATTATGATAGGATATGATAAGATATGGCTATGTTTGTGGAATCAATGTGTTTATGCAAGTTTAGTAGAGTGTATGTTGTGTGCTATATGCAAGTTTAATGCTATGTTTTATGATGCAAAACACTATGTTGAACATTGATTCATATGTAACATGTTATGCAAGCTATATGGGAGATTATATGCAAGTCTATATGTAACATGTTATGCAAGTTATGTATTTGGTTTTATGCATGCTAAGTATTTGGTTTTATGCATGCTATGTATGTGGTTTTATGCATGCTAAGTATTTGGTTTTATGCATGCTAAGTGTTTGGTTTTATGCAAGTTTGTCTCTTTTTATGATATGCATAATATATGCAAGTTTGTCTCTAAGTATGGCATGTTATGCAAGTTCATATGCAAGTTATGATACATATTCATATGCAAGTTATTATGCAAGTTATGATACATATTCATATGCAAGTTATGATGCAAGTTCATATGCAAGTTATGATACATGTTCATATGCAAGTTATGATGCAAGTTCATATGCAAGTTATGATGCAAGTTCATATGCAAGTTTATATGCAAGTTCATATGCAAGTTGTCTCTTTTGTGATATGCATAATGCAAGTTTGGGTTAAATACTAGTTGGGTTTAATGTATGTTCATATATGCAAGTTGACACCTTTTGAACCCATGATAAAGTTACATGCTATGTTGGCTAAACCCATGACCTTTGTGATGAATCTTCCCTTTATTATGTCGTGTTATGAGAACGAACTACGTGGGGAACGATGGGGTTAATATGCATGTAAAAAAAATGATGTGAAATGGGTATGATTAATCATACCACAAATTAAATGGACGTAATTGGGAATTTACCTATTAAGTTAGGTCTACCCATATTATGGAGTTGGGAATTTACCTATTAAGTTAGGTCTACCCATACTATGGAATTGGGAATTTACCTATTGAGTTAGGTCTACCCATATTCTTAAAAATGTGTAATTAATTAGGCATAATTAATTCAAATTATGGGGGTGATTAATTAGGTGTAATTAATCAACTAAGACACGAGGTTGGACCCTTTTGTAGCGGAAGTCTGCCCGGAACCGACCGGCCATCCAGCAGCTACAAATGATTGGCCCAATGTGAGAGGTCTTAGTCATAAATTAAATACGTGATTAAAGTAAAGACACGAGGTTAGACCTTTTTATGACAGAAGTCTGCCCGGAACCAACCGGCATATCCAGCAGTCATAAAAGATGGTCTAATGTGAGAGGTCTTTATGAGGTCATGATCTTAATTAATTAAGAAACACTTAACCATATTAGCATGTAGAGGGACATGAGGGGTTAAGTGGGTGCCTTGGGTGGCATGTGGAAATCTAGTGGGTTGCCTTGGGTGGCAATAGAAAATACGATTAGAATACTTAACCAAAGAGGAACATGTAATTAAACATGGGTAAAGGGTTAAGTAAGTGCTTTGGGTGGCATGTGGAAATCTAGTGGGTGCCTTAAGTGGCAATTGATATATGATTAGATGACTTAACCAAACCTTAACATGTAGGTGGGCATGATTATAAAAGGGGTTAAGTGAGATACACTAAATAAAATAACAAGCTTAGGTGGTAGCTTGTGGGGGCCCATTTCAACCAATATCCCAAACGTATCTTAGTGGGCTCGACTCTAGTCGAGTGACGGGACACGCATATTGGGCTTGACTATAAGAGGCCAAAATGGGTTAGCGGTGGCAACGCATGACCAACGGGTTTCATATGCGTGTGTGGACCCGGGCTGGTAAATAAGACGTTGTTGCATCGTGTAGATATAAGCCGTGCACCGTTAGTTTTATCAGGTTGCCACGTTGGGGAATGGTACACCCCACGGTGGGGCCAGCATGGGTATCTACGTTAGGGAGCCGATCGAATGGGGAGTAGTGTGTACACCTAGTGGATTGTAGGGCCCCGTGGCGTCTACTTAGTCACCTAGGGGTACGCGAAAACTATTAAGTTAATTTTATAAGTCCATGGGTGGGATCAACCTTTAAGTTAGGAATGACTGGTGTGGTGCAGTGTAGGAATTACCCTTGGGTGGGTAGATCTGGGGTGGTGTAATCCAGTAATTATCCTTGGGTGGATAAATGCGTCTTTTCGGTTATCTTAGTACATCCTGTGTTTAGTTGGCTACTTAGTGTAGTCATTATCCCCAGAGGTACCATACCTTGTTTATATCATACCCTAATTACTTTAATGATTGTATTGTTAGGATTATAGGACTCACTCAGACTTATGTCTGACCCCGTTGTTTCTTTATCTTTTTCCCAACCCTCAGGTTTTCAGAGTGGGCCTAGCACTAGTGGGCTTTGATCAGACTGCTTTATCTATCTTTTGGAGCTTGGACCGTGGATGTAAAGCTCAGTTTATCTTTTTTATTATGGCTATTAGGTTATGTAGTGGGATTATGTACTTTCGTTTTTATCAGGATGGATATTATGTACTGGACTCTTATTTATGGTTTTGGTGTAACCAAACATGTTTTACTTTCCGCTGAAATGAAATGATGTTTTAAATTCTCAAGTATTACTTATATCTGTCTTGTTGTAATTTTTCTGTTCTATATTCACTTAAAATACTCCACCGATGTTATGGCATTCCCTTAGTGAGTGACCGTAGCGGGTGTGGGGTGTTACAGGGTTTATAAGACGTAGTATATCGGAGTGGGGTGCTCCAGTAGTATTTGCTACAAAGGCGGATGGGTCCCTTAGACTTTGTGTGGACTATAGAGAACTAAACAAGCTTACTAAAAAGAACCGACACCCACTGCCGAGGATTGACGGTCTCTTTGATCAGTTAGTTGGCGCCTCAGTGTTTTCGCAGTTGGACTTAGCTACTGGCTTTCACCAACTGAGAGTGGCTAAGGATAGTATAGATAAGACTGCTTTTAGGACTCCTGACGGATTCTATGAATGGCTAGTGATTCCCTTTGGTTTGACAAACGTCCCCGCATATTTTTTTGATTTGATGAGTAGGGTGTTTAGGGAGTACCTTAACAAATTCGTGGTAGTCTTTGTGGATGACATCTTAGTCTTTTCTAAGGATGAAGAAGAGCATGCCCTACATCTTAGGGAAGTGTTGGAAACCCTTCGAGCGCATAACCTTAAGGCAAAATTTTCTAAGTGTCACTTCTGGAGGAAAAAAGTACGGTTCTTAGGGCACGTGGTTTCCAAAGAAGGGATAGCAGTGGATCCCGCAAAGGTGGTGGCCATCCAAGATTGGAAGGTCCCTAAAAATGTAACCGAAGTAAGAAGTTTCTTGGGGTTGGCTGGCTATTATAGGAAGTTTATCAAAGACTTCGCAAAAATATCAGCTCCATTAACACGGTTAACGAAGAAGAACCTGGTCTTTACGTGGGACGAAGATTGTGATGATGCGTTCCAACGTTTAAAGAGAGCCTTAACTTCAGCCCCAGTCTTAGTGCTGCCAGACGGGAATAAACCGTTTACCGTTTATACTGATGCTTGTGGGACGGGACTTGGCGCGGTCCTCATGCAAGAGGGAAGAGTAATAGCCTATGGTGGAAGGCAGTTGAGGGTTCATGAAAAGAATTACCCTACGCATGACCTTGAGTTAGCCGCAATTGTTTTCGCGCTTAAGTCCTGGCGTCACTATCTTCTTGGTGAGAAATTCGAACTGTTCACTGACCACAAATCATTAAAATACTTATTCTCTCAGAAGGATTTGAATTTAAGGCAGCAACGGGTGATGGAATTCTTAGCCTCCTACGACTTTGAAATAGCATATACCCCGGGCAAGGGTAACGTGGTAGCAGACGCCTTAAGTAGGAAAAGGTTGTCCTTGAGTCCGTTGTTTGTTGAACGACGAAGCTTAGAATTCATCTCCATGTTTGACTTTAGACCCTCTGTTGACCTAGTACCTGGTTTGTTAGCATCCTTGGAGGCTAGACATACACTTCTAGGACGAGTTGGTGAGGCACAGCAAGACGACCCACAGTTTGGTTGAGATAGTAGAAAAGCTCAAAGGAGGGGAGTCGTCTAGCCATCTTAGTAGGTATACCCTAGATGATAAGGGTTGGTTGCGTAGGGACGGTAAACTTTGTATATTACGGGACGAAAGTTTGAGGAAGTGTTTACATGATACGGCGAAAGTGGTGGAGCCGAACACGCTTAAGGAAGTGGAAGTAGAGCTAGATGCCACGATCAGACTAGCTCCTACATGCATTCTTGGGTCGGAGATTAAGAAGTTGAGAAACCGAGAGGTCAAGCTAGTCAAAGTGCAATGGGAAGAAGATCAAGGAGACGCTACTTGGGAGACGGAAGAGAAGATTCGTTTGTTGTAACCCTTCCTTTTCGGGGTTATGTCTTTTATATTCTCCTTTATCGCCTAGCTTATACTTGTCCTATCTTTAATACATCCTCTCGTTTAAGTTTTTGACCTTTAGAAGGGTAGTCCTATGGTTGAAACATGTGTTTGAGACATGTTATGTTTGATGGATGCAAGTGTTTGCTAGTGGTTGCTCGTGGATGCATATACACACACTTTAGGCACTAGATCGGCTCAGTCACTCTCATATTGCATATAAATATGTGTGCATATTTAAATTAATGAATGAATAGTGGTTGTATTATCATATGGATGCTGCATTAAGATGAATGGTTGTGCACGCATATAGAAATAATATGTATCATTAGGAATCTTTTGCATACATAATGGACGCATGGCACTATCATGGTTCGCATTAAGGAGGTCAACTGAATCAGTAGATCGCCTGATTTTTGCATTGGATAAGGACATGTACACACACTATGCATATAAACATGAAAGCATTAGAAGTCTCTTAAGGACAATGGATGCCTGTGCCTGATGGTTGAGTAGATGGATGATTGGATGGTAGGACACATTCTTCCTAACTTGAAGATTTCGGGGACGAAATCCTTTAAGGAGGGGAGAATGTAACACCCCGTATTTTCTGTGAACATAAAAAAAAATCAAGATATAATTAATTTTTAGAAAAATAATTAGGTGAAACGGGTTGCGTCATTGCGTTCGTCTCGGAATTCTGCTTGAGATAGAGTCCGAGTTTGCGTAAATTGGACTCCGTATGAAAAAGATATCCTTAAATTAAATATTGCAGCAAAACATGGAAAAAGAGGAATGAGAAAAGAATAATGTTTAGCATTGTTCTAAGAATTGTAAGCAAAAGACATAATAGCTCATTTGGTTGGAACATGTGACTTGCATACAAGAGGTGGAGAGTTCGATCCCAGCCAACGCCATATTCTTGTTTTAGGGGAATGGCTAAAAAGCGGCTTAGTGTGAACGCGGTTCAAAAAAAAAATTAAATATATATATATATATATATTGAATATATATATGTGTGTGTATATATATATATATATATATATATATATATATAATTGAGAAGATAAATACATTCAATTTATTTGGAGGGAAAGATTTATGCAGAAGTATATATGTATGTATGTAGGTAACTTCATTATGCCTTGATTTTGCATGTTGCAAGGAAAGTAGAGAAAAAAAAGGGGAAATTAAATTATATGCTCGATTTCCTTTTTTTCAGGCAAGCAATTAATTTGCATTATTTGAATTCATGAATAGGTGAGTGTGTGTGTATATATATATATATATATATATATATATATATATATTTATATATATATGGGCAGTTAATGTAAACATGAATAGAAGTTTATTAATTTGCTGAGTGTTTGCTGAGTCACTTCTGACTCATTGCTGAGTCAATAAGATAAACCCCATCTTGTCTGAATGGCTGCGGTTATTTCTAGGTTAAATCTAATGGCCTAAATGAATCCTAACATCTATAAATAAGTGGGTAGACTGTAACCCTAATTTATATGAAAAATTGGAGAGCTACCGACATGCCGTTGCCATGGAGTTCAGCGTAGCCGTCACAAACTAAAGAAGAAGGAGAAAGCCTAGCCTACAACTAAATCTACTCAACAAACAAATTAAATCAAAGACTCATTCTATTTCTCTTCTTTTTTGTGAGTATGATGAATCTCATAATATTATTATAAAATAATTTGATTAAGTTATGAATGGATCACAAGAAAGTGATATGAATTGTTATGTATTTATAAATTATGTTGTGGATCTCTTGTTATGCTAATATGTTATCATATATATGTTGTTATGTTGTAGCGATTATGTTGTAAATAATCCTATGCTATGTCATATGTGATTAATCATGCTATGCTATGTTGTAAATATCATGCTATGTTGCAAATTATGATATGCTATGTTGTAAATCTTACATATGTTGTAGATCTCATATTGTCACATATGTTGAAATACTTATGTTATATGATAATGATGTCATGTTAAGTTGTGTTGAATCATGCAAGTTGTAAAATCATGATGTTATTATTTATGCGAATTGGATCATGTTTAAAGTTTATGTTTTTTTATAATAGATCTTGATTATGGGAATTTGCATATTGAGTTAGGTGTACCCATATGCATGAATCTACAAATTAATTGGATCTTGAATATGGGAATTTGCCTATTAAGTTAGGTGTACCCATATACATGAATCTATGATTAAATGAATTTTGATTTTTGGGAATTTGCCTATTGAGTTAGGTGTACCCATATAAAACCATATTGTTAATGATGTTGATTCACACATGTCCAATACAAGTTTATGGAACTTGATCAAAATCATATTATGTGAATTATGAATAAGTTGACACCCTTAGACCCATGACATGTATAACCTTATGCAAGTTGTAATTTTGATATATGCAAGTTTCACCCCTTGTTAGGATTCATTTAGTCACATATATATGTTGTTGTTGTGAATATTTTCTTTTATGTTATGAGTTAGACTAATCGGGTCTAGCATACATTTTGCGAATAAACGTTCAAACGTGGGGTAGGGGTAATATTAGGAAATTAATAAATTGGGGTGCAATTGATATAATTTTGCATGCCTTAAATGGATGTCCATAATTGAGTCAATTATGGACATTGCTAAATTTGGAATTAATTAATAATTCAAATAGGGAATTATTAAAATTGGGGAAAGTGGATTATTAATAATAATCAATGCTTAGGACACGAGGTTGGACCCGTTTGTGATGTAAACCTGCCCGGACCCGCCCGGCAAATCCAGTAGTCACAAATGTCGGCCCAATGTGAGAGGTCCTAGGCCCAAACTAAAGCATAACAGTTGTAAAGACACGAGGTTAGACTCTTTTATGGTGTAAGACTGCGCGGACCCACCCGGCAAATCCAGCTGCCATAAATGCCAGTCTAATGTGAGAGGTCTTTATGAGGTTATGGTCTTAATGAATTAAGAAATACTTAACCAGATAATCATGTAAGGTGGGACATGGGGGTTAAGTAGGTGTCTTGGGTGTCATGAGGAATCTAGTGGTTGCCTTTAGAGGCATTTGAAATACGATTAGACTTAACCAAACACACATGTAACGAACATGAATAGTGGGTTAAGTGGGATTGACTAAGGGGACAAGCTTAGGTGGAATGCTTGTGGGAGATAATGGGGGCCCATTTCAACCAGTATCCCAAAACGTATCTTTGTGGGCTCGACCCAAGTCGAGGACGGGACACGCATACTGGGTTTGACTATAAGAGGCCAAAACAGGGAGCGGTGGCAACGCAAGTCCAACGGGTTTCATATGCGTGTGTGGACCCGGGCTGGTAGGTAAGACGTTGTTGCATCGTGTAGGTATAAGCCATGCATCCCTGTTATATCGGGTTGCCACTTTAGGGGAATGATACACCCCACTGTGGGGCCAGCACGGGTATCTACGAGTAGGGAGCCGATCGAAAAATAGAAAGTGGGGTACACCTAGTGGAGATAGGGGCAGGTGGCACCTATGTAGTCAGCTAGGAGTACGTATAGCCATTAAGAATGTTTCTAAGTGAAGCTAAGTGGGATCAATCTTTAGGGTGACTGGTGTGGTGCAGTATAGTGTTTATCCTTTAGTATTTAGGAGCGCCTATAACGTTTCCTTTAGCGATTGTCTATGTCCTTAATCTGCTCTTTCATAGACATTTTCTAGTTTTTCCAGCTTATGCCCTAGTCCAGTTATTTTAATAATAGTATTGTAGAATTATCATACTTGCCACACTTTATGTCTGACCCCTCTTTTCCACATTTTTCTCCCTCCAGGTCCTCAGGTTGGACCCAGCTCTAGTGGAGCCTGATTGTATTGCTTATCTCTTTGAAAGCATGGACTGCTGAAGTAAAGTCCATCTTGTTATCTTTCTTTTTAATGGCTATTTATGTAATGGGATTGTGTACTTGTTTTATCAAGATAGATATTGTACTTGACTTTGATTATGGTGTTATGATGTAATCAAACATGTTTTGACTTCTGCTGCAATTGAAATAAAGTTTTTAAATTTCCAAGTACTATTTTATATCTGTCTTGTTGAAATTTTACTGTTCTATATTCACCTAAAACCTCCATAGAAGTTAATGCATTCCCTTTGTGAGTGACATTAATTGACGTGGGGTGTTACACTGGTGCACTTGTCATGAAGGTAGTAAATGTGTACAATACGTAAATATGTGTAAATACACATGTTAATTAACATAGAGAGTTTTATATTAACGCAGTGGGTGTTGCATGGATGGAATGATGAAGCGTGTGTGAAACTGCCGAAGCAATGCAAGAAGGCAATCCCTAGTAAGGTGAAAGGAGGAAAGGCCATTATAATTGACAAGGTGATGGATACGTCGGATGGTGTGCATCCGAAGCTTACGGAGACGCAGCTTCACTTTGATATTCATATGATGGTTCATACTACTGGGAAGCAGAGAACAGAAGAAGAATGGAAGAAGCTATTCACCGAGGCTGGCTTTGATGATTATAATATCATACCGGCACTTGGTTTACGCTCGACAATCGAGATCTATCACAGTGGATAGTTTCACTTAATTGTGCTATGAATATCTTTTATCATGATGTTGATTGTGAAGATCAACTGGTAATTCTGTTTTTTTGTGTTCTCTTTCTTTTCCCCCTTTCTGTTGTTTGGTTTTGTGCTATGTCTAGCAACGCGACTGTATGAATGTTTGCTTATATGTAATAAATGAACAAATTTATAGCTTAAGTATTAATGTTTTGATATGAATCTGTTATATGAAATATTATTTTGAATTGAAGAAAGATATGTGGCAGAAAAAAGATGTTTCGATTCAGGAAAAATAATAATCAGAAGGTTACAAATGTATGCCAAAGCCCATATATGTAATAAAGTTTTTATATGGGCTTTGACAGAAAAAAGAATAAAAGATTACATGGGCTTGGCTCACATACGATATATAATATGGATAACCCTAGCATATTGTTTATATTATTTACATTCCTCCTTAAACATATGCTAGGGTTTTCTCTCAAAAATACTGAAAATGACAGCCGTCAGAAAGAAATCTTCGACCTGCTTCGATCTGAAATAATCTTTGCTTCTCACTAGATAATGAGTACAAATCTGAAGCTTTTCTTCACTTACGAAAAAATTCGAAGCTAGGTTTTCTGAAAACTTTGATTTTTTGCCGTTTTTCTTCAGATTTGTTGTATTAGCTTGCTAATTTGATGTTTTTTGACATCCTTTTCTTCAGATTTGTTGAAGTAACTTGCTGATTTAACGGATCTGGAGATTTGTCATCGTTATGATTTAAAGATCCTTTCTTTTCACTTGGATTTTGTAAGTTAACTTCAACCATTTTGAGTTTTGCTCTTAATCTTGTAAATCCCTTAGCTGATAAAGCTTTGGTTAGTATGTCAGCTATATATTTGGTAAGTAGCAGACACGTGATTTATACACAGCTTTCCATTAATGACTTGCTCGCATACAAAATAAATGTTTATCTCTATATGCTTTGTTCTAGAATGCAAAACTGGATTAGCTGTTAATGCTACTGTACTCATATTATCACATCAAGTGTTGGCTTTCTATCTGTTGTCACTTGTAACTCAGTTAATATAGATTGTATCCATAAAATCTTAGCAATTGCATGAGAGACACTTCTGTATTCTGCTTCTGTACTTGATCTGGAAACTGTTGATTGCTTTTTTGAATACTAAGAAACTGGATTGCTTCACAAATAAATACAGTACCTTGATGTTGATCTCCTGTTATCAGGGTTTGTTGCCCAACCAGCATCACTGTATCCTGTTATGTTGCTTTCTTTAAAATGTAGTCCTTGATTGATTATTCTTTTCAAATATCTCAGTAGTCTTTTCATTGCTTTCCATTGCTCCTTTTTAGGTTCCTGCATAAATTGAGAAAGTTTGTTAACTCTGTATGTAATTTTAGGCCTAGTGATAGTTGCATATTGCAATGCACCAACAAGGCTTCTGTACTCCTTGAAATTGAGTATCCCCCCCCCCCCCCCCGTATTTGGATAATGGATGATTTGTTATCATAGGAGTAGACTGAGAATTAGCACCATCAATTTTTGCCTTGATTAAGATTTCATTTATATATTTTCTTTGACATATGAACATTTCTGATACTGAAATTCTTTTCACTTCAATACCCAAGAAGTAGTTGATATCGCCAAGGTCTTTGATTGAAAAGGTTTTGTCCAAAAGTTGCATAAGCTTTTCCACTTCAGTCTCATTGTTTCCTGTAATAATAAGATATCAACATAAATCAACACATATATTGTTATATCATCAGAAATTTTAATAAATAAAAAATGCCTGATTTTGCTGACTGAAACCCTTGACTTGTCAAGGTTAGCTTTAATTTTTCAAACCAGACTCCTGGAGCCTGCTTCAGACCATAAATTGCTTTATTCATTCTGCACACTAATCCATCCCTATTATGATATCCTTGTGGCCGATACATATACACTTTTTCTTTGAGATCACTGTTTAAAAATGCATTATTAACATCTAGCTGCCTTATTCTCCACCTCTTTTGCAATGCTATAATAAAGACAATTCTGATAGTAGTTGGTTTCTCTACTGGTGAAAAGGTGTATTCAAAATCAAACCCACATTGTTGAGTAAAACCTCTTGCCACAATTCTTGCTTTATATCTGGCTATAGATCCATCTGAATTCTTTTTTAACCTGTAAGTCCACTTACAATCAACAATATTTTTATTCTTTTGGTGGTTTCAGTAAAGTCCAGGTCTTGTTGCTTGTAAGTGCTTGATATTCTTCATCCATAGCTATTTTCCAGTTATCATTTTTAACTGCTTGCTCATAATTACTTGGTTCCTGTGATTTGCATGCTGCAGTATAAACTTTTGGCTTAAAAATGCCACTTTTAGATCTAGTAACCATTGGACGACCTGTTTGAGTTTGTTGTTTGTCTTGATTTGAATTTCTGATATTACTTTGCTTAGTATTTTGAGACACTTCTTCACTTTCCTGATTTGTTCTTTGAAATTGATTTTCAAAGGATGATTGAGTGGGTTGATGATTCTAATTCACCATAACCTGGCTCTGAAGGCATTGTGAGTTGTGGTATTGAACTACCGTTGAGCCACTCAATTCCTTGATCACTTGTGTGAACATGTATGGATGAAATTGATTGCTTGGCATTATAAATTTTCTGTGTAGTAGGAATTTCTTTACTAGAAAATGGAAATATGTTTTCATAAAAAACAACATTTCTACTCACAAACACCTTACCATCAGTGCTTAAAAACTTATAACTTTTCTGATCACTTGCATATCCAATAAAAGTGCATGGAGTAGATCTAAAACTTAACTTGTGTGTATTATATAAGGCGTTAAATAAGGATAACATAGGAATCTAAAAGGTTTTATGCTTCGATAATCTGGTCTTACATTATGCACAACTTCAATTAGACTTTTGGCTTTCAGTACTATAGTTGATAATCTATTTCTCAAATATACTGCAGTACTGAATGCATCTAGCCAAAAATTCATTGGAAGAAAACTTTGTGATAATAATGTAAGACCACATTCAACTAAGCGCCTGTGATTTCTTTGAACTAGACCATTTTGTTTTGAAGTATAAGGACAACTTAATCTATATGCAATTCCTTTCTTTTGAAAGAATTCACTTAATTATTTAAATTCAGTACCACCATCAGTTTGTAGAATTTTCGATGATTGTCCAATTAACCTTTCTGCCTTATTAATCAAATACACAATAATTTTACTAGTTTCATATTTGTGTTTCATAAAATATATCCATGTGTACTAGTGCAAGAGTCAACAAATGATATATAATAATTAAATCCATAATCTGAATTTACTGGTGCTGGATCCCAAAAATCTACAACAACTAGTTCAAGGGGTTTTGTATAAATGGTCTGTGAATCAGAGAAAGATAACTTATGACTTTTGCTCATTTGACAATGAGTACACACATAAGGCATAGTTTTATCATCAAAAGAAATTTTATTTCTAATAAAACTTGTTTAACAACACTAGCATTAGGATGCTCTAATTTGGCATGCCACAAATCAAACACTTCTTTTCTTTTTTGAGTTTCAGACAAATAACATGTCTTACAACTCTTACTGAATTTTTTATCAATTTTGTTCTCAATATTTGCAACATTGAACTTGTATAGTCCCCTGTTAACCTGACCCTGCAAAAGAATTTCATTCGTTAGTATATCTTTAATAAGACAGTGACTAGGATGAAACTCAAAATAAACACTATTGTCTTTAGCAAAATGAGATACACCTAATATATTTTTCTGGATTTGTGGCACTCTTAAAAAATTATTTAAAATTATTTGTTTTTTTAAACCTCTTATGCTGCTAAAGCCAATATGTGTGATATTAATACTCTCACCATTACCCATGTGAATAGATTCATTACCTCTGCATTCATTCTGACCAAGATTTAAGTTGGCTAGATTATTTATAATATGATTTGTTGCCCCTGAGTCAGGGTACCAATTATCATTCCCTATATCATCAGATTTTGCTGGATTGCTTCTTAAACTTTCATTATTTGAATTTTCCTCCATTTGTTCCAGTTTTGCATTTGTATTAGTGTTTGAATTCCTCTGATTCTTATGATTTTTGACCTGGCATATAACTGGAATTGAATCTAAAATAACACTTTGCTGCAGTATGACTTATTTTTTCACATATTTGACACTTAGGTCTTCCACTATTATTAGTCCATCTTCATCTGCCTCTATTTGAATAACCTCCCCTTTGAACTGGTTGATGATTTCTATTACCTTGATTTCTGTTTTTACTGTATTTAGCATAATTGGAAGATAGATCTGAAATTTGTGACTTTTTGGTCTCGATTCTGGATTCATGTGCTAGTAGAATTGCATGTGCATCTTGTAACGAGCATACAACCTTTTGAGATGATATAACAACCACAACATCTTTATATTCATCGTTTAAGCCATTTAAAATAGATAGAACATGTTCTGATTCACTTATTCCTTGTCCTGCTGTTATCCTTTACTTTTGCAAGATATTCTCTCATAGATAGGCTGTCTTTTCTCGTGATCTGCAATTGTCTCTAGTAGAACATAATTTTTGCAGTAGATTGATTGTTGAAAGATTACTCTATAGTTGACCAAATATCATGTGAAGTTTTACAACCAATTACTTATGATAGCATATTTGGACTGATTGATGATAATAACCAAGAACTTATTAATCTACATTGCCTATGAAATTTTGTATACTCCTCATTGCTAACCACTCTATTTTTTTCATTAGTTAGGAATAGAGAAGGTATAGACAATGTTCCAAGAATGTAGCCTTCTAGCCCATATCCTTGGATTGCTGTTTCCACTTGTAACTAGAGAAGATAATTATTCTCATCAAGATGAACATTGGACTTTGAGGACTGATCACTGTTTTTAGCAAACTCTCGGTAGTAGCATTGGTTTGCACTTGAGTTATGTTGGCATTATTGGATGTAGCAGAGCCGTGTGTTGCATCTCCCATGATAAATCAAAAATAATAGTCATAGAACTTGTAAGTATTTCTGATTTTAATGCTTTCGAATTTAGTTATTCGAGAAACTGATTTAAAAACAAGCTTTTTGCAATCTTGGTAGGTATAATGATGAGATTTGCTTCTTTCTTCAAGAAATTTGATGTAAGATCTGAATATCTACTTTAAGAATGGCACTTCTTTGTATGATTTTGGTTTCTTGAATTTCTTGATCAGCAAAAGTCTGAAATACTTTTAGATTGTTGTAGAAATTTTGTTGCAGCCACAATTTTGTAGGCGAGGCACTGAAATACTGTGATATTACTGCAGTATCTCTGATGCAACCACAACTTTGTAGGCGAGGCACCGAATTCTGTGATGATCAACAACTTTCAGACGAAGAGATGATAAATTCTAGGATGAAAGGGATCTAGATGATGATATCTTTCTGATGGATCAAATATTAACAACTGCACGAGAACTGAACAGATCAACGATTGTTGTTAAGCAGTAAAGGCTCTGATACCATATTAGTGTGTTAATACGAATCTGTTATATGAAACATTATTTTGAATTGAAGAAAGATATGTGGCAGAAAGAAGATGTTTCCGATCCAGGAAAAATAATGATCATAACGTTACAAATGTATGAGGAAGCCCATATATGTAATAACGTTTTTATATGGGATTTGACAGAAAAAAGACTAAAAGAGTATAAGGGCTTGGCCCACATACGATACATAATACAGATAACCCTAGCATAACGTTTATATTATTTACATTAATCCAATGTAAATCAAATTGTTGGAGATCTTATAATAAGGTTACATGATAAGAAAGTCACTGTATGCTTTACAATAAAACATAAACATATATAGCACACTGGAAGTCAAGAGATCTAATTTTCCATAGGATAAAAGTAGTTTATCTGCATTTGAAATAATTATTTTTAGCATTAGAAATAGTTAAAGGTTTCTTTGAGGGCATGACAAATTTGGTTTTTGGGAAAATCCTTTAGAGAGGTTGGAAAAAGTTTCATGACTAACTCAAAGTGCAAGTGCAAGATTGATACAGTTTAGGTATATCCTAGAGGAAATTATGTAATTTGTTATGTGTGTGTATATAAAGTCTATTTAGACACAAATTTTTGATGCAATTGATCTCCACCGCTGGATCGTCCCCTGAATTCCACTCCTCCACATATGGACAAAAAGACAAACAAATCCACTTTCCACATAATTAAACACAACTAACCTCAACCATCAGATCCTCTCATGAATTCCACATTCCACATAAAGACAAACAAATCCATCGGTTCACGATTTGTGTGTCTTATTTTTTGTCCCAATAGCTGCTCCCCACATATATGTGTGTGTGAGTTTTTGTGTGTGTGTGTGTACATATATGAGAAACTATATTTGAACACAAAATGATGGGGCGAAATTGAACATAACAAATCTAAACCATCAGATCCTCCCATGAATTCCACTTTCCACGTAAAGACAAACAAATCCAACGGTTGACGATTTTGTGTGTGTGTATATAAAGCATACCAATTTTCAAAAAATATAAGTGTTACAGGGCTCCCCTGTTTTGTAGCACCCCTTTAGAACCTCCACCCATTCGTGAGCTACGGTAATCCAAATCCAACAATATTTTGTAGATGTTCAATCCACACATATATTATAATCTTTCCAAAATTTGAGCTCTTTCCAACATTCGTAGAATAATATATTTGATGTTTAAATTTCACGGTTTGAATAAATGTCTGAACGATGAATGATTGAGTTAAGATTTTGAAAATGTTATGAATGTCGGAACGAGCTCATATTTTGGATAGATGATAATACATATGTGGATTGAACATCTACAATTTCATGTTGGATTTGGACACCGTAACTCATGAACGGGTAGGGGTTCTACAAAGCAGGGTGCCCCTGAATGCTTCTTATACACACACACGTATATATATAACTTAATGACCAATCTTACTCTAAATAAAATGTATTTAATTTTATGGGATTAAATGATTATATATCAAAATGGCGACTGCCGATTTTCAATAGGCGATTTTCCGTTCTCCTCTCTAATTGACCTAGTGTCCTTCTCTGCGCTCCACATCTGTCGTACAAGGACTCATTCGCCTTTGATTTGGACTACGGTGGTAGTTCCTTGACTTGCTGTGGTAGAATTTTAAAGCATTTGTCTCAGACCTATTGCTCCGACGGCATATAAAGTTGCTCCATCTGCTGGAACTCTGTCCACATTTTCCAACTCGACTTCTACAAATATGACTATAGTTTCTGTCTAGAACCAATTCGCAGCTCTTATGAATGAAATTGAATCTGCCAACAATCATTTAGGTAGCTCTGATTTGGGTAAGTCACATTTATTCTCCTTGTCGGCCTCTACTATTGATAAAGGTTAGTCACACTATTATAAATATAACCTACAACATTAGTTTTTGGCCGATGTCTAAGAGTTTTTTGATCGATACCTTTGCGAGTGTAGAGAAAGGTCATGACTTTAGACATCGATTTTTAACTGATGTATTAGACCATCTTTTATACCCTTTTTTTTACATAATTAATATAATAAACCATCTTTTACATCAGTTTCTTTTAACCAACTGATGTAATATATGGTATATTACATCGTTTTTTTGGACGTCTGATGCGATAGGCTCCTTACTATATCAGTTTTTTTAAACATAACTATTGACATTGAATAATAATACTATTGCACATAATTTAAATAGAGGATTTTCTTTTAAAGGACAAACTTTGCAAAAAAATTGGTGAAAAGTTTTAAAAGTAGGGAGAAGGACACATTTACCCTAAAAGTGGAATTCAGGGGGCCCACTATCCTTTTTCCATTTACACTAACATTTGTCCTTCTCACTAAATTCTAAACTTTCCATACTTTTCACAAAAAATTTTGTTAAGTTTGTCCTTCTCCCTATTTTCCACATTTAAATATTCAAGAAGTATTTTTTATTTAATAATATATTTTATTTCAATATTCGAAATAGTACAACTTTCAGAACTCACTATTGTACATTAAGCTGTTATTCATATATATTATTTCATATGCGTTACATCTCTCATTACAATGCACTCAATGTCGCTCTGTTTATACATAAATTCATATACACACACTCATTGACACACAGAATTTTTTCATTTGCTTCCAGTTCAATCCAATCACTTGTATACATGTCACAAAAAGTAAAATGGAACAAAAATAGACTTAACTATAAACGAATATAAATTTAATTTTAAATTTAATTTTCCTTAGATTTTTCGTATGACTCTCATCACTTTTCTAGAGTCGGTATGATATTTATAATTCTAGTCTAGTCTAAACCGCTTATGATATTGACAGTAATACACCGTAAATACCAAAAGGAAGATTTAATGCTAGTGCTCGCAGATCAGCCTCGACATAGCTATACAGTGGTCTGCTAATTTTAAATAGAAAAATATTTTTGCACAAAAATATTTTCAGGTGGCAAAAGCATCAAAACAAGTCAGTGAAGCAAAGGCTAAAGTAGTAAAGCCATAAGATCAGTTCAAGCCAATCAAGAAAATGAATGATCAAAATTCCAAGTTCAAAACATGTTGCTGCAGCAAGGAAATTTCAAGTACAATACAAATGTAGAAGCATTTCAAGTACAATACAATATGTACAAGCATTTCAAACACAAGTACACGCAACAATACATCATCACAAAATATATGGAGAAGCATATATGACCAATCCAGAAATAACCAGCATCAAAGATAGGACATGGTGGCAAAGAAAAAATACATACACCATCTGATGATCGGACAAGCCAGAAACAAATACATGGCATTATTGATGCAAAAGCACACATTAACTAAAGTGCAATGACAAGGACTTGTGCAACATCAATATGACGATTAAAGAATAAGTGCACCAAACATATAGGGAACCATAATGACGTGGTAATAAAAGCATGCTAAAAATTATGGGTAAAAATGGTCAGGGCATAACAAACGACCAAAAAATTCACAAGATCCGGTTAGGCTGGACATGATAGGGAAGGCACAAATACAAGTCCAAAGTGAATATGGCAGCTCAGGCCATCAAGTGCCAAATGCAGCATTTGTTTTTGGAGAAAACTGAATGGTAATACATAAAAGGACCAGAAGGCACTAAACCTTTTGGGCACTGCGCAGCGGCAGGCGCTGAATATAGGTCTTTTTCTATGAGAATTTAGACTGTACCCAAAAAAATAAATTTGATAGAAATGACCCTGGCAAGTCGCAAGTATAACACAAGAGGGTATTGTAAGACAGTGACATGTATAAGGCAGTTTCAAGTAATGCACAATAGCAATGGTCATGGAAGAGGTTAGAATAATAATAGAAGGACACAGTAGTAGCCAGAGCAATGATCATGGCCAAAATATTGGTGCAACAAGTTCAACGCAGTAATCACAAAAGCCCAGAAGCCATTGCATGAACAAAAGCGAAAAAGTTCAAGTGTAAGCTGGTAACGTTAGTACGCTGTACATGACCAAGGCAGTTACAAGTATGATGAGCAAGTAGCATGCACAGCAACTCGACCACACATCACCAAATCAAGAAAATAAACATAGGTGCAACAAGTCAAGTGCACATATAAAAAGCCAATGGAAAACAAGCATAGTGAATAAAAACATAACCAAAAGCAATTACACAAAACAACTCAAGTGCAGTAAAGTAGCAGTAAAGTAGCACAGAGTGGTATGGCATGGAAATTTTCAAGTGCACAAAACCAACAAGGCATATACAAATGCATAAACACATACATGAGTATATGTTCGTATCAGCAAAGAAATTACATGGTAAAATAAAAGAAAAATACATTGAAATTAATAATGCTCCAGAAATGGAAGAAATCTCCAAAAATCACAATCGAATACTCTCAGCAATTTTGAACAAATTCAAATCAGACGAAGTACCCAAAATGGGATATTTATGGTTTCAAATCCTATATAAACCCAAGATTGTCATAAGCAGAAAGCGTCGAAAACAAAAACAATCTAGTCAAGCAACATAGAATTTGAAATTCAGAGAACACACAATTGAGAAAAGCATAGAAATTCATCATTGATTTAAAAGCCGCGGTTTGAGAAGGAGAAAAACCCTAATTTACAATCGGCAACCATCAAATCATTCGAATAGGGAAGAGTGAAGTCCCGAAGTCGCGATTTAAGAAGGGGCAAAACCTGAAGTCGCGATTTGGAGTGGAGACCAAAACCCTAATTGAGAACAGAGACGCCGAAGTTATTGCCATTTTTTCTGGTTTGGGGCAAAAGGGTTTCGTGGAGATTAAATGAAAAAGGGAATGGAAAATAGGAATGAAGATAGGGAAATAAAAGGAAAGGAATCAGGAAACGAAATAAAAGGGGGGAATAAAAGGGAATAAGAGCGACCTTTTTTTTTTTAAAAAAAAGGAAGACATTGGTTGTTTCAATAACCAATGTCTAAAGAAACATTCAAAAGATAGACATCGATGGTTTTACCAACTGATGTTAAAAGGGTGATGTCTAAAGAATTTTTTTAAAATAGAATAATAGTTATCAGCTATTTTAATAAGTGATGTCTATAAGAACTTTTAACATCGATAAAAAACTATCGATGTTAAAAATTCCTTTAACATCGGTGATTTCAGAAACCGATGTTGCAGTTCTTAGTAGTGTCAATTTGCATTGTTATTTTTAGGGTATTGCCTTTTAATGAAACTTTAGGGAGTACGGCAGTGGAACGTGGAAGTTTTTCCACGGTCTGTGTGAGAAAAACGAGTTATAGTAATGTTGATTTAGTCTGAGAAAAATGTAGTGCTGATGAACCTAGCACTTGCAAACTGATTTTGCCTGATCGTGCACCTTCTTATTTTCCTTATTCTACTGTGAATGTGTAGTCTTCCAATAGATATGTTGAGTCAGATATACTTGAATGGGTATCTTTATTCAAGGCATTGACGAAAAATTCCGAGAAGTATTCTCTTGCCATACTTGATGCTGTAGTACATTATGGAATAAGTATCCTTCTTGGTAGTGTTGTTCATGAAGGAATGAACTATTGGTCAAACTTTCTAGTCGACTTCTTCTTGGAATTCACTCACCCACCATATTCTGATCCTCGTGAATGTTACATACGGGTTTGGAATGCTAAAGGTAGACTACATGTTCAGGTTTTCAATACAATGTTTTACTTCAAATTTGCTAATGATCAAGACAAACTTTATGCTCTTAAATCCTCTCCACTTATTATTTCTAGAAAATCATATATCATCACACCATGGAGCCATATGGTTGACAATGCGAGAAATTATATCCTCTCAATTGTAGTTTGGGTCACATTTACTCATATCTCATCCGTCGTTCAACCCTTGCTTGGTTTGAACTGGCTAGCAAGCTTGATTGGAGAATTTAAATAATTTAATGCTAACATTGAACCACTTAAAATTATGCATTTCGCTAGAGCTCTAATGGAAATTACACCTTCCAAGTTGTTGCCATTTAAACTAAAAGCTAGGGTAGAGGTGTAAAGGATATCAAAGTTGAAGTGCAATACAAATAGAAACCGAACATATAACACCCCACATTTTTAATCAAATAATAATACAAAACTTTGAAAAGTTTTAAGAAATTGGTCACGGAATTAGCGTCATTGCTTCCATGGCAATTTCTGATTAATTTAGACCTATGGTTTGCAGAAAATGGATTTAAAATGAAAAAATTATCTTTAAATGAAGTAATAAAACAAACGTGAAAAGAAGATATAGAAGAGCACTAATGTGAATAATAAATACCAATGTTTTTAGTCTTGTGAACAAAAGGCTAAGTAGATGAGTTGGTAAAGGCATGTCTCTCCCATGTGAATGGTGCAAGTTCAAGTCCTGCTAGCATCATATTTTTTTAATTTAAGAGAGACGGCTAAAGAAATGCATATTTTAAGAGAAAAATATGTATAAATGTACATATAAGAAAATTTATACATATAGGTGAGTATATATATACACACACACATGTATATGTGTATATATGTGTATGTGTGTATAATATATATATATATATATATATATATATATATTAATAAGAAATTAAAAATGTAACTTGCAACCAGTCAAATTGAGTAAGAAATAAATGTCGGGATAACGCCGTTTGAATTTTGAAAGAAACGATATTGTGCGTAGATATATACACATAAATTCAAAAATTGAAATTAAAATGTAATTTAAGGATGGAAAGTAATAAATGTATAGTGAATGAAAAATAGCCAAGAAGATAGTTGCATTTGAAATTAGAATATATATTAAAAGGAGAATAAATTAATAGTGTTAATAGTGACATTAATTGAGCAGCTATTAACGGACAAAGATTTGAAGAGTTATACGAATACACACACACACGCGCGCACACACACACACATGCGCGCACACACACATATATATATATATTTATGTGCATAAGTTTGAAATTTAAATATTGAGTATGTGTTATAAATGGAAGAATATAAGTTGCATAGCAATATTTAGCAAGAAAAGATATGTTACAAGCAACATTAAACAAACAATTAATATAGACAAAAATTAATGTTAATGGACCAGGTCTTTCAACATTATATTTCTCTACTTGTACGCTTCGGATTTTATTTTATTTATTCTGACAAACTAGAATATCCTATGCACCTATAAATAAACTAGTAGAACCTAGCCTCCAACTCATATTTTCTGAGATAATGTCAAGGCTATGCCATTTTCTTTCTTCACCAAATCCTTCAGAAATTAGAATATTAGCTTTAGGGAATTCTAATTCAAGATTTGAAGACAAAGAATGTAGATCTAAAATATAGGTGTTCATATTTCCTGTCAATGTGAGCTAAATCCTATGTATCTGAATTATTTAGGTTTCTTTCTTCACTTATTCTTTTAGCATCAGATTTGTGAATCTTTGGTTATCTTAACATAAGATTCAATTAGAAAGACCACATAATAACAGACTTAAATCAGATTCAAGGATTGGAAAGCAGTCAAATGAGTGAATTTAAAATTATACATTTTGGGTAACAATATAATTATCGTTAAGAATTACGTAAAATTCTTAACGTGATAAATTATTGGAATTTGTTGTGATTGCGATATAATCTATTTTTAAGTACGTTAAGAATATTGCTGTTGTACAAATCTATTTCATTGATCATCTGTTTGAATTCAGAACTACTGTAATGCTAAAATTGTTGAATTTACAATAAACATGAATATGTTTTAAAGACTATTATTCAATGACAAATTGGATATATTGTAAATAGAATTACAACGAAATTAGTAATAATGGAAAAAGAATTTATATGCCTAATTTTGTATGGGAAATTTACAGTGATTGAAAACGGTAAATGAAAAAAGGAATTAACATCTAACTTAGAAAATAAAAAGGGGAAATTTATAGTGAGCTGAGTTAGTTAAATTTAGGGATAAATTAATACATTTCCATAACGACAAAATTACAGAGAACATAGTTGTAGGAAAAGAAAGGAAAAAAGGTATTAGTGTGAAATAGGTATTCTTTTACCGTATTGCACACTAATCAAATAAAATATGTATGTATGTCTACATTGAAAATAAAATAAATAGCTTACAACTACAGATCTTAACAGATGTACGTTATGGAAATAAATCATTATATCTTTCCGCTAACCAATCTAATGAGGTGTGTGAAATATTTTCCTGAAATAGTAAAAATGTACATGACGGTAATTAATGAAGATTACAATAGTAAAAGCTGATTCATAATAAGGAACCTAAGAATAATTGTGATGCACATGGAATATAACCTATTATAATTAATTATATGAATGAGAATGAAATATAATAGGTAGGCTTGTCTTAGGAACAGGGAAATTATAACATATGTTATAATTTAGTAAAGATAACTTATTAATAAACCTTAGTTAAGAGAACTAAGTTAATAAGTAAACAACAACAGTTGTGATAACAGTGTAAGGAAAGGTTGTGATTAAACAAGTAAGAATAAAATTGGCCTTTTATTAGTAGACTTATAATTGAAAATATTTAGTCTAATAAATGTAATAAATAATAAACTGAAGTCCGCTCCAGCGGCATAGGGCTGAATAATGAAAGTAAGCAACCAATTGTAGGCTAATGAACCAAGTAACTTGAATAAAAAGTGAATATGTGGATAATCAATTAAATTAGCAATGTAATGAGGTAAAGAAAGTGCCTGATTAAAAGATTAGATATAAGATCTAATAACATGTTATTGTGATGCACTTAGACCAGTCCGCACGTACAAAGGTGCCGGGAGACACGAAAGGAGCACGTCTAACTGATTATGCAAGACTAGAGGGAAGCATGCACTTCTACGGGACGTGATAGGGTACTCTGTGGAGGTCCTCTGTGCGGTACATGCTCAGGTTGTACTCGTAGGAGTTTGGTCAGTGCGGTACCACCCTTTGAGTATACCTTGAATGCAATTGTAGTTTGGCAACCAAAAGGCTGTGATGGATAGCGTTGAGTGATTCGGCGGTTTTTCTCGCGAGAGGTTGGTCAGGACCAAATTAAGGATAGTAATCATTGGATACATGTCATCGGTAGTCAGTGTGATGAGGAAAGACTAGAGCTAAACCTATAAACTATCTATCTTCCTATTGAGACGTTGGTTGCGGGAAACGCCAAATTGGATGTTAGATAGTTTGATAGGGGGACATCACTTAGCTCTTGATGTAGTCTTTCACTAGTTGAGGGATGTGCAACGGTGGGGCCATAGCCATCGTGAAAAGAAAGACCATACATGAATATCTGTATTATAAGCCTAATGAAGCGGACATTTACATATATCGAAAGCTCCCGACCGAGTTTCGTGCATCAGATGCAACCCTATTACAGAACTTGGGTTATAATAGATAGTACCATCGTGTGAAGGTCTAGATACATGTATTGGGTGGTGTATTGTGGCGCGGTAGGGATTTACTCTGTGTTGAGATGTGATTAGATTGACGAGTTTGAATACGATGATCTATACACTTACGTGGCATAACGAAATGGTTATGTGCGATTACATGGCGTAATGAATTAGATTTCCGTGCAACGTTGGGCATAGGATGAAAGTTACATATGCTTCAGTGACGTGACGATGGAGACTGTATGACGGGGGTATTATGGGAAGTATCTTGAGATATTGGGTATAGATACGTTTATACTATATTAGGTGATCTATTGGGGGAGTAGATTGGTACGACATGAGTTTAGAGCCTTGAGTGTTGTTAACCCTAATAACCTTTTAATTAATAAAACATAATTGAATGGTATATGTAGGGTTATTTCAGAATGTATAATTTGTCTAGTCACCAGAACTTTTGTGTAATGACCCCCTCTTCATAACAATCGCATGTTGGGTTATGCAAGAGATTTGGTAGCTTTTGGACATTTGTTAGACAATGTTATTATTTCGGTAAGACTATGTATGATTATTTTTACTCATTCCTCTGTGACATGTTTTATAGACCTATGATATATTTATTACCTCTATCTTTTTTGTAGGATACCAGACAAGCCAACTCGAGCTTAGATAGATTGGGATTTAAAAAAAAAAATCGGTCTATCAAAATTCGGGTTGTTACATATGGTATCAGAGCTCAGATTTAGGATTCCTAATTATAGATAGTGAGTGAGTGTATTTGTATTTTATAAATATAAATATACTATATATATACACACCTAGATCTATAAAGGAACCCACTAAGTAGAAAGAGCAGCATATGCTAATAGTTGGGATATTAGTTATGTAACACCCCACATTCCTTAATGTCACCCATATGAGGATTTCATTAAGAAAGCATGAAGCATTGTAGGTATAAAGACAGAAAAACAACATAGAGACTAAGATTTCACAAGACATAAAGTAAATTTACAGCGGAAGAAAACTTTCGTTTATTTAACAGTTACAGAATGTCATGTCTCAAAATCTCAGTCAAAAACAATATCAAAGTAAAATAATGTTATCCCCAAATATAGTCAAAAGAAACAACCTTACCTTGGAAAGAGAGCAGGCAGAAATGAAGAAACCCATTATGATAAAGCTAATAAAGAACTATACACTTTCTCCCTGTAAGCCTGGAGGAAAAGAAAGAGAAAGGAAGAAAGGAAACGGGTCAGACATAAAGCCTGGTGAGCTGCTGGGATTATCAGCCCAACTTACTAAGTTAAGTGAAACAGGTAAGCAGTTGTTCTAGCAACATATAATGGTAGATGTCTATACATTTCTAAGGGTACGATAGTTGATATAAACTGATAACAAGAACTATAAATTCTTATACAAATAGACATGGATGATAATACTAGAAATCAGGTTAGGCAGATTGACTGTTTTGCACTTCTACTATAACATACTAGTCTAACTGAGGTGGTAGACTTAGGCATACGTCCAATGTACCCTAACCACTACCCTAATCGATCGGCTCCCTACTCTGTAGATACCCTGTGCTGGCCCCACAATAGAATGTATCACTCCCTAGAGTGGCAACCCTTCATTTTCCGGATGTGCACAACCATATCTACTGATGTCACGGTCGCCTTATCCCCTTCTGCCTGGCCCATGCATGCACAAGGCCCGGTCGGTTTGCGCCGCCCACACCATCCATCATGTTTGGTTCTCTTACAATCGGTCAGTAAGCGTGCCCCCTTCTCCGCCTAGTACGGAGTACTTTATTTGATACCTACTCCGGGTTACTGACTGAAATGGTCCCACACAATATGATACAAGCTCTCCCCCATGTCTTGTATTCCCCACTAGGTTTTCCACATGTTATATTTACCTTAAAAGGTATCTTTAATTTTATAACCCTAATCTTTCAACCGGTTATGCTCACCTATAGGTGTCTTTAATACATAACCCCCAATCTTTCCAACCGGTTATGCTTACCTATAGGTGTCTTTAATACATAACCCTATTATTTCTACAAGTTATGCTTACCCTAAAAGGTGTCTTTAATTACATAACTTTATTATTTCCATCGGTTATGTATACCACTATGTGTCTTTAATTACATAACCCCAACAGGTTAAGTTTGTGGGCCTATATATACAAATATTACCCACCAACCAAAGATGTACTTAACCCTCCCACTGATTCAAGCATGTTTAAGTTTGTGGGCCTATATATACTAATATTACCCACCTACCCAAAATTTACTTAACCCTCCCACTTATTCAAGCATGCTTATTTAACGGTTAAGTTTGTGGGCCTAAATATACTAATATTACCCACCTACCCAAGATTTACTTAACCTTCCTACTTAACCCCTAACCAAGTTAACATGTTCACATAATTCCTATGGATTCAACTGGTTAAGTGTTTCATTTCATTACCATGTCCAATTATGATTATAATGGGCTAGACCTCCCACATTAGGCCTACACTTATGGATGCTAGATATGCTGGTTGGATCCGGGCAGGCTTCTTCCACAAGTTGGGCCTAACCTCATGTCTTAGCCCAATTCATATTTGTGCACTTAGGATTCTCACATTAGGTTCAACATTAGTGGCTGCTAGATGTACCGGTCGGGTTCGGGCAGACTTCCGCCACTAATGCAACCTAACCTCGTGCCATAGGTGCAGTTATAATTTCTAATTGTAATCCTAGGCATATTTACATAATATTAAATTAAGTATAATCCATACATCCTCTATTTTCATGTTAATTTCCAATACCATTCATTTCAATTAACATGTTTTCCCATACTAATTACTTAATGTCATATTAAGTATAACTTATTCTGATTGACACGTTTTCGCAATAAGATTACTTAATATCATATTAAGTGCAATTAATGTCTTTTCCATACTGATGTTAAATTAACGTACTCTCCAAGAAAACGTTGAGTGAACATGTTTCTCACTTTAATGTTAAATGAAAAATTACATGTCTCCGATATAGATGCTAAATTGTGATGTTTACAAATCAGTGTCAATTAATATATGATTCCAATATCATGCCATGTTTACTTAATTAAATTAACAGTATCAAATGAACATAAACATCTAACTAACATAAATGTTTTAATTAACAACTTCCCCAAACTATGATCATAAATAACTTGTTCACATATCATGAAATGAACATAACATATAATCACATGTTTTTTCAAATTAACGTTAATGCTCACAAATGTCAAACTGACATGTTTCTCAATTAACAAATTTTCCCTAATTAATGTCAACAGGTGATAAATTTCCATATTCCTCAAATTAACACATCCTCATTAATGTTAATTAACATGAATGACAATTTTACTTATTCCTCAAATGAAAATATTCTCTTTTATTGTCAATTAACATGAATGACTAATTACCATGTTTCTATATAATATATATATATATATATATCATCCTTGATGCCAAGTTACTATGTCTAACATATCCATTTTAATGTCAACATATTTCTCAAATTAACATGCATAGATTAATGTTAATTGCATAATTACATGTCATAAATGATAGCAAGTATGCATATATACATCAATTTGACACCAAAAGAACATGTTTTCAAACATCAATACAAATAATTATGTCTACAAATTTAATGTCAATAGGTGGCTACCACATCCCTTAAACTACCCTACCCTTTTTAAATGCTAATGACATACTCTACATATTCCCTTTTAAGCCATATTAACATGTTCACGATTAATATTAAATTTGTGTTCACATATCAGCGCCAAAATTCCATCTTATTCAATGCCTACATGTTCTTCCTTTTGATAAACCCCAATTTATAGCATAAATTCGAATATTCCCCATTTTTTCCTTTTTATCGTTATTGTATACTTTTCAATTCTATGCAATTCAAAAAGGCATACAATACGGTAAATAAAATGAACAGTGGAAAGGGGATAAGGAAGATGAATACATACAAGTAGATAACAGGAAAATGAATAGGCAATTGACAGTGAAAATAAACTTATAAACATTGGTGCTTTTTAGATCCAATACATATCTATTGTCAAATAAATTCTTTTTATTTAGATCACTACAACAACTATTGTATCTATTTAATTATAACTTAGAAGAAATCTGAGTAATCACAGTAGACTCACCATATTTCCAGATTTAGAAAAATCTTCAAAAGCCTTCTTTTATCCTTTTGTTTTGATCCTCTTTCCATTCTTTTTATTTAGCAAGTTATCTTCTCACCATTTATATTAAGGAAAATTTGGAGAAGAAAATAAGATGCACCATGGAATTTTCAAAAGAGGAAGAAGAAAACTAAAGAAGAGGACAGAGGTTATGTTAGATTTGGCTTGTTTATATGGGAGCAAAAAATTGATTTTTGCCATTCGATTAACTCTAGCAATTCCCAAATTAAATCATAGCCGCTCTCTTATTTACTTTGTAATTAAATAGGATATTAAAATACATCTTATATGTCCATTCTTATCTTCATCCAATCCATGACAAAAAGAGAGATTTGAATATACCATTTAAAATGGGTAATCAATGAATATGTTTTAAAACTTATTAAGAAATTGCCACCTATAAGAGAATTGATTACTAGTCTTTAGGAAATAAATCTATAAAATTAAATCAATCAACATGTATGTCAATCAGTGCCTAATTAATTCTCATATGCACAACTAACCAACATTCACAAACATGCAAAGCCATGACAACTAATCTCTAATAGCTGCAAAATATGCATAAACCTCACAACCATTCATAATTAAGATATATTTTTCAATTGATGCAAATTGATTACTAACTTATTTTCAAAAGTGGAAATTAAGTGTATAAATTTAAATCCTACTCTTTTCTTTTCACTAATTTCCCCATAACGTGCAAAGTCAATGCATAATCAAATTATGAATACATCTATTTATACACGCATAAATCTTTCCCTCCAAAATAAATCGATTGCATTTATATTATTTTTTTAATGCATGCATCCACACATTTCCTTCCCCTTTTTGTATTAATTACATTAAATTTTCTTTTACTATAGCCTAATTAATTCGCATGCACGTTTTCTTCTTTTCAACGCACATTTTTAAACTTGTACCTTCTTAACATAATTGCATACATTCACATATATATATATATTCATTTTTAATTTTTCTTCATTAATTAATTAACCCTTTAATTAATTATCTTTACAGTATAATATATCTAATTTTGGGGTATTACAAGTTATGTACACTAAAGAAACAATTATGGAAATTTTAGAATAAGAGACCCTTAGGTGGTTTGGGTGAAAATTGTACAATGTATTTTGTAATGAAAAAAAGAGATGGGTCTCATATGTTAGTGTCTGAAATGTTAGTATTTTGGATTAGTGGGTTTGCAGTAGAGCCTTATAAATTGGAAAAGGGTAAAAAAGGAAAATGGATTAGGAATATATATATGTATATATATATATATATATATATATATATATATATAGAGAGAGAGAGAGAGAGAGATAGAGAGAGATAGAGAGAGAGAGATGATTTTGTGGGAATATTCAGGAAAGTCCAAATAAGTGAGAAACCTAAGTTGAGACTAGCCTCATTGTTAACTTTTAAGAACTTAAAATTTCAGAAGCTTTTAGGTGATAGTTTATGGTGTTATTCAAATATTGACCTAAAAAGTTTACAATTCTCAAAATGTACTAGCTAAATTGTGTAGAAACAAAAAGAGGTATTTTGACATTTGGCAAAAAAAATGTAAGAATCAAATTTGAAAATTACATATTGAGTTTTGAAAAAAAAAGTGGGGCATGTTAACCCGTTTTTAAAAACCTTCAACCCGGATATAATAAAACATGCTACCAACTAAGGTAAAAGTGGTCCATCGCAATAGGTCGATCTCAACACATTGCTCATGGAATGAGTCAAAGTAAATGACAGATCGAGTCGAGGGCCAAAAATGAAAGAAGCAGAATAGATGCATGGGTTGGGCCAAAGATAGATCGGGTCAAATAACACATAAATTTCATGTCATATACGAATTAACTTGGCTCATTACCTATATTTGTAACCCGATTCAATGAGATTAGATACGCATAAAGCAAGGGGAGTGATGGGTCGCATAGAAAATGGTTCGTGCCAAGCTTGGATCGTGTTTAGGAGAAATGGGTTGGTTGTATTTCATATTGCATAAAGCAGAGAGGCATAGGTCATTTCTTTCTAGCACGAAATTATCCAAGAAAGTGAAATGCGCATAAGAAATGATTGCGCTCCAACAAGTGGCACGATGGATTACACATGATTAATGGTGATGGATCGCCCATGATCCCTATGAGCAACAATGCATTAGTTGTTCTAGATTTTGAAGTGCGAGCCACGTGGATTGCAAGTCATTATATATGGACCATGTACACTTCAATGCAAGCTCTAGAACACTCCTACCTCTGCCTATAAATACTAGACTATTCCCACATAAAAGGGGTTAGATTTTCTTCCGCCGAAGCTCTTCCATTATTGTTCTCAAGCATCATTCTTCTCCAGAAACTGCAAAACTTCTTCACCGAGCTTGATTATCTAGATCGAGTCCGATAATCATCGATATTCGTGGAATTCGAGTGTGTTTCTACTGTGGAGTTAGAGAATCATTTGTAAATCATCCCAAATCATTGTAATTATAAATCAATATTGTAATTCAATATGGAGAAATCAATAAAGTGCATATTCAAAGTGGACGTAGGCCTAATCAGTGGATAAACCACTATAAACTCTGTGTTCTACTTTACTTTTATGTTGATCACTGCTATAAATCTTATTTTTTCAGCAATCGAAAGGTGATTTCACACCACTCTGGGTGTTAGCCCATTTTTGGTGTTAACATTTTGGCGCCCACCATAGGGATCGAACCCATGACCACAAGGTTAAGAGCCTTGGTTTGGAAGCTTTAAAGTCGGTTCTTTTACGATAGATTCGCAAGGTTTAAAAGGCAGGTCCATTGAAAGTATTTCTGTTAAGACTGGAAGGTTATTTGACATTATGGAACGTTTGAAGAAGAACAATAAATCTACAAGACTTTCTAAGAATGCTATTGATGATGCCACTGCCTCTCCTCTAACTCACAATCCAACCGTTGCTCAAACTCCGGGAAGTGGTGTAACTAAGGTAGAATTTGATATCGTTGTAGCCTGTTTGCACCAACGGATGGAAATTACAAATAAGATGTTAATGGATAAACTAGATTCTCTCCTAGCCGCCCAAACCGATCATGTAAATTTCAGAGTTGAGATTGATTTGGAAGAAAATGCACATTCCTCTACTTCAGATCGGTCCAGAGGGAGTCTCGATCCCAGTCAAGGAAGGAACTTGGGTGGAGATGAGAATCGTGGTTTCCATGTCGAGGAAGTGGATGAGTCCGACAAAATGTCAGTGTCAAGTGGAAGGAATGGCATCAATATTGATAATTCCAAGGTGAATGTTGATATGCTTAAACAATCCCGATTAAGAGAAAATCATTCCTAGAAATGTGCTTCTCAATTTTTTTTCAAATCTCACCAGAGGGGCAACTACCTATGTTGTAGGTATAGGGCCCCGGTTCACTAACCGTGATCGCTTGCCTAGATAAAGATCTGGGAAAAGGACTGGCGCCCGCTGCATGGAACGATACAATTACGAGGAGTATATTTCAAAAATGATTAAGTGGATCATAAAAGAAAGTTTGGCTAGAAATGAAGATGAAAGTGAGTGGGACTTTGCTCCAATAAAACTCCTTTCGCCGAAAGGATTCAACAAACTGAATTTCCGAAAAAGTTTGTCCCTACAACCATGCCCGTATACAATGGAACCGGTATCCTAATCTTTTTTTGGAAAAATAGGAATGGCATATGAATAGTTCGAGGGCAACAGAGAAGATCAATTGTCTTTACTTCCCCATCTATCTAGAAGGAGTAGCCTCGTTATGGTTCACTAAGCTACTGCTGAAATCTGTAGATCAATTCTCTAATTTGGCAAGGAAGTTCAAGGAGAAATTTATATTGTATACCTCAAATGCCAAGGACATCATGTCGCTATCAGGATTAAGTCAGAACCAAAGAGAGTCAGTAAAGGTTTTTTTAATTGCTTTAATACTGTGGTGACAGAGGTTGGAAATCCGGAGCCCACGATGATACTAATAGCATTGGTCTGAGCCGTGGATAAAAGCACTAAGTTTGGAAAGTGGGTAAATATAAAAGAATCCAATGCACTCAAAATATTAAACAAAAAGGCTAAAGAGTTCATGGGGTTGGAAGACTTCCCATCTACCACCCAAAATATAGTCGGGAGCAGTATTGTGGAAGACAAGAAAGGTGATGATACTCGGGGCAATAAGAAGGATGTCGAGGGATAGAACAAAGGAAATGAAGGGAAAGAAAAGAAGAATGGCAAGAGGCTTTTCTTTTTCAAATCGAAGAGTCAACCCCTCTGAGTGATACCCCAGGAAATATCTACTTTACTACCAAAATTGCAGGATATTATCTGAAACCATCGCAGTTGAAGATAGGGGACAAGATAACGAATTCTGGAAGATTCTGCCATTTTCACAACCAACCTGGTCACAACATCGAATGAATGCTGACATTTAAAGAGCTTGATTGAAGAAATGATTAGGCAGAATAAGTTGCAACAGTATGTCAGAAAACCACAAGCCGCAGATCCTTCTCTAGCCCCTCAGGGATAAAGTGTACCCGCCAATAAACCAGGTTTGAATGATAGAGCTCTAGCACAAAATAATGCAAGACCAGTGACCAATACATATCCGGCGGTCCTCATCCTGCGGATAAGAGTAGGGTGAGATGAAGAGATATGCCAATTCTCTGAAGTACGCTCCAGGGAAGAAAGATGCTTGATCCTTAATAATACCATTCACGTAAAGCAGTAGAAAGTTTCCCATGATGACATTAAGTTCAGAGAGAAAGATTCGGAAGGTATGGTAGCTCCAACCCTTGATCCAATAGTGGTCACAGTCGTAATAGGTCTAGCGATGATCAAAAGAGTGCTAGTTGATTGCGGTGCTTCTGTTAATGTCCTTTTCCGAAAGACATTCAATCTGATGAATCGTTCCATGACCGATGTGCAAGCTTGTCAAATGAAAATCCAAGGGTTCACGGTGAGCCAAAGCAGCAGATTGGAATAATTGACTTGCTTGTGGAGTTAGAAGAAGGAGAGAGAAAAGCTATTTTGAAGCAAACCTTTTTGCTTGTGGATGAAATTTTAACTTATAATGCATTCCTGTTAAGGCCTGCTTTGGCTGTTTTCAAAATTGCACTAGCACAATGGTGTTTAACGATGAAGTTTCCCACAAAGAAAGGTGTTGGTGTGGTAAGAGGAGAACAGAGTGCTGTTAGGGAATGTTACATCACTGAATTGAGGGAAGCTAAGTAGAAGGATAAATGAAAGAGTGTGGAGAGCCCTCTCCACATTCGCTAACCCATCTCATAGAAACTAAAGCATGACCCCTGCACTAGTGAGCATAACAGGTCTCAGAAGGAAATGGATCCTCAAAAAAACAGCGTAGGAAATAATCAGGCAGTGCCCGCGGAGATCAAGATACCTATCACAGTTCATCGAAGGGATCCTAATCGAGTCTTGAATGTCGGGTCTCAATTGGACCAGAAGTTGCAAAAGGAATTTATTGTTTTTCTAAAGGCTAATTTAGACGTATTCACTTGGAGTCATGCCGATATGTGTGGCATATCCCGGAAGTTGCAGTTCATGCAGTGAATATAGACCCTCGCGTCTCACCTATAAAGCAGAAGAGAAGAATCCAAGGCCTATAAAGGTCAATGGATCTGAAATAAAAAGTGGATAGATTGATGGAAAATCGCTTCATAAGAGAGTCCATGTATCCGGATTGGGTATCCAATCATGTATTGGTGAAGAAGCGAATGGCCAATGGCGCGTATGCATAGATTACTCGGATCTCAACAGGGCATGCCCTAATGATAGCTTTCCCGTGGTATAATTTATTAGTTAGTAGATTCAACAATAGGGCACGAACTGTTATCATTTATGGATGCTTATTCGGGATACAATCAAATAATGATGCACGTGCCAGACAAGGAGAACAAAAGCTTCATCACAAATGTAGGATTGTATTGTTATAAATTCATGCCATTTGAGTTGAAAAAAGCATGGGAAACTTATCAACGACTTGTTAATGCAATGTTTAAGTCATTAATTAGTAGGACCACAGAAGCTTCTATTGACGATATGCTTGTTAATTCGAAGAAGGCGACCGATCACATGGAGAATTTAGCTGAAATGTATAGTGTTTTAAGAAGATATGGCATGAAGTTGAATCCACTCAATCGAATCCCGGAAGTTCCTAGGATTTGTGGTGAATGTCAGGGGCATTGAAGCTAAACTACCCAAATCTTTGCATTGAGAGAAATACGAGATCCTAGAACTAAGAAAGAGCTCCAAAATCTAAATGGGAAGATTTCTGCATTGAATCGCTTCATCTCGAAAGCAACCGACACATGTTTTCCATTTTTTGATGCATTGAAGAAGGGAAAGAAGGATTCCGAATGGAGTTTAGAATGCCTGACGACCTTTGAAGAGCTAATCAAACACATGGAAACACCCCGGATGCTTTCTAAGCCTAATTAATAAAGGAGAGGATTTTTTCTATATTTAGGATTATCCTCCCATGCTTTGAGTGCGACCTTGGTGTGAGAGGATTCAAAGATTCAACAGCCCTTATATTACATCAGCAAAAGGCTCTCTGGGCTGATGAATCCCAAGCTAGAGAAACTCACATTTTGTCTGCTCGTTGCCTCAAAGAAGATCAAGCCATATTCAAGCCTAATCTATTAAAGTTCTTACATATCAGCCGCTAAAGCAAGTCTTGTTTTGCCCTGAAACTTTTGGTCGGTTGTTGAAGTGGAATATTGAGCTTAGCCAGTATGATATCACATACTACCCCAGAAGAGCGATTAATGGACAAACCATAGCAGATTTCATTGCCGAATTCATGGATAGAGGTATTGAGGAGGAAGAACCAATAAATGTAGTGGTCCAGTGGAAGTTATCTATCAACGGGGCCATAAATCAGTACTATTCCGAGGCAGGAGTGGTTCTAGAGACTCTCGAAGGACGTTCAGTGTGCTAAGCATTAAGACTGGAGTTTCCATTAACAAAAAATGAAGCGGAATATGAAGCATTGATCGTTGGACTGAAAATAGCCAAAGAATTAAATCTGAAATCTTTGTAGATTTTTAGGGATTCGTAGCTGGTAGTGTGTTAGGTCCAAAGAGAGTATCAAGCTAAAGGAGGAATCCTTCCTGCTTATCTGTCAAAGTCTTGGGAGCTCCTGAACAACCTTGACTATTACACCAAAATTCATATCACCAGAGAAGAGAACATGAAGGCTGATTCACTCGCTAACTACGCCAGCATAGGAGATGCTCAGTTGTTAGGATCAATGCCCATGAAGGTCCTCTCCAATCCCAGTACTGACGATACTGATGTTGACTGGGTCATGGAAATCGTTGAAGAGCAAGAATCACGGATGACTCCAATAAAAAAGTACCTCCTCAATGGAGTTCTCCCAACAGACCCAAAGAAACAAGAGAAGCTACTATGGAAGGCCCCCCTTTTTCTCATGTAGAATGGTCATATATACTATCGAGGCTTCTCTACGCCTTTGCTTCGATGTGTTACCAAAGAGGAATCTAGAACAATTTTAGCAGAATTGCATGGAAGAGAATGTGGAGGACATTCGGGTGGTCAAACATTGGCTAAAAGATTCTTCGGTATGGTTATTTCTGGCCTGAGCTAAATCGAGACTCTGTAGAGTACATAAGAAAGTGTGATAGATGCCAAGGATTCTCCAAAATTACATGAGCCATATACATAGAATTAACTCACATGGTCAGCCTATGGCCATTTGTTGTTTGGGGAATTGATCTGATTAGAGCATTACCGACTGCCAAGTCCATCATGAAATATGCCATTGTAGTCATTGATTACTTCACTAAGTGGGATGAAGCAGAGTCACTTGCCACCATTGCCTCAAAAAAAGTTATTAACTTTGTGTTTAAAATATTATTTGCAGGTTTGGTGTACCTCAAAAAAAAAACAACGGACAATGGAACTCAGTTTTAGAGTGAGGAATTCAAGAATTTATGTGCAAAGTACAAGATAAAGAAGAGCTTTGCAGCTGTGGCCCATCCGCAGGAAAATGGGCAAGTGGAAGCAGTGAATAAAATTATCAAACCAACCATCCCAAATCGACTGGAAAAGGCTAAAGGTGGTTGGGTAAATGAGCTTATGCTTACACTCCGGGCATATCGAACGACTCACATATCTACAACTGGGAATACACCGTTCCCTTTGGCATTTGGCTCCGAAACAATGATTCCCGTAGAATTGGAAATTCTCACTCATCGAAGAGTTCATTTCAATCAAGCATAAAACGAGCAGCTACAATTGGAAGCTCTTGATCAGCTTGAAGAGAAAAGAGATGAACTCGAGCTTCAGATTGTAGCACACCAGAAAAGGATAGCCAGGCACTTCAGCCCCAAAGTTCGATAGAGAACCTTTGAAGTTGAGGATCTCGTATTAAATCGGGTGATGACTAGCATTGGAGTATTTGGGCCTGTTTACACCAAAAATGGTCTAAACACCCAAGGTACTAAGCCGTACTTCACCAATTTAGTAAGAAATAAATGGAACCGTATTCAATCAGCAATTAAAAACGAAAAATGTGAGAAAAGGAAATTAGACATGAGATTTATAGTGGTTCAGCCGTTATTTAGGCCTACATCCACTGTGAAGATGATTTTAATCTTATAACGGGGATTACAAAATACATCAATTCTCTCTTTTCACACATCCCTATACTCACACAGTACATCCTCGTTTATTTATTTCAAATCCTGGAATTGTACAAGGGAATGGTAAAATCTGAGGAGAAGGAGGATGGATGAATGATTGAGAAAGAGGATGCTTCCGTCTTCCATGATCATAAGATTGTTCTTGACACCATGGCTGAATCAGTGGTTGAAGATAGAATTTGGCAGCACTTCATGGTCTCAAAAATTGGGATCCCCTCTATGTTGGTAGCCATGGTGTATTTATAGGTGAGCTCCCCTTGGGAAACGACCTGAAGTCTATTTATGCCAACTACGGATCACTCACTTTATTAATTACAACCATGCCATTGACTAGTTGTAGCAAACTGTCCATGGCTGCATTTAGTTACCACATGCGAGCGACTCAATGGAGCGAGCGTCTTGATTTGTTGTGCGAATCTATAGGAGCGGGCGTCCATGTGAGAATGATTGCTTTGAGACATTTTATAAGAGTGAAACGTGGGACTGGAATCGATTCTCCTTTATTCCTTGTGCGACCGACCTTCTTGGTTCCAGGTCGCTCGACCTTTTGCTGTCTTTGTATGGCGCTGTTTGTCCCTACAGCTGTGCCATAAAGTCGCTGCGCCTATATTGAATGGGCGATTTGCTCTGCTTTTGTGTTTGAGAGGCTTACAGGATATACGACCTTGATCTTTATCAGGCCGCACTTCTCATAGCATATCGTGCCATTATCTTTGGTTGTACTGATTGACTTGACTTGACTTTCCTTGGGTTTGATATTTGGGTCTTGCTCTGTGCGGTTGCATCCTGTTCTGTTGCGAGTTGTCTAAGCGCCTCAGATAACATTACACACAACTGACTCTGATGGTGTCCGTTCTGCATCCTTTGCTCAATGTGCGTATGGATTTTTGAGGGATTAACACTTGCCGCTCGAAGTCTGTGATTTCTTTTTTATAAGGAATTACTGGCTTCGACACGTTTGATCGCACATTGTTTGGTAGACTTGTTGAGGGGTCGTTCGTGCAAGGGGTTACGATTGCTTCATTGTAGCTGATTGGTATTGTCTCTCTTTTGTGAGCGAAAGGCTTGATGTATCTTTTTGGTTATTGTGCGAACAGTTGAATTTCGGGATGCCAACTGGAGCTTGATGGGACACTTATTTGAGTATCATGCTGATGTCGTGAGATTACTCTGGATAGATGCCTTTTAATCTCCCTTTCTGTTTTCTTACCTGTGCACATTTAATTGGCTTTCCATGCATGCCTACGTGTGCTTGTTTTGAGAGATTCCCCAATCGCCCAAATGCTAAGCCCACTAATCTTAATATAGGGCAGCCTTTCGTACGAGCGACCGGGTAGAGATATTACTTTGGTTAGCCAATTATTTCGTCTGTCTTTTATATATTATTTTGCTTTCTTCTTTTTCTCTAGAAGAGGACTTTTAATGGCAGCGCTACTCTGAGCAATCCTCTTTTCTGCTTGGATTCCTTTTATATCTCTTGATTACTCTAGATCTTTCATCGTTCTGATTTACAGTTGTGCACAGCACCGTTGTCGAAGCCTCCGCAATCTCGAGATCGATTTGGCTGGACTGTTTTCCCAGATTCAAGACTGTTCGCTCGTTTGTAGGTAAATTTCTTCTTTGATTTTATCACGATCCAATTTCGAAGCATGAATTTCAACCATGCGGATTTGGGGGTTTCTAAGTAGGGTTTCTCCTTTTCTCGTAATTTCAGGAAGCAATCCATGTCGGATCAGGTCAAAAGGTCTGATCGAGAAGAAAGTTCTAATCAGGTTGTGTCTACGGCCAATGTTGTCTCTTCAATAGATGTTGCGCAAGATTTTCCACAATCTCGTGCACTTTCTAAAATACCTAGTGAGAGGCACCCGACGGAGCATTCTCCCAGCTCATTCCATCAACTGTGCAAACAATTCGGTATTTCGGAGAAAGAAGAGGCCAAGCTGCCTGGGGTAAAAGAGTTCGCGGATATCTCTCCCAAAGGATATGTTGCCATTACTCATGGCATGTTGGTAAGCGGAGAAGTTCCTCCCTTTAACCCCTATATAAAAATGATTCTCCAGAGCTTGGCTATTGCCCTGTATCAGTTGCATCCCAATGGTTATGCGATTTTAATAAGCCTTTATATCCTTTTTATGAGGGAAAAACATCGGGCTCCTTCGTTTAAGGATATATGATCATTATATGCTTTCAGGACGAGAAACCAGCATCCCTCATTTTTCTTCGTGGAAAGCCGTGTTTCAAAAATAATTACTGGCTTAGTAGACAGTGTGTGAGGATTTCCTAATCAGTACTTCTTTGTCTGATGTCCTGATAATTTCTGCGGCTTTTGGATGGAAGGCAGTAAGTATTTTCGCTCTTTAACTTACATCTTGCCCCCTCCACCTTTTCCTAAGAATCTTTTGGATATACTGCAGCGCTTCCTGACCAAAGCATACCCTTCGACCAAGATTTATGCAACTCATTATTAGCTGTTGATGAGGGCAAGAGAAATAAGAAATTCTTGATCACTGAAGGGTTCTTAAGGCAATACAATTTGCTTTCCTCTCTGTACACCTTCCCGGTGGTTACTTCCGATAAAAAAGAAGCTATCAACAGATCCCCTGCTAAGAAATCTTCAAAAGAGGGATGTTCTGGTGCTGTGGGGAGCAGCGAGGCATCTTTCAAAAGAAAAGCAACCTCTGCCAAAAAGGTAGTATCCAAGCATCCAAGGCGCAAAGGTTCTAAGACCTCAGTGGTCTTGCACGAAGAAGATGGATCTTCCTTAGAGGAAACTACCCACGACCCATGGAGACACGAACATGACTTCTTTGAAGATTATTTCGGATCAAGTGCGGGAAGCGGAAAAGCTCGATGAAACTGTAGTAGCTTCTAAAGAAAACCCGGGAGGTGGAGAGAATTCTTCTGAGGACAACCAAGAGGAAGATGGTTCAGAGGTTTTTAAAGGTCTTGATCCCCATGACTTAGCTGAAGACCTTGTCCAAAGTGAGATCGCTACTTGATCATTTATATTTCAAAAACCTTTTAATCGTAAGAATTTTACGAAAAAGACCCCTTGTTTCTGGGTCAAAGTGATATCTCATAAAGTCTGCAAATGCTTTAGCCTCGTTGTTTTCATATATTCTATGTATCCACTTTCTTGGTTTTCTTTCTCATCTTTCTACGATTAAGGTGCTTAGATCTTCTTTTTTCTCTTAGATCCAAAAATGGGATCATCTTTACCAGACAGTTTCTCCCGGCAATTTGCTTTCGTCATTGTACGAAATGTCTTGCAATCCAGTCTTTCCCACTGCCTCAAGCGTCCCTGTCCACCTTCAGATCTTTTAACCCAAGATGCTCTTGAAGCACCACTAGCGAGTTTGCTAAAGAAGAGGAAGCACAACCGATCTTGGGTATCTGGAGGAGAAAACCAAGATGACGAGAGGAGAGAAGGTGATGGTAAACAAGATAAGGATAGGCTTCGTGGGTCCTCTGAGCCGACTGAACCTTTATGCCCCAATTCTTTGGTCCCTATGGAATCGTTGCCCAAATCCTCTATGCCTAATGCACATGCTCTTTGTCAGATCCAAGCGATTCTTGACAGACCTTCCTATAGAGTCACACCCGGAAATCCTAAGTTGAAGGATAGGTTCAGAGACTGGGACCTAAGGGGAATGGACCTTGACTTGGACTTGTCTCCACATGATGACCAGAGTACCGTCGGGGAGTTGAGCGCTATAAAAAATTATGTGACCTCCCAGCTTGCCACTGTCATGGGTCAGCTTGAAGCTCAGTTAGAAGAGGCCAAAAATACTTCCAGAGAGCGATTCGAGTCTTGGAACAGGTTCTGCCTCGAATTTCAGAAGTTGAATACTCAAGAGCGTATCGAGCTTATGGAGAACGATAAGACTGAATTGATCCATGTGATCAAAAGTCAGGCAGCCCAAATTGCATTATTTAAGGATGGGAACAGTATGATGAACAGCTTGGAGGCTGACAATAGAAAACTTCAAGAGGATATTGAAGCCACCAGAAGACAACTTGATGAGGCTCGAACCGACCGCGAATTTGCTGAATCTTAATTAACTTCTATATAATAGGCTGTGGTTTCTTGTTGGCAGGAGAAGGCAATGCTCAAAGGTAAGCTCGCTTCCCAAAATAGGGTCCTTGAAACTTTAGAATAAGATAAAGCGAGGTTAACCAGTGATCTTGAGCAGGCCAAAATTAAAACTGAAGAGACCCTATTTCGATTTTACACCCTTAGTGTTATGACCCGCGGAAGCTTGAGCTATCTGAACAAGGACTTCCCCCATACATTAGCTCTTGTCTGGGAGCAAGTACTTAGCTATTCCAAAGACAAGGATGACAGTGCTCTACAAGAGGCCCTCCTTAAGGCAATAGATCACGATGTGTTGGAAGAAGGTAGGAGAATACTGGCCGATGGCCGATGAACGAGCTCAATCCCTTGGAAAAGAAGTCCAGAATGTTGCTCTTGTTCATGCCCCCAATCCTGCAAAAGACAGTGCTTCAGGATCCCAAGTCCTCCTAACAGAACCTTCTGTTGCTGATGAAGGTAGTTCTAAGGTTCATTTGGTTGATGACAACAGTGTACCTGAAAACATTGCCAATCACTACAACAAAAACAGCATATTACAACTTTAATTTTACAACGGTGGTAAAAGCACCGTTGTAATAAATGTTTTTTGCAACTTTTTCCAGAGAAGTTGTAATAAATTTATTTTTAACAACTGTGTTATTTTGACGGTTGTAATAAAAGCCTATCACAACTTTTATTTTTTGACTGTTGTAATATATGACTATATTTTAATATTAATTATTTTCAATAAATAATTTTTAATAATTAATATTAACAACTAATTAGTAATTATTAATTAATAACCTATATATTAATATTTAATATTTAATTAAAAATACTTCAGTAAATAAATAATTCATGCTAATAATTAGTAATTGACAACCAATTAGTAATTATTAATTAATAATCAATAAATACATATTAATTATTTAATTAAAAATACTTCAATAAATAAATAATTCCTACTAATAATTACTAATTAACAACCGATTAGTAATTATTAAATAAAAATCAATATATAAATATTAAATATTTAATTAAAAATAATTATTTATAACTACTTCATTATTAAGTACTAGTAATTAATTAGTAAGTAATAACTAATCTACGGTTAATAATCAATTAATTAATAATCAATAAATAAATAGCAATTAGTAAATATTTAATTTATAATTAATCATGACTATTAGTAGTAATTAATATTTAGTATATAATATTTTTTAACAAGTAATCGTTAATTAATCTTGACTTTTGTATGTAACTATTTATTACCAATTCGTGTTCATATGTTACGATTGTTTAAGCAACTTTTGACAATAAGGACATGTTATCAATCATAAATAATTAACTATGCAGATTTCTCACTCATGCATTCTTTTGTATTTTCAAATAATGTCGTTGTTTTCGTTTCTTTCCATGGGTGCATCATCTTTTTTTGCCAAACTGGATACGCATCTTGTTTTTGGCTCCAAACTCCGAAAATTTGGCTCTACACCCAAATTTTTGCTTTTTAATCCATTTTTCCCTTGTCCCTCTCTCTCTAATTCACTTCTTATTCTATTTTCCCTCTTTTGGTAACCCTAATCAATTCCAACAGCCCAGTAATCCCTAGCTCCATCAATAGCCGAAATCAAGCAAACTCATACAGAGGTGGAAGCAGGTAGGCGTTCAGCTGCCAAGATGAACCAGTTCGCCTTCGCTGAAGTCGAGGTGTGCCCATCCGGCAGTTAGTGCGCGGATTTCTCTTCCCTTGTCCAAGTCGAAGGCCACTTGAGAACCGTTAATCGAAGCCGAACGGAAACCAACCTTTTCCCCCTTCTAAATCAAAGCACCCGTCACCGGAACCGCACCTGAACCGCAGCAGCTCCTCCACCTTTCGTTGAAGCCGCCTCGTCGAAATCCATGAACCCCTTTTGAAATCGTAGCAAAGCCCAGCAGACCAAGTTTTCCTCCTCATCGCTGTAATGGTGAATTTTCACTCACAATTTACCTTATTTTCAAGTAACTTGATATCAGTAATAACTAGGATATAATAGGTAAATTGTCTTGGTTGTAGGTGCTGTTGTATGCACTTTGTGATTCAGATACACACTTTTTGATGAATAAATGGAATGAGCTAAGTTTAAAATACTGAGGTGTAAAATAAAAATAACAGACAAGTGCTTTAAGGTTCTAAAGGTCTTACAGTTGAATCTTTAAAATAGCACAATGAGCGTTATGCTTAAATAAAGTGCCGGTGTTATTTAGATTTATTCAGGTGTTAACTTCGTACTTGGACCAAAGTGTGTGCTTATGCATAGATTCATTTTAACCGACTACACTATTGAACAGGGTAAGGATATTTTTCAGGCCTTCTATAAGAAGGATCTTGTAAAAAGGTTGATGTTGGGGAAAAGCGCTTCTATAGACGCTGAAAATTCAATGATAAGCAAAGTAAAAATGATATTTCTCTTGAATAGAATTGTTTCTTGATTTTTATTTTAACTAGAGAAATCTAAACTTTCAATAGCTCCTGGTGAAAATATTTGAAATGTTTAATATTGATTTTCAGGTCAAAACGGAATGTGGAAGCCAATTTACTACCAAATTTGAAGGAATGTTCAAGGTACCTATGCAAAAATTAACTGAAGGAAGCTAGTGATATACTTTTGTACATTCTACTATGTTTTAAAAATCCAACTGATTAAACCATGCTTTGGATGTTACTTAAATCAATTACTGTTGTAGATAAATGTTTAACTCAGAATACTCCCAAGCCCCAACATCCATTAATGTGTAAACAGGCAATAATAAAGTTAATCCAGTATATCATCAATAATTATGGCCATAAACGTGAAAGGAAAATAGTTCCTTGTATGAATCGTGAAACAAGAAAAGTGCTGTCCTTTTTGACCAATTATGGTCGTCTTATAACCTCAGTTGACAAATTTTAGGATTTTGCTACGGGGAGAAAATGAATTTTCAGTCAAACTGTAAGAACAGGATACTTGGGGTTATTTGGAGGAATTCACCGGGGCATTTTGGTAATTTGCTTTGTGATCCGTCGTAGAATATTGATTTTGCCGTAGATTTTTACAAAATCATTTTTGATCCTTTGCAGCGTTCTTGCCATACTCGAGTGACCAACAAGGGGTGAGGAGTGGAATTCTTGCACCAAAAAGATAAATGGCGTAAAGATTTCCTTGTCTTCGACTAGTGTACTCCCGTAGGATATGCAATTTTTTGTGGATAACTTGTGCTTGTACTAAGTTGCTTTGTAACGGTCAAGCATGTAATAATGTACGAAATGTTGTCTAAAACTTATTGTTTGTAATACTGAATATTTGAGTATTTTAATAAATTAGTTTGCAAATAACTGTAATATCGGATTTGCTTATGAAGTATTTCTATATTTAAAGTATTGTTCTTTTCAATTGCAAAAGATGTTTTTTTTTTAAATTCAAATGTCAATCACAACGGTGCATAACAGTTGTAGTAGATTTTATTACAACAGTGCATAACTATTGTAATAAAGTTTATTACAACGATGGAAAAAAGTTGTAAAATATACATATTACAACAGTGTTGCAACAGTGCAAAAAGTTGTAAAAGATATTAATCTATTACAACTTCTTAATACACGACGGTTTGCCCACCGTTGTAAAATGTATATTACAACGGTGTTCCACCGTTGTAATAGGGTCATTTTGTTGTAGTGAATTGATGTACTGTTGTTTTGCATTTTGCAGTACCAACTTTTTAACCGTGTATCTTTGTGACAAATTTGTATTTTGCTATTACTCGTTAGCGTTGTTACGCTGTAACTTATCGTAATTTATGTTGTGTTATGCTTTTATAGGTTGTGTGATGGTTACGTTTTTACGCCGTCCATCGTCAACAACGTTAGTTTGCTTTTAATTTTAGGACATCATATGTCTTCTTTTGCCCCTTTTTTGAGGGGTTTAGTTCTTATTATGCATATGTTCGCATTCTTTAATGGCCTGGTAATTCAGACTTTTAAAGTTTATTTTTGGACGCGCATTTTATAAGGTTTAGGTATCTTGCTGTACATTTAATCCTGTTCTTCATTGATTTGGCGTCCCAAATCCTTCGGAAACTCGATTGAATGCATTTCGTATATTCAATGTGTGTTTTCTTTTTTATGTACACAATCCCATATCTCACTACCCGAGCCTTTCGGGGACTGGTTTTGAGTATGTGTCCCTATGGGAGGACTTGGGTTACAATTTTCGGCCCAAATTCGATCTTATTTGACCTGGTTATTATGATCAAATGGAGACCTAAATTGGACACCTCCATGCGATTAGGATTTCTGATACCCCCTTTCGGCTAGGAATATTGGTGTTGTAATCCAATCTTGACTTTGTTTGACTTGATTAACAAAAAAGAACAAGAATGGATACCCCCTTTCGACTAGGATTTCTGTTTTTGCGCTGGTCTTTCCAGCATGTTTATGGGACCTTCCGATCCTAGAACTGGTGTTATCCAGCCTAGGTTTTTTTAAAAGAAAACAAAGAGTGCAACCTCCGGATTTTGGTGTGCTCTCCATGAATTGCTTTGGAATGATTCTTTCCCTTTGAATTCAGAAAGACGGTGGGTTTGACTATCCTGCCTGATTTGACCAATGCTTTTGGTGCATGACGCACGATTTGCCCTACATTAGACACCAATTATGAGCATTAGTTCGCAAATAAATTTTGTTTTTCATGAGATTACTATCCGTGAACGAACATCTTTTATCATGTAGAGTTTTTTCTTAACACAATAAAGGTAAATCACAGGTCATTTCATGGAAATACAGCTGGAAAAAACAAACTATAAAAATTGTAAAAATTAGAAAAAATGGGGGTCCGCATTTGCAGTTCTGGATACTGGGTCACCCAGTGGCCGCTAGTCAATGATCGGCCGTAAGTCTTCGGGCACCTGGGTTATCTCGTGCGACCCGGCCTGATCGGCAACCTTACCTTGCCTCTGACTTTCTAATGCGTTTTGAGGACTCTTAACATATTGCTGCAGCTGATTTTCCCGGATGAGTACTTCAATTAATTTTATCAAGTGTCAACATTCATTCATATTGTGCCCAGGTTGATTATGAAAGTGGCAGAACTTTCCGTTATTTGCCGGTTGTTCCATGATTCTTTGTGGTTTTACCTAAGGAAATATACTTGAGTCCTTTGTAACACCCCGTATTTTCTGAGAATGTTAAACTAACAAATTAAAGTATACTTAATTTTTAAGAGAAGAATTAAGGGAAGCGGGTTGCGCCTTTGTGTTCGCCTTGGAATTCTGCTTGAGATAGAGTCTGAGTTTGCATAAATCGGACTCTGTATGAAGGACTTATGACCTTCAGAAGATTCAAGAATTTAAATAATAATACAAGCCATAAATTCAAAATCCCCAAAGCAGGCTGGGTGGGAAATTTCCCGCCCAGAGATCAAGTCGACCTGTGGTCGACCTGGGTACATAGGTCGACCAGGGGGTCGACCTAGGGGTCGACCAAGGGGTTGACCTGGGGATCGACCTTCCCCTCGAGCCAGATCTGAAACCTGACGTGTTTCTTGATGTGACGATTTTCTGACTCATTAGGGCTTGTGTGGAAAATTCTAGTTGGTTCTCTTAGGTTTGAATGGCTTTGATTGGTCCTAGGTTGATCTAACGGCTCTTATTAAATCAAACTTCTATATAAGCAACCTAAATCTAAACCCTAAACCACACAAATTCATACTAAGAACCGTCATGCTGTCAACCTAGAGTAGCCACCATTCTCCTTCAACTAGAAAGCAAGATTAAAGCTACGAATCAAATCAAATCTAAATTAGAAGAACAATTAGTCTACATCAAGGGAGAGCTATTCAGTTTTAGAATACAGTTCCAGAATTCAAGACCGTTCTGTAATTTGTAAGTTCACGTTACTTTTAGAAATAAAAGTTAATTGTGATTCTGACATTGTAATAAATCTGGATCTGAGATTATGCCTATTTCTATCTGTCTTTCTGTATCCTTTGGATCTATCTCATTGATAATATTATGTCCATTCTTTGTCTCTTCTTTCCTTCTTCCCTTTTTATTTTATAGCCAGGCTACTGCAATCCTGAGCTAAATCTCATAATAGATGTACGTACGTTGGAAATAAAATTGGGCGTAATATATGATTTGAACATGGCCAACACTAAAATAGGGCATAATATATGATTTGGACATGACTAGCGCCAAAATTGGGAAAAGTATTAAATTATATATAACTGGGCATAACTTATTTGTAACGGATTTGAGGACATAACACTTGTTGTATTTAAAACATAAAGTGTATCGAACATATGACTTGAGATTTGAGGCATAAAGTATATTGGACATATGACTTGGGATTTGGGGCGTAAATTGAACTGTAAACATGTAAGGCATAGTACACGTTGTGGTTTAATACCTCAAATTTGGGGCATATTATACATGATTGTTTACGTCTTGGAAGAAGGAAATTATTGTGTATAGCGATATATGGCTTAGGCATGAAACCCTATAGTAAGATAGGGATAACTGTTAAATGTGAACACGCCTAAAATGGGATTTTAGGTAATTGGCATGCACTGTAATTAAAGGCTATAATTTGGCATAGTTTATACTGTGAATCATGATTGGGGTAATTTGACATGAATTATGAATATGTAATTTGATATACTGAACCTAGAATTAGCTTGAACGACAAAGTATGAAAAATCTAGATTGGGCACAAAACTATAAATTAGAATATTAATCTAGATTGAGCATAACCATTGGTTAAGATGCCAAGCATAATGTATATTGTAATTTTGGGGCATGACTATTATTACAAACTTGGGAAGATTAGGTGTAGCCTATTTTGAGTAATAACTCGAAATTGAATTTGGGGGCCATAACTTGCAATTAGCTTTGTTGGGCATAACTTGAGAATTGGAATACTACTCGTTGGGATAATTAGCATATAAATCTAGACTTGGGCATTTATGGAAAATGTGGCATAATATGAAGTTGACAACAATTGTGAATAATTTACATATAATCTGTAAATATGTAAACTAGTGAAAAGATGAATATGCCTAACCCGAGGTTAGATTGAGTTTCGGTGTAAAACCGCCCGGAACCGCCCGGCACATCCAGTAACCACAACAACACCTATCTAATGTGATAGGTTAGTGCATCATACCCAAGAAAAACCCGAGGTTAGATTGAGTTGTGGTGTAAAACTGCCCGGAACCGCCCCGCACATCCAGTAACCGCAACAACACATATCTAATGTGAGATGTTGGTGAATTAATAAATCAATTAATGCTAGTGAACTAGTGAGACATGCTAAGATGAATGGGTAGGGTAAGTAATAAGAAACACTTAACCAATATAACTTGATTTGTGGTAAGGTTAAGTTTAAACAAGAGGGCAACACTTAACCAATATAACTTAATTTTTGGTAAGGTTAAGTTAAAACAAGGGGGCAACACATAACCAATATAGCTTGATTTGTGGTAAGGTTAAGTTAAAACAAGGGGGCAACACTTAACCAATATAACTTGATTTGGGATAAGGTTAAATTAAAACAAGAGGGCAACACTTAACCAATATAACTTGATTTGTGGTAGGGTTAAGTTAACACAAGAAGGCAACACTTAACCAAAGTAACATGACAAATAGGTGGGTTAAGTTAACTTGAATTGATTGATGACACTTAACCAATACAACATGATGAACACGTGGGGTTAAGTTAACAAGAAACACTTGACCAATATAACTTGATGGACGAACGGGGTTAAGTTGATAGGAAACACTTAACCAATCCAACATGATAAGTGAGGAGGGTCAAGAAACACTTAACCAACATGACATGATGAATGGGTGGGTTAAGGTATTATGAGTGGACAACACTTAACCATTAAGTAAACATGCTTGAATCGATGGGAGGGTTAAGTACATATCGGGTTGGTCGGTAATATTAGTAAATATAGGCCCACAAAACTTAACCATTAAATAAACATGCTTGAATCGATGGAAGAGTTAAGTACATATCGGGTTGGTGGGTAATATTTGTAAATATAGGCCCACAAACTTAACCAATAGGAAACCCTAGTAATGGGGACCCATTTCAGCAGTAACCCACATAGATGTATCACGGTACCCTAAAACTAGGCAGGGTGGGGCACGATTACTGGGCTGATTATAAGCGGTCAAAACAGCGGCAGGGGGTACGTCAGTGTAGGTTCCGACGGTTTATGAGCGTGCACGTACTCCGGAGTGGGAAAAAGCAGGACTGGGTACTAGTAGTTATACACTGTGCATCTTGAATCGTGTCGGGTCGCTGTCATATGGATTGATACACCTTATGGTGGGACCATCACAGGGTATCTACATGCAAGATAGGGCCGATTGACACAAACACATGGAACATTAATGCAAGTAAGGAGACGATCGATAGAGTAGTAAGGATACATCTAACATGTTCATGGCAATTAGGCAGATTGAGGTGGAATCCTCACGATAGATGTACACCTGAAGGCTATCGCAATTGCGGGGATTGGGATCACGTTATCATATTATCATTTTATACAGATTACTAGTCAGGACACTAGATAGGTGGTGCAGAGATATAGAAATCGGAATAACAGGGTAGTAGCGAAGCAGAGAAAAAGTAGAAGCGCATTCAGTTTATCTTGCTTTATCATACCTTATGCTTATCCTATGTTATCATGTTATCCCTGTTATCCCAGTATTGTCTTATATTCAGTTTATTCATGTCATGATGCTTTTGCCTGTTTATATGCTAAAAGTCACTGGACTTACTAGACTTATGTCTGACCTTGTTTTGTTTCGCCTCTTTTCTTTCGTTTCCCCCTCCCCCCAAGGTTCACAGGGAGGAAATGTTACCTCTTAGCTCAGTTTTCTTTCCAAGCTCGAAAATAGTCGATGTATTGCTTTGGACTCTCTCTTCCGCTGCTATGGCTGGTTCATGCTTTATTGGGGAATATCATTGTTGTTTTTATGCTTCTTTTATATTTGGAAGATTTTAGATCAAGACAGAAGTTCTATGTATTACTTTTAAGTATGATTAAGACAACTGTTGTAAAAGCTTGACTGAACCATATTGTTTATAAAATGACTTTATTTTCCGCTGCTTTATTTGTCTATCTTGTAATTTATCTGCATCTTTTACCTAAAATGCTCCGTCAAAGTTAACGCATTCCCTTTGTGAATGACCTTAACGATGGTGGGGTGTTTCACTTGGCATCAGAGCTGAAGGTTACCGGATCAGATAAAAGATTTGAAAAATTATTTTCAAAACGATTTAAAAGAAGCATTTTCAAAAGAAAAGTTTTGTTTTAAAGGCATATTCCCCAAAGCTATATGCACTATCTTTTTGATCCTCTGTTTGAATCCTTGTTTCCTTCTTTCCTATGTCTCCGGGGCTCCTGGCTTTCTGGGAGGTAACCTCGTCGCGTCATGGTTCCGTAGGCTTGATGAGACTACGACACTTGTCAAAGGGAAAAGAAGTGCCCTACTTCCATCTATAACCGCTGTAGTTTCACCTGCAGCTAATTTTCTTTCGAGCTTTGTAGGATTTTCCGTGCAAAGGAGGCAGCTTTCGAGAGACTTGTCAACTTGTTACACAAGTATAGTAAAGATGAGACTGAGGGAGTTTTTCTAAGGATCACAACCCAAGGATGAGGAACTCATGGATATGGACTTGGTTCACAAAGGAGGTAAAAATAAAGAGGTGTAAGTGGAAGAATCACAGGACAAGGGGGGAGGAAAGAATAGTAAAACCTAAGACAAGAGGAAGTATCTTTATTATGGTATAACGGGTCGTATAATTAAGGACAAGGGCAAGAACAAATGATAGGATTTTCTGGAGCGTAAATGCATGCTCTCACCGCCAGCGTACCTGAGAGAGAGATAGTAAGGTTTCTTTTGAAGGGGTTTAGTTTTTCCTTTTTGATCATCCTGTTAGTACTCTTTTTGATTTTAGCGCTTCACATTCGTTTATATCTGCTTCCATAGTTGAGTCTCTGCACCTTAGTACTTGTATAATAGAAGATCCCATTATTGTCTCAAATCCAATTTGTGGTTTGGCTCATTTATCTTTGGTTTTTAAGGATTTGAATATTGAGTCTAAGTGTAATACTTATGTTTTTTGTTTCATGGGCTATGGGTTGATTCTAGGCATGGATTGGTTAGATAGTAATTGCGAAAGGAGGGTAGTTAGACTTTTTACTTGCCTCGGGAATACCCTCGAGATTTCGTGCAATCCTAAGGGATCAGTTAGGCTTAGCTACCTAGAATCACTTGCTGCATCTATCGACGATTTGTGATCCGTTATAATAGCCCATGAGTACGAGGATGTTTTGATTAGGTTAGGGGTTTTCCCCCTAAAAACTCGAGATAGCCTTCCGCATATATCTAGTTGACAATGCAAAGCCAGTTATGCGATCGACGATAGTTTTGGAGCAAGATTTGCGAGGATAGCCAGAGTCGGTAAAGTGCTCAATTGTTTGGTTGTTTTGCTAGTATCATCTCACGTAGATTGTCCAAATTCGGAGGAGGTATTCCTTGGGTGCTTTTCTGATATTGGTTTAGGCCTTTGGGGCTTGTACTTGAGGGATGTCGAGTTCGACTAGGATGGTTTGCGTGAGAAATAAATGGTTGTAGAAGGCGCCCTAAGTAACACTGGCCTTAAGAGAGGTAAAAAGTACATAGCAACCTTTAGCGTTAGACCCTCAGATTTGTGACATGATGGATAAGCTAAGTAGAAGAGAGACCTCTAATCATCTTAGTATATACACTTGGTATCATGGTTAACATCTGTTTATCATGGAAAGATAGTTCGACTACATTGGATACCCTCTAGCACAGTAAGTGATCGAGGTCCTATCTTTACTAGTGAGTTTTGGAAATGGAGGTCAAGAAGCTTCGCAACCATGAAGTTAAATTAGTTAAGGTACAGTGGAGTGAAGCTCAAGAAGACGCGACATGGGAGACTAAAGATAAGACACACGCATCATACCCTTTTTCTTAAGGGTATATCCTTGATCTCTTTTTCTACGGAATTTTATGCTTGCTGGTTTCTATCTTTTTTTGGTATATCCTCTAGGTCATATCTTCGATCCTTAGGTAGAAGCCAACGGATATAAACATGTGTTTGAAACATGTTATGATTGGTGGTTGCAAGTAGTTGCTAGTGGTTTCTCGTGGATGCATATACACACATTAGGCACTAGATCGGCTCAGTCACTTTCATATTGCATATGCATGAGTGAATTTTTATATATATGGATTGAAACTTGATGTGTTATCATATGGATGTTGCATTTGTATGAATGACTGTGCACTCATGTAGAAGTTATAAAGTACGATTAGGAATAATTGCATACATGATGGACTCATGGCACTGACATAATTCGCAATGAGGAGGTCAACTGAATCAGTAGACCGCCTGATTTAGCATTAAATAAGGACATGTACACACACTATGCATATGATCATGAAAGCATTAGAAATATTTTTAAGGACAATGGACGCCTGTGATTGAATGGTTGAGTAGATGGAATGTTGGATGTTAGGATATGCATTCTTCTTAACTTGGAGATTTCGGGGACGAAATCCTTTAAGGAAGGGAGAATGTAACACCCCATATTTTCTGAGAATATTAAACTAACAAATTACAGTATACTTAATTTTTAAGAGAAGAATTAGGGGAAACGGGTTATGCCATTGCGTTCATCTCGGAATTCTTCTTGAGATAGAGCCCGAGTTTGCGTAGATCGGACTCCGTATGAAGGAGTTATGACCTTCAGAAGATTCAAGAATTTAAATAATAATACCAGCCCGAAATTCAAATTTAAGTTTCGAAATTCAAAAACCCCGAAGCAACCTGGGCGGGAAATTTCTGGTCCAGACACCAGGTCGACTAGGGGGTCAACCTGGGGGTCAACCTGGGTACATAGGTAGACCAGGGGGTCGACCTCCCCCTCGGGCCAGATCTGAAACCTGACGTGTTTCTTTGTGTGATGATTTTCTGACTCATTAGGACTTGTGTGGCAAGTTCTGGTGGTTCTCTTAGGTTTGAATGGCTTTGATTGGTCTTAGGTTGATCTAACGGCTCTTATTAAATCAAACTTCTATATAAGAAACCTAAATCTAAACCCTAAACCACACAAATTCATACCAAGAACCATCATGCTGTCAACCTAGAGTAGCCACCATTCTCCTTCAACTAGAAAGCAAGATTAAAGCTATGAATCAAATCAAATCAAATATAAATTAGAAGAACAATTAGTCTGCATCAAGGGAGAGCTATTCAGTTTCAGAATACAGGTCCCAGAATTCAAGACCGCTCTATAATTTGTAAGTTCACATTACTTTCAGAAATAAAAGTTAATTGTGATTTTGACATTGTAATAAATCTGGATCTGAGATTATGCCTATTTCTATCTGTCTTTCTATATCCTTTGGATCTATCTCATTGATAATATTATGTCCATTCTTTTTCTCTTCTTTCCTTCTTCTCTTTTTATTTTATAGCCAGGCTACTGCGATCCTGAGCCAAATCTCATAATAGATGAACGTACGTTGGAAATAAAATTGGGCGTAATATATGATTTGAACATGGCCAGCGCCAAAATTGGGCATAATATATGATTTGGACATGACTAGCGCCAAAATTGGGAAAAGTATTAAATTATGTATAACTGGGCATAACTTATTTGTAACGGATTAGAGGACATAACAATTGTTGTATTTAAAACATAAAGTGTATCGAACATATGACTTGAGATTTGAGGCATAAAGTATATTGGACATATGACTTGGGATTTGGGGCGTAAATTGAACTGTAAACATGTAAGGCATAGTACACGTTGTGGTTTAAGACCTCAAATTTGGGGCATATTACACATGATAGTTTGCGTATTGGAAGAAGGAAATTATTGTGTATAGCGATTTATGGCTTAGGCATGAAACCCTATAGTAAGATAGGGATAACTGTTAAATGTGAACACGCCTAAAATGGGATTTTAGGTAATTGGCATGCACTGTAATTAAAGGCTATAATTTGGCGTAGTTTATACTGTGAATCATGATTGGGGTAATTTGACATGAATTATGAATATGTAATTTGACATATTGAACGTAGAATTAGCTTGAACGACAAAGTATGAAAAATCTAGATTGGGCACAAAACTGTAAATTAGAATATTAATCTAGATTGGGCATAACCATTGGTTAAGACGCCAAGCATAATGTATATTGTAATTTTGGGGAATGACTATTATTACAAACTTGGGAAGATTAGGTGTAGCCTATTTTGAGTAATAACTCGAAATTCAATTTGGGGGCCATAACTTGCAATTAGCTTTGTTGGGCATAACTTAAGAATTGGAATATGATTGGTTGAGATAATTAGCATATAAATCTCGACTGGGCATTTATGGAAAATGTGGCATAATATGAAATTGACAACAATTATGAATAATTTACATGTAATCTGTAAATATGTAAATTAGTGAAAATATGAATATGCCTAACCCGAGGTTAGATTGAGTTGTGGTGTAAAACCGCCTGGAACTGCCCGGCACATCCAGTAACCACAACAACACCTATCTAATGTGAGAGGTTAGTGCATCATGCCCAAGAAAAACTCGAGGTTAGATTGAGTTGTGGTTTAAAATTGCTCGGAACTACCCGGCACATCCAGTAACCACAACAAAACATATCTAATGTGAGAGGTTGATGCATTGATAAATCAATTAATGCTAGTGAACAAGACATGCTAAGATGAATGGGTAGGGTTAAGTAATAAGAAACACTTAACAAATATAACTTGATTTGTGGTAAGGTTAAGTTAAAACAAGAGGGCAACACTTAACCAATATAACTTGATTTGTGGTAAGGTTAAGTTAAAACAAGGGGGCAACACTTAACCAATATAACTTAATTTGTGGTAAGGTTAAGTTAAAACAAGGGGGCAACACTTAACTAATATAACTTTATTTGTGGTAAGGTTAAGTTAAAACAAGAGGGCAACACTTAACCAATATAACTTGATTTGTGGTAGGGTTAAGTTAACACAAGAAGGCAACACTTAACCAAAGTAACATGAAAATAGGTGGGTTAAGTTAACTTGAATTGATTGATGACACTTAACCAATACAACATGATGAACACGTGGGGTTAAGTTAACAAGAAACACTTGACCAATATAACTTGATGGACAAACGGGGTTAAGTTGATAGGAAACACTTAACCAATCCAACATGATAATTGAGGAGGTTCAAGAAACACTTAACCAACATGACATGATGAATGGGTGAGTTAAGTTAACATGAATGGACAACACTTAACCATTAAATAAACATGCTTGAATTGATGGGAGGGTTAAGTACATATCGGGTTGGTGGGTAATATTAGTAAATATAGGCCAACAAAACTTAACCATTAATTAAACATGCTTGAATCGATGGAAGGGTTAAGTACATATCGGGTTGTTGGGTAATATTTGTAAATATAGGCCTACAAACTTAACCAATAGGAAACCCTATTTACGGGGACCCATTTCAGCAGTAACCTACATAGATGTATCATGGTACCCTGAAACTAGGAAGGGTGGGGCACGATTACTGGGCTGATTATAAGCGGTCAAAACAACAGCAGGAGGTACTTCAGTGTAGGTTCCGACGGTTTACGGGCATGCACGTACTTCGTAGTGGGAAAAAGCAGGCACTTGGTACCAGTAGTTATACACTGTGCATCTTGAATAGTGTCGGGTCGCTATCATAAGGATTGATACACCTTCTGGTGGGACCAGCACAGGGTATCTACATGCAAGAGAGGGCCGATTGACATAGACACATGGAACAATAATGCAAGTAAGGAGCCGATCGATAGGGTAGTAAGGGTACATCTAACATTTTCATGGCAATTAGGCAGATTGAGGTGGAATCCTCACGATAGATGTACACCTGAAGGCTACCACAATTGCGGGGATTGGGATCACATTATCATATTATCATTTTATACAGATTACTAGTTGGGACACTAGTTAGGTGGTGCAGAGATATAGAAATCAGAATAACAGGGTAGCAGCGAAGTAGAGAAAGAGTAGAAGCGTATTCAGTTTATCTTGCCTTATCATACCTTATGCTTATCCTATGTTATCATGTTATCCCTGTTATCCCGGTATTGTCTTATATTCAGTTTATTCACGTCATGATGCTTTTGCCTATTTATATGTTAAAAGTCACTGGACTTACCAGACTAATGTCTTACCTAGTTTTGTTTCGCCTCTTTTCTTCCATTCCCCCCCAGGTTCACAGGGAGGAAATGTTACCTCTTAGCTCAGTTTTCTTTCCAAGCTCAAAGATAGTCGATGTATTGCTTTGGACTCTCTCTTCCGCTGCTATGGCTGGTTCATGCTTTATTGGGGAATATCATTGTTGTTTTTATGCTTCTTTCACATTTGTAAGTTTTTAGATCAAGCTAGAAGTTCTATGTATTACTTTTAAGTATGATTAAGACAACTGTTGTAAAAGCTTGACTGAACCATATTGTTTATAAAATGACTTTATTTTCCGCTGCTTTATTTGTCTGTCTTGTAATTTATCTGCATCTGTTATCTAAAATCCTCCACCAAAGTTAAGGCATTCCCTTTGTGAGTGACTTTAACGGAGGTGGGGTGTTTCATCCTTTGTGGCAGAGCAGATTTTGTCTGGAGTTTCATTTAAGGGTGTCAATTCTGTTTGCTTAAAGAATTTTGACTTCTTATGTATTTTACTATCTCTCCCATCAAACCCTCTCTTATGCCCAGAATCATCCTTCTGAATTATCTAGGACATTTCTCTTCCCATCCTTAATAGCGCCATTCTTCGTGTCCTTCTGGATGTCTAGGGTATTGGTTTCCACGCTCATGTATTTGTCGGCTTTCTCATATAACTTCTTTAGAGTCTTTGGTTTCTTTATCTTGAGCCACATCCCGAATTCTGACTTCTTATCGATAGCCCCTTTCAGGGATGCCAATAAGTACCAAGGCTTTAGCTCTATAACCTCTACTGCTGAAGCATGGAAGCGTGTAAGGAAGGCTCTGATGGTTTCTCTGGGCATTTGTCCCATCTCGCTGAGTGACATCACGTCCCTTGGTTAGGTGATTTGCAATCTGAATTTATCTTGAAATCTCCTTGCCAGGTCAGCAAATTGGTCGATACATTTAGGTGGAAGTCTGGTAAACCATAATGAGGCCACACCTTCTAGGCACACGGGAAAGTATAGGCACTTGGTTTCATCGGGATTGGCACTGACGTTTTTATCGGTGCGACCATGGTTTGAGCTTCGGCACCTTGCATCCTCTTTGAGGGATGTTACGTTGGTGGGACTCACGGCGACCCGATCCGTACGTTCTTCTTTGCGCTGTGGAGATCTGGCCTTCGGATCCTCAACGCCGGCCTCGCCCCTATCTCCTACTGGGCCGTAAGGTCGTCCAGGGTCTGAGGCTGATGAGTCCTCTCTTTCACCAGTACTAACCACAGTGTTTAGCGGTAATAGATTGGCCTGAACATTGGTTAGGACATCAAACCTTTCCTTTATCATCTTCGTTGTATTATCCATTTTTTTCATAAGCTGGTTACAACCACATTCAATTCATCTCGCGTTATAGATGGCCTAGGGATACCCCCTGCCTCTTGATTCAAGATTTGAGGGGTAACTTCATCAGCATTATCACCCTCACTGATCGTTGTAACTTTAGTTGGTTTGCCGCCTTTCTTCGATCCAACCATTGTTTCAAAAAAGAAAGTGTTTTTTGGGATTTTTTTTGTTTGATTGTTGAACTATGAAAGGGAATTATGAACACGGCCCCACGGTGGGCGCCAAAATGTTTACACCAAAAATGGTCTAAACACCCAAGGTACTAAGCCGTACTTCCCCAATTTGGTAAGAAATAAATGGAACCGGTTTCATTTAGTAGTTAAAAATGAAAAATGTGAGAAAAGAAAATTAGACATGAGATTTATAGTGGTTCAACCATTATTTAGGCCTACATCCCCTGTGAAGATGATTTCTGTAACACCCCGCCTCCGCTAGGGTCACTCGCAAAGGAATGCACTAGCTTTAGAGGGGCATTATTGGTAAACATGCACAGAAATATCACAAGACAGAACATATAAAATAGCGGAAGTAAAATCAAACTTTCATAACATGAATAAATAAGGTCTAAAGCCTTTTACATCAGAGTACATCAAAACCTGTCTTGCAATAGTAAAGAAGCATAAAGACATTTTCATAAGTTATTCCCCAAGTAAAAACAGTAAAGTAGCCATTAGCCAAGAAAAGTCCAAGCCATCCATGATGACCTTCAAGCAGAAGAAGTCCGAACTAGACAACAGTATTTCCTCCCTGTAACCTGGGGGGGGGGAACGGAAGAAAAGAGGCGAAACAAAACGGGTCGGTCAAAAAGACTGAGTAAGCCCTATCTACTATTAGCATAAAAACTAGTAAAGTTAACTGACATGAGAAACTGGGATGAACATAAGCATGATAACAAGATAGATAAGCTAAATCAAAATAACAGGATGAACTACTGAACTCAGATAAACTAAGGTGTCATGATAAATTACGATGTCAAGATAAAACAAGGTATCACATCGTCAGGTTTCTATCAAGTATAATATCCCCAAGATATCTGTCACGTATAACGCCCCGTGATCTCTATCCTGTATTTTAGCTCTGCACCTACCGTACCAGTATCCCCACCGTGTCATGTGTTAACCAAGAATGACCCTCACTCAAAAGTCGTGTAATGGTCCATGTCAACCTAATATATCGCATATATAGGTTACTCAACTTGTATGTTTTATTCCATGTAAATGTTCAGTCCCTTGCCGTAGACCATACGGGCTTTCCCATGAGATTCTATATTACTTTAACATAGTTCCATGATCCTTAAGATCGGTTTGGACTGTTACCCTAAACCTAGCTAGGGTCTTCCAACATGAATTATTGTTTGTACAACTAGGACTTATGCTACCTAGGGCTGCTAGGGATTATGCTTACCTATTGCACGTTTTCGTATCTCGGTTTGGGTTCAACCACCTAGGGCCACTAGGGATTACGCTAACCGCCAACCGTGCCCTTTTTCCCACGCATTCATCGTGAATTGCTTTTCCATGACTGTATGCACATGTATCACATCGTGCCTTCCGAGTCCTGTCATAGGGCAAATCAAGAAATACAGGACTCGGTCGGGAGCTTTCGATTTATCTGCCGATGCAGATGCTAAGGTCTGTTTTTCTTATACGTGGCTATGGTCCCACGAGACCACTCCCTCAACTAGTGAAAGACAAGACAGGATAAATCCTGTATGAGAAGACAACACTGACCAACCCACATCCAAGCCTTACCGCAACCATAATTAGATAGCAATTATGGTCTTTTGGGTGTTCTCTGCCTTTCCGTACGTACACGCTTGACCAAAGATGGTAGGTAGCCTGACGAAATGCTATCTAGGGTACGACCATGTATCGTCGACTATCCCCTATCCATCCCCGTCTTTAGATCGCTCGTATAGCAACCAAGGCATACTCTTGGTTCTTCTAACGCAGACCTTAACCTCTCATGAGCCTAGTATAATCACCTGGCAGCTCATAGAGGGATACCAAGAATATCCTCACGTTCCCCGAAGCCGATGCTTCGTTACCCAGTTCGCTGGAGCCTTTATCTAAATCAGATACTTGCTCCTACTCGTATACTTAAACGATGACCTACCGCATCAGGTTACTCATCTATCTATGAACTGGTCTAAATTTCCTTGACTACGAATCATTACTTAATTATTCTTCAACTAAGGTTTACCACTTAGCATTGTTCCCGCTATCCTTGTTAACTACGGTTATCCACCTAATCCTCAGAACTAGGGTTTACATAATGGATTAAGTGTCACTTAAGTTCATGACTTAACCCGTCTACAAATCCTGTCAAAATTGGCTAAGTATCCAAGTTCAAGGCTTAACCCTACAAACCATGCTCAAGTTGGTTAAGTATATTAAGCAATTCACGACTTAACCTCGTCCAATTATCATTCTAGATTGGTTAAGTATATATTAACTTGACCCTATCAATTTACTTAGTCAAATCGGTCAAGTGTAGTCAAGCGATTCGTGACTTAGCCTTACCATGTTTTCACGTTATATTGGTTAAGTATTGGTTAACTTAACCACAATAAATTAACGAGTTAGATTGGATAAGTATAGGTCACTTAACCACATCAATTCATCATGTTTAGATTAGTTAAGTGTTTAACTTAACCCCATTAAACTACCAAATGGGATTAATTAAGTCTAGGCTAACTTAACCCCATCCGATTTCCATGTTTAGACTAGTTGAGTCTAATCTTAACCCCATTCGTTAACCGTATTTTTCGGTTAAGCGTCATTAAGAAAACTTACTTAACCTTACCAAGTTATCGCGTTGGATTGATTAAGTGTTGGTTAACTTAACCCCATCCACTAGTCATATAAAAATGGTTAAGTGTCATTAGGCAAATCAAGTTACTTAACCTACCCAACCTTGTCATGTTTTGTTAAGTATCATTAGCCTAATCAAATTACTTAACCCATTTGTCCATGTCATATTTGGTTAAGAGTCATTAATCAAATTAACTTAACCCTATCATGTGGCATTAATTACTTAATGCACCTTCACCTCTCACATTAGACTTTGTTGTGGTTACTAGTTAAGCCGGTCGGTTCCGGGTAGCTTTACACCACAACTTGGTCTAACCTCGGGTTCAAGCACAACATGACCAACTTCTCACATTGGGTCCTATTGTTTGCAACTACTAGTTAGGCCGGTCGGTTCCGGGTAGTTTTACGTTGCAAACTCAACCCAACCTCGAGTTGGCCACACTTATATTATCTAAGTGTCATGTCCATCATGCTTCCCAAAACATGTTACAAGTTTTCAAGCATTTGGGTAGACCTAACTTAATAGGTAAATTCCCAAAGGGTAGACCTAACTTAATAGGTAAATTCCCAAGCTTATGTTTTTATGCATACTTACATGTCAACTTCCATGTTATATTTCAAGTCATGTTTTCAAGTTGTATTTTCATGTCATTAGAAATTACCCATAACATAACCCAACGTTTTTAAACTCGCATATACGTTCGCGACAACGTAATGGATTAAAAGAAGAGACTTGGCAAAGGCATGAAAAAAATGGATATTAAGCCACAAGTTAATCATGGTGGCAAATGAGGCACAAATGTGTTCATTAACTTGCATGTTACATTCTTAAGCCTCAAAACATGCATAAACCCAAACTTGGCACATAAGCGAATCATGGTGGCAAAAGATATGGAATGATGACTAGTAACTCGCATATATCATCATATAAGGGTTATGACTTCATATGCAAGTTGACATAAAGGTTATGAGGGTTCTCATGTTGCCTAATGCAACATTTCAACATAAAGGTTGTAGCTTTTAGCTCACAAGATCAAGATAATGACTTCATAAACTTGCATGACATGATAGCATGTATCATACTCAATGATCAAACCCAAACTTGCAACATGAACATTTAACTTCATAGTTAATATCTAAGAGTAGGGAAAGGGCTTACATTGCTATGAAGGCACAAAAGATATGACAAAGCCCTTATGCAATCAAATAGACCCAAAATGCAATCTCTAACATAAAAACCCTTGAGCCAAAATGATCAAAACCCTTGCTTTATGATGCAAAGATAGAAACTTGACTTGAATGCAAGCTAATGACACTCATACAAGCTTGAAAACACTTGTATGCATGGAAAATCTCTCATAGAAACCATTTAGAAATTTTATGAAGAGAGTGGAGGCCATGAGAGGTAAAATTTTGCCATAGTTTAGTTGCATGAATGAATAATGAGGATTTAGGATAGGTTAGGGTCTTATTTATAGATTAGGCAAGTGTTTTAGGCCATAGGATTAAACCTAGATTCAATCCAAGCCATCAAAGCATGTCTTGGGGAAGAAGTCAAGTGTAGGAACCATCTAGGGCCTTTAGATTAAAGATGAACCATGAGAACCATCCAAATGCAAAATCTGCATTTGAGCGAATCGGCCCACGGGTTGACAGCCAAACACCCTGGATTAACCCCTAGTCGACCAAGCGGGCTCGGGTCGACCTCAAAAATTGGCCGGTTCGGTTATTCCCCTCTCCCAATTCGCTGTTTTGAACATTTTTGCATATTTATTTATTTAATTTTCAATTATATATATATATATATATATCAATATATATATTTCTCTGCGCAACCCATTTCACTTAATTAAGTATACTTTAATTTGGGAATTTTTCGTGAAACTTCGCGAGGCCATATCTTGGTCATACGGACTCCGATTTTCGAAAACTCGGACTCTATTTCGCGTATTTTTCCGAGACGAACGCAATGGCATAGCCCGTTTCCCTTGATTCAGATTTTACAGTTTAATTCTGCCTCCATTTATGTTATAACAGGTTATTGAAAATACGGGTTGTTACAATTTCAATCTTATAATGGGGATTACAAAATACATCAATTCTCTTTTTTCACACATCCCTATACTCACACAGTACATCCTCATTTATTTATTTCAGATCCTGGAGTTGTACAAAAGAATGGTAAAATTTGAGGAGAAGGAGGATGGATGAATGATTGAGAAAGAGGATGCTTCCGTCTTCCATGATCATAAGATTGTTCTCGATGCCATGGCCGAATCAGTGGTTGAAGATAGAATTTGGCAGCACTTCATGGTCTCAAAAATTGGGATCCCCTCTATGTTGGTTGGCATGGTGTATTTATAGGTGAGCTCCCCTTGGGAAATGAACTGAATTCTGTTTATGCGAGCTACGGATCACTCACTTTATTAATTACAACCTTGACATTGGCTAGCTGTAGCCAGTTGTCCGTGGCTGCATTTAGTTACCACGTGCGAGCGACTCAATGGAGCGAGCGTCTTGAGTTGTTGTGCGAATGCATAGGAGCGGGCGTCCATGTGAGAATGATTGCTTTGAGACATTTTATAAGAGAGGAACGTGGGACTGGAATCGATTCTCCTTTGTTCCTTGTGCAACCGACCTTCTTGGTTCCAGGTCGCTCGACCATTTGTTGCCTTTGTATGGCGTTATTTGTCCCTACGGCTGCGTCTTAAGGTCGCTCCCACCTATATTAGATGGGCGATTTGCTTTGCTTTTGTGTTTGAGCGGCTGACAGGATATACGACCTTGATCTTTATCAGGCCACACTTCTCATAGCATATCGTGCCATTATCTTTGGTCGTACTGATTGGCTTGCCTTGGGTTTGATATTTGGGTCTTGCTCTGTGCGGTTGCATCCTGTTCTTTTGCGAGTCATTTAAGTGCCTCAGATAACATTATGCACCACCGACCCTGATGGTGTCTGTTCTGCATCCTTTGCTCAATGTGTGTATGGATTTTTTGGGGGATTAACATGGCCTAATTGGGAAGGACCTTACATCATCAGCCAAAAGCTCTTGGATGGCATAGTTAAATCAAAGACGGTTGATTGAATCCAAATACCGAGAGCTTGAATTAGTGACCATTTGCAATAATACTTTACTTAAATCATTATTCAATTCCATTGAAAATTGTTGTAAATTTTCTTGCAAGTATAGACCACCCATGCTTAAGGTGGTATTATAATTGAACATTTGCTACATCATCTCTATTAATAAAACTTTGCACCTGCTTATCTCGATCATATGTTTGCAAGTTTTTGTTAAATAATTCAAAATTTTCTAAATATCGATTTAACATCACAGGTTATTTGAAAGATGTTCACTCGCTCATGATCTAATAAGACCTGGTGACCCTTATGAGTCATTCAGATAAAGACATCCCAAGTGTCGAGTGCCATAAACATCACTTTACATATATGCGAGGATGTAGCACATCGCCTTGCGGATCGAAGCGGGAAGTCACTAAGAGTCAAGTGGCAAAAAGCACGACAAGTGAACACAAAGATGAAAGACTTCCCAAAGCGGGGCTCATGATGAAATCTTCGACGCCTGATTGACTCGGCCGGATTGAGACGAACGTTGGGCTAAACCAAAGACCTCTCCAGGAGCAACCAATGAAGTCTTCGATGCCGGATTTACTCTAATTGAGATGAATGTTGGGCTAAAACCAAAGACCACTCTGGGGGAACCCAATGAAGTCGATAAAATTGATTCGCTTGATATGTCGATGAAGTTGGGAAGACTAAAGACCTCTCCGGAGGCACCCAATAAGTCGATAAAACCGATTCGCTCGATACATCGATGAAGTTGGGACAAACCAAAGACCACTTTGGAGGCATCTAATGAAGTCGATGAAATCGATTCGTCAATACGTCGATGAAGTTAGGATAAGCTAAAGACCTCTCCAGGTGCACCCAATAAGATCGCCAACACTGATTTTCTCAGCCCGATTGTGATGAAAATTGAGAAAAAATATAAGATCTCCCTAAGTGGGGGAACAACAACTAAAGACCTCCCAAGAAGAGGCACTTAATCAGGTAATGAAGTTGGGTCTCATAATGCATTGACAAGTTCAGAAGCTTTAAACATGTTGGCAAAGACAAAAAGATTTCTCCAACAAAGTTGAAAACTCCTAATGCGTCAATCAAAATCAAAGAGATTCAGCAAATTGATCATGTATAGCTTTTGCAGTTCGTGATGACCTATGGTATAAGGGCAACACAACTACATTGGAATAAAACAATGCTTAGAAAACATGCCACAAGCTCATCACAACATTGCAATAAGTAAAAGACTTACACTGGTCAAAGAAGTGAATACATGGAAATACACAAGCTAAAGTGCAACAAGCGAAAAGCGGTTTCATTTCACTAAGCAATTTTTTTACAAAAGTTCAAAAGCGAGGACCGACACTCGCACAAAATCCGGTCAAAATAAATTATTAACAAGGATGCTACATAAAGAAGAATAAGCAGCCAAAAGCCTCAATCTTCTTCTTTTTGCCTTTAGAAGAGCTTCTCGACTTTAATGGGAGTTTGTCAGGTTTAGTAGAAGGAGTTTTGATGATGGACTGGCTTGCATCTTTATATTCTTCATCATCTTCTGGAATGTCCAAAGAAGGCGAAACATGTGTCTACTTATGGACACTACATTTCCTCCCACGTCTTTTCGATGGAGACTTGATACCCGAAGATGAAATCTCTAAATGGTCCTTAACATCTCTCTCCGGGAGTCTTCTGGATCTTCGACATCTTCTATTCCCCCCTCATGATAAGACAGCTGGGTCTTCTAAACTGTAAAGTGCAACAATCTCCTCTGATTGTGACCCAGGCTAGGAAGCGGAGGCGGAGGTAAAATCGAGAGCTAAAGAAGGGTCGCTTGGCGGAGGGGTAACAGTTAAAGTGCTTGTTACCACTTGTACAGATGGAGTGAAGATAAATTCAGTTCCCGTCTCTCCAGGCATGATAAGAGAAAGCTTCAGAGTGTCTAGGCCTAATTCAAGTGAATAATAAGCAAGGGATTCATCAAACCCATTTGGAGTGATAAGAATTTTGGCAGGACTGGATCAATGCCGGTTTTACTTAAGATGAGAGGGATTGTGACGTTTATTTCATAAGCACTTGGGTCATCGCCATTGACATCATTGCCTAATGAATGTTCCTTAGTCTTTGTTTTCACCAAAAGTAATAGTGAGCTCAGTGGTAGGCACAACATGAGGCTTGGGATCATAAACGTTGACATTAGTGGAAGAAGTGTCAGAAGTGGTAGCGGCTGATCAGGGACATGCTCCCTAGAAGATTCGACTCCAACTGCTATGGAATGTTCCTTCCTTAGCTCCTTTTTCCCCTGACAAGGGCAGCGCGTGATTCATCATCCAAATAAGCTCTATGAGCTCCTCTTCCATATAACCGCTGCCCTCAAGCCATGGAAGAATTGCCTCCCATACCTCTGCCAAAGTAATCGCATACTTATCTTCCAAGAAAGAAAGACTTCCTTTCCCCATAACACCGAGAATGTAAAATTCGAATAAAGTAGAACTAAATCCAGCCTTGGTCTCAGCATGGGCTTGTTCAGCAGTCACCTTATCTAAGAGAGCTTGACCTCTTTCTCTTTCAAGTTCTTCTATTTTGACCTTCATCAATGAGATCTCCAACTCCTGAGAATTAACCTTTTTCTACAGATTGGCAGTGATTTCTCGATAAGTTTCGATAGATTTCTGCTCCATGATCAATCTGACTTCAACATTCTTCTGGGTTGAGTGAGCATCCTTAAGTTGGGTGCTCAACACGGCTTCCCTTTGCTTATGGGAAGAGGCAACAACAGTTAACTCTTCCATAATCCTTTTATTTTCAGCCTCCATCTCCTCATTCCTCTTGGTAAGAAATCAATGTCAGTATCGCGTGCCTTGAGTGTAACACCCCATAATTTTAACAACATTAAAGAGGACAAATTAAAGAATAATTAATTTAATATTTAGAATTAAGGAAAACGGACTGCGCCATTGCGCCTGTCTCGAAATTCTGGTCAAGATAGACACTTGGTTTGCATAAAACAGACCACATATGAAGAAGTTACGAAGGTTTGAAGTTTCTATATGTGTAAGAGAATTATATATATATATATACATATAAATAATTAAATCTAGAAAATCAGGAAATAGTTTGAAAATCAAAAGTCCGTGAGGGGCAAATTTCCTGCCTAGAGGTGTCAATCCCTTAAAGGGGGTGTCGACCCCTAGGTCGAGCCCTCAAGGGGGTGTCGACCCATGGGTCGACCCTATATAGGGGGAGGGGGTCGACCCCCCTGCGGTAGACTGACAGATTAGGGTTTCGGAGTTTTTTTGGCTATAAATTTGGCCTCATTTCTCTAGTTTCTTCGCACTAAAAATAATTGAGGACTAAATGCTGTCGCTACACAGACTGAATCAAACCTTTTTCTTCTTCTGCAATCAAGTTAATCAAGTGTAGATTGGTGATTCAACATCTGCTATTCTCCTTCTGTTTTTCTAGATCCAAACACTGTGAGTTTAAGTTACTTTTAGATCTAAATAATTAAAAGTAAAACTTGAAATGACATTAATTTGGATCTACGCTTATGACCATTTGAATCAAATCAGATCTTCTATAACCTGTGTATCTATGATGTTATGACATAATTATGATTTAGATCTAAACCTTCACCTATTTATCATGTCAGATCTGCCATTGTTTCACTGTTTAGATCACCTTATACTTGTCCCTATCATGCTTGTTGTTAATTTGGATATGTTATTAGTTGGATATCTAAACCATTGTTTAGATCTTATCATGCCTGTTATGACATTCCTATTATGTTTGAATTAGTTCTATTATCATATGTTCATCAGATCTGTTCCTATGTGTCTTTCTTGTCATTATGCCACTATATATTTATGCCATTATATGTTAGTCTAGTTAGTATGATCATTTCTATTATCTTCCCTTCATTTTTTCCTTTTATTTTATATAGCCTGGCTCCTTTCAAGCCTGGGCTTGCCACTGAAATATGCGAATGCATTAAACGGGGAACGAGGTGGGGAGGGGGGTGGACATTGAAAATTAGACATAACTTGTAATTGGGAATTTGGGCATAACTTGATTAAAATGTATAAATATGAATTTGGGCATATAGTTTATTATGAACATAACTTGGGGAAGGTGGCATGAAAACCTATAATGACATAGGTAAAATTGGCTAATAATGAAATGCCCAGGATTACAGTAACTAGAAAATGTAACTGCACCTAGAAACAAGATTAGATTACACTTGTGGTGGAAGTCTGCCCGGAACCGCCCGGCATATCCAGCGATCACAAGTGGTGAATCTAATGTGAGGGGTCTAGGTGCACAAATATGAGACGAACTAAGACACAAGGTTAAGCTCGACTTGTGGAGGAAGTCTACCCTGAACCGACCGACATATCCAGCATCCACAAGTGGTAGGCTTAATGTGAGGGTTCTAGTACATTATAACCACAAATGGACATTGTTATTAATTGGAATACTTAACCTAGTTGAATCCATAGGGATTGTATGAACATGAATCTGAATAGGGGTTAAGTAAAATTGGTTGAAACAGTGGGTGGGTTAAGTAAATCTGGGTAGGGTGGGTAATATTTATATATAGGCCCACAAACTTAACCGTTTGGGCTTATATAATTAAAGACACCATTAGGTAAGCATAACCTATGGAAATCCTACTGGGGATACAAGACAAGGGGGAGAGCTTATATCATTTTGTGTGGGGGACCCGTTTCAGTTAGTAACCTATAGAACGGTATCAGACGAGTACTCCACCCTATGTCAGAGTAGGGACACGCTTACTGGGTTGATTGTAAGAGATCCAAACGTGGAGGATGGCGTGGGCGATGCAAACCGACCGGGGCCATGAGCATGCATGGTTCGGGCAGAGGGGGATAAGACGACCGTGACACCTGTAGATATGGTTGTGCACATCAACGAAGGGTTATACTTTAGGAAGTGATACCTCCTACTTTAGGGCCGGCACAGGGTATCTATGGAGTAAGGAGGCGATCGATTAAGGTAGTAGTTGGGGTACATCTATACTCTGTTAAAGGTTAGGAGCTTATTAGGATTGGGCTGCCTGTGGATTGTATGGGGTTAAAACCTCTCACCAGAAGTATGCCTAAGTCTAGCATCTTATAGTTGTTGGAATCATCTCATTCTGGTTATACTAGTATCGGTGCAGAGAATCAGAGTAATCATTAGAGAAGATATACACTCTGTCATGTTTACCTTGTAATACCTGCCTTTTGTGATATTATCTTTCTTATCCACTTTATATGCCTGTCATCATACTTTTATTTATTTATTTGTTAAAAGTAACTGGACTTTCCAGACTTTATGTTTGACCCTTTATGTTTCCTCTTCTTTCTTCCATTTCCCCCAAGGTTCTCAGGGTGGGAATACTCAATCTTGATCAGGATTCTGCTATCTTTTTTTGGAGCTGCTTAGATGTATTGCTCTAGCTACTATTTTTTCTACTATGGCCATGTTTTTATTTGGGAATTATGCTTCTTTTATGTTATACTCTGATGTTTTAAGTAAAAGACAGAAGTTTTTATGTAATTCAAACATATGATTTTTGAACCACGATGCTTTATGATTAATTAAAGTTTTTAATTCCGCTGCTATTTTATATCTGTTTTGTAATGTTTCCGTTTCTGTTTACCTATAATGCTTCACAAAACTTAATGCATTCTCTTATTGAGTGATATTAACGGATGTGGGGTGTCACACTTGGTATCAGAGCTGAAGGTTACATGATTAGTTAAAAGTTTTTGAAAACTATTTCAAAAAGGTTTTAAAAGAAAGCATTTTCAAAAAGAAAAGTCTGTTTTGAAAAACATATTCCCCAAAGCCGTATGTACTATCTTTCGATCGTTTATCTGGGGAATCTAATATTCTAGAGGGCGTTACGGTACCAGGCTGGTTCCGTAGGTATCTAGAGGCCACGGCACCATCCGGTGGTCAAGCGGACGTTTCCCCCTCCCAATTACACCCGTCGTTCCTCCTCCACCTCCTCCTCCGTATGCATATAACTTTTCTAAGATCTGCAAAGATTTCCGTGCGAAGGAAGGCCATTCCATGGAACCGAGACATTCGTAGAGGCAAGGAATTGGCTCAAGGAGGCAGAGGACTTGTTTGGAATCTTCGATGTGGATGATCATAGAAAGATTCAGCTATCCACCTGGCTACTGAAAGACGAAGCTTCGTTCTAGTGGGAAGTAACCCAAGCAGGGCGTCCGGTGGAGACATAGGATGATTTTAGACAAAGGATTGAAATGAAGTTTCTTTCTCAAGTTGAGAAAAGCATGCAAATGGAGAGGTTCTTGACACTCAAACAAGGAAACATGACCGTTAAAGAATATGTGAAAAAACTCAACCAACTAGCAAGGTTTGGATTGGAATTGGTATATAGTCAGCATAATAAATCTTTGCAGTTTGCTAGAGGGATGAATGAACCCTTACATGGGTTAGCTATGTCCCATATTCTAATGGGTGCAACAGTTGAAAGGCTTGTTGATATGGCCTTGATGCATGACAAAGACAAGCGTGACAATAAGGAAGTTAAAGTTGAGGAAACAACGCAAAACAAGAAAGTATGGCCCAAGAAAGGACATAAACAACAATAATAGAAGAAAGGCGAAAAGAATGACAAGGCTACAGATAAGAGGAAGTGCCATAGTTGCGGACGAGAGGTTCACTTGGTAAAGGACTGCAAAAGAAGGAAGAATTCTTGCTTCAATTATGGAGAGATCAGACACTTTGCTAAGAAGCGCCCAAAGAGACAGAGACAAGGTCAAAGGGCAGGAGCTTCTGGAGGGTAGGTGCATGCTCTCGCGACCAGTGCTCCAAACAGATGAAGGAAATTTTCCGTGGAAGGTTTGATTTTTCTTTCCAGTCATCCTATTTGAACTTTTTTGATTCTTGCGATTCACATTCATTTATATCTAGTTCTATGGTTGAGTCTCTGCACCTAAATACTAGTATGGTAATGGATCCTGTAGTTGTCTCAAACCCCATTGGTGGTTCAACTCATTTGTCCATGATTTGTCGGGGTTTGAGAATATCTGTGTTTGGCATCGAGTTTGAGCTTGACACGTATGTGCTTGGTTTTATGGGCTATGGTTTGATTCTAGGGATGGATTGGCTAACCATGTATGGTGCCATTTTGGGTTGTGAGAAGAGGGTCGTTAGACTTTTGACTTGCCATGGGAGGACCCTCGAGATTTTTTGTGACCCGCAAGGGTGTGTCATGCTTGGTTTCCAAGAGTCTCTAGATGCATCTATCGATGATCTGCGATTTTTTCCAATAGTCCGAGATTATCCTGATGTTTTTGATGAGGAACGGGCTTACCTGTGAGGCACGAGATTTATTTTCATATATATTTGGTGGACAATGCAAAGCCAATTGCATTACCTTTGCGCTATACGGTTCCAAGAGAAAGGAGGGAGCTTAACAAGCAAGTAAGGAAGCTACTTGAGAAAGGGTTTATTAGGCGAAGCATATATGAATAGCGTGCTCTAGTGGTATTCACAACTAAGGCGGATGGTTTTCTTCGCTTATGTGTAGACTATAGGGAGTTGGATAAACTCACTAAGAAGAACAGTCACCCACTTCCGAGGATAGATGATATGTTTGACCAACTTGTTGGTGCATCAGTATTCTCTCAGTTAGACTTGGCCATGGGGTTTCGTCAGTGAGGGTGGCTGAAGACGGTATAGACAAGACCACTTTTAGGATTCCAGATGGTTTCTTTGAATGGCTAGTTATTCCTTTTGGGTTGATGAATGCACCCACCTATTTTGTTGATCTGACGAGTAAGGTGTTTTACGAGCTTCTAAATAAATTTGTCGTGGTCTTTTTTGATGATGTCTTGATCTTCTCAAATAGCGAAGAAGAGCATGCCCAACATTTGAGAGAAGTTTTGAAAATTCTCCGTACACATCAGTTTAAGGCAAAATTCTCCAAATGTCATTTTTGGAGAAAATAGGTGAGATTCCCAGGGCATGTGGTTTCCAAAGATGGGATAGAAGTAGATCATGAAAAGGTAGTTGCAGTTCAAGATTAGCAAATTCCAAAAAATGCAATGGAGGTGGGAAGCATTCTCGGATTGGCAGGCTATTATAGGAAGTTCATTAAGGACTTCGCAAAGATATAAGCCCCACTCACCAGGCCGACGAAGAAGAATTTGACGTTTTTATGGGATATAGATTTTGATTGGTTTCCAACAATTGAAGAGGACTATAACAATAGCCCCGGTCTTGACCTTGCCTTATGGGAATAAAGTGTTTATAGTATACACCGATGCATGTGGTACAAGGCTTGGTGTGGTTCTGATGCAAGAGGGAAAGGTAGTATGTTATGGGGGTAGACAGGTAAGAGTTGATGAGAAGAACTACCCTACCCATGATTTAGAGCTAGCTGCCATAATATTCGTACTTAAGATGTGGCGTCATTATTTGCTTGGGGAGAAGTTTGAGTTGTACACGAATCATAAATATCTCAAGTATTTGTTTTCGCAGAAGGATCTTAATTTTAGGCAACAAAGGTGGATGGAGTTCCTAGCTTCTTATGATTTTGAGATTACTTATACCCCTGGAAAGGGTAATGTGGTAGCAGACACACTGAGTAGGCAGAGGATGGCCTCAAGTCCTCTGTTTGTGGAGAGGAAAAGCTTGGAGATCATATCGTCTTTTGATTTTAGACCCTCCACTGAGTTTTTGCCTGGTTGTTTGCATCGATAGAGATACGACCTACTCATATGGATCAAATAAGAGCTTCACAGCGAGATGATCCACATATTTCTGACATCTTGGATAGGCTCAGTAAAGGGGAGACTTCTAGTCACCTCAATAGATATTCCATAGATGATAAAGGGTGGTTGCGACAAGATGGAATGTTTTGTGTTCCCCAAACTGGAAGTTTGTTAAAGACAGTCCTAGAGGAAGCCCATCATTCTAAGATGACTATTCATCCAGGCGGTGATAAGATATATAGGGATATAAAGAGGGTTTTCTTTTGGGCTAGGATGAAGAAAGATGTGGCAAAGTTTTTTTTCTCAATGTTTAGTTTGTCATCAAGTCAAAGCTAATTAAGAAGCCTGGTGGTTTACTTCATCCTTTGGAGGTTCCACAATGGATGTGGGAGAGCATCTCAATGGATTTCATAGATGGTTTGCCTGGATCAAAGAAAGGCAACACTAGTATTTGGTTTGTGGTGGACAGACTTACTAAAAGCGCTCATTTCATTCCAGTTAAAAGAAAGAGGACGACACCTGGGTTGGCAGCAATTTACGTTCGTGAGATAGTACGTTTTCATGGCGTACCTTCCAGCATCGTAAGCGATCGTGACCCCATCTTCACCAGTGAATCTTGGAGAAGCTTGCAAGAAGCATTAGGTACATAGTTGTGTTTGAGCACCGCTTATCACCCACAGACCGATGGACAGATGGAAAGGTGAATATAATTGTTGAGGATCTTTGAGATTGTGTATCCTAGACTTCGGAGGGACTTGGGAAGAGCATCTTCCTTTAATAGAGTTCGCCTACAAGGACAGTTATCAAGCTAGAAATGGCCTGGCACCCTTCGAAGTATTATACGGATGACGCTGTAGATCACCAACTTGTTGGTGGGAATATATAGAAAGACTATTATTTGGACCAGATATGGTTAGAGAAACGTCCGAGAAGATTAATCTTGTTAGACGACGAATGAAGATCGCTCAAGATAGGCAGAAATCCTACGCCGACAAGAGAAGGACTAACATCGAGTTTGAAGTAGAAGACATGCTTTTCATTAAGGTGTCACCTTTGAAGAATGTGGTTAACTTCGGATCTATAGGGAAATTGGCGCCATGATTTATAGGGCCCTTTCCCATAACAGAAAGGATTGGCCAAATGGCCTATAGGGTAAATCTACCAGAGAGACTATCTAGCGTTAATGATGTTTTCCATGTTTCTCATTTGCGGAAGTGCTTGCATGATACCAAGAAAGTAGTTGAACCGAGTATATTAGAGGAAGTAGAGGTGGAATGGGAGGCGATAGTCAGATGAGTTCCTACCCATATTCTTGGATTATAAGTTAAGAAGCTACGCAATAGAGAAGTCAAGTTGATGAAAGTTCAGTGGGGAGAAAACCTAGAGGATGCGACTTGGGATACCGAAGACAAGATTCGTGCTTCGTACCCTTTTCTTTTCGAGGGTATGTTCTTTACTTCCTTTCCAAAGCTTTTATTTTCGCTTGTTTATATCATTTAAGTATGTCCTATCGATCGAGTCTTCGACCTTTAGGTAGGAATCCCATGGATGTAAACATGTGTTTGAGACATGTTATGTTTGATGGATGCAAGTGTTTGCTAGTGGTTGCTCGTGGATGCATACACACACACACACACATTGGGCACTAGATCGACTCAATCACTCTCATACTGCATATGGATGTTTGTGCATTTTTCTTCTTTTAACGGATGAAATTGAATGTATCATCATATGGATGTTGCATTTGGATGGATGATTGTGAACTCACATGTTATAATAGGATTATTGCATACATATTGGATTCATGACACCAACATACATTGCATTAAGGAGGTCGACTGAATCAGTAGACCTCCTGGTCTTCGCATTAGTATTGGGACATACACACACACCTTTTCATATGTTCATATGAGCATTATAAGTCTTTAAGGACAATGGACACCTGTGATTGGTGGATGAGTAGATGGGTGATCGATGGTAAGATATACATTCTTCTTAAACTTGGAGATTTCGGGGACGAAATCCTTTGAGTAGGGGAGAATGTAACACCCCGTAATTTTAAAACATTAAAGAGGACAAATTAAAGAATAATTAATTTAATATTTAGAATTAAGGGAAAGAGACTGCGCTTGAAATTCTGGTCAAGATAGAAAATTGTTTGAAAATCAAAATTCCATGAGCGACAAATTTTCCGCCTAGGGGTGTCGACCCATGGGTCGACCCCCCTACGGCAGACTGACAGATTAGGGTTTCTAGGGTTTTTGGCTATAAATATGGCCTCATTTCTATAGTTTCTTCACACTGAAAATAATGGAGGACTAGATGTTGTCGCTGCCTGGACTGAATCGAACCTTTTCTTCTTCTACAATTAAGTTAATCAAGTTTAGAGTTATTCAAGTGTAGATCTGTGATTCAACAACTGCTATTCTCCTTCTGTTTTTCTATATCCAAATACTTTGAGTTTAAGTTATTTTTGGATCTGAATAATTAAAAGTAAAACTTGATTTGATATTAAATTGGATCTATGCTTATGACCATTTGAATCAAATCAGATCTGCTCTAACATGTGTATCCATGATGTTATGACATGATTGTGACTTAGATCTAAACCTTCATCTATTTATCATGTCAGATCTGCCATTAGATCAGCTTATACTTGTCCCTATCATGTTTGTGGTTAAATTGGACCTTTTATTAGTTGGATATCTAAACCATTGTTTAGATCTTATCATGCCTATTATGGCATCCCTATTATGTTAGAATCAGTTCTATTATCATATGTTCATCAGATCTGTTCCTATGTGCCTGTCTTGTCATTGTGCCACTATATGTTTATTCCATTATATGTCAATCTTGGTAGGATGATCATTTCTACCATATTCCATTCATCTTTCCCTTTTATTTTATATAGCCTGACTCCTTTCGAGCCAAGGCATGCCGTTGAAATATGCGAATGCGTTAAACGGGGAACGGGGGAAAAACATTGAAAATTAGGCATAACTTGTAATTGGGAATTTGGGCATAACTTGTATAAAATGTATAAATATGAATTTGGGTATATAGTTTATTATGAATATAACTTGGGGAAAGGGGCATGAAAACCTATAACGACATAGGTAAAATCAGATAATAATGAAATGCCCAGGATTATAGTAATTAGAAACTATAACTGCGTCTAGATACGGGGTTAGATTACACTTGTAGTGGAAGTCTGCCCGGAACCTCCTGGCATATCCAACGATCGTAAGTGGTGAATCTAATGTGAGGTGTCTAGGTGCACAAATACAAGACGTGCTAAGACACGGGGTTAAGCCTGACTTGTGGAAGAAGCTTGCCTGGAACCGACCGGCATATCCAACATTCATAAGCCGTAGGATTAATGTGAGAGTTCTAGTACATTATAACCATAAATGGACATGGTAATGAATTGGAATACTTAACCTAGTTGAATCCATAGGGATTGCATGAACATGAATCTGAATAGGGGTTAAGTAAACTTGTTTGAAACAGTGGGTGGGTTAAGTAAATATGGGTAGGGTGGGTAATATTTATATATAGGCCCACAAACTTAACCATTTAGGGTTATGTAGTTAAAGACACCATTAGGTAAGCATAACCTATCCTAGTGGGGATACAAGACAAGGGGGGAGCTTATATCATTTTGTATGGGGGACCCATTTCAGTTAGTAACCTATAGAACGGTATCAGGCGAGTAGTCCACCCTATGTAGGAGTAGGGACATGCTTATTAGGCTGATTGTAAGAGATCCAAACGTAGAGGATGATGTGGGTGACACAAACCGACCGGGGCCATGTGCGTGCATGGTCCGAGCAGAGGGGGATAAGACGACCGTGACACCTGTAGATATGGTTGTGCACATCAACGAAGGGTTGCAAATTTAGGAAGTGATATCTCCTACCGTGGGGCGGGCACATGGTATCTATGGAGTAGGGAGGCGATCGATTAGGGTACATCTAGACTCCAGTAAAGTTTAGGAGCCTGTTAGCACTGGGCTGCCTGTGGATTGTATGGGGTTAAAACCTCTTACCAGAAGTATGCCTAAGTCTACCATCTTATAGTTGTTGGGATCGTCTCATTCTGGTTATACTAGTATCGGTGCAGAGAATCAGAGTAATCATTAGAGAAGCGTATACACTCTATCATGTTTACTTTGTCATACCTGTCTTTTGTGATATTATCTTTCTTATCCACTTTATATGCCTATCATGATACCTTTATTTATTTATTTGCTAAAAGTAACTGGACTCGCCAGATATTATGTCTGACCCTTTTTGTTTCCTCTTCTTTCTTCCGTTTCCCCCACAGGTTCTTAGGGTGGGAATACTCAAGTTTGATCATGATTCTGCTATCATTTTACTGGAGCTACTTAGATGTATTGCTCAAGCTTCTATTTATGCTACTATGACTACGTTTTTATTTGGGGATTATGCTTCTTTTATATTGTACTCTGATGCTTTAAGTACAAGACAGAAGTTTTTATGATGTACTGGTTTTTATGTAATTCAGACATATGATCTTTTGAACCACGATGCTTTATGATTAATAAAAGCTTTTAATTTTGCTGCTATTTTATATCTGTCTTGTAATGTTTCTGTTTCTGTTTACTATAAGGCTTCACGAAACTTAATGCATTCTCTTAATGAGTTACATTAATGGACGTGGGGTGTCACATTGAGTGTTCTATTCCATTTGTCCTTGTCATTCTCCATAGTCAGCAAGGCCTTACAATTAGGTTTGTTGACTCTTTGGAGTTCATCAACTAGCTTTTTCTAATTAGTCAACCTCTCGATATCGTCTTTCAATGTCTCCTGATTCCTAAGCATTACCTCTCTATCCATTGGATTTATATTCTACTCGAAGCGAACTCATTTTAATAAGCAATGGGGAAATCATGTAGAGAGTGTGCTAGGCATTGGTGGGAGAGAGTAGGGTGGCCTTCAGATGATTTGGTGGATGTCAACGGGAGGGGAAGTAACAACCGGGGGAGTAATTTGCTTAAGGCTTGTGGAAGTTGTCTGAACAGCAGGAATAGGATCTTTGTTTGTTATGGCATGTCTATGCGAATCATCGCCACCATGATCCTTCTCCTTGGCATCCCTTTCCATCCTTTTCTTTTCGTCATCTTCCTACCGTTTGTCCCGATCATGACGATCTTCATAGGCTTTCCTTCTCCTCTTATCCCTATCCTATCGGTTTCGTTCCTCTTGGGCTTTTCTTTCCCTTTTTTCTTTATCAGTCTCCCTATAAGGACGAGATGCTGCATAATGTCACTAGTCGTAAGAACCCGTGTAACGGTTGAAGTAATCCAGATATGAATGGCTCATAGTTGTACCTGAAACAAAGGAAAACATGAATTGAGTGTTTAAGACAGGAAACACTGGGGCAAGACAAAAAGATACGAATGCATGATATCAAAAGCCCTAAGTGTGTGTTGTTGTGATCTAATGTGCATCGAGCAACGAATAGCTCATTGTTTTTGGAGTCAAAGTGGTCACAGTAGTAGAAATGGATTTCTGAGATGGAGGAGTAAGGGCTAAGTCGGAAGATGTCTTTAAACTGATGTATTAAGTTTGGACGTTGAAATGTTGCTCTAAAAAAGGTCGCCCGAGGTTACCATAAGGTCGCTTAAACCGTTATATATGTTAGAAAACTCATCCCCGGTTGTGATTGGAAACATAGGGCTGGCGTCGCCTTTTTCAGCATTAAAATCGCCTTTACCGGTAGGCTCTCCCTCTTCAAGCTCTTCACGAATCTTTACAGTTGTTGTTTTCTCACAATGGATAATTTCTCCCTCCTTGGTGATGGAAGGCAGTTTAGACTGGGCAGTTGATCCGGCGAACACTTTTTTAATACGGTCTCCTCGACAAAGTTTTTTGGTGCAACATCTTCTTCAGAGGTTGGGGCATCCGATGCCTCGGTATAAGAACGATAAGCATAAGAAATCTCCCGATGAATAAAAGATCGAGAGGGGTCGAGCAACCCAAACTAGAGAAGGAATTCCTCCTTGATCAAAAACCTTTTTCTCCTTTCCTTGTCGTTAACAGCCTTCAGAGTTTTGAGAGTAGATTGACTGCTAGAGTATTTGGTAGGAGATGGCAGTTTGGCAAAAGGAAAAGAAAATTTAGTGCATGATGATCGAGACTTAGAAAAATTAAATGAGAGCTTTGAACGGATATGCTCACCTCGTTCCATCCAAATTCCATAAAATCTCTCTGGGCATCGAACAAAAAAGAATTGGTTCACGAATCCCGAAGCGCTATCCTATAAATCATGAATAAACCGACGATTTTGAGCTCCTTTAACAAATACAATAGAAGGATGTTCTTTTCTCCTTTTGAATACACATAAGTAGCACATGTCTTGAAAAGTAGGCATACAGTGAATTGTTCTCAATAAAAGCACACATAACCCTATTAAGATGGCATAACCATTCGGGTGTAGCTGAAAAGGGGCAATCGCTAGAAGTCGAAGGAACATCTGTAGGAACAAATTAAAAGGAGGAACAGCTCCACTCATGCACATGTGTCTACTAACTGCAACAAAGCCAAAGGGCAGATGATCGACAAACTCCTCTTTCCTCGGTAATCTGACATTAGTTTCAGGAATGTCGAATTGAGCGCATACTTTATTAAAAGCATGTTGAGATAGCATTGAGGAGCATCTTTCCGGCTAATTGTCTAGAGGACGGGAATAGGAAAAGACTGATCCACTTGCAACCCTGAAGCCGTAGTCGCTCTAAGCTCATTATTTTGAATAGAAGCTCTAGTTTTAGCTGAAGTAGCTATCACTTTAGGATGATGGCGCGTCGTCTATCGAGTATCCACTCTACACAAGGAATTTTGTTTTTAAATAACTTACAGGTGCACATTTCTTGAAGTGAGAAGTGTTGTGCAAAATTATACAAGTTATCAGGGACGAAGCTTGAAATTTGTATTCGACATGTTTCGATTAGCGGATCTCAAGCATCGTCGCGAATTCAAATTAGAGTGTCGTGTCTGTGCGAACGATGTTCGACAAGTTATAAATGGTTGAACGAAATGACTTTTCTTAGACACTCCATTTAATTCAAGTCAAGGAATTTGTTATATTTCATTTTCAATCATTAAAACTAATCTGTCATCGACGTGGGAAATCGACGATAAAATAATCCCCCAAAATATTGCAAGTTTTTCTTTTGTTATAGGATAGTTAGCGACAAAGGGCAAGTTCAATTTACAAATTACAAGTTCAATATGTTCGATCGTCTTTAGATTGGATTGTCTCCAATAACTTCAATAAATAACTTGGAAGCCAACTTCATCGATCGATCGCAAACTAAAGCCAATCGGCGCACTACAATGTCATGCCTAGCAACCCATGATCGGAGCGAGCTCAATAATCGAAGATTACCAATGCCAATCCATTGTTTGGCCAAGACGAACGATCCACAGAGGATTGCAACCAAATTCTCTCACTCAAAGCCACAATTCATTACACTAGATTTAAACCGCTATTGACAAAAAATAACGATCGGGCTATGTTGTTCCAAGCCCTAATCACCAAACACAATTTGAAGTATAATTCACTAGAGCATGTAGTTAACAATGGAATTAACAAGTCATTCTAGAAACCCTAAATAACTAGCACATTAAAATCAACTCATAAACAAACTTCGAAAAGGAAGAGACAACTACAATGAATGACGATGATTGTAGGTGGTCGAAACTTATCATTGAAAGCACAACTAGATGTCGGTAAGGCCATAGTGGATCAGATATGGTAAAAGCAGTCTCAAGCGAGTTCAGATTAGGTGATATAGTGATGATGACTGAATTCGGGTATGGATTAAAGAACTACAATGGACAGTGGCGGCAAGATAGGTCAGTCGATGGTGAAGCGGCAAATTCAAGCCAAAATAATTTTGTTGGAGGCTGCAGCCATCAAAAGCTTTATTCTTCAAAAAATGGAGATAGAAAAAGAAATAATGGACCTAATGAGAAATATAAAGCAACCTGAAAGAAGATATACCCGATCCATCATTTGTCGCTCATGATCCATAGAGACGGGTCATCCACGACCCATCATGAGTAACTTGTTTCGACTTGTATAAAACAGCTTTTAAGAAGATATATGCGATCCATAGCATGGATCACTCACGATCCATGGAGGCAATTTGCCAATGACCTTTCAAGAGTCATTTGTATTGATCCATTTCAAAGCACGCTTTCTCTTTGTTAAAGTAAGCTTCAAGAGGCAAATGTTAACCCGTTTTTAAAAGCCTTCAACTTGAATGTAATAAAGCATATGACCAACTAATGTAAAATGGTCCATCACGATGGGTCGATTTCAACACTTGCTTATGGAACGAGTCAAAGTAAATGATAGATTGGATCATACGACAAAAAGTGAAAGAAGCAAAACAGACACATGAGTTGGGCCAAAGATGGATTGGGTCAAATAACATATAGATTTCATGACATATACAAATTAACTTGTATCATTACCCATATTTTTAACCCAATACAATGAGGTGAGAAATGCATAAAGAAAGGGAAGTGATGGGTCGCGTAGACATTGGATCAAGACAAGCTTGAATCGTGTTCAGGAGCGATGGGTCGGTTGTATTTGATATTGCATAAAGCAAAGAGCATTGGTCATTGCTTTCTAATACGAACCGATCCAAGAAATTAAAATGCACATGATAAATGATTGCGCTCCAAAAGTGGGACGATGGATCGCACCCGATCCATGGGGATGGATCACCCACGATCCCTATGAGCAATAATGCATTAGTTGTTCTAGATTTTGAAGTGCGGGCCACGTGGATAGCAAGTAATTATATTTCGACCATGTTCACTTCAATGCAAGCTTCGGAACACTCCTACCTCCACATATAAATACTAGACCACTTCCCACATTAAAGGGGTTAGATTTTCTCCCGCAGATGCTCTAGCATTATTGATCTCAAGCATCATTCTTCTCCAGAAACTACCAGACTTCTTCACCGAGCTTGATTATCAAGATCAAGTCCAATAATCATCGATATTCATGGAATTTGAGTGTGTTTCTACTATGGAGTTAGAGATCATTTGTAAATCATCCCAAACCATTGTAATCAGAGATCAATATTGTAATTCGATATGGAGAAATCAATAAAGTGCATATTCAAAGTGGACGTAGGCCTAATCAACGGCTAAACCACTATAAACTCTATGTTCTGCTTTACATTACTATTGATTACTGCTTTTAATCTTGTTTTTCTACAATCGAAAGGTGTTTTCGCACCTCTTTGGGTGTTAGCCCATTTTTGGTGTTAACAGGGTATATTTTGGAAATGGTGATTTCTTATAATTTTTTTATCTTAAATGAATTCTTGTAGAAAAATGTGTACGTTATAGAGAATGTATAGCTCAATGTGTTTAAGCTATAAAGTATGAAAGAATCATAAGAAAACATAGAAAAGATTGCATTTTGTCAAAAACTAAAATTTTCGATAAGGAAAAATTTGAAATTCTCTATTCTTTTGACATAAACTTTTGATAATTGTTTTGAAATAAACTTTGATGGGTGGACAAAATAAGTTGTTAAAAAATTAGAATATAGTGGATGTTTGTGATAAGTTTAGAAATTAGCACCTAGTTGGAAGTAATTGAACTCGCTTAATAATAATGAGCTGTTATGCAATTAATTGAGAAATAGTTGTCCTTGCATACTCCATTTTTGTGATTTGAATTTTTTTTTTGTATGTTTTTATGAGATGTCAATTTTATTGTTTAGCAAAAGTAAGTTTTAATGAAGAAAAAATAGTTTTGGAGCCTTTAATTTTTGAACAGAAGAAGAAGTAATAAATCCAAACCACGTTTTTAAATCATGGAGTAGGTAAGGATTAGCACCTAGGAAAGACGAGAAATATTTTTGAGGCTATAAAGTAGATAAAGAAAATTATTTTAGAATAGTGGTAAATACCCGTATAGTGTGTAAGCACCGTAGAGCCTAGGTTGTTGCTTGGAAAATACTGTTAGAAAACAACAAGGACTAGGTGTGACAAGTAGATGGTAAGGGCAAGTGAGTTGTTTAGATCCTATGGTTTAGAATTTTCTTTGTCACTGGGGACATGGTCCTAGGATTCTTAGCCCTTAGTAGTAGCTGTGCAGTGTGCATGATTTCCTATTTTAGTTTTGAAAAAATTAGACGACTTATTTAGAATTAAGCTTTGATCAGTGGATTAAGTTAAATAAGCTAAAGAAAAGGTAATGATATAACTAAAAGAAAACAAATGATGATAACTGCAAAAATAAAGAAACAAATATAAAAGTTAAGAAAAGTAAAAAAAATTAAGAGACAGAGAAAAAGGATTTTTCCAAAGTAAGTTGGAAAAGCAAATTTATAATAAAGAAAAATTTCTTATGTAAACTGTGCTTTGATAGGAAGATAGGAAATCTTTATATAATAGTTTCATAAAATCCAAGTACAGATAAAAAATGTACATAAAAGAAAAATGAAAGATGTAAAGTTTTCCATTTTCTAACTTTTTGTAACATAAGAAGTCAAATTTAAAAGTTAAAATTTTCTATAATTCGCAAATTTAAAGTTAGTTGGTAGAGTTTGGATGCAAATATTGGATGAACTGCGCTCTTGCTCTGTAAGAGTGTAGAAAAATTAGATGAAATGGTATTTTATTTTTAAAATATTGCATTCATATAGAAATTATCATTATATTTAGGATATGTGCATCATGTCTTCAAAAGGTTTTCAAGAAAATTGGCATTCATATAGGAGATACTGCTTAGACATTTATTGCATTCATATATTATTATGTTGTATTACACTTTACAAAAGTGCGCAAATAGTTGCAAAATATGGATGTTGTAATGAACTGAAGAATTCGACGCCCAAATTCTGACAATAATACACAAATCCCGTTTCACTTGCCGGAACCCGTATCGAAAACACCAGATAGTTTGTAGAAAGAAACTAGAGGGTGAGATAAGAAAGAAAGAAATATTAGAATAGAAGAAGAAGAAGAATACACAACACAGAGTCTCACATCGCAGCAGAACAAAATATAATATAAAATTAAATCTTTATCGAGAGCTTTAAAAATACTTACAATCATAAGAGTACATCACACATCTGGACAATTATAATATTCTGTCCTCACATACAATCACATAGCGGAATAATATATATATCATACATCTAAACTCTTCCAGATCGTCTCTTCAAAACATTCTATAACCTGAACCTGTACGACCCGGTCAAACCCGAGCATTACAAACGCTGGATCAGTCTGGTGAATCAGAGTGAGAAAAAACACTAAGTTTATAAGCATTATCCAACTTGATTTTAAAGTTAACATCTATCCAAAAGAAAAGGGTAATCATAAGACCAAATCCACACATAAATACGGACGGGTTTTAACTTACGAGAACCCAAAACATTTTTGAAATCAATATCTTTTCTGATATTATAATAGCGTCTAAATACAAGTAAATATCAATCTAGCAGAACGCTTGCATCTCATGCTCTACATACATAGTATACAATCAAAACCACGGGCGCTTATTGGAGAATGGAATTCCTGGAAAGGTATGGGACCACCTTCCCGATAATGTACATCTGGAGATGAATACATTAAGGTTCAACAAGAACATCTTGCAACCCAGGTTAAACATGACTGGCCCCTCGCTTCTCTTGAGAGTACCGAATAAATCATTATCACAGTTGGGGGCCAGCCAACCGAACTGATAGCATACAAATAAAATAAAGGGACAACTGAAGGCATTTGATTTCATCAGATCAGGTAATGATATACCCTTTTGATGGGTGCGACCCACATAGCCATGCAACCTACCCGATTTTGTGCCATTTCCCGTTGATGAGGCTTGAGGTTTAAATCTTCTTGAAACATCCGGTCACCATTTACTTTGAATGTCACATCGTCAGATCCGTCAAATCACTAATTGACGTCCACAAAAATATCTAGTTGTTAAGCTAGGAGAAGTGTGCTCTTCTCCGCTATCAACAAAAATACTTTTGAAGAAATCAACATACGTGACTCCTTTTGATATACTCTGTCAGACACTCGTCCATACACGTCATCCAGGAACAAGATGAATGGAAGGCACCCTCGTACCACATCCTAGGAGTCAAACTATGGATCAGTAGCGAGTAGTCCTTGCAATTCATAAATTCTCAACATAACTGAATCATGTCAAAGTACCTCTGGTTGCACTCCAGAGAATATTCAACAGGCAATCTTTCCGCTTATGATGATCCGCGATCTTCAATTGCTCCATCTTCAGTCAACATCTTCACGTATTTGTTGGTTCAGAATGGTTTTCGAGTATAAATTCGATCCCGATCTTTCTGTACCAACAATCATATGGGCCATATTTGATAGTCAGTTATTTAACTATCAAATAAACAATAGTGTAAATAAAATGAGTTCACTGATTCAGTACTTGGCATTACCTGGCCTTTTTAAATCAAAATAATTAACAAATGTTAATTTAAAACTTTAAAACCTTTTCAATATATCAACATAGCATTTGACTTCTTATTTAACATAAGATTGTTTTCAAAACTATTTTATTATATCATTTCTGATTATCTATAATTGGGGAAATCAATTCAGCTTATTATTCGTAAAATAACGTTGCAAAATTTCTTTTGTTTTATTATTTGAAAACAATAACTAACCTTTATTCCTTTCGAATATGCTCATTCCAAAAATTCAACTTCTTATTTCCTTTTACTTTTGGAAATATCATTATAAGTATTTGTATATTCTCAAATCTTGCCATTTCCGTTACTTTGGAAATCTCATTTCATATATATTCTCTAACCTTGCCATTTTCATTGCTTCGGAACCCTCATTTTATATTCTCGAAATTTGCAATTTACGTTGCGTTATTATTTCTCATATGGTAATAAATAATTATTCATAATCTCTTTCCCGTTACCAACTAATATCATCCTTAGATAATCCTGAAGTCACTTAAGTTAGGGGTATTTATTTACCTCGCAGACCTTGATTAACAATGCTCTTATCTTTTGTTAGATATGAGTTGTAACTCGAAACCCATATTCATTCTAATATTTTACAAATCTCATTAAATTATTTAATTAAAAATATGGTTTATAAAACCTTCTTACTTTTGAACTATCTCTTTTTAAATATAACATAGTATTACTAAATATGTTGATTAAGTAATTCCTTAAATAAACCGACTTCTTAACCTTGACTCCTTTCAAGAGTTCAATTTATAACTTGAGTTATTATTACCAATTCCATTACTAAATCCTTTACCAAATTCAACTACAAATCTCTTTTAATCGTTCCTTTTTGAAATCTCATTCCGATTCCATTCATTTCTCTCAATTCCATTATTTAATAACGCTAATTTAAAATTAACGCTTTCACTTCACATCTCTTTTTATAAACCTCGTTTATAACTTTCAAGTTTAATACAAAACCGCTTTTATCTGTATTCCCTTTCACTCAATTTAAATATTAAGTAAACATTTAATTTAAGCTATCATATTCGATTAAAATCCCTTTTATAACTTCATTATAAAAACTCAGATTATAAAAACCCTTCATTTCTCCATTCACAATTTAGTTAGATTTCATTACCACTAAACTTAAATTATTATTAATTAAAATAATAATTTACTTCATCATTAACTACTGTAGAAGTAGTTAACTTCATTAATAACTAAATAAATAGTAAATTTCTTTTAAAACTTATTTAAATTAAAACAATTATTCGTTAAACTATTTTATTAGATAAATTAAAAACAAATTGATAAAATAATCAGTTTCAGTTAAAACGGTCAACTTAGTTAATTCAAAACACGATTATTCTTTAACCAATTCAAATAATTTTATTTAATTATTTCTCATAAATAATTATTCAAATCTTAACTGTCAAGTAGAAATGGAAGCAGAAGAATACCGAATAATTGGATATTCTAAGATAGAACGAGAAAAAATAAATCTGATTAATGCGACTTCTGAGAGTTTGGAACAGTTAGAAAATTAAAAAAAATGAAACCCTTCATTTTGAACAACAAAGATCAATTAGTTAGGTCTGATAACAAGTTTTCCAACAAGCCTTATAGGGGGCTATAAGAGCCCTGAATAGTTGTTTGAATAGCGAGTTACATTTCCATACCATAAGTGCTAATATTGGAATCCTTGGGTAATGGAAGAAATAAATGATTAGCCCTCTAATACTCCATCCGGGAGTTATCAGTATTTATCAAATCTCTTCCTATCTAACGGAATGCTATTGGATCAAATGGCAAAGACATTGTGGAGAAAGAGATGGCTTTTCCCAGATGAAATAAAATATTTGATTCATGTAATAGGGGAAATATTTCCCATTCCTTAGCCGTAAAGATATGTGGCAATGAAAAGGGGATTAAGTGGAACAAAATTGGCCAGGTGGTAGAGTCGTGGAAACACTTGTTTATTCCATATTTTGGACCTTAGCTCCATGGAGCAGAGTTAATTTCTGCTTACTTGTTTATAAATCTTCTTAACATAAGAATTTTCTTTTAGTTATTAATTATAAAATTAAATAATAAATATTTATTTCCATTTAATAACTTTTATTCAAAATAATATATTTAAAAATCTACCCCCAGTTATAAAATAAATTTTATAACTTCAGTTCTATCGATTCACCTGGTGACAAATCAATATTTATAAAAATCGTTGATTTATAGGCATATACTGCCAATTACTCAATCAATATCACCCATTGGCTTAAACAAAACAATTGTTGAATTTCAGGGCAACAATCAATAACCAAATCAATCGTCCAATTAGAACAGTTCATGATAATATGAGAATAATTAACATCTAATATATTTGAGGAATCCATTTGGATCCCTCCAACTTGTTCTTCCCTGCATCAAAATAGATTATCACAAATAAACTTATTCAATTCAATTTAATTGATTATTTCTATAATAGTAAATAACGACTATTTAACATCAACCCAACAATTCAAAACAATTAATTGAATTCAACATGTTAATTTTATAAATGTGACCAACAAGATAAGTTATCTCCATTGGGTCTAATCGTTAAAATACCGATTTGGTTTTTTTTCACTAAAATTAAACTTTTAATTTCATTGGTTCAGTGAATATATGAATATATAATTAACAAACAAACAGTCAGTCATTAGCAATCATAACACACAAAATAAAAACTCAACTTATATAAAATATAAGTGGGAAGAACTCAGTGAGTTTAACTCACCTTGAGTTAATTCGTTGTTGAAATATTTTGTTTTAGTTATACTAAACCGATGTTTAATAACTGGAAAATATATCTCACTCCAAATGCATCCAGATTAATCCCAAGACGTAATGTTCGTCAATGCGATTCAAACGATACCTTGTTAGTCTGATTCTAATAACATAGGCAAAAGTTACATTGTTATAAACATACATGAAATTAAATTAATAATTAACTTCTAATTATTATTACTATTATTTCATTAGGTTAATTACTATAACAACCCGGAAAATCAGAACCAATTTAAAAAATTTATTTTAGCAATTTTAATGTATTTTGAATATTTAAAATGATTTATTTTAAATAATAGCGACTAAAAATTTATTTAAATCGAAGTTAGAACAATAAATTTTAATTTAATTATAATAGGAATTGGAAATGGCACGGTAGTTTGAAAATTCGATTTCAAATTTCAAATGAATGTACATGATTCAAAATAAATCGGATTTTAGTGAAATAAAAAATATTTGAATCTGTTTGAAAATATCTTTCCAACGAATGTGAAAAATCCAGATTTCATAGCGGGAATAAAAAGTTATGCCCAGTTTAATATTTAAAATAGTCGCTATGGAATATATTATAATATAATATATAGCCATTTTCCAAACAACCTCCGTTTTTCCCGAAACCACTTTTGTTAGATCCAGAATGTCAAATTATTGCTAATTTTCAAATTTCATAATTTCTGGATTTAATATGTGAGTACAATAAATTTAAACGTGTTTTGTTAGTTTAAATTTGAATTGGATCGACCAGAAAATGTCCATTTTCAAACGGTCTCCAAATTCGACGAAATTAATTTTGTTAGGACCGTATCGTCAAAACTTAACTAGAATTTACTATTTGTGACTTAACGCTGAAATATGATTTTTGATTATATAAAAATTATATATATTTCAAAATTTAATCAACAAATTGATTGCTGGCAGTGATGTTTGATTATTGATTCAAATAATAAAAATACTGGAATGATAAATAAAGTATAATCAAGATAATTGTTAAGTGAAAAATAATGCAAACTCTCTTGACAAAATCCTCAAAATAGCATATAAGGATTTTGAATATACGCGTGTTCGAAGTCTCAAATATACTGGGTAGATATAGAATCACACTCAAGTCGCCCGGAGATGATTCTGATGATGTAGCCACATCATCACTATATGTGTTCAAGTTTCGAAAGTGACTATGTATATAATTTCCAATCGACGGTGTGAGAACCAAAACCTTATTTTGAATTTATTGTTTGGAATTTGACACTAAAAATGTGATTTTTGAATATATATATATATATATATAATTTATATGTTTTGGAAATTTAATTAACTAATTGATTGCTGATTGTGTTGTGTGATTATTAGTTAACTAATTAAAATATTGGAATAATCAAACAACGTGTTGTAACAACCCGGAAAATCAGAACTAATTTAAAAATTTTATTTTAGAAATTTTAATGTATTTTGAATAATTAAAATGATTTATTTTAAATAATAACGACTAAAAATTTATTTAAATCGAAGTCAGAATGATAATTTTTAATTTAATTATAAAAGGAATTGGAAATGGCGCGATAGTTTGAAAATTCCATTTCAAATTTCAAATTTCAAATGAATGTACAGGATTCAAAATAAATCGGATTTTAGTGAAATAAGAAATATTTGTATTTGTTTGAAAATATCTTTCCAATGAATGTGAAAAATCCAGATTTCATAGCGGGAATAAAAACTTATGCCCAGTTTAATATTTAAAATAGTCGTTATGGAATATAATATAATATAATATATAGCCATTTTGCAAACGACCTCCGTTTTTGACGAAACCAGTTTTGTTGGATCTGGAATGTCAAATTATTGCTAGGTTTCAAATTTCATAATTTCTGGATTTAATATGTGAGCGCAGTAAATTTAAACACGTTTTGTCAGTTTAAATTTGAATTGGATCGACTAGAAAAAGTCCATTTTTCAAACGGTCTCCATATTCGATGAAATTAATTTTAGGACCATATCGTCAAAACATAGATAGATTTATTTTTCGGGAATTTTTGGAGTCAGTATGTGGCCCCGGTAAATTAAAATGTACATTTAAATTCAATATAAATTGGTTTATATTTTAATATTGACGAAAATTGATCTAAACGATAGAATTGGCTTACGAAACATATCCCATTGTGTCCGGAATAGGGGCTTTTGGACGGGGGTGACAGTCGTTGGAGTTCGTTTGGAGTTCGGGGTAATAAAACTTTAAGTTTAGAGAATATTAAATTTAATTATTATTATCATATTATATATATAAGCTTGAAAATCGAAACCCTAGTTCACAAACAGGCAGCCGCCGTTCTCCATCCATCGATGGCCCAAATAGCACTAAACAAAATTCGTTAATTCCTCTCATTATACTGCGAATTGGATTAGGGTTCTTAAGGGAAATTTGAAGAGGGTTTTCCGATCTTCGTTTCGATACGTGGTTGAGCAGAAATGGATCATCGTAGTTGGTAGGTCGGTGCTCCAAAGTAGCCGATTTCGCACGAGGTTTTCGACGTTAGGGTGAGTGCGAGGTTGCCCTTGTCGTAGGTGGTGGTGGAGCCGAGTCTAGGCTCTGGCGTGGTCAATCCCGATCAATCTCTGGCGGCCCTAGGGACAAGCGACATCGAACCCTATGCGCTGAAGTTTTAACGTGTTCGGTTGTTCAGAATAATAAAGGAGAAGGTCGTGGAAGATGTATTAAAATCATTAATTATTCATTAATTAAATTGTGTAATTAATGTATAGAATGCTATACCTTTTCCATACGAGGTCCAAATCGTGCGAAACTGGATCCGTTGCGATCGTGGGGACGAGAGCTTCACAACAAGACTAACCAAGCCCTATCTGGAGCACATTGGAATTTCGGGAAAATTGAAATCCAAATTGTTCAGAAATTCAGATAAAAACTGGCGGAGTGGATCTTAATGTGAGAACATCTCACTATAATTTCTTATATAGTTATTTATTTTATAACTAAATATATGAACTGCTCCCCGTCGTCCACAGACCATGGACGACTTGTATGATTGTATTGTGATGTAGAAATTGATTGTGATTGTCATGTATTGTTATTGTTATATTTAAAAATTATATATGAACTATATATAAAAATTATTTATATAAAATAAATATATAAATTATTATGAAATGAAAATAAAATAAATATTCATTTACAAACCGAAAGATTTGTTTAAGTACACTTATTTATCTGATATTGATTGGGACGATAATTTTCACACATCGCCCAATTGCACAAATAATAAACAGTATTTGTTGTTTGAAAACTCACACGGGTATTAGGATAATATTTGACTTACTCTGATCCCAACAAATTAGTGGTATGTCAAACAATGGGTTGACAGACTGTATAAGCGTTATTTATTTATTCTAATGCTTATACAGTTGTAAAATGCACTCTGGATGTTGTATGAATTGTTAATGATTGTTTATCGTTATTGTTGTATATATGTGATGTTGAAATCCATATAACTAAAATTATATTGTAATGGATTGAGTCTGATTCCAGTTCAGAATTAACGAATATTTTAAAATAATATTCAGTAATTATTGAAACGTGAAGCCATGTTAAATAGTTAAAGGCCATTTTAACACGAACGGATTTTTTGTCGATTTTATTCATTTTATAATGAATATCGTAAAGTAATTTCAAAATCTGACATTTTGAAAATATTATCATTTTAAAATTGAAATGATATGGAAAATTAAATTTTGATTTAAATTTGAAAATCAAATTGAAATTGTTTTAAAATGGATTTAAAACGAACTTATATAAAGAATATTCAATTTTGATTTGAATTTCAAAATTGAATTAAAATCAATTTGAAAGGAATTTGAAACGAATTGAAATTGAATTGAAATCATTTTAAAATGAATTTAAAACAAATTTATATTGGAATATTCAATTTTTATTTGAATTTGAAAATGAAATTGAAAATGAATTTGAAATCGTTTTAAAATGAATTTAAAATGAATTTATAATGGAATATTCAATTTTGATTTGAAATTGAAATGGAAGTGGAAATCGTTTTTAAAACGAATTTAAAACGATTTATAAAATTCGTTTTATATGGAAATTGACGAAATATATAATATATATATTATAATGGCCTGAATAGAACGCGTCGCGCAGCGACTGTTCGCGAATTTCAACCATTAACTTCAAATGGACGTTACGGGAGATTTGGCCGTCGGGTTCTTCTAATACTGGAACCATTGTGTTTGTATCGAAAAGATCTTTCCAATGAATATTAGAGATTAGTAATCTAACGGTTAGATTTGGAGATATGTCCAAATCAATTTCAAAAAAAGTCGATATGGATGTAGTTCGGTGGCCATTATTGGAAACCGACTGTACGAGCGATAATAATAAAAATAAGGAAAAATTATGTAAAATCATAATAAATTATTTGGAAAGATTTTGGATGAAAAAACTCAATTTTGAAAAGATAAAAATATATTTTTATCGAAATGAACTAGTTATTAACTATAATAATTTAATTATTTTCAGAAATAAATAAATTGGGTTTGAAAATGGTTTTAAAATTACCAGAATTTTCCAAAGAATTAATTGGAATAGATTTGGAATGGAAATAATCTTAGGAATATTTCGATATTGGATTTGGTGATTATACGGATATTGTTGAGGAATTTTGAAGATATATATATATATATATATATATATATATTGTTATTCCAATACGATATCCGTTGGTTTCAGAATTTGATATTGAATATAAGCCGATATATTTTCTATTCAGAGCCTTGTATTTGATATCAAATTGGATTTTGGGTTTGCCGTGAACGGTGTCTTCATTAACACTGTTCTTAAACCCAGTTGATAAAAGAATAAATCTTAAGTTTTCCCAATTAATTAATATTTAACTGGAATTGAATAAAAGAATTGGATATTTGGGTTTGTGTGAATGGTGTTTCAAATAACACTTGTTCTTTAACCCAATTAACAGTGAAGAATATGATTTGGAATTTGTAATCTTTTAATTAAGATTAACGAAATTTTCCGAAGTAAAGATTTACAATTTAATAGATTAAATTGGAATTGGAATGGAATTCGATTTGGTAATAATCGAAGTGAGTTTCTATGGAGGAAGACTATTAATACATATGGAATTTAAAAGGCTTTGTCGTTATTCCATTTATATTATTAGTCGGATACGGGAATTGATATTGATTGTATATTGATCTGTTTTCCGTGAAGATTCCATGGTTAATGGAATAGGATTTTGGGTTTATCGTGAATTGTGTTTTAAATGACATTGGTTCTTTAACCCAGGTAAAGACATGATTACATGTCTAACATTGTATTTCGATACTATATTCGTTGATCTCTGCTAAATATAAATATCTGTTTGGTGGCGGAGAATTTATTCTCTTGCTTAACACCCTTCTCTGAGACGTACGAGCTCAAAGGTTATATATCGGCAGAAATCAGTGGTACAGTATGGATTGATAGTGTGGCATGCTGAGATCCAGTGATCCAAACTTTTGTTGAAAAGCAAAGTTTGGTGGATAATGATCCAAGCACAGCTTTAATATAGCAAAGCTTTGTGTAGCGTTAATTCGCGAGCCTCACACACCGGTATGGTGGAAAACTGATGGTTAGATCAGTATGCTTTAGAGATGAGGATAGACACCCTATGGGTTGTCATGGATTGGATCGACCAAGGTGATACTGGGTGTGGTTGCCCCACATCAGTAGGGATAGGGCACACCCCCCGATTCCCAGATGGATAGAGTTAGCGGTGTTTTTCAATGCTTGGACGTAAGCCGTGGTAACTTGTTTCTTGGATAGTACGGATGTGCATTACGGCGTTTTCGCATGCCTGCGACGTAAGCTGTTGGGAATTGTACTACGCGATAGATCTTTCGGATTAGGAGCCACCATGATGGAAATCCAATTTCCAAATACAACATTTTTCTGTTTTGATTGTATACTATATATGGTGACATAGTAGGATGGGGCGCTCATGCCGTCTATAATTGATACATTTAAATTTGAAGTTGATTTCTTCATTTATAGTAATAATAAAAGATTTGTTTTAAAATGTACCAAGCATATTTGGCTATTATAAGGTAAAACTCTATCCTCCGGCTTGCGTTGCATTGTGTGATGGGACCTGAGTCTTATAATAGCTTCATTTTTCTTCATAGCAATGCGCTGTTTGTTTTAGGCACTGGTATTCTTAGGGGTAAACCCGTTCCGTGTTATACGGCATGATCCCTTGATTTACCTCATTTTAAAGTAAAGTTTTAAATAACTGTTTTAGTTCTTACACCAGTCACATGACTGACCTGGAGTTTATTGTTTTAACCTAAACTCTGTGTGCCCCTATTTTCCATATGGGCAGCTAGTTGTTTCGGTTTTGCAGATTTATTTATACAGGATCCTGGATTTACAGCTGGAGCTATATTTGGAACGCTCTGTATCCGTGTATTTCTTTCGGTTGTAATTGTTATTGTATTTTCTGCTACACATTGTATTTATACATTTTATTTCCGCTGCTTTGTATTTTTAATCTCTGATATTTTTCTGTGTAATATATATTCATACTCTGAATATTCTTGTACTCTGATGTAAATTGTTGTAAATAACAATGAAATGTTCATCTGTTTATATTCCGTTTTGTCTTGTTTACGAAGCAATCCGGGCTTTCCTTTATAGGGAACTTTGGGTTGCCACAATTACTCTGATTAGGGTTCATGTACGTTACATTGCTTAACAAATTTAACTGTTCCACAGGCATGTAAATCGCAGTTTGCCCTTCTTGAACTCTAGCCCTAATACTCGTTTTCTTATTCAAACTTGGGGCAAATTAAAACCATACATCATTTAATAATAATTTAAAATATGATTTAATTTATTATAATCCTAGCTCACTTTTTTTAATTACTTTAGTATATGATTAAAAGGCAACAATCCTTCTCTTTGCTCGTGTATATACATTCCTTTCCCTGGGTTGTCATGGCGTCTACCACTCCATTCAATCACCTACCAAAAAAAGTTATTACATAAGGTTATAGTGTTAGTTATATTATTAAGTTCATACTTTGGAAAAGAAATAAAAAAACAAGCCGAACTTTCATCCATTTCTCCAGTTAAACCACATATACTTCTTTGATTAAAACAACTGCCTGATTATCTTTTGAATATTGAACGCACAGTCCTGATTTGCTCCCATTCTTTACTTTGTAATACACCACTTCCTTCATTTGGCAATACCTCGTTCTCCAGCTCCTTGTTTCAAAATTTCAGAACTCTGTTCCCCTTCCCATCGCGTCGCCAAGGGTTACTCGACCCCTCATCAAAAGCCGCCACCAAGAACGCCTGAACATCGACGAACATCACTTAGAGTTTCGGGCAACTCGGAGCATCCCTTCTTCAGTAATTACTCATGAAATGACTGCCGCTTGGAGCTCAAATCCGGCCACAAGAATGATCATAATCCAATCATGACCGTTGGTATAAAATATCTTGACCATTTTAACACTTTTCTAGTTGGAGAAAATTTGATTCGATGATCAGATTGAAAGGTAAAGAGGGAGGAATAATGGAAGCTTGCTGCAGTTCGTTAATGGAGGCGTTATCATACTGTAGCGTCCCGGAAATTTCGATACTTGAATCTAAACACTGACACATCCTGTGTCCGAACTCAAGTATCAAAACCCAGAAAGTTAATAGAAAGAAGTTAAAGGGTAAGAAAAGAAAGAAAGAAATATTAGAATATAAGAATAAGAAGATCAGAGTCTCACAACGGAATGGACAAAATATGATAATCAATAATAATTTAAAAGAATTGTATATATATGATTACAACATCAGAGTATACATTTAGATCAATACAACACACAGCGGAAATAAACTAGTACCAGTAAATATATGGAATATGTCTCGACTTCAACTTATTTTCTGAAGCTCTAAGTGATACCAAACCTGATAATATACTCGGTCTGACCCGAGCACATTTGAAGCAAAGCAAAATTCACCCGAATCAGTCTAGAATACTTTCAGTGATAAATTCGTAACATAAGCAACTTGGTTAACTTTGATAAATCATTTTAAAAGAAAGAATAATATTAAGACCAGCCCACACATAAACACAGAAGGTTTTTACCTTACTATAACCCAAAACGTTTTGAAATCGATATCTTATTCTGATATTATAATAGTGTCTAAATACAAGTAGATAGAATCTAGTAGAACGCTTGCATTTCATGCTCCACATATATAGTATACAATCAAAACTGCGGTTGCTTATTGGAGACTGGATTCCGACTATGACAAGGTATGGAACCACGTGCCGATAGTGTATCGCTAGAGAGGAATACACTGGGTTCAACAAGAACGTCTTGCAACCCGGCCCACACATGACCGACCACTCATTTCTCTTGAGTGTATCGAATATATTGTCACCTTACGGCTTTTTATCGCAACCACCGTAGTTCCCGGGAGATACAGAAATGAAGTAACAAATATGAATATTCTCTAGAAGGTGACAATATACCCTAACAGGGGCGACCCACATAGTCGTGCTACCTTCACATTTTTTGTTATTTCCGAGTTGATGAGGCTTGAGGTTATAATCGACTTTTGGAACATCTGGCCGTCGTTCACATCGTCCATACAAGCCATCCTGGAATGGAATGAACCCAAGGAACCCTCCTACCACATCCTAGGCATCAACCTATAGATCAGTAGCGAGTATGTAACACCCCGCATTTTTAATAAAATTAAAAATTATGTAAAAATATGTGTATATGCATAGATCGGTAAATAATGGTGATGTATAATGAAAAATTATTAATACATGGAAGAAAAGGAAAAATTGATTCAATAACAGTGTGTGTAACGGGGAAGATAATAAGATAAAGATACTTAATTTAAATATCAAGAATTAAGTAAAATGGACATCACCATTGCGTTCTTCTCGAAATTTTTCTTGGAATATAGTCCAAGTTTGCGAAAATCGGACATCGTATGAAGAAGTTATGGTGTTCGGAAGATGCAAGAAAAATTCAGAAATCAACCAGCTCAGAACAGAAAAAAAATGACCAGGCCGACCATGAGGTCGACCTCCCTAGGGTCGACCTACCTCTAGGGGAGGTCGACTTATCTCGACCTGGGATGAGAATTTTGGTCTAGAAACAGGCCGAGTTCATTTTTGAGCACCTGTGACGTGTTTTAATGTGTTGTACGGATCTGATGGCTTCTAGGTCAATCTAAGGGCTCTGAAACACTCTCTATACCTATAAAATAGTGCTTAGACCTAACCTAATTCATAAACAATTTCTTCTAACGCCTCCATGCCGCCAAACTTCAACCAAACATGGTCGCCTCCCCAAAACCCTAAACTAAATTACAAGTTCTTCAACAACTTTGGAGTTTAATCAAATCATGAAGCAAAATTCATCATCAACGATTCAAGATCTTCACCAACAATCAAATAAGAAGATTAAATCAGTGTTCTACATCAACAAATCGTTTATTTTCCCCAATCCAGTCAAGGTGAGTGGAATTATAATAAATTTGTTGTATAATAGTATTATTATCGTTCATCATTCCCCAGTTATTAATTTAATTCAAGATTCATGTTATAATAATTGTTCCTTTTATTTTCCTTCCCCATTTTATTTTTGGATCTAGTTTATCTCAAACCTAGACGAAAATCTTATTATGCATACGTGCGGTTGGAATATGGAAATGTTGGGCATAATCTATTTTATGCAATCGAGAAATATAATCTGTAATTTGGGGTTTGTGTCATAACAATTGTTGTTGCGAACATTGGAAATAATTTATTTTATGCAATCGAGGAATATAATTTGTAATTTGGGATTGGGGCGTAACAATTATTATTGCAAATATTATTGGCAAATTATATATGGAGATTATTCAATGAAGTAAAGTTTGAATTGATAATTTTGGGGCCTAATTCATAGTGAATCTTTGGGTATGATTTGGGAACATGAATCTATGGTGAATAGTGCGCAACTATGAATTTTGATTATGAAATTGGGTATAATTGAATATTGGAAATTGGCATGTTTGGGTATGAATGACATGTAATTCGTGAATTTGGCTATAATTGGATAATTTGGGTAATATGAAATTTGGCTAACTATTATGTAATTGGTGTAGTTAATGACAAATTGGAAATAGGCATAAAAATGAATTGTAATTAAGTTGAATTTAGAACACATGACATGAATTTGGGGTTTGGGTGAAAGACGATTGTTAATGAATGCCTATGACACGAGGTTAGGCGCGTTTGTGGTGTAAGACTGCCCGGAACCGCCCGGCAAATCCAGCAACCACAAGCGGACGTCTAATGTGAGAGGTCAATGGCAAGAACTAGAGGCGTAACGGTTTATGACACGAGGTTAGGCGCGTTTGTGGTGTAAGACTGCCCGGAACCGCCCGGCAAATCCAGCAGCCACAAACGGACGTCTAATGTGAGAGGTTATACATCGTTACGACATAATAAATAAATTAAGAAATAATAACCATAATAAGACATGTGGGTGACATGGGTATGGTTAGAGGGTTAAGTGGGTGATATAAATGACATGTAAAGCATGACTAATGTGGACTTATCTGTTGTAAGACATGTAATGTAAAACATGACTAAGGTAGACTTAACCGTAGTAAGACATGTGTAAGACACGGAAACTATAATAAAGAGGGTTAAGTGGGACATGGGTGACATGTGAAACAAAAATTTAGATATGCTTAACCAAACAGGACCCGTAACGGTATCATAAGTTAATTGAATTGGGTAAAGTTTAAGTAATGGGTTAAGTAAATGGAAGGGTTAAGTCAAATCTAAAATTAAAGACAAGAAATGGGGAATGATAAATAACCCATTATGTATAAACTTGAATAAGGCAAGAAAGGATAATAGGTGAAAATTATAACTTATGAGATAAGATAAGTTATAGGAAACGATAAGGAAGATGTAACACCCCGTATTTCTGTTAACACTAAAGTAACGAATTAAATAATATTTAATTTTAAATGTGAGAATTAAGGGAAACGTGCTACGCCATTGTGTTCGTCTCGGAATTCTGGTTGAGATAGAGTCTGAGTTTGCGTGAATTGGACTTCGTATGAAGAAGTTATGGCGATCGGAAGCTTGAGAAAAATTCAAACAGGTTTCAAAAATTCAGACTCAGATTGGGCTAGGTGGGAAAACTCCCGCCAGGGGCCAGGTCGACCAGGGGGTCGACCTACCCATACAGGTCACCTTATCTGACTCTTGGATGAGTCATTAGGGCTGACTTGTCACCTTATCTTGACTAAATGGCTGTTGTTTATTCTAGGTTGATCGGATGGCCTAAATTAATCCTAAATTCTATATAAACACATGTAGACTCAAACCCTAAAACCTAATTAAAATTAGAACCATGGCCGCCATGCTGTCACCTTGCAACCTAGAGTAGCCGCCACCATTTAGGAGAAAGAAAAGCTATTCAACTCAATTCTATTCTACTCAAATCTAAACCACAATGAATTTGTCTTCTTCAAAGGAGAGCTAAATCAATTTCATAACTCAGATTTCAAAACTCAAGACCTTCTTTGAGTTGTGAGTTCGATTTCTTTAATAAGATAATTAACAATTTAATTAGGTTGAGATATGATTTGGGTATATGGTTATGTTGTGAATCATTGACCGTTATGTTATTATCTATGTTGTAAATCTATGATGTTATTATCTATGTTGAAAATCTATGATGTTATTATCTATGTTGTAAATCTATGTTAATTGTTGGCTTATGTACAATTAATTCATAATGATGCTTCATATGCTAGTTTGGTTATGTTTGTGGAACTAATTCATATGTTAAATCATATGTATGTATGCAAGTCTAGATGTTAATTTAGATATGAATCATATGCAAGTTAGTGATAATCATATACCACCTTACATGTTTCATGACATCTATTTTGTGTGTAAGCTTGGATCTAAAGTTTAGGCTAAGACATGTGTGAGTTATATGCTAGTATACAAAATTCTATATGCTAGTTTACATGTAGATCTTAATTTACATGTTTAGGTGCAAGTTTACAACATAGTTTATGTTGCATAAATCACATATGCAAGTATATATATGTTTGGAGTATGAATCATGTAATGTAAGTTTGTGACTATTTCCTATGCAAGTTTACACCTTATGATTAGATCTATGACATCCATAGTTTATGCAAGTTTGTGACTATTTCATATGCAAGTCTTAGATGAAAAACCTTATTCACACATGCAAGTTCACCCCTTATGTTTAGATCTATATGCCAATTCATGTTATGACTTTTATTCGTAAGTTAGATCTAATTTATATTCTATGCATGTTGTGATGTTTTCTCTTTATACCATAAGTTGGACTATTTGAGTCTAACGTATATTTCACGTTAAACGAACGAACGTACAACGTGGGGCAATGGGATAATATTAAAAGATTTAATATTTAATATGGAGAATTGGCTTAAGTGCCTTACAATGGCATATAATTAATTTGTGATATTAATTGGTATAATTTTGTATACCATAAATAGATGGACATAATTAAGGTGTCAATTATGGACATAGTTAAATTTGGAATTAATTGACAATTCACATTAGAGATATTAATCCAATTTGGGGTTAAATGAAATATGTAATAGAAAACCGCCTAAGACACGAGGTTAGACTCTTTTGTGGTGTAAGACTGCCCGGACCTGCCCGACAAATCCAGCTACCACAAATGCCAGTCTAATGTGCGGTCAAAGGCATGAATTAAATGCGTAACAGTTGTAAAGACACGAGGTTAGGGTCATTTGTGGTGTAAGACTGCCCGGACCCGCTCGGCAAATCCAGCTGCCACAAATGCCAGTCTAATGTGGGAGGTCTTTACAAGGTTACGGTCTTAATGAATTAAGAATCACTTAACCAGATAAACATGTAGTGGGACATGAGGGGGTTAAGTGGGTGCCTTGGGTGGCATATGGAATTTAATGGGTGCCTTGGGTGGCATTTGAAATACGATTAGATGCACGTAACCAAGATTGAAAAATGTAAGAAGACATGAACAAGAATGGGGTTAAGTGGGGGAAAAACCTTAGAGGGGACCAAGCATAGGTGGAAAGCTTGTGTCATGAATGGGGGCCCTTTTCAAACCAGTAACCCATTAAGTATCTTTGTGGGCTCGACCCAAGTCGAGGACGGGACACGCGTACTGGATTTGATTGTAAGAGGTCAAAACGGGTCAGCGGTGGCAACGCAAGTCCAACGGGTTCATATGCGTGTGTAGGCCCGGGCTGGTAGGTAAGACGTTGTTGCATCGTGTAGATATAAGCCATGCATTTTTGGTTGTATCGGGTTGCCACTTTGGGGAGTGATACACCCCACTGTGGGGCCAACACGGGTATCTACGAGTTAGGGAGCCGATCGAACGGGGGTAGTGGGTACACCTAGTGGAGATAGGGGCAGACGATACCTATGGAGGTAGCTAGGGGTACACGATACTACCATTAGCAGTATTAAGTTCTGTAGGCGGGATCAACCTTTAGGGTGACTAGTAGTGGTGCAGTATAGTAATTATCTTATAGTGATTAGGGGCGCCATTAACGTTATCTTTGTTCATCTTATTTCCTTTGTTTGCTCTTCCATACCCATTTGTTCACAGTCATTTCCTTATTTTCCAGCTTATGCCTTAGCCTAGTTATTTTGATAATTATATTGTTAAAGTTATCGCACTCGCCAGACTTTATGTCTGACCCCATTTTCTTTCCACCTCTTTTCTTCCTTTCCCCCCCTCAGGTTTGCAAGGAGGGAATACTACAGCTTAGTGCCGATTTCTTTCAGTTGCTTGAAGAGAGTAGATGTATCGCTTGGGACTCTCTCATCTTTATGGCTTTGCTTATGCTCAGTGGTGATTTATGCATTTATGTTATTTAAGTATTTGCTTCTTTATGTACTTTGAAGTTTTTGGAAAAGACTATTGATCCTGTTGGAATGGTTTTGGAGACTACTTATGTAAACTCGTTTTGAGTTATGGTGCTATGAAATAAGTTTTAACTTCCGCTGTGTTATTTCATATATTTATTCTTGTAATTTATCTATTCTATACAACAATAACGCTTCATGGACATTGATGCATTCCCTTTGTGAGTGACATTAATGGACATGGGGTGTTACACGTGGTATCAGAGCTATGGTTACAAGAACAGATAAAAAGTTTTGAAAAGTGTTTTCAAAAGTATTATATTCCTAGAAAGTATTTTCAAAAAACTTGTTTTAAAGAAGCTATTTTCAAGGAAAGTTTACTTTAAAGAGCATAATCCCCGCAAGCCATACATCTCTCTTTCGCTTCCCTTGTTTTGAAACTCTTTCTTTTTCTTTTCAGCATGTCTGGAGCATCTGAGATACCAGAGGGTGTTCATGTACCCGGTTGGTTTCGTCAATATCTCGAGGCTAGGGCCTCTATCGCAGGTCCGGCCAACGTTCCTCCTCCTCCTCCCCCAGCTCTAGTCATTCTTCCGCGTGGAGATACTTTCTCCAAGATATGTAAAGACTTTCGTTCGATGGGTGGAAAATCTTTTAGTGGGTCTGAAACGTTCATTGAAGCTAGGAATTGGTTGAAAGAAGTGGAGGATCTGTTTGGCATTTTCGATTTGGATGATTGCAAGAAGGTCCAATTGGCTGCTTGGTTGATGAAGGACGAAGCTTCGTTTTGGTGGGAGGTCACTAATGGAGAGCGTTCAGTTGATACATGGCCGGATTTCTCGCACGGGCTGAAGAGAATTTATATATGGAAAGATTTTTGGCGTTGAAGCAAGGGAATCTATCAGTGAAAGAATACATCAACAAGTTCAATTAGTTGGCAAGATTTGGCTTGGACTTGGTGAATACACCCGAAAACAAGGCCCTGAGATTTGTTAAGGGTTTGAACAAACCGCTACATGGGTTAGCTATGACCCACATCCCTATGGGGGCCACCTTTGAGAGACTAATTGACATGGCGCTTATGCATGAAGAGGAGAAAGGCGACAATGCTAATAAGGCAACTGAGAAGAAAGGAGATCAAAAGAAACCACAACAACAAAACAAGAAGGGCAGGAAGAACAATAATGGCAAAGGAAAGAAGAAGTGCTTTAATTGTGGGGCACCAGGCCATCTGAGTAAAGACTGTAGGAAAAAGAAGAAGACTGGTTGTTTCCACTATGGAGAGGCAGGTCATCTAGTTAAGAACTGCCCAAGGAAACAGGGACAAGGGAAAAGAACTTCTGGAGGGCAGCTTCAAGCTCTCATGGCACCGGGGCAGGCAAGGGAGCAGGTCCAGGCTCTCGCGATCCCACCGCTGCAAGAACGAGGTAGAAACATTTCCGTTGAGAGTTTGGTTTTTCTGTTTGATCATCCTGTCCGTACTTTATTTGATTCTGGTGCATCACATTCGTTTATCTCTATATCATTAGTTGAAACACTGCACTTAAATACTAGTCTTGTTGGGGATCCCATTGTAGTCTCAAATCCTATTGGTGGGTCGGCTCATTTATCCATGGTTTGTAGGGATTTGAGATTGTCTATCTTAGGCGTTGGTTTTGAATGTAATGGTTTTGTGCTTGGTTTCATGGGCTATGGGTTGATTCTAGGGATGGATTGGCTAGCCAGATATTGTGACATCCTAGATTGTGAACGAAGGGTAGTAAAATTGTTGACTCGTAGTGGAAAAACCTTTGATATTTCTTGTGACCCTAGAGGATCGGTGATGCTTAGTTATTTTGAGTCACTTGACGCATCCAATGATGATTTACATTCTGTTCATAATATGTTGATATCTTCGATGAGGTGAGGTGTCTACCCCCATAACGTGAGATAGACTTTCGCATTTATCTTGTAGACAATGCAAAACCAGTATCTTTGCCAGTACGCCACATGGCTCCTCGTGAGAGGAGGGAGCTCAAAAAGCAAGTAGGAGAGTTGCTTGAGAAGGGATTCATAAGACGTAGTATATCAGAGTGGGGTGCTCCAGTAGTATTTGCCACGAAGGCGGATGGGTCCCTTAGACTTTGTGTAGAAAAATAGAGAACATAATAAACTTACTAAGAAGAATAGGCACCCACTGCCGAGGATTGACGATCTCTTCGATCATTTAGTTGGCGCCTCAGTGTTTTCGCAGTTGGACTTAGCCACTGGTTTCCATCAGTTGAGAGTGGCTGAGGATAGCATAGACAAGACTAACTTTAGGACTCCAGATGGTTTCTATGAGTGGCTTGTAATGCCCTTCGGTTTGACAAACGCCCCTGCATACTTTGTTGACTTGATGAGTAGGGTGTTTAAGGAGTACCTTAATAAATTCGTGGTGGTCTTTGTGGATGACATCTTGATCTTTTCTAAGAGCAAGGAAGAGCATGCCCTACATCTCAGGAAGTATTGGAGACCCTTCGAGCGCATAACCTTAAAGCTAAATTTTCTAAATGTCACTTTTGGAGGAAGGAAGTGCGATTCTTAGGGCACGTGGTTTCCAAAGAAGGGATAGCTATGGATCCCGCGAAGATGGTGGCCATCCAAGATTGGGAGGTCCCTAAAAATGCTACCGAGGTGAGGAGTTTCTTGGGGTTGGCCGGCTACTATAGGAAATTTATCAAGGACTACGCAAAGATATCAGCCCCATTGACACGCTTGATGAAGAAGAACCTAGTTTTCACGTAGGACGTAGATTGTGATGATGCGTTCCAACGTTTAAAGAGAGCTTTGACCACATCCCCGGTTTTAGTATTGCCAGATGGGAGTAAGCCATTTACTGTTTATACCGATGCTTGTGGGACAGGACTAGGCGCAGTCTTAATGCAAGAGGGGAGGGTAATAGCCTATGGAGGAAGGCAGTTGAGAGTGCATGAGAGAAATTACCCCACACATGACCTAGAGTTGGCCGCTATTGTTTTCGTGCTTGAGTCTTGGCGCCATTATCTTCTTGGCAAGAAATTCGAATTATTCACAGACCACAAATCGCTAAAATACTTGTTCTCTCAGAAGGGCAGCAAAGGTGGATGGAATTCTTAGCGTCCTACGATTTCGAGATAGCATACACCCCTGGCAAGGGTAACTTGATGGCAGACGCATTAAGTAGGAAAAGGTTGTCCTTGAGTCCGTTGTTTGTTGAGCAGTGAAGCTTAGAGTTTATTTCTACGTTTGACTTTAGAACTTCCATTGACTATGTACCCGGTTTGCTAGCATCCTTAGAGGTCAGACCTACGCTTTTGGGATGGATTGGTGAGGCACAGCGAGATGACCCACAATTGGTTGAGAAGCTCATTAGGAGGGATCCATCGAGCCATCTCAGTAGGTATACCCTAGACGATAAGGGTTGGTTACATAGGGACGGTAGACTTTGTGTACCACGAGACAAGAACTTGAGGAAGACCATTCTTGATGATGCACATCGTTCGAAGATGACCATTCATCCCGGCGGGGACAAGATGTACATGGACATCAGACGAGTTTACTTTTGGGCCGGTATAAAGAGGGATGTGGCCGAGTTTGTCGCTAGATGCTTGGTGTGCCAACAAGTAAAAGCAGAGCAAAAGAAGCCCAGTGGGTTGCTTCACCCATTGGAGGTCCCAAAATGGAAGTAGGAGAGTGTCTCGATGGACTTTGTTGACGGGTTACCGAGATCGAGGAAGGGTAATACGGGGATCTGGGTCGTGGTAGACAGACTTACTAAGAGCGCCCATTTCATTCCCGTGAAGAGTAAGAGGACTGCTCCATGGTTAGCCTCTATATACATTCGAGAGATTGTTCGTTTGCACGGTGTTCCTTCTAACATAGTGAGCGATCGCGATCCTATCTTAACTAGCGAATTTTGGAAGAGCCTGCAAGAGGCGGTAGGGACTCAGTTATGTTTGAGCACTGCATATCATCCTCAGACGGACGACCAGACCGAGAGGGTAAATCGTATTCTAGAGGACCTTTTGAGGCTATGTGTTTTAGACTTCGGAGGTACATGGGAGGAGCATCTTCCCTTGATGGAGTTCGCATATAATAATAGTTTTCAGTCTAGCATTGGCATGGCGCCTTTCGAGGCTCTTTATGGAAGGCCTTGTCGTTCACCTACACGTTGGTGGGAAGCTACGGATAAGATCTTACTTGGGCCCGATATGATTAGAGAGACTTCAGAAAAGATCGATTTGATTCAAAGGAGGATGGAGATGGCGCAAGATAGGCAGAAATCATATGCAGACAAGAGGAGGACAGATCTTGAGTTTGATATTGGGGACATGGCCATTATCAAGGTGTCTCTATTACGGAATGTTGTTCGCTTTGAGTCCGTTGGGAAGTTAGCACCAAGGTTCGTAGGGACGTTTCCTATTAAGGAGAGGATTGGACAGATGGCGTATAGAGTGGAGTTGCCCGAGAGACTTAGTGGTGTATACGACGTATTCCATGTATCACATTTGAGGAAGTGCTTGCATGAGACCGCGGAAGTGGTAGAGCCAAGCTTGCTTAGAGAGGTGGAGATAGAGCGTGATGCGACAAGCTCCTACATGCATTCTTGGGTCGGAGATTAAGAAGTTGAGGAATCGAGAGGTCAAGCTAGTCAAAGTGCAATGGGGAGATGATGAGAGCAACGCTACTTGGAAGACAGAAGAGAAGATGCGTCCATTGTACCCTTTTCTTTTCGAGGTTATGTCTTTTAATTTCTCCATTATCGCTTAGCTTGTACTTTTTCTATATTTAGTATGTCCTCTCACTTGTATCTTTGACCTTTAGATAGGGTAGTCCTATGGTTGAAACATGTGTTTGAGACATGTTATGTATGGTGGATTCATGTGGATGCAAGTGTTTGCTAGTGGTTGCTCGTGGATGCATATACACACACTTTAGGAACAAGATCGGCTCAGTCACTTTCGTACTGCATATTACATATATATGGATGTATTTAGTAAAATAAATGTACATTGAATGTGTGTATCATATGGATGTTGCATTTAAATAAATGGTTGTGCACACATGTAGTAATGATATGTATAGGGTTCTTTGCATATATGATGGATACATGGCACTACCATTAATTGCATTAAGGAGGTCGACTGAATCAGTGGACTGCCTGATTTTGCATTAGTATACGGACATATACACACACTATGCATGTGTACATGAAAAGCATTAGAAATTTTGTAAGGACCATGGCTGCTTGTGGTTGATGGTTAAGTAGATGGATGATTGGATTGAGGATACGTTCTTCTTGACTTAGAGATTTCAAGGACGAAATCCTTTAAGTAGGGGAGAATGTAACACCCCGTATTTCTGTTAACACTAAAGTAACGAATTAAGAATATTTAATTTTAAATGTGAGGATTAAGGGAAACGGGTTGCGTCATTGTGTTCGTCTCGGAATTCTGGTTGAGATAGAGACCGAGTTTGCGTGAATTGGACTTCGTATGAAGAAGTTATGGCGGTCGGAAGTTTTAGAAAAATTCAAACATATTTCAAAAATTCAAATTCAGACTCAGATTGGGCTAGCCGGGAAAATTCCCGCCAGGCGCCAGGTCGACCTGGGGGTCTACCTACCCATACAGGTCAACCAGGGGGTCGACCTGGGGGTCGACCTGCCCGGGCCCCCGGGCATATTTGAAAGATGACGATTTTCTGACTCTTGGCTGAGTCATTAGGGCTGACTTGTCACCCTATCTTGACTGAATGGCTGTGGTTTATTCTACGTTGATCGGATGGCCTTAATTAATCCTAAATTCTATATAAACACATGTAGACTCAAACCCTAAGACCTAATTAAAATTAGAACCATGGCTGCCATGCTGTCACCTTGCAACCTAGAGTAGCCACCACCATTTAGGAGAAAGAAAAGCTATTCAACTCAATTCTATTCAACTCAAATCTAAACCACAACGAATTTGTCTTCTTCAAAGGAGAGCTAAATCAATTTCAGAACTCAGATTTCAAAACTCAAGAGCTTCTTTGAGTTGTGAGTTCGATTTCTTTAATAAGATAATTAACAATTTAATTAGGTTGAGATATGATTTGGGTATATGGTTATGTTGTGAATCATTGACCGTTATGTTATTATCTAAGTTGTAAATCTATGATGTTATTATCTATTTTGTAAATTTATGATTGTATTATCTATGTTGTAAATCTATGTTAATTGTTGGCTTATGTACAATTAATTCATAATGATGCTTCATATGCTAGTTTGGTTATGTTTGTGGAACTGAATCATATGTTAAATCATATATATGTGTGCAAGTCTAGATGTTAATTTAGATATGAATCATATGCAAGTTAGTGAGAATCATATACCACCTTACATGTTTCATGACATCTATTTTATGTGTAAGCTTGGATCTAAAATTTAGGTTAAGACAAGTAGAACACGAGGAGTAGCGAACGTCCATCTGATCATGAAGAAGGCTCCAACGAACTGGGTTACGAAGCACGCGACTTCAAGGGGACGTGAGGGTACTCTTGGTATCCCTATGTGAGGTTGCAGCTGATCCTCCTAGGCTCACAGAGGTTAAGGTCTGCGTTAGAAGAGCCAAGGGTATGCCTTGGTTGCAATATAAGCAACCTAAAGACTAGGATGGGTCAGCGTGAGGCGGCGATATCTTGTATAGCCCTTTGATAGCACGTCGTCGTCTACCTACCATCTTGAGTCAATCGAGTACGTAAAGCGGAAAGGCGGAGAACTCCAACAGACCATATACTTGCTATCTAGTTATGGGTGGGGTTTGGCCAATAGGTTTCTGGGGGCATAGGGGGACTGCTAATAGTTCTCATTCTTGATTTTCTTGGTGCCTTTCATTAGTTGAGGGAGGGGTCAAGTGGGACCATAGCTACACATAGATAAACACAGACCTTAGCATCTGCATCGGCAGATAACTTAAAGCTCCCGACCGAGTTCCGTGTTTCTTGATTAGCCCTGCCACGGGACTCGGGCTGCACATATAGAGGACATGTGCGACTAGACACTGATAACGATTCACGACACGTACGTGGAGAAAGTATAGGAACATATATCGCTCTGGGTAGTGTGCCCTAGACTAGGGGGCATCGTTCGATAGGTAGCATAATCCCTAGTTGGACTAGGTCGCGTAAACCCTGAATCCGAGAAGCAGGTAGCATAAACCCCAGTGGCCCTGGGTAGCGTAAACCTTGGTTGAATCTAGGAAGCGCTCGATAGTAAACTTTAGACTAGATCTAGATGATACACGGAATCTAGCAAGATCCAGAGTGGCAATCCAAACGATTTCAAGAATGGTGGCACTACATTAAAGTAGTATAGATTCACATGATGAAGCCCGTACGACATACGGAAAGGGACTGTATACATACATGGAAAGGATTAGACGAGTTGGGGGTATCTACATATACGTTGTATTAGGTTAACCTACTAGTGGGACATGAGTATAGCTTAAAGAGCTAACATTGTTAACAACCTAATAACCTAGAAAATGTAACTAAACGGTATATGTAGGATTATACAGAAGTTTATTCTAAGTCCACTCACACAGAACTTATGTTCTGACCCCCTCCTTATTACATACATCCAGGTTTGGTTCATGACAGAAATGGTATAGCTTTGGATACTGGTTTAGCAGTATTGTTAATAAGGTAAAGCAATATTTGAATATTATACTTTATTTCCTCCAGCTGTGAGATGCTTTACGAGTTCTGACATGTTTCTTTATCTCTGTCTTTTTGTACAGCATACCAGAGCACACAACTCGGGTTTCGATAGATTAGATTTAAAAAAAAACCGGTCTATCGGAATCCGGGTTGTTACATCTGGTATCAGAGCTTCGGTTTAGTGATCTTAGGGAGATAATGAGTGAACATATTTGTATTTTCTAAAATATAAATATATTATATATATAAACCTAAATCCATATAGTAGCCCACTAGACATAAAAAGAGTTGGGATATCTAGTTTGTACACTCAAGGAATGAACATAGGAATTTGGAAACCATTAGGTGGTTGGGAAAGTGTACAATATGACTTGAAGCTAGAGAAAGAAAAATATCCCATAGGATGGAAACTGAAATATTAGTATTTCAGAGTAGTGGGTTTAGAAGTAACCTTAGAAACTAGAAAAGGTTGAAAAATGAAAAATGGATTAGGAATATATATAGTCGAGAGAACTGAATTCGCGAAAGTGCCTAGGAAAAGCCTAGTGAGTTGAAGACCCGCTTTGAGTCTAACCCAATAATAAACTTTTAAGAACTTGAATCTGTAAAAGAGTTTGTGGTGTTTTTCAAGTTTTAATCTTAAAAGTATTTCTGATGTTTGAGAAATTATTTAGTGCATGTTGGGTTTTTAAAGTAAAGCGGGGTATATTTTGTAAAACAATGATTTCTTGTTTTAAAAGAATTCTCTCATTAAAAAGGTGCATAATATAGAGCATATATAGCTCGCTAGTTTCCATATTATAGTATATGAATGGATTGAAAAGAAAGTATTGCATTTTGTAAAAGAAATTCTATTCTGTTAATAATAAAATCTGATTATTGTTTTGAAAAGAAATTTTTGTTGGGTGAACAAAATAAGCGGTAGAGTGTAAGAATAGAATAGATATTTGCACCTTAGCAGCCAAAGTTAACATTGCAAATAGGAACAGTGTAACCCATTAGTTATCCTTGTCTACTCCAGTTTTTGTGATTTGAAAAAAAAAATATTTTGCAATTTTACTTTGTAACATGTTTTTATGGTTTGGCAAAAGCAAGTTTTTGAGAAAAGAATAAAAGTTTTACCACTTTTAGTTTTTGGAAGGAGAATGTAATAAAAAAAGAAAGAAGGCCAAACCATGTTTTAAAAATGGAGTGGTTAAGGATTAAGGCCTAGAAAGAACGAGATAAAGTTAAAGCTATTAGAACCAACTGGGGATTGGTTGAGTTGAGTAATTCTCTGAGTGTCAATCTGATGTTGATTTTGGTCTTCGGGGTTGATATTTAGGGAATTATTTTCTTGCCAATTTACATTCTGGGATTAGATAATATTGAACTAGTGGAAAATTCCCCGTAGAATGTATAAGCATTGAGAAACCTAGGTTTGTTGCTTGAGAAAAAGGATTGTTGCTTGAAAGAGAAGTATAGGCTAGTAATACACAGCATGGACTAGTGGTAACTACTAGGTAGTGAAGGGCAAGCAAGTGTGTAGATCCGGTTGAGTGGACTCATGACATAAGTCTTAAGATTCTTGGCCCATAGTAGTAGCTGTGTAGGATGCAGTTTGAGTTGAAAACGAAAAGGATTATTTGAAAATAATAAAGATAAGTAATTTGATTAAGTCAAATAAGCTAAGAAAGAAGCTAGCCTAATTAAAAAGAAAACAACAGAATCAATCAAGCAGCAAAACAAAACGGGAAAATAAAATGGAAATCTTAAGAAAAAGATGAATAAATATGGAATTTTTCCAAGATAAGTGGAAAAAGAGAAGAAATTTTCTTATGTGATTGTGCTTGGATAGGAAAATAGGAAATCTTCATAGAATAGTCATATAAAAATCAAAGTACAATTAGAAAAGAAAAATGGAGGATGTGAGTTTTTCCGTTTTATACCTTTTCGTAACATAAGAAATCGAATTTGGAAAATTAGATTTTTTCTAAATTTCGAATTTAATGATGGATGGTAGGGTTTTGGATGTGACAATTGGGTGAACTATGCTCTTATTCTATAAGAGTATGAGAAAACTTGGATGAAAAATATTTTGATTTTTCAAGAATATTGCATTCATATAGAACTGCAAGTATATTTAGGATGTGGGCATTATGTTTTGAAAGATTTTTTTAAAAAAATTGCATACATATAGGTGGATCCAAATTAGGCATACATACTTTACTACGATGTATCTCACTTTGCACATGTGCACCATGTTTGCAACAATTGGATTGTGACGACCCCATTTCCCGTACTGACGGAGGCAAGGGTAATCTTTGGAATATAACACAGAAACAGATAATAGTAGAACAGAATTAAATAAATACACCAGATAATGTACAATAGAATACACTGGATAAACGTAATCATCAGAGTTACACAGTATACAGGATCATACTTAGTACAAATACAGTTCAGCTATGCATAAATGTCTACAGCGGAAACAAACAAAATATGTACAATAGGAGCTGAACAACATAAAAAAAAGATAAATAATAGAATCCATCTTCAGCTCCAGCTATCCAGAAAGAGCCAACTAAAACCTGAATACAAGGCTGCCCGTGTAGAAAGAGGGGCACCCGAGTTTGAAAGTGAAACAAACTACGAGCCAGTCATGGGACTGGTATGAGAAATCTACTCAACACATTTATAATATGGCCAATCATAGGACCACGCCACTTTCGTGGAACAGGTTTACTCCATTGGATTGCCAGTGCTTTAAAAACAAATCTTTCTTTTAAACATCGCAATGTTTTTTATAAAAATGAAGCCATTGTAAGACTCAGTTCCCATCACACAATGCAACGCATACCGGAGGATAGAGTTTTTACCTTATAATGGCCAAGACATGCTTGATACGAATAAAACCAAAAGCATTTGATATTATTACTAGTGTTTATATATTTCAAAAACAGTTTCAAATCATAAGTATCAATTATAGACGACATTAATGCCCCATACCACTATGTCGCCATATGTAGGTATACAATCAAAACCGCACAGTCGCGTATTTGGAAATTGGATTTTCGTCATGAACCAAGGCAAAAGATAGTCCTTACCGAATTCGAGACGCTCTAGCCCGTGTCTCAGGAACTGCCGCAACTGCCCCTTGGATCGTCAGGGTCGGTCCACCGAAGTGGATTATTATACCTGAACACTGCGTTTACCCGCCCTTTGGGGCGTCAATGAGCCAACGAATGACTCCATCGGACCCGGATCGTCCGATCAAACCGAGGCGCCTCGCAACAGCAACAACCACATAAGTCAAACTCGTCAGGGTGTGTAAAACCACCGACGCCACTTCTAACTAGAAGGAAACACATGCCATCCCTGATGTCCTCTCCCGTTTTTGGTTCATACCGGGGTGTGAGGCTCACGATTTTACGTTATACACAAAGCTACGCCACACAGGCGGGGCTTTGATCATCACCACAAGACTTTACTTTTCAACATAAGCCCTGATCACTGCATCTTAGCATGCCACATAGGCAATTCACACCGTACAACTGATGGCTATCAATCACACAGAATAAATTCCAATGTCAGACACACTGTCCATTTGCAAGTCTGTTCTGGGTCTGAACGAAACCGGAGGCACTATATACCTCGCAAACCCATCGATCACCACGTACGTCTGGATGATCACCACTCATTATCCATATTTCGGGATGCCTCCCAATCAGGACCTCGGTTACCATCCAAACGAGGTGAAGATCTCCGGTCTTCGACCACCGTCTTCATCTTCGATTTCTTATCATCGATTTAGTTATTCAGAATGGGATAAACCCAGTCTTTCTGAGCAACTCACGTATATAATAAACAAGTGCTACACGAACACTACTACGCATCATTTCAATTCATTAGTCAATAACTGTCAATCAGTAAGAGAACGATTTCCCAAATATTAACCCCGAAGGCCGAAACCAACATCAGATCAATACCCAAGAAACCATTCGACTTAGCTAACCTTCAGTTAGTTTCTAAATTTCACATACATATTGTTTATAATATTTTATAACGATTTATCGCTATTTTTATTTATTTTAAAATAGCCAATTTATTCAAAGCGACGCTTCAGGCCATAACGCGACCGTGGCGCTGTTTTTCTTCAGATTTGATTTACACATATCTGAAAATCTAACCGTTGGATCTTCACAAAATTTACATCATTAGAAAGATCTTTTCAAAACGAATCCAACGGTTCCAGTTTTGGGAAAATCCGACGGTCGGATCTCCCGGTACAATTGTTTGAAGTTTCGGTTTCAAAATACGAACTACAGCGTCGTTATTTGATTAAATATAATTATATTTATATATATAAAAATATAATCGATTCTGGCGCTGTTTTTCTTCAGATTTGAATTAAAGATTCCAGAAAATCCAACCGTTGGATTTTTACAAAGTTGGTGCCGTTGGAAAGATATTTCCAAAGCGAACCCAACGGTTGCGATTTCGGGAAAATCCGATGGTCGGATCTCCCGCACTAATCGTTTGAAACCACGGTTTCAAAATATGAACTGCAGCTTCGTTATTCGATATATTTCAATTCTATTTATATATATATATATATATATATATATATATATATCGATTCTTCGATTTCAAAACTATATTCCTTTCATACATTTGATAAAAATGATATTTTTATCTAACTGTCTTCTATTTCAACACTTCACTATTTTTAACAATTCATGTATATAGTAAAAATATGATTTTTATTATAAAACAATTCATTTCAAAACATGATTATTTTCTATAGTTCATATAGGTGATAAAATAGGATTTTTATTATAAAACAATTTATTTCAAAACAAGATTATTTTATATATTCCATATTGATGATAAAAATGGGTTTTTTATTATAAAACAATTTCTTTCAAAATATGAATACCCTTAAACACATGAATTTCTATTCAACGAATGAATTTCGATTCAACACATGAAGGTTTTCTATAGTTTATATATATATAGCAAAAAGGGTGATTTTTATATTTAAAACACGAATATCATTCAACATATGAATTTCAATTCAACGAATGAATATCGATTCAACACATGAAGGTTTTCTATAGTTTATATATATAGCAAAAAGGGTGATTTTTATATTTAAAACACGAATACCATTCAACACATGAATTTCAATTCAACGAATGAATATTGATTCAACACATGAAGGTTTTCTATAGTTTGTATATCTAGGTAAAAAGGTGATTTTTATATTTAAAACACGAATACCATTCAACACATGAATTTCAATTCAACGAATGAATATCGATTCAACACATGAAGGTTTTCTATTCAACAGAAGAATATAGTTTTCAACACAGGAAAATAATTCTAACACATGAATATCATTCAAAATTTCGGCAGCATAACGGCAGGGTAGTTAAAACCGGGACCGTCCCTAGTACGGCTCCTCGCTCTACCTTAAAACCTCGCGGTTTTTAACAATGGGGATTCATGCATCTAGTTCGCATGCAGGCGGCATGTATATTTATTTCATTTCCACAAACTAATCCTATGTGGTTTCAACCAAATATTTCTCAACCACAAACGGGTATTTTTCAACCACAATCAATTAATCTCAACCACAAATAATTTCAATCAACCATTCGCTATCAATCAATTTTCACACCAATCACAACCAATAAATACCGTCCATGGTTTGTGGACGAGGGGCGTATATGTGTATATATATATATAGCATTTCTCTTCTATTTCTACACATATATAATTTTTACAACGCATATATAACTTATACATCGAACGTACAACTTATACAAGAGGTACAACGGTTATATAACTCATACATCGACTATATAATTTATACATCGTCGTTTTCTATATCGTTTATAAATTAGAAATCTCACATTGGGTTCCACTCCACCAAAAATAGCAGAAGGGTCAGAAAAATATGCAGTCTCTTCTAAAATGTAGAAGACGTCCTCACGGTCCCGGTGCCTCCTGTTTCATCGAATTTCGTCAACACACTAAAAAGATATGATTTTTCAAAGTTTTGTAACACTTAAAAGTGTTAAAATCATATAAAGGAATCACCTTCATCATTGGTTCAAACAAGTTTTTGAATTTTTCGCGAAATCCAAGCGATGTGGGGACGATTGGAGGGTGTGACATGGAAGAGGGAGGAGAGGGGAGTCGGCGCAGGGTGGTTTGGTGATGATCGGTGGCCGGATCTGGTCGTGGAAGCGCTAGGAAGTGGCGAACTTGGCGGGCTCGATTCAGGCGATAGAGGCGACGAGGGGTGGTGGTTGGGTCGGATTTGAAGAGGAAGAGGAGGCGCGTCGAGGGGATATGGTGGCGGTCGCTGGTGTTAGCCGTGGCGGCGGCAAAGTGGACGGGAAGGGGGAAGCGCGTCAGCCGTCATTCAGGGGGGGTTTCAGAAGAAAGAACGGGGAGAGAGAAAGTGAGGCTAACCAATAGGATTTTTCTATATTTATATATTTTTAAAAATCCAAAAATACCCCCCCACACGTACTAACTCCAATCCAAACCCAACGACTGTCACCCGTAACGTTTTACCCCCATTCCGAACACAATGGGATATGTTTCGAAGGCCCATTCGAATGTTTCAGTCGGTTTTCATTCAAATTAAAATATAAAACATTCAATATTTAATTTGAACGTACATTTCAATTTTCCGGGGCCACATACTGATTCTAAAAATTCCCGAAAAATAAAACTAGCTATGTTTTGACGATACGGTCCCAACAAAACTGATTTCGTCGAATTTTGAGACCGTTTGTAAAATGGCCCTATTCTGGTCGATCCAATTTAACTGTAATTGACCAAACCACGTTTTCCTTTTCCATGCTCACATACTAGTTTCAAAAATTATGAAATTTGAAACCTTGCAATAACTTCTCATCCCGGATCCAACAAAAGTGGTTTCGTCGAATTCCGAGGTCGTTTGCAAAATGGCCAATTTCATAGGCTATATTAATTCCATAACGACCTTTCTGAAAATTCATTTGGTTATAACTTTTGCTTTTCGCTATGAAACTTAGATTTTTAAGATTCGTTAGAAAGGTATTCACTACAGATTTAAATATTTTTGGTGTCTCTCAAATCCGTTTTGTTTTGCACCCGGTACAGTCTGACAAAGTTTGAATTCAAATTTTGAAACTGCCGCGCCATTTCAGGCCTTGTTTATAATTAGAATTAATTATATTCTTTTTCAATTGTCGATTCAAACTCAGTTTTCCTCTTGATTATTTAAAATATTTATTTTAAATATTTAAAATCCATTATTTTAGCCAATTTAAAATTTTAAAATTGGTTCGGATTTTCTGGGTCGTTACAATCTCCCCCACTTAAAACATTTCGTCCCCGAAAAGGAACAAATTCGAAAGTGGTTTGATTAATCAACTCTACGTTCAATCTGGCTTCCATTCTCCAACTTTTCAGTTTCTGAGAATTTTCAAATTCTTCAAAATTTGGCTAACACCCGGAATTTTCGAAAAATTTCGCCATAACCTCCTTTGTACGAGGAGAGGTTTGGAAATTTATTGGGCCGTATTAGGTACCCAATAAATCCTAATAAGCAGACACATATTTATAGTGATATATTCTTGTGTTTACAGGGGAGCGTGTATAGATAATAACTCAAGAGAATAAATTCTCACCACCCTGTCAAAGCCTGAGGGAGTGTGTTTTTTAAATGCTCCAGAGGATAAATCCTCGTCACCTCGTCCCGTGTGGGAAATAAATAGTTCATGTGCCGTATCTAATAACTAGAGAGGCGTGATTATTGTCAACTCCAGACCCGTGTGGGGTTTTTATTAATCTGGCAATTTTATCGTTACAATTTAAATAGTCCATATCAGTCATCAGTTCAACCTGTAAAATATAGTCGTCGCCATACAAGCCTCTCGCTCGTATGGTAAATCTTTCACCTTGTCACACAAGCTCCAAATGCTTATGTGGTGTATGATGAAGTATGCCTATCTTCAGAAGTATGCCATGCAGTGTAGTTCAAAATTGATTGTTACTATCCTATGGCGATGTTTATTATTTCACACAGAACAACCAGCACTCTGCATCCAATGACATTCACAGGAGTTGATATAATAATATTTCGCATCCAACTCATTAAGGTTTACCTATTTGTCGGGCACGCAAATAAAATCTTTACTCAACAGCCATCCATTTCCCTGTTCAAACATATATAATGCACAAGTATATATCTCTATCTATTTTCTAATCAGTTCAATGTGTGATTTAATCGAATAAATTCTACTATTATTCTCTTTTTGATTAAATTAACTATTGTTTTAATAATTTAATTAATCTAATCTACTATCACACAACACAAACAGAAATCAAATTGTTTTTAACTTTTCAAAAATATACTAATCGATTCATATATTCCTTTACTTTTCAAATATATATCTTTTATATATTAAAAAATTATATTTCTAAAACCAGCCTATATATATAATCACAAATACGTTATTTACAAACGTATAACTCTCGACTCGTTTTGAGGCACTTCTGACCCCATCTCTAACGAGCTATTCGGATTATGCTATACTCATACTAGGATATTACTAATCCTATCTGTATTGAGTTACCCGTCCTAGAACACTACTGGTTCTATCTCTGACGAGTTCGTTAATATGTTATATTCCAGAACTAAGCTTAACCAAAGCTCTGATACTACGTGGTGACGACCCCATTTCCCGTACTGACGGAGGCAAGGGTAATCTTTGGAATATAACACAGAAACAGATAATAGCAGAACAGAATTAAATAAATACACCAGATAATGTACAATAGAATACACTGGATAAACGTAATCATCAGAGTTACATAGTATACAGGATCATACTTAGTACAAATACAGTTCAACAATGCATAAATGTCTACAGCGGAAACAAACAAAATATGTACAATAGGAGCTGAACAGCATAAAAAGAGATAAATAATAGGATCCATCTTCAGCTCCAGCTATCCAGAAAGAGCCAGCTAAAACCTGAATACAAGGCTGCCCGTGTAGAAAGAGGGGCACCCGAGTTTGAAAGTGAAACAAACTACGAGTCAGTCATGGGACTGGTATGAGAAATCTACTCAACACATTTATAATATGGCCAATCACAGGACCACGCCACTTTCGTGGAACGGGTTTACTCCATTGGATTGCCAGTGCTTTAAAAACAAATCTTTCTTTTAAACATCGCAATGCTTTTTATAAAAATGAAGCCATTATAAGACTCAGTTCCCATCACACAATGCAACGCAAACCGGAGGATAGAGTTTTTACCTTATAATGGCCAAGATATGCTTGATACGAATAAAACCAAAAGCATTTGATATTATTACTAGTGTTTATATATTTCAAAAACAGTTTCAAATCATAAGTATCAATCATAGATGGCATTAATGCCCCATACCACTATGTCGCCATATATAGGTATACAATCAAAACCGCACGGTCATTTATTTGGAAATTGGATTTCCGTCATGAACCAAGGAAAAAGATAGTCCTTACCGAATTCAAGACGCTCTAGCACGTGTCTCAGGAATAGCCTCAACTGCCCCTTGGATCGTCAGGGCCGGTCCACCGAAGTGGATTATTATACCTGAACACTGCGTTTCCCCGCCCTTTGGGGCGTCAATGAGCCAACAAATGACTCCATCGGACCCGGATCGTCCGATCAAACCGAGGCGCCTCGCAACAGCAACAACCACGTAAGTCAAACTCGTCAGGGCGTGTAAAACCACTGACGCCACTTCTAACTAGAAGGAAACGCATGCCCTCCCTCATGTCCTCTCCCATTTCTGGTTTATACCGGGGTGTGAGGCTCGCGATTTTACGTTATACACAAAGCTACGCCACACAGGCTAGGCTTTGATCATCACCACAAGACTTTACTTTTCAACAGAAGCCCTGATCACTGCATCTTAGCATGCCACATAGGCAATTCACACCGTGCAACTGATGGCTATCAATCACACAGAATAAATTCCAATGTCAGACACACTGTCCATTTGCAAGTCCATTCTGGGTCTGAACGAAACCGGAGGCACTATATACCTCGCAAACCCATCGATCACAACGTACGTCTAGACGATCACCACTCATTATCCATATTTCGAGATGCCTCCCAATCAGGACCTCGGTTACCATCCAAACGAGGTGAAGATCTCTGGTCTTCAACCACCGTCTTCATCTTCGATTTCTTATCGTCGATTCAGTTATTCAGAATAGGATAAACCCGGTCTTTCTGAGCAACTAGCGTATATAATAAACAAGTGCTACGCGAACACTAGTACGCATCATTTCAATTCATTAGTCACTAACCGTCAATCAGTAAGAGAACGATTTCCCAAATATTAACCCCGAGGGCCGAAACCAACATCAGATCAATACCCAAGAAACCATACGACTTAGCCAACCTTTAGTTAGTTTCTAAATTTCACATCCATATTGTTTATAATATTTTATAACGATTTATCGCTATTTTTATTTATTTTAAAATAGCCAATTTATTCAAAACGACGCTTCAGGCCATAACGCCGCCGTGGCGCTGTTTTTCTTCAGATTTGATTTACACATATCTGAAAATCTAACCGTTGGATCTTCACAAAATTTACATCATTAGAAAGATCTTTTCAAAACGAATCCAACGGTTCCAATTTTGGGAAAATCCGACGGTCGGATCTCCCGGTACAATCATTTGAAGTTTCGGTTTCAAAATACGAACTGCAGCGTCGTTATTTGATTAAATAAATTTTTTTTTATATATATATAATCGATTCTGGCGCTGTTTTTCTTCAGATTTGAATTAAACATTCCAGACAATCCAACTGCTGTATTTTTACAAAGTTGGTGTCGTTGGAATGATATTTCCAAAGCGAACCCAACGGTTGCGATTTCGGGAAAATCCGATGGTCGGATCTCCCACACTAATCATTTGAAACCACGGTTTCAAAATATAAACCACAGCTTCATTATTCAATACATTTCAATTCTATTTATATATATATATATCGATTCTTCGATTTCAAAACTATATTCCTTTCATACATTTGATAAAAATGATATTTTTATCTAACTGTCTTCTATTTGAACACTTCACTATTTTTAACAATTCATGTATATAGTAAAAATATGATTTTTATTATAAAACAATTCATTTCAAAACACGATTATTTTCCATAGTTCATATAAGTGATAAAATAGGATTTTTATTATAAAACAATTTATTTCAAAACAAGATTATTTTATATATTTCATATTGATGATAAAAATGGGATTTTTATTATAAAACAATTTCTTTCAAAATATGAATAACCTTCAACACATGAATTTCTATTCAACGAATGAATTTCGATTCAACACATGAAGGTTTTCTATAGTTTATATATATAGCAAAAAAGGTGATTTTTATATTTAAAATACGAATACCATTCAACACATGAATTTCAATTCAACGAATGAATATCGATTCAACACATGAAGGTTTTCTATAGTTTTTATATATAGCAAAAAGGTTGATTTTTATATTTAAAATACGAATACCATTCAACACATGAATTTCAATTCAACGAATTAATATCGATTCAACACATGAAGGTTTTCTATAGTTTGTATATCTAGGTAAAAAGGTGATTTTTATATTTAAAACACGAATACCATTCAACACATGAATTTCAATTCAACGAATGAATATCGATTCAACACTTGAAGGTTTTCTATTCAACAGAAGAATATAGTTTTCAACGCAGGAAAATAATTCTAACACATGAATATTATTTAAAATTTCGATAGCATAACGGCAGGGTAGTTAAAACCGGGACCATCCCTAGTACGGCTCCTCGCTCTACCTTAAAACCTCGCGGTTTTTGACAATGGGGATTCATGCATCTAGTTCGCACGCAGGCGACATGTATATTTATTTCATTTCCACAAACTAATACTATGTGGTTTCAACAAATATTTCTCAACCACAAACGGGTATTTTTCAACCACAATCAATCAATCTCAACCACAAATAATTTCAATCAACCATTCGCTATCAATCAATTTTCACACCAATCACAACCAATAAATATCGTCCATGGTTTGTGGATGAGGGGGGTATATATATTTATATATAGCATTTCACTTCTATTTCTACACATATATAATTTTTGCAACGCTTATATAACTTATACATCGAACGTACAACTTATACAACGCTTATACAAGAGGTACAACGCTTATATAACTCATACATCGACTATATAATTTATACATCGTCGTTTTCCATATCGTTTATAAATTAGAAATCTCACATTGGGTTCCACTCCACCAAAAATAGCAGAAGGCTCAGAAAAATATGCGGTCTCTTCTAAAATGTAGAAGACGTCCTCACGGTCCCGGTGCCTCCTATTTCATCGAATTTCGTCAAAACACTATAAAGATATGATTTTTCAAAGTTTTGTAACACATAAAAGTGTTAAAATCATATAAAGGAATCACCTTCATCATTGGTTCAAACAAGGGTTTGATTTTTTCGCGAACTCCGAGCGATGTGGCCACGATCAGAGGGTGTGACGTGGAAGAGGGAGGAGAGGGGAGTCGGCGTAGGGTGGTTTGGTGATGATCGGTGGCCGGATCTGGTCGTGGCGGCGCTAGGAAGTGGCGAACTTGGCGGGCTCGATTCAGGCGATAGAGGCGACGAGGGGGGTGGTGGTTGGGTCGGATTTGAAGAGGAAGAGGAGGCGCGTCGAGGGGTTGTGGTGGCGGTCGCTGGTGATGGCCGTGGCGGCGGCAAAGTGGACGGGAAGGGGGAAGCGCGTCAACCGTCATTTAGGGGGGTTTTCAGAAGAAAGAACAGGGAGAGAGAAAGTGAGGCTGACCAATAGGATTTTTCTATATTTATATATTTTTAAAAATCCAAAAATACCCCCCCCCACACGTATTAACTCCAATCCAAACCCAACGACTGTCGCCCCTAACGTTTTACCCCCATTCCGAACACAATGGGATATGTTTCGAAGGCCCATTCGAAAGTTTAGTCATTTTTCATTCAAATTAAAATATAAAACATTCAACATTTAATTTGAACGTACATTTCAATTTGCCGGGGCCACATACTATTTCTAAAAATTCCCGAAAAATAAATCAAGCTATATTTTGACAATACGGTCCCGACAAAAATGATTTCGTCGAATTCTGAGACCGTTTGTAAAATGGCCCTTTTCTGGTTGATCCAATTTAAATGTAATTGACCAAACCACGTTTGCCTTTGCCACGCTCACATACTAGCTTCAAAAATTATGAAATTTGAAACCTAGCAATAACTTCTCATCCCGGATCCAGCAAAAGTGGTTTCGTCGAATTCCGAGGTCGTTTGCATAATGGCCAATTTCACGGGCTATATAAATTCCATAGCGACCTTTCTGAAAATTCATTTGGCCGTAACTTTTGCTTTCCGCTATGAAACTTCGATTTTTCAGTTTCGTTAGAAAGTTATTCACTAACAGATTTAAATATTTTTGGTTTCACTCAAATCCGTTTTGTTTTGCACCCGGTACAGTCCGACAAAGTTTGAATTCAAATTTTGAAACTGCCGCGCCATTTCAGGCCTTGTTTATAATTAGAATTAATTATATTCCTTTTCAATTGTCGATTCAAACTCAGTTTTCCTCTTGATTATTTAAAATATTTATTTTAAATATTTAAAATCCATTATTTTAGCCAATTTAAAAATTTTAAATTGGTTCAGATTTTCTGGGTCGTTACATGGATGCACACCTAATGGATTGATATTGCGAGGGGTTATCTATCTTACTCTTATCGAATTTCGGGGATGAAATTCTTTAAGGGTGGGAGAATGTAACACCCCGCATTTTTAATATAATTAAAAATTATGTAAAAATATGCGTATATGCATAGATAGGTAAATAATGGTGATGTATAATGAAAATTTATTAATACATTGAAGAAAAGGAAAAATTGATTCAATAACAGTGTGTATAATGGAGAAGATAATAAGATAAGGATACTTAACTTAAATGTCAGGAATTAAGTAAAATGGACATCACCATTGCGTTCTTCTCGAAATTTTTCTTGGAATAGAGTCCAAGTTTGCGAAAATCGGACTTTGTACGAAGAAGTTATGGCCTTCGGAAGATGCAAGAAAAAAATCAGAAATCAACCAGCTCAGAACAGAAAAAAAAAAAAAGACCAGGTCGACCATGAGGTCGACCTCCCCTTGGGAGGTCGACCTTAGTGTCGACCTACCTCTTGGGGAGGTCGATCAATCTCGAACTGGGACGAGAATTTCGGTCCAGAAACAGGATGAGTTCATTTTTGAGCACCTGTGACGTGTTTTAATGTGTTGTACGGATCTGATGCCTTCTAGGTCAATCTAAGGGCTCTAAAAAACTCTCTACACCTATAAAATAGTGCCTAGACCTAACCTAATTCATAAACAATTCCTTCTGACGCCTCCTTGCCGCCAAACTTCAACCAAACATGGCCGCAGCCCCGAAACCTTAAACTAAATTACAAGTTCTTCACCAACTTTGGAGTTTAATCAAATCAAGAAGCAAAATTCTTCATCAACGATTCAAGCTCTTCACCAGCAATCAAATAAGAAGATTAAATCAGCGTTCTACATCAACAAATCGTTTATTTTCCCCAATCCAGTCAAGGTGAGTGGAATTATAATAAATTTGTTGTATAATAGTATTATTATTGTTCATCATTCCCTAGTTATTAATTTAATTCAAGATTCATGTTATAATAATTGTTCCTTTTATTCTCCTTCCCCTTTTTATTTTCGAATCTAGGTTATCTCGAACCTAGAAGAAAATCTTATTATGCATACGTGCGGTTGGAATATGGAAATGTTGGGCATAATCTATTTTATGCAATCGAGAAATATAATATGTAATTTGGGGTTTGTGGCATAACAATTGTTGTTGCGAACATTGGGCATAATTTATTTTATGCAATCAAGGAATATAATCTATAATTTGGGATTGGGGCATAACAATTATTATTGCAAATATTATTGGAAAATTGTATGTGGGGATTATTCAATGAAGTAAAGTTTGAACTGATAATTTTAGGGTGTAATTCATAGTGAATCTTTGGATATGATTTGGGAACATGAATCTATTGTGAGTAGTGCGCAACTATGAATTTTGATTATGAAATTGGGTATAACTGAATATTGGAAATTGGCATGTTTGGGTATGAATAACATGTAATTGGTGAATTTGGCTATAATTGGATAATTTGGGTAATATGAAATTTGGCTAACTATTATGTAATTGGTGTAGTTAATGACAAATTGGAAATATGCATAAAAATGAATTGTAATTAAGTTGAATTTAGAACACATGACATGAATTTGGGGTTTGGGTGAAAGACGATTGTTAATGAATGCCTATGACATGAGGTTAGGCGCGTTGTGGTGTAAGACTGCCCGGAACCGCCCGGCAAATCCAGCAACCACAAGCGGACGTCTAATGTGAGAGGTCAATGGCAAGAACTAGAGGCGTAACGGTTTATGACACGAGGTTAGGCGCGTTTGTGGTGTAAGACTGCCCAGAACCGCCCGGCAAATCCAGCAGCCACAAACAGACGTCTAATGTGAGAGGTTATACATCGTTACGGCATAATAAATAAATTAAGAAATAATAACCATAATAAGACATGTGGGTGACATGGGTATGGTTAGAGGGTTAAGTGGGTGATATAAATGACATGTAAAGCATGTCTAATGTGGACTTAACTGTTGTAAGACATGTGATGTAAAACATGACTAAGGTAGGCTTAACCGTAGTAAGACATGTATAAGACACGGAAACTATAATAAAGAGGGTTAAGTGGGACACGGGTGACATATGAAACAAAAATATAGATATGCTTAACCAAATAGGACCCGTAATGGTATCATAAGTTAATTGAATTGGGTAAAGTTTAAGTAACAGGTTAAGTAAATGGAATGGTTAAGTCAAATCTAAAATTAATGACAAGAAATGGGGAATGATAAATAACCCATTATGAATAAACTTGAATAAGGCAAGAAAGGATAATAGGTGAAAATTATAACTTATGAGACAAGATAAGTTATAGGAAACAATAAGGAAGATGAGATAACACTTAACCAATTTGACATGATATATGGGTAGGTTAAGTCAACATGAACTGATTGATAACACTTAACCAATTTGACATGACGCGTGGGTTGAATTGAATACGTGACTGGGGGTTAAGTCAACTTGGACACATAGGCAAACTTAACCAATATAACAGTATCAAAGCAAGGAAAAGTGGGGAATGATAAGATTAAATAATCGATAAACTTATGCTAGGGATAACAAATGAATATGACTTAAGATGTAATACAAGCCTCGAAGGGTGGGACGACTTATACCATGAAATAAGTTAATCTAAGCTGGAAATGTGGGAAAACACCCGTAAGCTATCATTTAATAAAGAGAACTTAAGTCATGCTTGAATTCATTGGTAGACCTTAGTTAAAAGGAACTAAGTATCAAACCTTGGTTAAGAGAACCAAGTAATAAACTTTAGTTAAGAGAACTAAGTAACAGAAACTAAGTATCAAACCTTGGTTAAGAGAACCAAGTAATAAACCTTAGTTAAGAGAACTAAGTAAATAACGAGAAAGAGAACTAAGTAATAAACCTTAGTTAAGAGGATTAAGTTGTAAACCTTAGTTAAGAAAACAAACGATTAAGAGAACTAAGTAATAAACCTTAGTTAACAGAACTTAGTAGTAAACCTTAGTCAAGAAAGCCAAGTAGAACACGAGGAGTAGCGAACGTCTATCTGATCATGAATAAGGCTCCAACGAACTGGGTTACAAAGCACGCGGCTTCGAGGGGACGTGAGGGTACTCTTGGTATCCCTTTGTGAGGTTGTAGATGATCCTCCTGGGCTCACAGAGGTTAAGGTCTGCATTAGAAGAGCCAAGGGTATGCCTTGGTTGCAATATAAGCAACCTAAAGACTAGGATGGGTCAGCGTGAGGCGGCGATATCTTGTATAGCCCTGTGATAGCACGTCGTCGTCTACCTACCATCTTGAGTCAATCGAGTACGTAAAGCGGAAAGGCGGAGAAATCCAACAGACCATATACTTGCTATTTAGTTATGGGTGAGGTTTGGCCAATAGGTTTGTGGGGGCATAGTGGGCCTGCTAATAGTTCTCATTCTTGATTTTCTTGGGTGCCTTTCATTAGTTGAGGGAGGGGTCAAGTGGGACCATACCCACACACAGATAAAAACAGCCTTAGCATCTGCATCAGCAGATAACTTAAAGCTCCCGACCGCATTCCATGTTTCTTGATTAGCCCTGCCACGGGACTCGAGCTGCACATATAGAGGACATGTGCAACTAGACACCGATAACGATTCACGACACGTACGTGGGGAAAGTCTAGGAACATATATCGCTCTAGGTAGTGTGCCCTAGACTATAGGGCATCGTTTGATAGGTAGCATAATCCCTAGTTGGACAAGGTCGCGTAAACCCTGAATCCGAGAAGCAGGTAGCATAAACCCCAGTGGCCCTGGGTAGCGTAAACCTTGGTTGAATCTAGGAAGCGCTCGATAGTAAACTTTAGATTAGATCTAGATGATACACGGAATCTAGCAAGATCCAGAGTGGCAGTCCAAACGATTTCAACAATGGTGGCACTATACTAAAGTAGTATAGATTTACATGATGAAACCCGTATGACATACGGCAAGGGACTGTATACATACATGGAAAGGATTAGACGAGTTGGGGGTATCTACATATACGTTGTATTAGGTTAACCTACGAGTGGGACATGAGTATAGCTTAAAGAGCTAACATTGTTAACAACCTAATAACCAAGAAAATGTAACTGAACGGTATATATAGGATTATACAGAAGTTTATTCTAAGTCCACTCACACAGAACTTATGTTCTGACCCCCTCCTCATTACATACTTCCAGGTTAGGTTCATGACAGAGATGGTATAGCTTTGGATACTGGTTTAGCAGTATTGTTAGTATGGTAAAGCAATATTTGAATATTATACTTTATTTCCTTCCGCTGTGAGATGCTTTACGAGTTCTGACATGTTTCTTTATCTCTGTCTTTTTCTACAGGATACCAGAGCACCCAACTCGGTTTTCAATAGATTGGATTTTTGAAAAAAAATTGGTCTGTCGGAATCCGGGTTGTTAAAGAGTAGTCCTTGCAATCCGTAGATTTCAATTACGATAGAATCATAGTCGAGATATCTCTGGGGATCAGCTAGAGAAATTCAATAGTAGTTTACCCGCTCATGAAGATTCACAGTCTTCAATTGCTCCATCTTGATCGACACCTTCAACGTTTCGTATTCATTGGTTGGAATGGTTTTCGAATATGAATTTGATCCCGATCTTTCCGTATCAATAACATTGGGCCAGAATTTGACAGTTGGTTATTTGACTATCAAAATAAATAACCATAAAAATAAAATGAATCCATTGGTTTATTTCACAGCATCACTTGGCCATTTTAAATTCCCGTTCATTAATCAAATCCTTTGAATCTTTTCAAAACATCATATACAAATGCTTTTATTTAACTTATCAACTCCTCGAATTATATTTATAGTACCATACTTCCTCTTTGGAAATCTTATACGTTTACTTAAATTAAATATTAAGTAAAATTTTATATAAATCCTTATTATATTAACTTTACTTATCCTTTTAAAACATTATACACGAGCCTTGATTCTATTACAAATAGAAATAGAATCCTCTTTTATAACTTACGTTACATTTATTTCAAACCCAATTTAATTACATCTTGATAAAACCTCATTACTCACTTACTCTAGCGAATATAAATCTCATCTTTATCACTTAACTCGTATAACCATTTTTATTCAAACCTGGGTTTCTATTTCACTCCTATTTCATATCTTTATCAATCCCTAACTTTAAATCAGCAAGAAAATAACTTCCTATATATCACCCCCGAAGGTCGAAACCAACATCAGATCAACATTCATGAAATCATTAATCTCAACCGATCCCCATCTAAATTCCAATTCTTCAGTTTCATATCCTGGTTCATATTTCCGTTCAAAAATCCATTTCCTTATACTTGTTCTAAAAGTATATTCAATAAACTTGGTTTTATAGCATTGTCGAATCTTGGATTTTTATATCATTCAATTAAATATCATTGCAAGAAGAATTTTACTAGCCTTTAAAGCTTAACTTATATTATAATTAATATAATTTGCTTAAAAATATCGTTCAACTATAAACAGGGCTTATAGATCATAAATCTCCATTTATACCCTTACTTCCCAAGATTTACCACTTTGATTATTATAAAATAAATAATAATTAATTCCAATTTTTGTTAAAACACAAATGGTACACTTCACTATTAAATATTTCCATTAGATTAACAACTAATTTAACAATCAAATTTAGTTAAACAGTTGACTTGACTAACTCTAAACATGATTAATTCGTTAATCAACTCCACTTAGTTTTTTGTTTAAATTAATATAATTAATTTAAATAACCCTATTTACTTCGATTATTATTAAATAATAATCCATTTCAAATAATTCCTTTTTAAATTGTCATTTGAAAATAATTTATCTCAGTTATAAATCGTTACATTAATCCCTACTCACTTGCTTATCCATTTTAGTAATACAAGAATTTTCTTTATAAGTCAATTAATACTTAAAACGAGACACATGCCTCGCATACAATAGATTTTGGTATAAGATGGTGATTGTTGATTAAAACAATCAATATATTTGTGGTTGGTTTATTTCCTTTTTAATAAACTTCATTTAAAATAAGGGTGCATTTTTTAGAGGTCCCTATTAAGTTTTAAAATTAGGCTCACATCCGCTCATAGTTTCATATACATTTCCGCCCCCTATTTTTGAAAAGCCGCCTCCTACATTCTTGGATCCGCTTCCTAATTTCACGTCCCGCCTACCGCTTCGCTCCCTTCGCTTTTTTCAAAAAAAAAAAAAATGTGCGGCCATGAGTTAAAAAAAAAAAATCTAAAATCTGAAAATAATTCCAGAAGTCCACGCCAAGAAGAAAAAAAACTTGCATATATGTTTGCAAGTATTGCCAATACTTGCATACATGTATGCAATTATTGCACAAAGTAAATTATGCTATAGTTTTGTCTGGATATATGTTGCACACATATGTGCATGTTTCGGATTTAATTGCATACTTGAATGCAAATAAAATTGAACTGAGTTACACTACTATGAAATTTTGCATATATATACGCAGGAAATTGAAATTCTTGCATAACAAAATGCATTTAACTGCATTTTTCTCTGTTTTTTTTCCTGTTTTATTTTATTTTTTACATGTTTTTGATTTTTTTAAGCGAATTTATGGTCAAATGAATAATTTATTTAAATAATAATTTTCGTATTTTTTTTACTTTTTTTTCATTTATTTCACAACTTTTGAAAAATAGGGACCTAATTTATGATAAGTTTATCACTGGTTGTGAGCCTAAGTAAGTTTGCTTTTAGGGACCTGAGCCATATTTTCACTTAAAATAATATTTTTAAAAATTCATTTTTAGTTATAAAATAAATTTATAACCTCAAATCTGTTGATTTACATTACGGTAAATCAATCTCTATAAATAGGGTATATTTTGGCCATCTGCTATAAATTCCCCAACCAATACTACAAGTTGATTCAAAACTTAACAACATTCAACAATCAATAGGTTTTAAAGTCAAAGGGTTTTAATCAGTTCATATATAATATGAAATTAACAGTATACTAAATATTTGAGAAATCTGGTTTGATTCGTCCCACCTGTTCCTCCCTACATCACAGATCATTATAATATTTTATAATAGTATATAATTAACGTTAACCATTCAATCAATAATAGGCATCCAAAGCATCCAATCTCAACGATTAATTTTAATTGTATGAATTTAGCACATCATAGCATTCCAGAAATGTGTGAGAATTAACTCACCTTTGTTTTGGATCGAACATTCACGCTGTTCCATATAATTTTAAACTGGCAATTAAAATTTAATGGAAACTTGGTTTCTTCCAATCTCGTCTTAACCTGCACTACAACGTAATACTCTGCACTGCGATACCCATCTTCTCTTGTTTCGTCTGATACTAACATTGTAACAACCCGAAAAATCAGAACTAATTAAAATATTTTATTTTGGCTATTTTAAGGAATTTTGAATATTTAAAATGATTTATTTTAAATAATAACGACGAGAAATTTATTTTGAATAGAATTAGATTGTATATATCTATTTGAATCGATGTTAGAATATAAATATTTATTTTAATTATATAGGGAATTAGAAACGGTGCAGTAGTTTGAAAATTCGATTTCAAATTTCAAATGAATGTCCAAGATTCAAAATAAACCGGATTTTAGCAAAACCAAAAATATTAGAATCCATTTGAGAATATCTTTCCAATGAATCCAAAAAATCAAAATTTCATAGCGGGAATAAAAAGTTATGCCCAATTGAAAATTCAGAATAGTCTCTATGGAATTTTAGCCCTTAAAAATGGAAATTTTGCAAACGACCTCCATTTTCGACGAAACCACTTTTTTGGATCCGGGATGTCAAGTCATTGCTAGATTCCAAAATTCATAATTTTTGGGATTAATATGTGAGTGTGGCAAAGTAAAACGTGTTTTGATAGTTTCGGCCTATTTGGATCGACCCGAAAATGGCCATTTTTCAAACTATCTCCAAATTTGACAAAATTAGTTTTGTTAGGACGCATCGTCAATACGAAGCTAGAAATAATTTTTATGGAATTTTTGTAGTTAGTATGTAGCCCTGGTAAATTAAAATGTACGTTTAAATTGAATATATAATGATTTATACTTTAGTTTTGAACGGAAACTTAGCGTGACAGTCGAATTGGCTTACGAAACATATCCCATTGTGTTCCAAATGGGGGTAATTAGCTGGGAGCGACAGTCATTGGGTCTCGTTCGGAGTCCAAATAAAAAGCCAACATTTTTCTTTGAATTAAATAATAAATAAATAAATATAATGCCATTTACATATACCCCCCTCACATTCATTTTCTTCGATCAGAATACTCCGTAGCCCCTTCTTCAAAAATACCTCGTCGCCCCTCTTTGTATAGCCGCCTGCGCTCCCCCTTCCACTGCCGCATCCACCTCTGCGCCCCCCAGTGGTCGCGCCTCTCTCCCCTCCTCCTTCATCCGCCGCCATCACGAAACCTGCACCCCCTCAAGCCCTGAATCGAGACCCGAACCCGCCACGCCCTAACCCCAAGCCCGACGTCGCCTGCTCATCCTGGCCCACCTCCGGCGCGAGCCACGTCAGCCCCTCCTCTCCAAAATTTCCAATGTAGGTTTTATTTTTATTTATTATAAAAAAAATCAGTTTATATTTATAGAGAAAATAAAAGATCTGATTTTTAATAAGGGAAAAGTTTAAATTTTTGATTAGAAAAAGTATTGGATTTTATTTATATTTTTATTTAGAAAAAAGATTAAATTTTTATATAGAGAAAGATTATATTTTATGATAGGAAAAGGTTATATTTTTAATTATAAAAAGATTTGATTTTTTTGATAAATTTATTGAGATAAAAACGCGATTTTTATAAGGTATGTAGTAGCATAAAAATCTGATTTTTATGCTATGAACCTCGATAAAGGTGGGATTTTTATGTTATGAACTTCAATATAAAAATATAATTTTTATATGATGGTGAATATAAATTTTTGATTTTTATATTTGTAGCGATATAAAAATGCGATTTTTAATATAAACATCATATTAAAAATGTAATTTTTAATATGAACAGCGTAGAGAAGACTGCGTTGGAATGTCAAGCAAATCCCGACTGTTCTGAAATTCAAAAATAAAACTGGCGGAGTGGATCCCAAAGGTGAGAACTCCTCACTATAATTTTCTTTATACAGTTATTTATTTTATAACTGCATATATGAATTGTTCCCCGTCGTCCACAAACCATGGACGACTTGTTTGATTGTTTGGTTTTGTTGATTAGATTATTTGGTGGAATTTGGTTGTTTGGGTGAAATGAATTGATTAGAATTGATATGTGTGTGTAATAACCTGAAAATCCGAGCCAATTTAAAAATTTTATTTTGGCAATTTTAGCGAATTTTGATTATTTAAAATGAATTATTTTAAATAATAACGAAGAGAAATTTATTTTGAATAGAAATAGAACGTATATATTTATTTGAAGCGACGTTTGAATATATATATTTATTTTTAATTATAAAAGGAATTGAAAATGGCGCGGTAGTTTGAAAATTTGATTTCAAAGTTCAAATAAATGTATAGGATTCAAAATAAACCGGATTTTAGCGAAACCAAAAATATTAGCATCTAATTGAAAATATCTTTCCAAGGAATCCGAAAAATTGAAATTTCATAGCGGGGATCAAAAGTTATGCCAAGTAGAAAATTTATAATAGTCACTATGGAATTTTGGCCCATAAAAATGGAAATTTTGCAAACGACCTTCGTTTTTGATGAAACCACTTTTGTTGGATCTGGGATGTCAAATTACTGCTAGGATTCAAAATTCACAACTTTTTGAATTAGTATGTGAGCGTGGCGAAGTTAAACGTGTCTTGACAGTTTCAGTCAATTTCGATCGACCAGAAAAGGGCCATTTTTCAAACGGTCTCATAATTTGATGAAATTAGTTTTGTTAGGACCGTATCGTCAATACGAGGCTAGAAATGATTTTTCTGTAATTTTTAGAGTCAGTATGTGGCCCCGGTAATTTGAAATGTACGTTTAAAATAGAATATATAGATTTAAATTTTGATTTGAGCGAAAACAAATCGTAATGATTGAATTGGCCTACGTAACAAATGCCATTGTGTTCAGAATGGGGGTAATTAGCTAGAGGCGACAGTCGTTGGGTTCGAATCAGGGTCCGGATAAAAAGTCAACTTTTTAAAGTGAAAAATATAATAAATAAATATATAATATAATATCTCTTCCTCCCTTTACATTCCAACCTAAATCAGAAATAAAAAATAAAAAACGCATCTCTTCCCTTTGAAACCCATCGCTCCCACTTGAACCCTCCGCCTACCACGCTGTTGACCAACCCCCACCACCGCCGCCCTCCAATCCGACGGCGCCTCCACCCTCGACAATTCCCCCTCCTCTGCTCGGCCTTCTCCTCTCTCCTCATTCTTCTTTAATCCCAAACCTCCCCACACTTGAAAACCGCACCGCCAGACTGCCCATAGCGACACCACCAACTGAACCGCCGCCGGCCCCCTGACGCGCCACCGCAGATCCGACCTCCCTCCCCGAAATTGCTGTAAGTCTTTTTATTTTATTTCTTTTGTTTTATTTTATTTATTTTCCTCGAAGTAAAAGCTAAGATCTTTGAAATACGAAAAGCTTTAATCTTTGAAGTATTAAAAGCTATGAATTTTATATGATAAAAGTTTGAATTCTTTATGTTGAAAAGTTTAGATTTTTATCTACATGAAAGCTTAGATTTCTATTTACATGTAATTATAATTTTTAAACAAGATAAAGATGGATTTTTAAACAAGATCTAGATTAGATTTTTATCATGAAAAGAAATGGTTTTTATAATGAAGGAAGGTTTAGATCTTTAAGAAAATGAAGATCGAATTTTTAGAAAAGGAAAGATCGAATTTTTATAAAAGGGAAGATCGAATTTTTATAAAAGGAAAGATCGAATTTTTATAAAAGGAAAGATCGAATTTTTTTTAATAGGAAAGATACGATTTTTATGTTTAGAAAAATTAGATTTTTATATGTGTAAAAACATGATTTTTAGTGAAGTAAAAATACGATTTTTATGTTTAGAATAATTAGATTTTTAGATATGTAAAAACATGATTTTTAGTTAAGTAAAAATACGATTTTTATATATATAATAGCGGTATAAAAATGTGATTTTTATCCATATAGCGTAGTTATAAAAATGTGATTTTTATATACATAGCAACAATATAAAGATGCGATTTTTATATACGTAGTGGACACGGATGATGAAAGTGACAAAAGGCGAGCACGACGATGATTTCGTACATACGAAGAGTCGTGGCATTTGGTTTAGCTAATCGGTGAGAACTTCTCACTTTTAATTTATTTTCTAGTTGAAATATATAATAGGATGCAGACGGTGCTTAGCAGCACCCGACACCCGTCGTCCACAGACCATGGACGGCTTGTTTGTTTGATTGATGTGTTGTGAAAAATGGTTGCGTGTAGTGGATTGAATAAATATTTTATAGTTAAAAATATAATTTTTAATGTGTATATAAAATAAATATTTATAAACAAATCGGACGATTTGTTTATATATACTGATTTGACTGATATTGATTGGGACGATAAATTTTACACATCGGCCCAACTGCACAAATAAAACCTTTATTTGTTGATTTGGAACCCCACACGGGTGTTGGGATGATATTTGACGTACACTAATCCCGATTGTTTAGTTGTATGTCAATCGATGGGTTGACAGACTGTGTAAGCATTAATTATTTATATTTGATGCTTATGCTGTTGTGTGGTGCACTTTGGATGATGGTTGGTGATTTATCGTTACTATTATATACATGTGTTGTAGGGAATCCATATAATTAACATTATATGGGAATTGATTGAGCCTCATTCCAATTGGGAAAATAAGGAATATTATAAAAGAAAATTCATGTGTTGAATAGAATAAAAATTCAAGTGTTGAATAGAAAAAAAAATCATGTGTTGAATAGAATTAAAAAAAATCATGTTTTGAATAGAAAGAAAATTCATGTGTTGAATAGAATAAAAATTCATGTGTTGAATAGAATAAATATTCATGTGTTGAATAAAAATATATATTCAATTGTTGAAAAGAATATTCATTTGTTGAATAGAATAACGAAGTTATTGAAATATATAAAGCCGTGTCGGTTAGATTGACGCCATTTTGACGTGAACGATACTTATATCGGTTTTATTCATTTTTATAATGCATATCGAAAGGGAATTGATTTCAAAAATCTAATGCTTTGAAAATATTATCATTTGTATATCGATGATATGGAATGTTCAATTTTGATTTGAAATTGAATAGGAAGTTGAAATCGTTTTGAAAACGAATTTAAAACGATTTATAAAATACGTTTTAAAAGGAAATCGACGAAATATATATAATATATATATATTATATATATATATTAAATGGCCTGAATAGAACGCGCTGTGCCGCTGCAGTTCGCGAATTTCGACCATTGACTTCAAATGGATATTACGAGAGATCCGACCGTCGGATTCTCCTAAAATCAAAACCGTTGGGTTCATATCGAAAATAGCTTTCAAACGAATATTAGAAATTAGAAATCTAACGGTTGGATTTCGAATTATGTCCAAATCAAATTTGGAAAAGGTCGCTGTAAGTGCAGTTCGATGGTCGTTGATGGAAATCGACTGTACGGGCCTTGATAAAATTATTAAAAATAGTAATAATTTGTGTGAAATCATAAAAAATGATTTGTGAAGAATTGGGATGAAAAAATCCAAATTTGAAAGGGTAAAAATAGATTTTTATCGAAATGAACTAGTTTTGAACAAGAATTATAATCTCATTTAGTTTTAAAATAAATAAAGTGGATTTGAAATGGTTTTGAAAATAACCAGAATTTCCAATGTATGAAGTTGAAATGGATTTGAATCGAAATTGTCTTTGGAATATTTCGATGTTGGATTTCGTGATTATACAGATAGTGTCATGGAAATTGTAAAGATGTATTTATATCATTATTTCCAATACGATATTTGTTGGTCGTAGAATTTGGTATTGAATATAAGCCGATATATTTTCTATTCAGAGCCTTGTATTTGATATCAAATGGGATTTGGGTTTGTCGTGAATGGTGTCTTCATTAACACTATTCTTAAGCCCAATTGAGAAAAAGATTAAATCTTTTTATTTAGATTTAATGAAGTATACCAATTAAATGACATGTAATTGGAATTGAATTGAAATTGATTTTTGGGTTTATCGTGAATGGTGTTTTAAATAACACTTGTTCTTTAACCCGATAATTAATGGAATGTGATTTTGGGTTTATCGTGAACCGTGTTTTAGATGACATTGGTTCTTTAACCCCGTTAAAGACAGAATATTGATTTTTGGGAAGATTAAAACTAAGTGGAGTTTTAATGAATCTTTAATTAGATTGAAGTGATCGAGAATGGAGTATCACAAGTTTTGCTCCAGGCGATAGTTAAATCTTTAATTAGATTTGAACGTGAAATGGTAATTAAATTTACCGATAACACTGTGGTGTTAGATATGAAGTAAGATCAGTTTTACTTCATGGGATAAACAGGTTGGGATTGGGAAATAAAATAAATGATTACTGCGGTGTGGTTCGCTAATCCCGACTAATTTGAATTGATATTCAAAGGAAGATTAAAGAATAAATTTGAAGAATTTATCTTTGATAAAATTAATGGGAACCTTTCGCAAAGTATAAGAATATTTGAATAAAAGAATATTCTGAATTGGAATGAGGCATATGTTGTGTTTGTGTAACACTTGTTTATTATATACGCGAGTTATTCAGAAAGACCGGGTTTATCCCATTCTGAATAACTGATTCGACGTGGTGTCGAGGATGAAGACGGTGGTTGAAGACCGGAGGTCTTCACCTCGTTTGAGTGACTACTGATGATCTTGATTGGGCTGTACACCCAAGAGGAGGGAATCAGTTGGTGATCGTCCAGACGTATTTTGAGATCGATGGATATGTGAGGTACAAGGTGCCTCCGGTTTCGTTCAGACCCAGAACGGACTTGTAAATGGACTTTGTGTCTCACATTGGATTTTATTCTGTGTGATTGATTTCTATTAAATACATATTTGTTTAGCGGTGGAGAATTTATTCTCTTGCTTAACGCCCTTCTCTGAGACGTACGAGCTCAGAGGTTATATATTGATGGATATAAAACGCATGGAGTGAATTGCCTGTGTGGCATGCCTAAGTGGTAATATGATCAAGGCTTCTATTGAAAAGCAGAGCCTTGTGGTTGATGATCAAAGTACGGCCTGTGTGGCATAGCTTTGTGTAGCATTGATTCGCGAGCCTCACACCCCAGTTGTGAACCAAAAACGGGAGATGACCTCATGGAGGGCATGCGTTTCCTTCTAGCTAGGGTGGTGTCAGTGACCTACCAGCCCTGACATTTATATTATTCTCACCTGTGTGGTTGTAGCTGTAGCGAGGCGCCTCGGATATATCGGTGACTGTGTGGAGCCGATGAGTCATTTGGCTCATTTACGCCCCAAAGGTTGGGGAAACGCAGTGTTCAGGCATTTTAATCCACATCGGTGGACCGGCCCTGACGATCCAAGTGCTCACCTGTGTCTGGGTCCTGAGGCTCGGGCTAGAGGGTCTCGAATCGATGAGGACTATCTTTTGCCTTGGTTCACAGATGGAAATCCCACTTGCAATACGTGACTTTGCGGTTTTGATTGTATAACCTATATGTGGTGACATAGTCGTTGTTTACACCAAAATTTGGCAAAAACAACCAAAGTATTGCTTAACGCGTTACCTAATCGGAGGTAAGATGCTTAGGAAGCATGTCACCTTTTCAAAGGCAAGACGTAAGAATACTTTTTTTTATTATGTGAGGCCATATCTAACACATGAAAACATCAAAATATAGAAAGAAGACAAGAGTTTATAGTGGTTCGACCTTTGAGGAGGTCTACGTCCACTCTTAAGAGAGAATTTTATTATCAACAAGTTGTTTACAAGGTAAGATCACTCATACATTCAACCAAACTTTCTCCCACACACATCCTTCCATTTGAATTACTGAAAATGGTAGAGAAATATCTTGGACAGTGAGGAAATCTCCTTATTACCAAGCTTTTGCCATGGATCTTCGACCTTAAGCTCTATCATATATCATTTGTGGAAGCCATGATTCCATGCTCCATTGATCTTTGTTAGATTATGAAGAATAGATGTTGAAATGCTTGAAGAAGTCCACAAAGCAATTTGGCAGCACCTCCACGTGTTTCCAGAAAAGTCCCCCCTAAAATGATGGAGGTAGGGTGTTATTTATAGGCGGAGGAGTGGTTGAAATCTTGTATTTAGGGTTCTGGTCGGTATTTTTGGGTATTTACGAAAATGCCACTGCCAGTTGTCACCAGCTGTCATGTTACTTCATGTATCGCGACCGACCAAGAGACAGAACGACCAGAAGCTAACGAATGACCAGGAAGCTGGAGCAAGAAAGCGGACCGACCAGGTTGAAGGAGCATGATGACGCAACCTCTGGAAATGCGGGCCGACTAGGGATCTTTGAAGCGGACCGACCAGGTGATAAGGAAACAGGATGGCGCATCATTCCGGACATGCGGGCCGACCAGGTTGGTACGGAGGAAAGAACGACCTGGAGTTTGTGAGGAAAAGGACGATCAGGTTTTTTTAGAGAAAAAGGACGACCAGGGACTTCGTCCATTATAACCGACCCTTCTCGAAGCTGAAGGACTTTGACCGACTAGGAGCTTTATGAGAACCGACCCCTTCTTAATCGTTACTGAACCGACCCGTATAGATTCGTCAATAACCCATCAGTTATACATATCGATTTTAGTGGATAACAGTCGTATGGGGCACTGGTGTTATAATAGCTTCATTGTTCTTTATTTAGCATTGCGTTGTTGTTTTATGCACTGGTGTTCTGGGGAGGAAACCCATTCCGTGTTATACGGCGTAGTCCCTTGATTTATCTAACTTTAAAATAAAGATTAATAACTGTTTTAGTTCTCACACCAGTCACATGACTGACCTGGAGTTTATTGTTTTAACCTAAACTCTAGGTGCCCTTATTTTGACACGGACAACTATTAGTTTTGGTTTTGCAGATTTATATTCACAAGATCCTGATTTACAGCTGGAACGATATCTGGAAAGCTTTGTATCCGTATATCTCCTTCAGTTGTGTATTATATTATTTTTCCGCTACAGTAATGTATTGTAATCTCTGATATTTAGTGAATGTGTAATATTGATTCATACTCTGTATATTCTTGTATTCTGATGGAAATGTTGTAATTAACAATGAAATGTTCTTCTGTTTGCGATCCGATGTGTGTCGTTCTCAGTACAATCCGAGCTTTCCTTCACAGGGAAGTTCGGGTCGCTACAGTTGCTGACATCATCAGTATTTATGTTCGAGTTTCGAAAGTCGGATTTATATATATTTCCAATTGACTGGTGTGAGAACCAAAATTAGGTAGGGCCTATTGTTGTGATTTGGCACCAAAAATTTGATTTTTTGACTATGTATCAAAATTATGAATTTGAAAAGCTAATCAACAAATTGATTGTTGATTGTGTTGTTTGATTATTGGTTGATTAATTAAAATTTGAACCATTTAGACAAATTGTATCAAATATTGAACTGTATTGAAAATTAGTCGCATTTTCATGCATATACATGTACTTACATTGAACAGGTCATAGCAAGGAGGCTAGAGAAGAGGAATAAAATTGTTTGCCCGACAAAAAGGTACATGTTTATTGTATTTCTTGGGTTTGGATGATTTTATGAGCCGATTGGCTAACCGCTTGGCTGTTTCTTTTTTTTTTTTTTTTTGGATTGGTGAGGGCCATGGGAGGCTATTTGAAATATCCCGAAGCTCCTGGTGCAGAGGAGGTTATGGCGAATTTTTTCGAAAATTTAGGGTGTTAGCCAAATTTTTGAAAAATTTGAAAAGTTCTTAGAAACTGGAAAGTTGAAGAACTTAAGCCATAATGATAATAATGAAAGTTGAGTTGGTTTGTAAAACAACATTTAGCTCGTTCCTTTTCGGAGACGAAAAGTTTTAAGTGGGGGAGATTGTAATAACCCGGAAATCCGAGCCAATTTAAAATTTTTACTTTGGCAATTTTAGCGAATTTTGATTATTTTAAATAATAACGAAGAGAAATTTCTTTTGAATAGAAATAGAACGTATATATTTATTTGAAGCGACGTTAGAATATAAATATTTATTTTTAATTATAAAAGAAATTGAAAATGGCGTGGTAGTTTGAAAATTCGATTTCAAAGTTCAAATAAATGTATAGGATTCAAAATAAACCGGATTTTAGCGAGACCAAAAATATTAGAATCTAACTGAAAATATCTTTCCAACGAATCCGAAAATTTGAAATTTCATAGCGGGGATCAAAAGTTATGCCCAGTTGAAAATTTAGAATAATCACTATGGAATTTTGGCCCTTAAAAATGGAAATTTTGCAAACGACCTTCTTTTTTGACGAAACCACTTTTGTTGGATCCGGGATGTCAAATTATTGCTATGTTTCAAAATTCACAACTTTCTGAATCAGTATGTGAGAATGGCGAAGTTAAACGTGTCTTAATAGTTTCAGTCAATTTCGATCGACCAGAAAAGGGCCATTTTTCAAACGGTCTCATAATTTGATGAAATTAGTTTTGTTAGGACCGTATCGTCAATACGAGGCTAAAAATAATTTTTTTGTAATTTTTAGAGTCAGTTTGTGGCCCCGGTAATTTGAAATGTACGATTAAAATAGAATATATAGATTTAATTTTTGATTTGAGCGAAAACAAATTGTAACGATTGAATTGGCCTACATAACAAATTCCATTGTGTTCAGAATGGGGGTAATTAGCTAGAGGCGATAGTCGTTGGGTTCGAATCAGAGTCCGGATAAAAGGTCAACTTTTTGAAGTGAAAAATATAATAAATAAATAAATATATAATATAATATCTCTTCCTCCCTTGACATTTCGACCTAAATCGGAAATAAATAAAAAATGCGTCCCTTCCCTTTGAAACCCGTCGCTCTCACTTGAACCCGCCGCCCACCACGCTGCTGACCAACCCCCACCACCGCCGCCCTCCAATCCGACGGCGCCTCCACCCTCGACAATTCCCCCTCCTCTGCTCGGCCTTCTCCTCTCTCCTCGTTCTTCTTTAACCCCAAACCTCCTCACATCTGAAAACCGCACCGCCAGACCACCCCTAGCGACGCCACCTACTGAACCGCCACCGGCCCCCTGACGCGCCACCGCAGATCCTACCTCCCTCCCCGAAACCGGTGTAAGCCTTTTTATTTTAGTTCTTTTGTTTTATTTTATTTTTTTTCCTCAAAGTAAAAGCTAAGATCTTTGAAATATGAAAATCTTTAATCTTTGAAGTATAAAAAGCTATGAATTTTATATGATAAAAGTTTGAATTCTTAATGTTGAAAAGTTTAGATTTTTATCTACATGAAAGCTTAGATTTCTATTTACATGAAATTATAATTTTTAAACAAGATAAAGATGGATTTTTAAACAAGATCTAGATTAGATTTTTATCATGAAAGGAAATGGTTTTTATAATGAAGGAAGATTTAGATCTTTAAGAAAAGGAAGATCGAATTTTTAGAAAAGGAAAGGTCGAATTTTTATAAAAGGGAAGATCGAATTTTTATAAAAGGAAAGATCGAATTTTTATAAAAGGAAAGATCGATTTTTTTTTAATAGGAAAGATACGATTTTTATGTTTAGAAAAATTAGATTTTTAGATATCTAAAAACATGATTTTTAGTGAAGTAAAAATACGATTTTTATATATATAATAGCGGTATAAAAATGTGATTTTTATCTATATAGCGTAGTTATAAAAATGTGATTTTTATATACATAGCAACAATATAAAGATGCGATTTTTATATATGTAGTGGACATGGACGACGAAAGTGAAAAAAGGCGAGCACGACGAAGATTTCCTACATATGAAGAGTCATAGCGTTTGGTTTAGCTAATCGGTGAGAACTTCCCACTTTTAATTTATTTTCTAGTTGAAATATATACTAGGATGCAGACAGTGCTTAGCAGCACCCGAGACCCGTCGTCCATAGACCATGGACGACTTGTTTGTTTGATTGATGTGTTGTGAAAAATGATTGTGTGTAGTGGATTGAATAAATATTTTATATTTAAAAATATAATTTTTAACGTGTATATAAAATAAATATTTATAAACAAATTGAACGATTTGTTTATATACACTGATTTGACTGATATTGATTGGGACGATAAATTTTACACATCGCCCCAACTACACAAATAAAATATGTGTTTGTTGATTTGAAACCCCACACGGGTATTGGGATGATATTTGACGTACACTAATCCCGATTGTTTAGTTTTATGTCAATCGATGGGTTGACAGACTGTGTAAGCGTTAATTATTTATATTTGATGCTTATGCAGTTGTGTGGTGCACTTTGGATGATGGTTGATGATTTATCGTTGCTATTATATACATGTGTTGTAGGGAATCCATATAATTAACATTATATGGGAATTGATTGGGCCTCATTCCAATTGGGAAAATAAGGAATATTATAAAAGAAAATTCATGTGTTGAATATAATAAAAATTCATGTGTTGAATAGAAAGAAAATTCATGTGTTGAATAGAATAAAAAAAATTCATGTGTTGAATAGAAAGAAAATTCATGTGTTGAATAGAATAAAAATTCATGTGTTGAATAGAATAAATATTCATGTGTTGAATAAAAATATATATTCATGTGCTGAAAGGAATATTCATTTATTGAATAGAATAACGAAGTTATTGAAATATATAAAGCCGTGTCGGTTAGATTGACGCCATTTTGACGTGAACGATACTTATATCAGTTTTATTCATTTTTATAATGAATATCGAAAGGAATTGATTTCAAAATCTAATGCTTTGAAAATATTATCATTTGTATATCGATGATATGGAATATTCAATTTTGATTTGAAATTGAATAGGAAGTTGAAATCATTTTGAAAACGAATTTAAAACGATTTATAAAATACGTTTTAAAAGGAAATCGATGAAATATATATAATATATATGTACATATATTATATATTAAATGGCTTAAATAGAACGTGCTGCGCCGCGGCAGTTCGCGAATTTCGACCATTGGCTTCAAATGGATATTACGGGAGATCCGACCGTCGGATTCTCTTAAAACCGGAACCGTTGGGTTCGTATCGAAAAGTGCTTTCTAACGAATATTAGAAATTAGAAATCTAACGGTTGGATTTGGAATTATATCCAAATCAAATTTGGAAAAGGTCGTTTTAAGTGCAGTTCGATGGTCGTTGATGGAAATCGACTGTACGGGCCTTGATAAAATTATTAAAAATAGTAATAATTTGTGTAAAATCATAAGAAATGATTTGTGAAGAATTGGGATGAAAAATTCCAAATTTGAAAGGATAAAAATAGATTTTTATCGAAATGAATTAGTTTTGAACTAGAATTATAATCCCATTTATTTTTAAAACGAATAATATGGATTTGAAATGGTTTTGAAAATAACCAGAATTTCCAATATATAAATTGGAAATGGATTTGTATCGAAATTGTCTTTGGAATATTTCGATATTGGATTTCGTGATTATACAGATAGTGTTATGGAAATTTGAAAGATATATTTATACCATTATTTCCAATAAGATATTTGTTGGTCGTAGAATTTGATATTGAATATAAGCCGATATATTTTCTATTCAGAGCCTGTATTTAATATCAAATGAGATTTGGTTTTGTCGTGAATGGTGTCTTCATTAACACCATTCTTAAACCAAGTTGAGAAAAAGATTAAATCTATTTATTTAGATTTAATGAAGTATACTAATTAAATGATATTTAATTGGAATTGAATTGGAATTGATTTTTGGGTTTATCGTGAACGGTGTTTTAAATAACACTTATTCTTTAACCCGATAATTAATGGAATGTGATTTTGGGTTTATCATGAACCATGTTTTAGATGACATTGGTTCTTTAACCAAGTTAAAGACAGGATATTGATTTTTGGGAAGATTAAAACTAAGTGGAGTTTTAATGAATCTTTAATTAGATTGAAGTGATCGAGAATGGAGTATCACCAGTTTTCCTCCAGGCGATAGTTAAATCTTTAGTTAGATTTGAACATGAAATGGTAATTAAATTTACCGATAACACTGTGGCGTTAGATATGAAGTATGACCAGTTTTACTTCATGGGATGAATAGGTTAGGATTGGGAAATAAAATAAATGATTACTGCGGTGTGGTTCACTAATCCCGACTAATTTGAATTGATATTCAAAGGAAGATTAAAGAATAAATTTAAAGGATTTATCTTTGATAAAATTAATGGGAACCTTTCCCAAAGTCTAAGAATATTTGAATAAAAGAATATTCTGAATTGGAATGAGGCATATGTTGTGTTTGTGTTACACTTGTTTATTATATACGCGAGTTATTCAGAAAGACCGGGTTTATCTCATTCTGAATAACTGATTCGACGTTGTGTCGAGGATGAAGACGATGGTTGAAGACCGGAGGTCTTCACATCGTTTGGGTGATTACTGATGATCTTGATTGGGCTGTACACCCAAGAAGAGGGAATCAGTTGGTGATCGTCCAGACGTACTAGGAGATCGAAGGATATGCGAGGTACAAGGTGCCTCCGGTTTCATTCAGACCCAGAACGGACTTGTAAATGGACTGTGTGTCTGACATTGGATTTTATTCTATGTGATTGATTTCTGTTAAATATATATCTGTTTGGCGGCAGAGAATTTATTCTCTTGCTTAACGCCCTTCTTTGAGACGTACGAGCTCAGAGGTTATATATTGATGGACATCGAACGCATGGAGTGAATTGCCTGTGTGGCATGCCTAAGTGGCAATATAATAAGGCTTCTATTGAAAAGCAGAGCCTTGTGGTTGATGATCAAAGCACTTCCTGTGTGTCATAGCTTTGTGTAGCGTTGATTCGCGAGCCTCACACCCCGGTTGTGAACCAAAAACGGGAGAGGACCTGAGGGAGGGCATGCGTTTCCTTCTAGCTAGGGTGGTGTCAGTGACCTACCAACCTTGACATTTATATTATTTTCACCTGTGTGGTTGTTGCTGTTGCGAGGCGTCCCGGATATATCGGTGATTGTGTGGAGCCGATGGAGTCATTTGGCTCATTTACGCCACAAAGGGTGGGGAAACGCAGTGTTCAGGCATTTTAATCCACATCGGTGGACCGGCCCTGACGATCCAAGGGCTCACCTGTGTCTGGGTCCTGAGGCTCAGGCTAGAGAGTCTCAAATCGGTGAGGACTATCTTTTGCCTCGGATCACAGATGGAAATCCAACTTCCAATACGTGACTTTGCGGTTTTGATTGTATAACCTATATATGGTGACATAGTGGTATGGGGGTGCTTTTGCCGTCTATGATTGATACTTATCTTTGAAGTTGTTTTATACACTATACACTTATAGTAATAATAAAACATGAAATTTCACGTACCAAGCATTCTTGGCTATTATAAGGTAAAAACCCTATCCTCCGGTTTGTGTTGCATTGTGTGATGGGACCTGGGTCTTATAATAGCTTCATTGTTCTTTATTTAGCATTGCGCTGTTGTTTTATGCACTGGTGTTCTTGGGAGGAAACCCTTTCCGTGTTATACGGCGTGGTCCCTTGATTTATCTAACTTTAAAATAAAGATTAATAACTGTTTTAGTTCTCACACCAGTCACATGACTGACCTGGAGTTTATTGTTTTAACCTAAACTCTGGGTGCCCTTATTTTGACACGGGCTGCTAGTAGTTTTGGTTTTGCAGATTTATATTCACATAATCCTGATTTACAGCTGGAACGATATCTGGAAAGCTTTGTATCCGTAAATCTCCTTCAGTTGTGTATTATATTATTTTTCTGCTGTATTAATGTATTGTAGTCTCTGATATTTAGTGAATGTGTAATATTGATTCATACTCTGTATATTCTTGTATTCTGATGGAATTGTTGTAATTAACAATGAAATGTTCTTCTGTTTGCGATCCGATGTGTGTCTTTCTCAGTACAATCTGAGCTTTCCTTCACGGGGAAGTTCGGGTCGCTACAGTGCGTATGGCGCGAACCAATATCACGAGAGGGATAATGCTAGACATTACCCGATTTTGATATCGCGCCGTTATGCCGCCAAAATTTTCTAAAATATGTTAGAACAATAAAAATATCATTTTTATTGTATAAATGAAATGGATAGAAAATTCATATGTTGAATAAAATATTTTATCGTTAAAAATATAATTTTTAACGTTGATATGAATAAAATAAATATTCATTTACAAATCAGACGATTTGTTTATGAACACCCATTTTACTGATATGGATTGGGACGATATATTTTACACATTGCCCAACTGCACAAATAATATTCTGTATTTGTTGGTTGAAACCCCACACGGGTATTGGGATGATATTGGACATACACTAATCCCAATATTTAGTTGTATGTCAATCAATTGGTTGACAAGCCGTGTAAGCATTGAATATCTATATTTTATGCTTATACAGTGTAGAATGCACTTTGGATAATTGTTGATTGCGTATCATGGCTTTTGCATACATGTATTGTATGAAATCCATATAATCAACATTATATGGTAATTGACTATGTCTGATTCCAGTGCAGAAAGAATGAATATTTTAAAATAACGAATATTTTAAAATAATGAATATTTTAAAATAATATTCAGTAAAAGATCAAAATCTGATTTTGATGTCCGATTTGGGATGGACACGAATATATTTAAATATATAAAGCCGTGTTGATTAGATTAACGCCATTTTGACGTGAATGATATTTATATTGATTTTATTCATTTTTATAATAAATATCGAAAAGGAATTGATTTCAAAATCTAATGTTTTGAAAATATTATCATTTATATATCGATGATATGGAATATTCAATTTTGATTAGAAATTAAATATGAAGTTGAAATCGTTTTGAAAACGAATTTAAAACGATTTATAAAATACATTTTAAATGGAAATCGACGAAATATATATAATATATATTACATATATAATGGCCTGAATAGAACGCGCCGCACCGCGGCAGTTTGCGAATTTCGACCATTGACTTAGAACGGACATTACGATTACGAATATACATCTATCACATAGTTAGGTATAAAAAATTATCTCTTTTATAATTCTAGATATTTTGATTCATATGTCAGTACACAACATAACAATTTAATTAAAATCTCTTCTTATTTTAAAATCTCACTACTTTTTGATTTGGTTTTGAAAAGTCATCTTTTCAATATGAAAATGTCAGTTCAAACTCTAGTTTTCAATTTTGTTCATCTACTTATGTTTCATATATTTTGTTTCATAAATATATATTGAAAGTATATAAATATGTAAAACTATATAGTACATAGATATGTTAATTTTCAAAAACTTGATATTGTTATTCTATATCTATATATATATATATATATATATATATATTAAAATTCAAGGGTAATTAATTACAAACAAGAGAGTACAAATAGTTTGAGTTGGCCACAAAAATTACAACACACACAACAAATACTTTACAATGGAAGATAAAGCCAACCCAAACAAAAGAAAAGACACCAAAAACAACTCTAAATAGAACATATATAAAACACAACTGAATACACGTATAAAAAGAACACTGAAGCAAAAAAAGAAATCTGGTTTCATACGCAAGATCCGGAGAAGCAAACAACTACAAGCCAGAAAACCAAAATAACTCACTTCAACAGAGCTTTCATTATATCATCATATTAGCACAGAGAAAACAGTAAAAGAAAATCCCAAAGGCATCTCAATTCATCTAATGCAAGCATACGACTAAGGGAGCTCCAGAGATAAGTCTCCAAAAACAAAAGCCCACATCTAAACAACTTTATCACTACTCCAGAAAAAACTCCAGAAAAGCATCAAGAAATCCTATGACTATAATGAAACATAAATTCACTTTTTAGAAACACCTCCATTTGTGATTCTACTTGGATTTCCTCCTCCTTTTTTTTCGTTTCTTACTTCGGGTCGGGATTGGATTTCATTCATAAGTTTAATCCACTCTGGATTATCCTCTACTAGGGGTTCTTCAATAGCAAATTTGTTACCCATTTTGACATTACTAGAATTAAAATTTGTTCTCCTCTTTTTGAAACTATTTGTAGAACTAAGAACCAAAAGAGCTGTCGGAATCATTCATAAAAAAATCTCTATTAACGACATCCTCACCATTTACCTTACTTTCAACATCCTCACATTTTTGAATCTTACTACAACAATCTTGCTTATCACTAAGATCTTCTCTCACGTTCATACTGCCAGTTTCGACATGAACAACTGACTTTCCAATTCGTTTGCACTCCCCTTTTGAAAGTTCACATACACCTTGCATATGAACTTCTCCTCTTATATTCTGCATACTATCATTCTTAGAATAACCCATATCTGCATTAACACAGTCTACTGCCTCATTATATCTTTCTCCATTGTTCTACAAATTCATATTACAATCTTCCAAAACTTGAAAATGATTAACTGTTTTGACAATACTGACTTCATCTCTTCCTTTCCTTGAATCAACTACCATAGCCTTATCTTGACATCCCTTTATATAATCATTATTTATATCCATCTTCATATTATCACCAATCTTGTCATCTATATCCATCCCATTCTCTGGATTAGAACTGTTTTTAGGAAACCAGAACTTAAATGATTTACAGTTATCAAATGAATGACCAAATAATTTACAACTTGTGCATGAAGGAGGAACCCAATCGTAGACTACGCTTTTCCAAACAATATCCCCATTATAGCATTATATAGGAATAACTTCAGGGAATTTAAATTCAGAGTTATCTTCGACTAGAACTCTAGCATATGAAATCCTAACTAGGTTCTCTATAACATTGTATAATTTTAGAGCATTACCCAATAATGAAGCTATCCTACTTATAGACTCAACATTCCAAAAATACATGTCAAGATTGGGCAGACGAATCCAAATAGGAAGAGAGTTCAGAAATTCATTAGTTAATTTTACCCCTGGCTCCCATTTTTTCAGAAATATTAGCCTCTTGTTGTAGTAATATGGTCCCTCAGCTAATATACGTGTGCACTCTTCATCATTCTCACATTTTATGATGTAGAATCCATTATCTCTCGAATACAACTGATAATCACCCTTAATCTTCCAATCACGATCAATGTAACTCTTGAGAAAATTATAGTATGGCTTAGGATAGTTTTTTGATAATGATAAATGGGGAGAAATTATAAAATAAGATATAGCTAAGATAGACAAATTTTAAGGGAGAATTAGAAGGAATTCTAGTGAAAGTGGGAGTAATCAAGGAATAAGATCAATATGTAATATCAGGTATAAATATTTTATAAACCAAGGTTGTCATCATCAAAAAGGGGAAGATTGTTGGAGAATGGAATTTTGATGACAACAACCTTGTTTTAGTTAATATCATTATTAATTATAAAATATATACTGACACCTTTGTCCAAAATATATATATATATATATGTATATGCAGGATATATATATATATATACAGATATAAATTTTAAAGACTATACAGTATAAGAGATTCAAGATATCAAGGAATTCAAGACTCATGAGAATCAAGATATCAAGATTTCAAGAACTCGAGATTATCAAGTAATAGAGTCTACTTTATATGTAAAACTCTGGTTAGCACTTTCAAATTCTATTTTCAAATTCCTTTTCAAATTGATTTCAATTTTATTTCAAACTCCTATTCTAAAACGATTTCCAATTATTAAGATTTTACTTATGATTTCAGATATATATATATATATATTTATATAGTATAATATATACGTTTTATAGTTTTGTATTGTACAATTTCATAAATATGTTTATATTATATATCACTATTTTTTTATACTTTAGACATTTGAAACATTAGTTTTGATTCAGGAATTTCTAGAATATATATATATATATATATATTAATTTAAACACTTGAAAAGTGATTTTAAAAATAAAAATATACTATATATGTCGACATACACCTTTGGACATGTCAATACATAACCGTCATATTTGCAATTTTCAAAGGAAGTCTTTTCATATATGAAACGTTTTAGAAACGTTGCAACCTTTCAAACATTATAAATAGGGGTAAAATTTGAATTTTTTATCACTTATTTTCCATCTTCATCCTATCTCTAACCACCAATAATATAATTTCTTGATTTCTACACTTGTACTCTGCCGATTTCTACTCAAATTATATCAAACTTCTTCTTTTCTCAATCCCTATCAAATACTCTCTGATTGGAAGTGCTATGGAAGAGTTCTAGGGCTGTTGTAATCATTTCAGAAAGGGTGTGTTCCTTGTAGCCCAGAAATCAAGGAAAGGTAGCGGTATGGACCTTGTAGTCGTGAAATCAAGGATGTGGAATCAGTGTGAATCTTGTAGCCGTGAAATCAAGGGTATGGAATCAGTGTTAACCTTGTAGTCGTGAAATCAAGAGTGTTGTAAGATTGATACTAATATTAATAAAAATCTGTGCAATCCAGCGTTGCATGGGACTGGACGTAGGAGTAATCAGAACCAGTGTAAAATCCTGTCTGTTCTTTCCTTTTCTGCATTTTATATTTACTCATATCCGTGTTTGTGATTGTTTCTGTGTTTGTGATCATTTCTGGTGTGACAATCATTGTGTGATTCGTATAGTAATTCAAGATTGTTTAAAATTTCCATAATCTCTTTAAAACACTCTTTACCCTCCCCCTATAGTGTTAGTTTTTCCTTAAGATCCTTAATCCGCAATCACTAACAAAATGTGGGAAATTAACTTGTTTGACTTTCTTCGGTTAGAGATTGACATTTCAATGATTTAAAAACATTGAATTCGAATGTTTTGTATGCGTTTAACTTAGGATATTTATTATTCCCATGTATATTAAATAATGTAATTAACATATAATAAATGCGTAGTAAATACGATTAATTTAGGAAAATACTAATTTTAATTTAAAATGTCCCCTTAGGAAAAAAAATTATGTGTGTGTGTTAATGGCTTTTTAAATAATAATTAATGACACAAGGTTAACCATTACTTGTAGTAGAAGTCTGCCCAGAGCCGATCGACGTATCCAACATTTACAAGTAAGCATGGTTGATGTGAGAGGTCTAGGCGTCATGGGCCATTATAATTATTACACTAAGGCACTAGGTTAAACCCACTTGTAGTAAAAGTCTATCTAGAACAGCCCGACGAATACCATTTTTACAAGTAGACGGTTTAATGTGAAAGGCCTGGTGTGTGTGTGTGTGTCCATGTTTATATATATACTTGTGTGTGTGTGTATGTGTGTATGAGCAGGCATGCCTGCCTTTAGAATTAATTAAGTGGCTGACCTACCTAATTTGGGTCTTAAGTGGTTAGTACTAGTCTTGTTCCTAAGGTTCACTCCCTGGTTTGGGTAAAAGTCATGGGATCCTCTATGATTAGGTTCTTAGTTGTCTTTCAGTCCTCCTTCTCCAAAAAAGAATAAATATAGCGGTAACGTTGGGTGGGGTTGTTCTCTGGAAGTTTTCCACTTCCTCTAGAAGCTGTGTGAGGGCTAACCTAGGGACATGATAGCTACCCTACGTTGCATGTAGCTATAATTAACCGCCTGCATACGGGAAGTCTTAAGTGGCATATGAGTTCATCAGTGATATCAGTTAAGTAATAACATGGGAGTCCGATGAAGGGGTCTTAAATGGAAAACTGGGTCTACTCTAAATTGATATTAATTGGCGAGTTACTAATTATCATATTACTATAGAGAGTGTATATATATAGTGTTGCCATGATAGGACACGGTCTTAAGTGGCTAGGGTCCGTTATAGGGTCTTAAGTGATTATAGGGATCCATCCTAAACTTAATATAATAGTATGGCTTTAAGTGACCGAAAATGCCCATCTCCTTAGGTCTTAAGTGATCGAGGATCCACCCTAAAGTGTTAATGAAGGTCTTAAGTGACTGTATGAATGACCACCTCATTAATTAGATTGATTGCCTTGTGTGTATGCTTGTTCACGTAGGCACATCATGATAAATCTATCCTGCCAAATATAAGAGTAGTTACCCTCAAACATATGTGGTTTTCATTCACCAGGACTTTATGTTCTGACCTCCCTCTTCTTAACATACTTACAGGACAGTAGGTTGGACTTCATGATGAGAGATGAAATGGTAGGAGCTTGACGATGAAGGAACCTATCTATTTATGTTCTATTTGTTATTGGAAGTATTATTATTGTTATTAATTTGGGATGTTAATTGATGTAACTGTCTGAAACCAAGATGTAAGCTACATTATTAGTTTTTAATTTAAATGGCACATCCACTTTCTTATTATTATATTTTATAACTTCCGCTGTATGAGATTACATCTTGTTATATTGCTTTGTTATTTTGTGCAAATATAATTCCTTATAGGAACCAATGACCCTTTTAGAGTGGCTCTAAGTTTCGATGGGGATTTTCTAGGTCGAAATTTAGGCCCACTCTGGGCGGGTTGTTACAGAAATGATGGAATACAAAAAGAATTGTTAAAGGGACTCTGCTTTTGATAAAGATGTGATACATTTTTAATTTATTGTAAAAATGTTATGGGAAGACAAAATAAATTAGCCACATCTTAAACATATAAATAGAAATTTTAATATTAACCCTATAATTCTCCTTAATGTAAACCTTAAACAATAATTAATGAGTACAATTTAATGCTAGGTATGAAGATGAGCATGTAGCCATGGTGGCTTAAATATCTAAAATAGGAGTTTGTTCCAAAAAATAAAAAAATTAGCATCCACTTTTATTAGAACTAGCACAACATCAATGCGCTGCAACCCCTTACATATTATTTCTTTGTCAGATTTTCTTAATTTTTTTAAGTTCTGTAACTGAAAATTTTACCACATTCACGACAAATCTCAAATTTTCTCATCAACGACCGCGACAACCATCCACCGTATTCCTCTTCTTCACTAAAATCCTCAATTTCAACAATGGAAAAAATCGATTGAACTAACATTTGCAACACTTACGCCATTACATTTGGATCTGATTACTTCCTCCTCGTCTTCGCTCGAACCATGGTGGACGACATAGAAATCGGTATGCGATTTATTTTGATTTTTAGAAGCGCATTTTCCTTCTGATTGAACGACAGAGAATTTCAAAGTTTAGTGTTTACCAAAATACGTGATAGCCAGAGGTAGTTTAATATATTATTTTATTTTAGTTTTAAACCCAAACCCTTCCCTTAACAACTAAAATTTAAATAGGAGTCCCTATGAATTATTCCTCCTTTAATCAAAAGTGGTGTTCTTATAACTATCTCCATACAAAATTATGATAAATATGACTAATTGGTCTGACTGTAAATTCCAAAGCTCAATGTAAAATCAGATGTCGATAAACTGTAACATAGAGAACTAAGAATTGTAGATCATATAGATATCAAATTAAAATTCGAAATCGCACACCTCGTTCTTCCTCATTTCATTGTCGATTATCCATAACTCGTATTTTCCATTGTTTTACTACGAAAAACCACATATCTGCCAATCGAAAGTCGCGATTAAATTAATGTTGATTTTGTAATAAAAAACTAACCGTATAGGAAATTCACGCCGATGTGTAATTTGATCAGAGAAAACTAAGCTTTGTTATCTTCGAATAATCTTCTTCTTGGGCAGGTACGGGAGATCGGCTATGTGGAAATATGAAGCTTTTGGAAGATTAAACAAACGACTGGCTGATTTTGAGATTTTGGGTTTTTCGAATTTGAGAAGAAATGTAATGTGTTTGCTGAAGCGGCGGAGATTAATGCGAGATAAAAGGTGAGTGAGAAAAGTAGATACGTACATGTTGGGACTTCATCAATTGAGACCAACTTGTCACGATTATTATTTTTAATGCATAATTATATGAGATGTAAATGTTTATTTTATCTAAGCAATCCTTGTGTTAGACAAAAAAGAATAAGGTTTCAAATCTTGGTCTTAAGTTATCTTTTTGTTATAGTGAGAAGCCAGACTCACGATATATATTTTTAGTTATGAAATCCTTTGCGGCGCCTGTTAAAATAGATGCCTAAAGAACAGACACTACACACCAGGCGCCTGTTAAATAGCTGCCCTAAAAGATTATGTTTTATAACTAAAATCAGGAAAAATATAATCGATTATGTAATTTTTTTTTAAATGGAGAAAAAATCCTTTCTCCAATGGCGTACAAAAACATATAAGTAGTTTATAAACGACTACTTGATCTGTAAAATAATATAATAGATATATACAACGAATATGAAACGACTAGCGTCAAACAAAATCTCGAAGACAAACTCCACCTCATCCAGGAACAGGAGGTGCAGAAAAAACAAGTCCAGAAAAAGCCTCAAACGAACCATTGGCCTCTAAACGTAGCAAGGTCAGATCAACTGAAGAAAACAATTGTGCAAGCCCAAGTGAACCTGTACCATACATCATAAAGAGCTGCCTGAGAAGATGGCAAATCTCGTAAGCCAAGCAAGAGCACCATCATTGAGTTCCCAACCACAGCTGTAAATAAACCTGTAAACTAGCACTTGCATGACTAGAAAACAAATTGATACATTAAAGGGGGAAGGTGAAGGAAGAAGGAGAAAACAACACAACAAATCAACCAATCCCCGCACGTGGAGGACAAGAAGTGATATCAATGGTACATGTCGAACGATTGGAGTAGGAGCCAGTAGCTCCCTTGGAAGGACAACCACGGAAGGCAAGAAATACTTCATTCCTTACCCTTTGTATGATGGTGGGAGGTTCCGTAGGAGACTCATAGAAGATGTAATAACTCCGCGAGAACCAAAGATGCCGGCAGATAAGAAAAAGAATCAGCCGAAAAAGGGAAGTGCGGACAGACTTACTAGAAATGCTAGTCCACCAGAAAAGCAGCAATTCAACTAGAGAAGAGGCATTACCTCGGAAACTGACCAAGTTCCCGAAGTAGTCTCAAATAGATATGGTGCAAGAACCGACGAAAAATAAATGAGCATTGGACTCCAAGTCACAAGCTCGATAGCATCTGCAACGGGACACGAGATGAATGTCAATTCTCTGAAGATTCTCATCTAGCGGTAACCCTCCAAGAAGTGTTTTCCACATAAACCAAGAAACTTTCGAAGGGAGTCGGTGCAAGGAACAGGGATTTTCGACCCCGAAAATTGATACAAAAAATACCATGTCGAGCATCCAAGCATCGAAAACACCAAAACGTTATTAGAAAGAAATTAGAATGTGATATAAGAAAGAAATAAATATTAGAATAGAAGAATAAGAAGAAGAACCAACACAGAGTCACAGTCTCACAACGCAGTGGAACAAAAATATAATATGGAAGTAAATTTAATTGAGAGCTTAACATAAATACTTACAGTCATCAGAGTACATCAATACAACTGGACAGTTATAATAATCTATCCTTATATACAACACACATCGGAGCAATACTAGGAAATTTCATACGTTTGAACACTTCAGCTCGTCTTTGGGCTTCATAGCATCAAATAACCTGAACCTGTACACCCCGATCTAACCCGGGCATTTACAAACACCAGGTCAGTTTAGTGAACTAGAGTGAGAAAAACTCACTAAGTTTATAACATCATCCAGCTTGATTTTAGCGAAAAATCCTTTTGAAAGAAAAGGATAATCGTAAGACCAAATCCACATATAAATATGAATGGTTTTTAACTTACAATAACCCAAAACATTTTTGAAATCAATATCTTATTCTGGTATTATAATAGTGTCTAAATATAAGTAAACAGAATCTAGCAGAATGCTTGCATCTCACGCTCCACATATATAGTATACAAACAAAACCGCAGGTGCTTATTGGAGATTGGATTCCGACAATGACAAGGTATGGAACCACCTACTGATAGTGTATCTCTAGACAAGAATACACTGGGTTCAACAAGAACATCTTGCAACCCGGCCCATACATGACTGACCACTCATTTCGCTTCGCTTGAGTGTATCGAATGTATACCAACAATGGTTTGGAGCTACCCACTGTTTCTCAAAAAGGGACAACATCGAAATAGATTAAAGAAGCAAAAAGAATTTCTCTAGATTGGTGATTATACGACCTAATGTGAGTGACCCACATAGCCATGATGCCTGCTCGATTTTTGCCATTTCCCGGTTGATGAGGCTTGAGGTTAGAATTAACCTTTATAACATCTGACCACTATTCACTTTGAATGCCACATCATCAGATCTGGCAGAAAACCACTAATTGACATCCATAAAAATACTATAGTTGTTAAGCTAAGAGAACCGTCATCCTCCGCCACCAACTATGGTACGTTTGAAGAAATCAATGTACGTGATTCCTTTGGAAATACTCTGTTAGACATCCGTCCATACAAGTCATCCAGGAACAGGATGAACTGAAGGCACCCTCCTACCACATCATAGGTATCACCCTATAGATCAGTAGCGAGTAGTCCTTGCAATCCGTAGATTTCAATCACGATAAAATCATTGTTAACTCTAGGGATCATCCAGAGGTATTTAACAATGGTTCTTTCGCTCATGAAGATTTACCGTCCTCAATGATTGCTCCATTTCCAATCAGCATTTTTCATGTATTTGCTGGTTCGGAATGGTTTTTGAATATAATTTCGATCCCAGTCTTTCCATACCAACAACGCATTGGGCCTGATTTTGATAGACGGTTAATTAACTATCAAAATAAACAATCATAGAAATAAAATAAATCCATCGGTTTAGTATACAGTGTCACTTGGCCATTTAAAAATAATATATCAGTTGTAATACCAACAATAATAATATCTCGGTTTAATATATTAATATCCTCAAATCATTTTATTTATATAATTAGATAAAAGATCTTAAAATCATATTCCGTTTTCCGTTAACTACCATTTCAAACCCTTTACTATAACATTATTATCGATTCAACTTATCGTCTTTAAAACAATCTTCACATAATCTCCTTTTGTTTCATTATTTAAACAAAATAATTGTCACTTATTCTTTTAGAATAACCTCGTTTTAAATCTCACTTCTTTACTTTGAAAATATCGTTATATTTTCACAAATCTCCTTTCATTTATTTCTTTACTATGGAAATATCATTTCGTATTCTCAACCCCTTTTTAATTCCTTTTATTTTGAAATCCCATTATATATTTCCAAATCCTTCAATATAACGTTATATTATTATTCCATAAAATAAACTACTTCTTACATTCCTACCATTACAACTTATATCATTCTTCGATAATATTGAAGTCGTTTAAGTTGGGGTATTTTAATTACCTCTCAGACCATGATCAACAACATTTTTATCTTAAGGCTGATATGAATTGTAATTCAAAAACCCATATTCAGTCTAATACAAACAAATACCAGTTCGCTATTTTATTTAAAATACAGTTTTATAAAACCTCCTTATTTATGAAATCTCCCTTTTCAAATATATTATTGTTACTAAATTTGTTGATTTAGTAAATGATAAATAAAATATCAACTTTTAAACCTTAACTTATTTAAACTATTTGTCTCACTATCCGTATTTTATTACAAATCCTATTACTCGATCTTTTATTAAATTCAAATACAAGAATCTTGGTTCTTAAACCTTTCATTCATTTCCTCTAGAAAATCTTATTTCAAACTCGCCCATTTCACTTAATTCCATTATTAGGTAACGTTAGTTTAAAATCAACACTTTAACTTCCCATCTCTTTTATAACTCGTTTATACAATTCTAATTTAATATTAAACCCTTTCCCATATCGATTTTCCTTTACTTAATTCAAACATTAAGTAATAGTTAATTTAATCTTATCGTATTCGCTTAAAATCATTTTCATAACTTAATTTACCAAGCTCGGTTCGGATATAAACCCGTTCATGAACTCCCTTTAAATTCGATTATATTTCATTACTGTTGACACACTATTTGGTAAAAGCTGTCACGCATGAAATCTCTGGTTAACCTTACGTTCAAGTATTGAGAACATCGTCAGGAGAAATGAAGCGATTTGGTTGAAGTCGCATCACAAACAAAGGATGGCCCGAAACTCCTATCAAACGACCTTTTTTGGGCCAAAAACCATTAATTACATAGTTATGCGTCGTAACTCTTGTAGCCCTCTGAATTAGCTTCAAGTAGAGCTTTCGATTGGCCAAAAAAGACTTACGGTTTGGAACTTACGCCCATTTCCGTGAATGGGTGTAATCTGGCATCGACTAGCAATCATTTGGATGAAGTGACGAAGCGTCATTAGCTTGGATCATGGATAGGCTCGTGGGACCAACTCGACTCACCCCCTAGGGCTCACCCCATTTCTTGTTCATGAACCAACCCAACTTGTGGCGGCCCCCCGGACCACGTCATGCTCGTGATGCGCACCTAGACCACGACCCACTCATGATGGTCAGCTCCAGCCTCTCCACTCTAGCTCGTCACCCCAGTTCGTAGTGCACACCATGGTCGCGAACCGCCTGGGCCTGCGCTCGCTGCACTCGGTTTTGACCTGTTCTGAAGGCTATTTTCACTCCAGCTTGCTTGGATCCTATTATACGTGTCATATCACGACTTGGAGAGGATTTCTGGACGTATTCCACCACATTTCGAGATTTTTGGGATGAGTTCCACGTGTCCTGCGAACCACCTACTGTAAATGGCTATAAATACACCGTTTGGAGGATTTTCCAGGGATCTTTTGGCCATTCTTCTTCATAGCTTCCACCATTAACAATGCAAGGACTTCGTGTGCTTAACAAGGCCAATTCAACTCAGTATAACACGAGGATTTCGTGTATAAAATCACTCTCTTTTCTCCTCTTCTTTATTAAAATACAAGGATGTTATACGTAATTGGATCTCACGGATTGTGAGACTGTATTGTAATTGTAATTTCTCAAGATCAATGAAAATATAAAGTGGACGTAGGCTTGGCTTGAGCCGAACCACTATAAAAATCTCGTGTGTTCCCCGTCTTTACTGCATTATATGCATTCTGTGATCTTAGATTTGTGATTGTGAGGTATTCACACCGTATTTGGGTGTTATGCCCAGATTTTGGTCTAACATTTTAGCATGCCAAGAAGGGGGGCACACGATACAACTTCAACGTCTAGCTTGGATTATTTGGCTAAAAGATCAATGGTAATCTAAAGGAAGAAAACTAGAACTTTCTTTCATGCTGAGGATGCTGATGCTGAAGGCACTAGAAACGAGGCAAGCCAGGGGCATCCTCTCATGGAGATCCTTCTGCATATTTCACCAGAGAAGAGATGGACGACGCTCTCGCTGAATTTAGAACTCAAATAGCAAGGCAAGATGACCTCCTCAGGAAACAACAGAAGATGATCGATGGATTCTTCGCTCGGATGGATGGAAGGCCGAGCAATACTTAAGTCATTGGAAATGAAGCCACTAAAGCGGCTTGGGCATCACATGGACACGGGGGCAACCCCCTCATTATTGGAAATGGTCAGGTTCAACCTACTTTATCTCCCATTCAGATGGACACCGAATTGCGAGCTATCACTCCTCAACAACATCAACCGGCTCGTGGTGCTCCCCTGGACCACGACCCGGCTCGTGGTGCAGCGCCAGGCTCGCAAACCGGTCCCAGCAACTCACTCCCACCTGCTCACCAACAACAACCGGTTCGTAAACTAATTCCAGGACCCGATCGGGTCTCCCCTCATGGCCTACGAACCGGCCTCCACGATCAGCTCCTTCGTCCTCTTGCATTCAACCTGGGGGCACCAGCCCTGATTTAGGCAATCTGCAACAACTTTTGAACGAAATCGGCTAGCATATCTAATTGAAAGCCTCTTGAGAGGCCGTACTTATCAGAATGACTTGGATGACATCAATCACAACCCATTCACTCAAGAAATCAGGAATTCTCGTAATCCCCTAGATTTCATACTTCCATAACTGGAGCCTTATAACGGCAAGACGGATCCTACCTTGCAACTGATGCACTACAAACGGCATATTGAAGTTCAATCGGCATCGGAAAACGTCATGGCTAAATGTTTTCCCCTCTCTCTAACTAATATAGCAGCCATGTGGATTCGGCAGCTAGAAACGGAATCGATCAACAGCTGAAACATGTTGGTCGCACGCTTTATTGAACAATTTCGGATCCACATCGCACGACCCAAGAATGTCATGTCGCTCACCACAATCAAGCAGAGACCCGGAAAAACTCTGCGTTCATTTCTGGAAAGATTCAATGTTGCAGCAGCATCAGTTGATTGACCTGAACCATCCATGGTATTAATGGAAGCAGTATCCGATGTTCTAGATAACTCGAAGTTTAAAAAGTCTTTGTACCGAGACCCACCATGAAATCTCGATGAATTCTACTTGAATAGATGCAACTTCCACGAAGTAGATTCTCGATGTAAACATGCTTAGGGACGGAGACCATCTGATTTTGGAAATGACAAAGGAAAAGCTGCTGTCAAGAATGACGCAACACTCAACCCCGGAGAGGACCCAGATATGAAAAGTATACTGAACTCAATGCCTCACTCTCAGACATCTATATGGTCACAAACGGTGCCATCTCCTACCCAAAGCCTCTCAGGAGGAAGCCATCACAAAGGGAACGTGATTCTGGAAAACATTGCATATTCCATGATATGGATGGACATGACACAAATGACTGTAGGCATCTGCGTGATTTGATTTAGGTACGGGTTAGACGTGGAGAGCTACCCGAGTATGTGAAACAACCAACAACGCCTGCACCTGCCCTGCCACCACCTGCTCTCCGGAGAGGGAACGAACCTGGATCAAGCTCGCGTGGGCTCATCTTCAACTGATCTGGATTAGATCATTTTGCATTTCCTGCATTTCTTAGGATTTAAGATATTTTTTTGGTTTCTTTAGGTTTTCCGTTTGGCTAAATCGGAGTACACACGTACGGGGTTAGGATTTAGCCCCAAAGCATGCTATGGACTCGATGTCAAACCAACCGGGATTTGCTTTGTTTTTGTACTTTGAATTGAATAAGGAAGGACTTTCCGAGCATGGATTATGTTTAGCAAATTTAAGTATGGCTTATACTTATCTCGAATCCCTAGATATGGATTATGCCTCGAGACGAACTATCTTGTCAGGCTTTGGCAAGTGTATCTCTATCTCGGTATGAGTACGGATTGTACTCCGCTGGATTTCTAAGTATGGATTAAACTCGGAAACGAAGAACAATCATGTCAGGATTTGGCAAAGGAGCGTGACAAAACTCGAGTATGGTTTGTATTCAGTTTAAACTTCACGGTATGGCTTATACCTGGAAGGTTAGGTCCCCCCCCCAGGTTTTGGCAGGATGATTTGAACGTCTCTTGAGTATGGTTTATACTCTAATATGCGCCCATGCTTGGTTTATGATCGGAAAGGTTAATTCAAGCTAGCAGGATTTGACACATCTATTTTGCATTCTTTTCTTTGTAGGTATGGATTATACTTGCAGTTGGCGGGCCCGGCGTGGCCTTGGATTACTTGGATTATCCAGAACACATCTTCCTTCAACCAATAAGATATGTTCTTGGGGACAAACTTGTTGACACACTTTTTGGTAAAAGCTGCCACGCATGAAATCTCTGGTTAACCTTACGTTCAAGTATTGAGAACATCGTCAAAAGACATGAAGCGATTTAGTTGAAGTCGCATCACAAACAAAGGATGGCCCTAAACTCCTATTAGTCAACCTTTTTTGGGCCCGAAAACATCAATTACGGAGCTTTGCTATGTAACTCTTGTAGCCCTCTGAATTAGCTTCAAGTAGAACTTTCATTTGGCCAAAACGGACTTACGATTTGGAAGTTAACCCTGTTTCCATGAGTGGGTGTAATCGAGCATCGGCTAGCAATCACTTGGATGAAGTGACAAAGCTTCATTAGCTTGGATCATGGACCGGCTCATAGGACCCACCTCGGCTCGTGGGACCGACTCGGCTCGACCCTAGGGCTAGCCCCATTTCCTATTCGTGAACCAACCCGGCTCGTGGTGGCCACCCGGACCACGACCCGCTCGTGATGCGCACCTGGACCACGACCCGCTCGTGATGGTCAGCACTAGCCTCTCCGCTCCAGCTCGTCATCCCGGTTCGTGGTGAACACCATGGTTATGAACAGCTTGGGCCTGCGCTCGCTGCACTCGATTTTGACCTGTTCTAAAGGCTACTTTCACTCCAGCTTGCTTGGATCCTATTACAAGTGCCATATCAAGACTTGGAGAGGATTTCTGGACGTTTTCCACCACATTTCGAGATTTTTGGGATGCTTGCCACGTGTCCCGCGAATCTCCTGCTGTAAACGGCTATAAATACACCATTTGGAGGATGATCCAGGGATCTTTTGGCCATTCTTCTTCACGGCTTCCACCGTTAACAACACAAGGACTTCGCATGCTTAACAAGGCCAATTCAACGCAGTTTAACATGAGGATTTCGTGTATAAAACCATTCTCTTTTCTCCTCTTCTTCATTAAAATACAAGGATGTTGTACGTAACTGGATCTCACGGATTGTGAGATGGCATTGTAATCGTAATTTCTCAAGATCTAAGAAAATATAAAGTGGACATAAGCTTGGTTTGAGCCGAACCACTATAAAAATCTCGTATGTTCCCAGTTTTTACTGCATTACCTGCATTTTGTGATCTGAGATTTGTGATTGTTTAGTCTTCACACCGTATTTGGGTGTTAGACCTAGATTTTGGTCTAACAATTACTAACTTTGATTACTTACTTAAATAAACTTCATTTAAGAAGAAATCCCTTACATATATCTTAATTATAATCTACTTCATCGATAACTGGAATAAATATTAAATCCCTTTTTTAAATTCTCATAAAGTTAACAACTATTCATCAAATTATTCCATTAGATTAATCGGTAAAATTAATTTAATTTAATAATCAATTTTAGTTAAAATAGTTGATTTGGTCAAATCTAAAACATGATTAACTTGTTGGCCAATTCTAACTCATCTCTATATTTAAATTAATTAATAATATAATTAATTTAGATTATCCCATTTACTCCGATTATTATTAAATAAATAACAATCGATACAATACACTCCCATTTGAATTATTACTTAAAAACGATTTATCTCAGTTATTAATCATCACATTAATCCTTACTCACTAGCTATTCCATTTTACTAACATAAAAATTAACTTTATAAATCATTTTATAATTAAGATGAGGCACGTGCTTCGCACACGACATATTTTTGGGTACAAAAATGGTGACTGATGGTTAGACAATCAACATATATATGGTTGGTTATTTCCTTTATATAAACCACATTTTTAATAATATACTTAAAAATCTATATTTAGTTATAAAATATTTTTATAACTTCATTTCTACCGATTTACCTGACGGTAAATCAATACTTGTAAATAATATATAATTTTAGGCCATCTACTGTAATTTTCACAACCAATAATTACCATTGGTTAATATCAAAATAACCGTTCAATTTTGATTCAATAATCGATCATCCAATCACATTCAGTAAACAATTCCTATAATGGTTAAAAGAAAATAAACAATAATCCATTCAACAGATAACGGTCAATAAATAACAACAATTGAAACATCCAATTTAAATATGTTTATATTGTTATAAACGCAACCAACAAGATAAGTTACCTCTATTGGAATTAATTGTAAAAATAATGATTTCATTTCATTTTAAATTAAATAACCGTTTAACTTAAATAAGTGATATACATAAAAGAAAATATGTAAGGAACATCCAAACAATCAAATCAACCAACAGTTAGCAACCATAGCATGCAAACATTAAAACCCGACTTATAGTAATTATAAGCGGGAGAACTGAGTGAGTTTAACAAACCTTGGTTTCATCCGTTGATTAAATCGGTTTGTTTTGATTTAATGAAACTGGAGTTTAATTAAATCAAAAATTTCGGTAGTTTCTGATCCTAACCAATGATACTCCACAACGTAACCCTTTCTGATATGAGACAAATTTTTCTTGATTCTGATCATATATATATATAAGCGATATATACTATAAGTAAGTTTACAAAACAATTAGAATAATTAAACTTTAATTTAAATAATATTGGACCCTTACCCAAAACCTTACGGCCCATGTTAAAAACCAAACTGCTTGTAACCAAATTGCTCGAGACTTCCCTTTCCCATAATCGTGTGTCTCCCCTCCATTTCAAATCCTTTTCTCTTTTTGTTATTCCCTTTTACACTATATTTTCTTATGTGTTACAAGAGGACTAGGCTTATGTTTTCTTCTCTAATATTTTTTTTATAAATATCTCGAAAACCTGGCCCGTACAAAAACATCAACCCACCCGCATCCTTGTCCAAACCGCACCCTCCTGTAGAAGTATCTTCTTACCCGAATTCTTCTTTTCCTCCTGAATCATTTCCGCGTGTACGTTGTGCTCGCATAACACTGATAATCCCCAAACCACCTCAAACCACCAATATATCTTCAATAAACAACTTGCCTGCCCGAACTCGACTTGTCCCTACCATCCGACCACTTCCGGTGATCTCCAGCACAGACCGACGGTAATTTCTCCATTCCAAGTCCAACATTTTTTTGTTTTTCGTATTCTGAAATAAACCCACTCGACCATGGTTCTTTGCCAATCCCATTCCTAATCATGAATTCATGGATAAATCCATATATCTCTATATAACTTCAGACCAAGATCGCGACTTTTGTAGTCGACTGTCGTCATTCAAATTTATAAAATGTTGCACAGGTCGAGGATGAATTTAGTAGTGTATGGATACATATATCGTGATTTTAGAATGCATATATGAATCAGATTTAATTTTTAATGTTTGAGTTGCCATTTTCTTTGATATGATGAAAACGAAATGCAGTGAAGCTCCTCTATTTATACATTCAACGGCTTGGAGATCACGCAGATGATGGTTTGGAACACACGCAAATGATTTTGAAAGCACGGAAAAAAATTACGTAGGTTAGGATAGCTATTGTGTTCCTTTGTTGTCATAGCTATGTGCTGATGTAGATTGATGTACCATATGCAAGCTGGAGAAAAGACTTGGCATGCGTAAGTTGAAGAAAACATAGGTAGGAGGAGGTTTCTACTAGAGGTTGTGTGTGTTGTCTTTTCTAGTTTATACTATGTATGAAACGTCCACAACTATATCATATCCAAAATGCAGCTTTCTCTAGCATTGTTACAATGGGGTGTCACTTGTGGGTAGAATAGAATTCTAGAATACAGGATAAACCGAGTTGGGATAAATTTCAAAGATGGAAATTTCGCATGTAGGACGTTATGTACTTACTGCAAATATCCAAACCATAAAGAGTGAGCAACAAGAAAAGTATCATGATCATAGAAAGACGAAGTATCGACTTGCCGAATAACGGTTGATTTCAATTGGCTGGAATTGCCATTCTCTGATTTTCGTAGTTATGATAACAGTTTTGATTTTAGCCAAGTTTTTTGTGTTTTTATTTTTTTATACTTCTCTCAGATTTTATGGCAAGGAATTGACATGAACACACGTGGCTTTGTCGACATCTTAGGCTTTTGTATTGAGTTTTAAGGGTTGGCCAATTGCCATAATAGACGTTGACAGAGTTAAACACCATGCGACTTTGGAAGGCAATAAAGCTAGCAAAATAAATTACATGTTTCCCCAAAATTTCAAAATCATATTCTTTACAGTTTTCAATTGTTCTTATTAGCTAAAATTGTACATGCCTCACTACCATTAAATCCTACATTAAATCATAAAGTCATCAACCCTATTTCGTCAATCGGTAAATTTTAGTTGACAAATGGCATACCATAATTTTAAGGATGAAAAAATCATGTGTTAATTAATGCATAAAAGTTAAGAAAGTAAATTAATACATTAGAGATCCTAGTTATCCGTTCGGTGTGGAGATATGCACTATCCTTTCTAATATACAGTGATATATAGAACACATTAGCCAAAGAGTATAATATAATGGTATTAAATAAAGGACATATTAGCTAATAATAATATGCTAACACGTTATATATACTTCACTACTGAGCTTGGAGTCAATTTCTTAGGATGTCATCAAATAGAAATCTCGTTCCACTATTATGATATCCTTCCTCCAGCCTTGTTAATAACGAACCAAATATAATATCAATGTAATATTAATTTAATTCCAAAACAATTAAATTTAACAAAAATAAATTATTATTGTCATATATACCCAAATAAAATAATATATCACTTCAAATAAAACTCAATATTAACGTCATCAAGTTAAACGATATTTAAATTCTATAAAAATTCCCTTTATATATATAAATAAACGTAATAATTTAAAAACGATTTCCATAGCGACTATTTGAAAATTTGATTCGGAAATACCTTACAATTTATAAGCTGAAATCTTGATTTTTTTCTCTTTTATTAGAAAATTATAAGCAATTTGATTCTAACGTTTCTTGTTTCACATAATTCTGACTTAAAATGGATTACATATATTTAATTGAAGTCCAAAACTCAATTATATGAACTACCGCGACCTTTCGTGTTCATTTTAAATTAAATATAAATATAAACGTTTAATCATCGAATATAATATTTAAAATAAATTTAAATATTCAGAGAAAAATCCGGGCTATTACATTCTCCCCCCGTTAAAGAATTTCGTCCCCGAAATTGCTAAGTAAGAAGAATGATCCATATCCAATTATTTTCAAAATAATTATATTATAATATCACCAAAAACGTTTAAGTTTAAAATTTTACGAAAATTCGCCAGCACCTCTTCTGTACTGTTCGATCCAACCAATTACAACTCGCCACTCTAGGCCTTACATCAATCAAAGAAAATCAATGCCAAGCGGCTATCCAACTCTGGGGTATAAAATCAATCACCAAATCAATTACATTTAGGTTGACCTGTTTGTCAGGCAACCGAACTCTAATCATGAAGCAAAGCAACTAACAGCTCTTCCTTCTTCTAATCTGCAGTTAACTCAATATCCAATGCTAATAACAGATACAGGGTTATATCATCTCAGTTTAATTTCCTATTTGATTCTGTTCAAGTTCATTATATTGAAATATATTTCTTTAATTCATTCAACTGTTGATGAATTTTATATTCAATGAATCCATTATCCAACAAACAACAACACATGATCAACATAACCAATCATCCATATTTAACTTATTCTTAGGTTAAATTTTGATTTATTATCTATATATATTAAATTTTACATTTTCAAATTCTTCTGGTATATTAAAATTATTTAAATTCAAAATCAAGTTTGAATTTCCATTCAAATCAGTCAATAAACCAATATCAAAATTTTGATTTATTTCATTTTTATACATAAATATATTTTGGGCAAAATTATTTCATCTATCCACTTTACAAAATCAATATTGAATCATTTTCCAGTTCAACTTGAACCGATCAAACAACACAATACAAAATCATTTATATATAAAATCTACAAATATGTTCTCTTATATATATATATATACACACACACACACACACACTCAACTCGATCTAGGGTATTACTAGCCCAATCTTTATCGAGTCACACCACAGAGCCAAGGTTATTCCCAAGCCATTGCTCTGATACCACTATAACGAACAAGGATTTTCGACCCCGAAAATCGACACAAAAACACCATGTCGAACATCCAAGCATCGAAAACACTAGAACGTTATTAGATAGAAATTAGAGAGTGAGATAAGAAAGAAAGAAATACCAGAATAGAAGAATAACAAGAAGAACTAACACAGAATCAGAGTCTCACATCGCAGCGGAACAAAATGTAATATGGAAGTAAACTTTATTGAGAGCTTAAAATAATACTTACAGTCATCAGAGTACATCAATACAACTGGACAGTTATAATAATCTGTCCTCATATACAACACACATTGGAGCAATACTAGGAAATATCATACGTCTGAACACTTCAGCTCATTTTTGGGCTTCCCAGCATCCAATAACCTGTACCTGTACATCCCGGTCTAACCCGAGCATTTACAAACACCGGGTCAGTCTAGTGAACTAGAGTGCGAAAAACTCACTAAGTTTATAATATCATCCAACTTGATTTTAGCATCAAAAATACTTTAGAAAGAAAAGGATAATCGTAAGACCAAATCCACACATAAATACGGACGGTTTTTAACTTATGATAGCCCAAAATATTTTTGAAATCAATGTCTCATTCTGATATTATAATAGTGTCTAAATATAAGTAAATAGAATCTAGCAGAACGCTTGCATCTCACGCTCCACACATATAGTATACAAACAAAACCGCAGGTTCTTATTGGAGATTGGATTCCGACTATGACAAGGTATGGAACCACCAACCGATAGTGTATCTATGGAGGGGAATACACTAGGTTCAACAAGAACGTCTTGCAACCCGGCCCACATATGAACGACCACTCATTTCGCTTGAGTGTATCAAATGCATATCACCAACGGTTGGGAGCTACCCACCGTTTCCCGAAAAGGAATAGCATCGAAATAGATTAAAGAAGCAAAAGGAATTTCTCTAAATCGGTGATTATACACCCTAATGGGAGCGACCCACATAGCCATGTTGCCTGCCCGATTTTTGTCATTTCCCGGTTGATGAGGCTTGAGTTTAGAATTTACCTTTAGAACATCTAACCACTATTTACTTTGAATGCCACATCATCAGATCAGCCAGAAAACCACAAATTGACGTCCATAAAAATACACTAGTTGTTAAGCTAAGAGAACCGTCGTCCTCCGCCATCAACTATGGTACGTTTGAAGAAATCAACGTACGCGATTCCTTTGGAAGTACTCTGTCAGACATCCGTCCATACAAGTATTCCAAGAAAAGGATGAACTGAAGGCACCCTCCTACCATATCCTAGGTATCACCCTATAGATTAGTAACGAGTAGTCCTTGCAATCCATAGATTTCAATCATGATAGAATCATTGTTAACTCTAAGGATCAGCCAGAGGTATTTAACAATAATTCTTCCGCTCATGAAGATTTACGGTCTTGAATTATTGCTCCATTTCCAATCAGAATTTTTCATGTATTTGCTGGCTCGGAATGGTTTTCGAATATAAACTCGATCCCAATCTTTCTGTACCAACATCACATTGGACATGATTTTTATAATCGGTTATTTAACTATCAAAATAAACAATCAAAAAACAAAATAAATCCATCGGTTCAGTATACAGTGTCACTTGGCCATTTAAAAATAATATATCAGTTGTAATACCAAAAATAATATCTCGGTTTTAATATATTAATGACCTCAAATCATTTTATTTGTATATTTTGATAAAAGATCTTAAAATCATATTCCATTTTCCGTTAACTACCATTTCAAAACCTTTACTATAACATTATTATCCATTCAACTTATCATCGTAAAACAATCTTTATGTAATCTCCTTTTGTTTCATTATTCAAACAAAATAATCATCACTTATTCTTTTAGAATAACCTCGTTTTAAATCTCATTTCTTTACATTGTAAATATTGTTATATTTTCACAAATCTCCTTTCATTTATTTCTTTACTATGGAAATATCATTTCATATTCTCAACCCATTTTTAATTCCTTTTATTTTGGAATCCCATTATATATCTCCAAATCCTTCAATATAACGTTATATTATTATTCCACAAAATAAATTACTTCTTACATTTCCACCATTACAGCTTATATCATCCTTCGATAATCTTAAAGTCGTTCACGTTGGGGTATTTTACATACCTCTCAGACCTTGGTCAACAACATTTTTATCTTAAGATAGATATGAATTGTAATTCAAAAACCCGTATTCATTCTAGTACAAACAAATACCACTTCGCTATTTTATTTAAAATATTGTAACACCCCACCTTCGTTAAGGACACTCGCAAGGGGAATGCCTTAACTTTGGTGGAGCATTTTAGTAAACAGAACAGAAACTTACAAGACAGATAAAAACAGTACTTGAAAGTTTTTAACTTTATTACAGCGGAAACAGAAATCAGTATGGTTACATCCTTTCAAATCTCAGAATTCAAGTACAAAATATCAGTCTTGTACAAAAGCCTTCAGAAAGCATAGTTTAAAATCATAATCCCCACAGAAGAAGACAAGCCATACTTTAAGCACTTCAAGCAGAAGAAATCCGGATCTAGCTGGAGTATTCCCTCCTTAGAAAACCTGGGGGGCAAACGGAAGAAAAGAGGCGAAACAACAAGGGTCAGACATAAAGTCTGGCAAGTCCAGTGATTTTCAGTTATGAATAGATAATAATAACATGACATGAACATAAAACTGGATGAGAGATAACTGTAACAAGTGTAGCAGATATAACAGAAGAACAGAATGATATAAGCTATTTTCTTTTCACTTCTCTGCACTAATACTAGTTTAACAGGATTACGTGTCACCCTAATGTCTAAGCTGAAACAGAAGCGGGTACAGAATAATTTAATAGAAACAGAACGCTAATAATGGGCCTTTACTACCCGATCAGAAACAGACAGAAGCAGAAACAGATTAATCCCTATGGAAACAGAATGTAGAATTAGGTGTACACTAGTGATGGGCCTTTACCACCCGAACAGACGGTACCACGCAGAAACAGACAGGTGTTACCACCCAACAGAAACAGACGGTACCAACAGAAACAGACAGAACTAAGTGTACCCTAAAACCCTACCCCAAGCGATCGACTCCCTAATACATAAATATCTTGTGTCGGCCCCACAGTAGGGTGGATCACTCCCTAAAGTGACAACCAATTGGCACAGACCTATTTACAGATGTCACGGCGTCTTACATCCTCAGAGGCAGACCGGGATCCATGCACGCACATGACCCGGTTGGAACGCACCATCAACACCCCTCGCCATTATCAGAATGAACCGCTTATAATTAGTTCAGTAAGCGTGCCCGGACCCTACCTACTGTTGGGTCAAAGTTTTGATACTAGAAAGGGTTACTGACTAATATGGGTCCCAAACAACATATGACACAAGTAACTCCCCTCCTAACTTTGTGTCCCCAGACTAACAGATTTCAGATTAACTTGTTTAGAAGTTCAGACATACAGAGTTTAGATCAACTAGTTCATAGATCAGACAAACAAGTTAACCGGTTTTCAGTCTAACGGATCAGATGTTCGGATTAACAGGCTTACAGATTAACTGGTTACAGACTTACGGATTAACTGGTTACAGATTATCCAACTTTGTATTGGGCCTACGGATTTACGAAACGGGTTTATCAGATTCATTGGTCCAATTGGTTTAACCTTACCCACCCAACACGTTTTAGAAATCATATTTATCTCAGATTTTCATTAATTAAATATTAATGCCCAAAACATCTCACATTAAACTGACAGTTTGCGGCTACTGGTTAGGCCGGTTGGTTCCGGGCAGGTTTCTGTCGCAAACTGAGTCTAACCTCGGGTTTTCAAGCACGTTATGACTAACTTCTCACATTAGAACCTATTGTTTGCGACCACTGGAATATGCCGGGCGGTTCCGGGCAGAATTACGCCGCAAACTCATTCTAACCTCGAGTTAGCCATGTTTATCTTTGCGGCCAATTAATTAATGATTTCCCATTTATACCCATGCCTAATATACATGTCAATTATTCATAACTATAGCCAATTCAGATTATGTCAATAGAGGACTAATTATATCAACTCAACAGATATAGCAGATAACAGATTTCTCAGACTAGGCGACTTAGCAGATTAAGCAAACTAGCAGATTTAGCATTTTCAACAGACTTAGCAGATGGCAGATGAACAAATCTAGCAGACTAGATAGTAGAGCAGAACTAGCAGATTAAGCAATATAACAGAACTAGCAGATTAGGCAATGTAACAAAACTAACAAATTAGGCAAATATAACAGATTTACTCATTTCTTAGAGTTTCACAAATATATCTTGCCCAATTATAAATCTTGCCTAAATTCACATGCATAAATAATAGTTGTGATGCACAATATAATCATATACCCCATGTTTGCATTACATTCACATAACATAGATTATGGTCATAATTTACCATATATCATATGTTCCCATTTTTATTAAACTTGCATAGTACAGAAGATCCATATATAGATTATACCAAATGTAGCCATAGATTACTATGCATGTCATATATCCCAAAGATCCCCTACTTAGGTGTTTATTTACATAATAGATATCCTACTTCCATGTACGTCTTTATACCTAAGCCATATTCCCTTTATCTCAAATTATATGTTCAATACAGTCTACATTTATGTTCAATTACATACTTTTTATGTCGTGTCCACAAATCATATGTTCAATACCTTTTTATGTTATAAACATAACATGTCAAATCATCTCAGATTTATGTTCTAGCTACAGTCCATGTTCTTTCCTCAAATCAGTCACCTATTGGCCATGCAAAATTCATGCATCATTCATTTTACTGTCCCAAACATTTTAGCGTATGTTAATCTCTTATGAGATTGGCTCAGGCTCGTGGTAGCCTGGCTATAGAACAGAAAGAGGAAAGAGGTACAGAATAAGATAAATCAAATCAGAACAGAACAGATATAACCTCAGATTCAGATTTAGAATTCATGTCACAATCAAAATTAACGTTTATAGCGGAGAATAACTGTACTTGCCTTGGTTGGATTAAAGAAAGAACTTTAGTTGTTGCAGAATTGTTGCAGAAGCTTTAATTTCTAATTTGAATTGAGTTGCTTAGGTTGATGTTGATTAGCTTCTAGTTTTGATTCCAGCAGAGTAGCGACGCCATTTTAATTTTTATTTAGAACAGAGGCAGAGAAGAAGCAGAATAGAATTGTGTGCAGGGAAGGCTGGGTTTAGGGCTGTTTAAATAGGTTTAGGAAGACAAATCTAGACAGAAAACGAGACCAGATACATCAGAACATACCCTAGCAGAAAAGCAGATTCGGGAGGCAGGTCGACCCCCAGGTCGACTCTAGGGTCGACCCCCTGGGGGCAGGTCGACTCTAGGGTCGACCCCCTGGGGGCAGGTCGAGTCTAGGGTCGACTCCCCAGTTGACCTGGTCTGTGCTGTTTAATTTTTTCTGAACTTTGGAAGGCCATAACTTGGTTATACGGACTCCGATTTATGAAATTTCGGACTCTATTTCGCGTATTTCTCTGAGACGAACGTAATGGCACAGCCCGTTTCCCTTGATTCTGATTTTATATTTTAATTATACTCAGATTTGTAATTCTTAAGTTCACAGAAAATACGGGGTGTTACAAATATGGTTTTATAAAACCTCCTTATTTATGAAATCTCCCTTTTCAAAAATATTATTATTACCAAATTTGTTGATTTAGTAAATGATAAATAAAATATCAACTTTTAAACCTTAACTTCTTCAAACTATTTGTTTCACTATCCGGATTTTATTACAAACCCTACTACTCGATCCTTTATCAAATTCAAATACAAGAATCTTCGTTCTTAAACCTTTCATTCATTCCCTCTGGAAGATCTTATTTCAAACTCGCATGTAACGACACGGATTTCGCTCGGACCTAATCGATCACTAAATCGACCAAGACCGTTCGAATCCCGCATACGCTAACTTTGGGCATATAACACAACAGAAAAAATAACATAAGACTTTTATAAACATCATAATAATGTTACATCAGAGTACATCGAATAATAATAATACAACGAAGGATTAATTTATAATAAACTTAATACAATGCAACGGAAACGGTTAAACTAACATAGTGGAAGACTATCAATTCTCTGGACATAGCTTTAAGCTTCGATCCAGAATCCTGCTCAAAATATCTATAAAATAAGCTACTCGACTGTCCGTGTGGAAAATAAGGGCATCCAAGTTTGCAAAGTGAAACAAACTATGAGTCAGTCATGGGACTGGTATGAGAAATCTTACTTAACATATTTATTAATAATAAGGCTAATCACAGGACCACGCCGCTAACGCGGAACAGGTTTACTCCATTGGATTGCCAGTGCATGAAATAAAGTAAATCGTTAAACAACACAATGCTTTTTAGAAAAATGAAACCATTATAAGACTCAAGTCCCATCACATAATGCAACACAAACCGGAGGATAGAGTTTTACCTTATAATGGTCAAAAATGCTTGATACGATAAAACGAATTTGATATTATTATTAGTGTATATATGTTTCAAAAACATTTTAATCATAATGTATCAATCATAGATGGCATAGATACCATATACTATGTCGACATACTAGTTATACAATCAAAACCGTATGGTGTCGTATTGGAAGTTGGATTTCCATCATGAACCAAGGCAAGGGATCGTCCTTACCGAATTCAAGACTCTCTATCCCGAGCCTCAAGATCAGTCGCAACTACACCTTGGATCTTCAGGGACGGTTGACAAATACTTTAGTGGATTAATAATGCCTGAACAATACGTTTCCTGCCCTATGGGGCATAAATAAAGAGTCACTAGGGACTCAAATCCAAGGCGCCTCATTCCATCATCCAAATAAGTAAAATGTCTGGGCTCCATACCATGACACCACTTCTAGCTAGAAAGAAACGTATGTCCTCCCTGTAGTCCTCTCCCATTTCTGGTTCATACCGAGGTGTGAGGCTCGCGAAGTACCACTATACAAAAAGCTATGCTAACTAAAGTTGTGCATTGATCATCATCCATAAGACTCTGCTTTTCAACAAAAGCCTTGATCACTTGCATCTTAGTATGCCACATTGTCAATCCATACCATACGATTGATTTCTACCAATATATAACCTCTAAGCTCGTACGTCTCAGAAAAGGGTGTTAAGCAAGAGAATAAAATCTCCGCCACCAAACAGATATAAATTTAGTAGAGATCAACGAATACATCATAAAGGAATACAACGTCAGACATACCATCCATTTACAAGTCCGTTCTGGGTCTGAACGAAACCGGAGATACCTTATTCCTCATCCCATATGTCCAATACAGGAGGGAGGTTCTCGCATATCCATCGATCTCCGAGTACGTCTGGACGATCACCACTTGCAACCTTGTCTTGGGATGCCTCCCAATCAAGACATCAGTAATCATTCAAACGATGTGAAGATCTCCAATCTTCAACCACCGTCTTCATCTTTGACTTTTAATCGCCGTAGTAATTACTCAGAATGGGTTAAACCCGGTCTTTCTGAATAACTCGTGTAATTTATAATCAATAATTAAGCGCTATAGAAACACAACATACACCTCATTCCAATTTAGAATATTCTTTGATAAAATATTCACATTATAAGAGAAAGTTTCCCATTAATTTTATCAAAGATAAATTCTATTAAATTTATTCTATGATCTTTTTTTCCAAGATTCATTAAAACTCCAATTTGGTTTTAATATCAAAAATCATTATTTAATGATTATTCAAATTTAAGAAATTAATCTTACCTTCAACTGGGTTAAAGAACAAATGTCATTTAAAACACAGTTCGCGATAAACCCAAAATCATCTTCCATTAAATATGGAATTTTCATAGATTTCAAATCAATATATAATCGATATAAATTTCCGTATCAGACTAATAATATAAATGGAATAACGGCAAAGCCTTTTAAATTCCATATGTAATAACGGTCATCTTTTACAGAAGCTCATCTCGCTTATTATTAAATCGAATTCCATTCAATTCCTATTTCTTCTATTAAATTGGAAAACTTTAGTTTGGAAAATTTCCATTAAATCTAAATAAAAAAGATTTATAAATCCCAAATTATATTTTCACTATTAATTGGGTTAAAGAAAGAATGTCGTTAAAAACACAGTCCACAATAAACCCAATTCACATTTCATTTTATTCCAAATACTAAATATAATTGGAAACTCTAATAATCTTAATTAAAAGATTTATTCTTTTCATACGGGGTTTAGGAACAGTGTTATTTAAGACACAATTCACGACAAACCCAAAAATCCAATTTATTTAACCCCAATTAAATGTTAATTAATTGGAAAACTTCATTAAATCTTAATTTAAAGATTTATTCTATTTAATAACTAGTCCATTTCGATAGAAATTTTATTTTTACCTTTTCAAATATGGAATTTTTCATCCAAAATCTTTCCAAATCATTTATTATGATTTTACAATATTTTTCCAAATTTTTAATAATTTTATTAAGGCCCGTACAGTCGATTTCCAATAACGGCCACCGAACTGCATCCATAACGACCTTTTTCAAATTTGATTTGGACATAATTCCAAATCCAACCGATGGATTTCAAAACCCTTATATTCATTGAAAATGTCTTTTTGATACGAACCCAACGGTTCCGGTTGTAGGAGAATCCGACGGTTGGATCTCCCGTTACATCAATTTGAAGTTAATGGCGAAATTCGCGAATGGTCGCTGCGCGGCGCATTCTATTCAGGCCATTAAAATATATAATATATATTATATATATATCGTCGATTTTCATTTAAATATTTAAAAATTTGTTTTTAAACGATTTTAACTTCATTTTTAATTTTAAATCAAAATTGAATATTCCATACCTTTATCATATTAAACGATAATATTTTCAAAATATTAAATTTTGAAATCACTACTTTTCGATATTCATTATAAAATTAATAAAATTGATCGATAAACCTGTTCAGGCTAAGAATGGTGTTTCTATACTAAACCCAGCTTTATATTTTTTGTGTCCATCCAAAGATGGTCATAAAAATCATAATTTTATTCTTTACTAAATTTATTTTAAAATACTCTTTATTTTAAAAGATTCTTTATTTTTGAATATTCTTTATTTAAAACATTCTGAATCGGAATGCGACTCAATCAATTACCATATAATTTCAGTTATATGGATTTTCATACATCGCATGTACTTAACAATAATGATAAATAATCACTCAACAGTCCATTTACATCCAGAGGGAAGTTTACAACCGTATGAGCATTAAAATAAATAAATAACGCTCATCACAAACTGTCAATCCATCGATTGACATATAAATAAATATTGGGACTAGTGTATGTCAAATATCATCCCAATACCCGTGTGGGGTTTTCAGACAACAACAGTTAATCAAAATACATTATTGGTTAATAAATTTAACCGATTATAATTCAGTTTGAATTATTTTCTACTTAACAAATTTTCGTTGTTTAAATTATAAATAAATATTTCTAATTTAATTTCAACAAAACATATATTTCAATAAGTAATTTTTTTTATTCTTGTCGAACATGATAAAGGTGACACTTTGTCTAACGAAACATATATTTGAACATATGATTCTTCTATTCCAATTTAACATGATAAAATTGACATTTTTACCTAACGAAACATATATTTGAACATATGATTCTTCTTATTTAACAAAATGTATTCTAACAAGATGACATTTTTATTTGACAAGAACGTATTCTATCTAAATGATATTTTTATTTGATAAAAACATATTCTAACTGAATGACATATTTTTATGACAAAAATATATTCTAGCTAAATGACATATTTTTTACACAATATGATTTCTAACTAGATGACATATTTATTTGACAAAAATATATTTATCTAAATGACATATTTATTTACACTATATGTTTTCTAACTAGATGACATATTTATTTACAAAATATGTCATCTAACTAAATGACATATTTATTTGACACAACATGATTCTAATAAAAGACATTTTTATTTCACCTAACATGATTTTAAATAAAAGACATTTTTATTTGACATAACATGACTCTAAATAAAAGACATTTCTATTTAACATAACAGTTTCTAATAAAATGACATTTTTATTTAATAAAAATATTTTCTAACTAGATGACATATTTATTTGACAAAATATGTTTTCAACATATGATTATTGTCCTAACTTTGATAACATGCCCATGATTAATGTTTTGATCTAACACAACATATTTAACAAAACATGCTTTTCCTACTTGAATCATTTAACGACTCTTTCTTACATTAACAAGGCAAATTTTAATGTTAACATATTTTTATCAAAACTTGAATCTTTCTAATGATTCCTTTTCACATTAAAAATGTAGATTTTAATGTTAACATATTCTGATCAAACTTTGATTTTTTTAATCTTTTCTATTATATAATAAAATTGTGAATTTTTTTATTGCTAACATATTTTCATTCCAAATAATGATCATTTTTAATACACAATAAAAATGTGAATTTTTATCGTTTAACTTTTCTATTTTGAACCATGAATATTTTCTATATTTCTACATTCGATAAAAATGTGGTTTCCATTGTTTCAAACACTTTTCATTTCATATATGAATATTTTTCATATTTTGTACATTCAATAAAAATGTGAATTTTATTGTTAACTTATTCCATTTTAAACAATGAATATTTTGTTAACATTTCTATATACAATAAAAATGTAAATTTTTATTGTAAACTTATTCCATTTTAAAACATGAATATCTTTATTTTCATATGTACAATAAAATATTATTTTAATTGTATAAACAAATTCTAGATCTACACAATTCAATCCAATAAATTCATTTCAACCACAAAAAACCACTAACAACGAAAACAACAAATAAATTTGATTTAAATTATAGATCTCACATTGGGTTTTGAATTCTTTAAAATTTTAGATCGCTCCATTTCAGCTTTGGTTTGTTCCATGTTGTAGATCTCATCGCTACGAATCCAACGCTTCTGAAATCATCTGATTTCATCACTGTTTGAAAGAGTTATGATAATAAATACCTTACTTACATTTTTAAATAATTAAATATAATTAAATCCCTAATAAACCTTTAATAACATTTGATTGAGCGTTGTCGTTCCTGTTTATCCTCTTCGTTATCACTGGTAACCGAAACCCATTCACGTCTTCGATTCCTCCCGTTGCACCTCCTCTCAGACCACCAGGACTCGATCAGATCTCGCCACCTCGACCGCCATCACTCCTCCCCACTTCGTCGGTGACAGCTCCCAGGTTGGCGGCCTCCATCCCTCGGAAATCGTGCTCTAACAGCACGGGTTTGGGCACCAAATTCTCATGAACTACTCCATTAAACATCATCATACCCGTTCACATTGTAGAACTTGTTACCCTCTTCGATTTTGTCTTTGGGATTGTCTGATTTTATTGCATTGATTGAAAGAGATTTGAGAGGGAAGACAGGAGTGTTTCGGCCATTGAAGAAAGGAGATGGCGGCTGATGTATTGGAATTAGGGTTTAGGATTATCATATATTTATAATATTATAAAATTTAATTCTTTAATTTTCTAAAAAAGCCCGTTAACTCTAACAAACTCCAAATCCAACCCATCGAATGTTGCTCCTAGCCAAATACCCCTATTCCGGACACAATGGACTAGGTCTCATCAGCCCATTCGATCGTTTCAGCCTATTTTTCTTCAATTTAAAATATTAAATATTAAATTATTTAATTTTATTGCACGTTTAAATTTTCCAGGGCCACATACGGACTCCAAAAATTTCTGAAAAAAAATCTATCTATGTATTGACGATACGGTCCTGACAAAATTAATTTCGTCGAATTTGGAGACCGTTTAAAAACTGACCATTTTAAAGTCGATTAAATTTGATTGAAATTGACAAAACACATTTTCTTTTGCCACGCTCACATATTGATTCCAAAACTAATGAAAATTGGAATCTCGCAATAATTTGACAGTCTGGATCCAACCAAAGTGGTTTTGTCAAAAACAGAGGTCATTTGCAAAATGCCTATTTTTAATATTAATATATATATATATAATTTCCATAGCGACTATTCTGAATATTAAACTGGCCATAACATTTGATTCCCGTTATGAAATTTCAATTTTTCAGATCCGTTAGAAAGATATAATTAAACAGATTTTAATATTTTTGGTTTAACCAAAATCCGATTTATTTTGAATCTTGTACAGTCAATTAAAATTCAAAATCGAACTACCGTGCCATTTCTAATTCCTTTTTATAATTAAAATAAATAAATTCATTCTAACTTCGATTTGAATAAATCTTTATCGTTATTATTTAAATTATATAATTTTAAATATTCAAAATCCATTAAAATTTCTAAAATAAAAAATTTAAATTAGTTCCAAAATTTCGGGTTGTTACAATCTCCCCCACTTAAAATCTTTTCGTCCTTGAAAAGGAACGGAGTTGAAAGTTGTTTAACTAACCAATTCAATTTTCATTCTTTTATTGGTTTCAATAATTTTTTATTAGTTGAACTAATAATTACACAAGACAATCACCAATTAATTAGTTGATTAGCTTTTCAAATATATATAATTGTTATATATTCAAAAATCATATTTTCTAAAATCGGATTATATGTATAATCACAAATACGTTAATTATAAACTTGTCACTCTCACCTCAATATATGGCATTTCTAACCCCATCTCTAATGAGTATCTCATTCTAGGATGCTACTGATCCTATCTCTAATGAGTATTCCTTTATAGGATATTTCTATTCCTACATCTGATGAGTCTTTTGTTCCGTTCAAACGAGCTGTGCCCCAAAGATTTGAGCTAACCAAAGCTCTGATACTAGCTGTAACTACACGGATTTTTCCCAGACCTAATCGATCGCTTAATCGACTAAGACCGTTCGAATCCCGCATACGCTAACTTTGGGCATACAACACATCAGAACAAATAATAGAAGGCATTTATAAACGTCATAATAATGTTACATTAGAGTACAGAATATCAGAGTACATCGAAAAATAATAATAATATAGCGGAAGACTAATTTACAATAAACTTAATACAATGTAGCGGAAACAGTTAAACTAACAAAGCGGAAGACTATCAATTCTCTGTACACAGTTTTAAGCTTCAATCCACAATCCTACTCAAAATATCTGCAAAATAAGCTACTTGACTGCCCATATGGAAAATAAGGGCACCCGAGTTTGCAAAGTGAAACAAACTACGAGTAAGTGATGGGACTGGTGCGAGAAATCTTACTTAACCTATTTAATAATAAGGTTAATCACAGGACCACGCCGCTATAGCGGATCGGGTTTACTCCATTGGATTGCCAGTGCATAAATAAAGTGAATCGTTAAACAACGAGATACTTTTTAGAAAAATGAAACCATTATAAGACTCAAGTCCCATCACACAATGCAACGCATACCGGAGGATAGAGTTTTACCTTATAATGGTCAAAAATGCTTGATATGATAAAACAAATTTGATATTATTATTAGTGTATATATGTTTCAAAAACATTTCAATCATAATGTATTAATCATAGACGGCATAGCTACCATATACTATTTCGCCATACTAGTTATATAATCAAAACCATATGGTGTCGTATTGGAAGTTGAATTTCCATAATGAACCAAGGCAAAGGATCGTCCTTACCGAATTCAAGACTCTCTAGCCCGAGCCTCAGGATCAGTCGCAACTGCACCTTGGATCTTCAGGGCCGATCCACAAATACTTTAGTGGATTAATAATGCCTGAACAATACGTTTCCCTGCCCTATGGGGCATAAATAAAGAGTCACAAGGGACTCAAATCCGAGGCGCCTCATTCCATCATCCACATAAGTAAAATGACTGGGCTCCATACCATGACACCACTTCTAGCTAGAAAGTGTCTTATCTGCAGTCCTCTCCCGTTTCTGGTTCATACAAGGTGTGAGGCTCGCGAAGTATCGCTATACACAAAGCTATGCTAACTAAAGTTGTGCTTTGATCATCATCCACAAGACTCTGCTTTTCAACAAATGCCTTGATCATTTGCATGTTAGCATGCCACATTGTCAATCCATACCATACCATTGATTTCTGCCAATATATAACCTCTAAGCTCATACGTCTCAGAGAAGGGTGTTAAGCAAGAGAATGAATTCTCCTCCACCAAACAGATATATATTTAGCAGAGATCAACGAATACAGCGTAAAGGGATACAACGTCAGACATACCATCCATTTACAAGTTCGTTCTGGGTCTGAACGAAACCAGAGACACCTTATTCCTCGTCCCATATGTCCAATACAGGAGAGAGATTCTCGCATATCGATCGATCTCCAAGTATGTCTGGACGATCACCAATTATTACCTTATCTTGGGATGCCTCCCAATCAATACATCAGTAATCATCCAAACGATGTGAAGATCTCCGGCCTTCAACCACCGTCTTCAACTTTGACTTTTAATCGTCGTAGTAATTATTCAGAATGGGTCAAACGCGGTCTTTACGAATAACTCGCGTAATTTATAATCAATAATTAAGTGTTATAGAAACACATCATACGCCTCATTCCAATTCAGAATATTATTTTAATAATTCACATTATTAGGGAAAGGTTCCCATTAATTTTATCAAATATAAATTCTTTTAAATTTATTCTATGATCTTCTTTTCCAAGATTCATTAAAACTCCAATTTGGTTTTAATATCAAAAATCATTATTTAATGACTATTCAAATTTAAGAAATTAATCTTACCTTCAACTGGGTTAAAGAACAAATGTCATTTAAAACACAGTTCGCGATAAACCCAAAATCATCTTCCATTAAATATGGAATTTTCACAGAAATCAAATCAATATATAATCAATATAAATTTCTGTATCAGACAAATAATATAAATGGAATAACGACAAAGCCTTTTAAATTTCATATATAATAACGGCCTTCTTTTATAGAAGCTCATCTCGATTATTATTAAATCGAATTCCATTCAATTCCAATTTCTTTTATTAATTTCGAAAACTTTACTACGGAAAATTTCCATTAAATTTAAATAAAAAGATTTATAAATCCCAAATTATACTTTCACTGTTAATTGGATTAAAGAACGAATGTCGTTAAAAACACAGTTCACAATAAACCCAATTCACATTTCATTTTATTCCAAATACTAAATATAATTGGAAACTCTAATAATCTTAATTATAAGATTTATTCTTTTCATATGGGGTTTAAGAACAGTGTTAGTTAAGACACCATTCACGACAAACCCAAAAATTCAATTTATTTAATACTAATTAAATGTTAATTAATTGGAAAACTTCATTAAATCTTAATTTAAAGATTTATTCTAGTTAATAACTAGACTATTTCGATGGAAAATATATTTTTATCTTTTCATATATGGAATTTTTCATTCAAAATCTTTAATTTATTATGATTTTACAATATTTTTCCAAATTTTTAATAATTTTATTAAGGCCCGTACAGTCGGTTTCCAATAACGGCCACCGAACTGCATCCATAATGACCTTTTTCAAATTTGATTTGGACATAATTCCAAACCCAACTGTTAATTTCAAAACTCTTACATTCATTGAAAAGCTCTTTTCGATGCGAACCCAATGATTTCGGTTTTAGGAGAATCTGATGGTCGGATCTCCCGTTATATCAATTTGAAGTTAATGGTTGAAATTCGCGGACGGTCGCCGTGCGGCGCATTCTATTCAGGCCATTAAATATATAATATATATATCATAGATTTTCATTTAAATATTTATAAATTTGTTTTTAAACGATTTTAACTTTTTTTTAATCTTAAATCAAAATATAATATTCCATACCTTTATCATATTAAAATGATAATATTTCCAAAATATTAAATTTTGAAATCACTACTTTTTGATATTCATTATAAAATAAATATAATTGATCGATAAACCCGTTCAGGTTAAAAATGATGTTTCTATACTTAATCTGGCTTCATATTTTTATATTTTTGTGTCCATCTAAAGATGGACATAAAAATCATAATTTTATTCTTTACTAAATTTATTTTAATACACTCTTTATTTTAAAATATTCTTTATTTTAAAAGATTCTTTATTTTTGAATATTCTTTATTTAAAAAATTATGTATCATAATGCGACTCAATCAATTACCATATAATATCAGTTATATGGATTTTCATACATCGCATGTATTTGACAATAATGATAAATAATCACTCAACAGTCCATTTACATCCAGAGTGAAGTTTTACAACCGTGTGAGTATTAAAATAAATAAATAACGCTCGTCACAAACTGTCAATCCATCGATTGACATGTAACTAAATATTGGGACTGGTGTATGTCAAATATCATCCCAATACCCGTGTGGGGTTTTCAGACAACAGCAGTTTATCTAAATACGTCATTTGTTATTAAATTTAACCAATTATAATTCGGTTTGAATCATTTTCTATTTAACAAATTTTCACTGTTTAAATTATTAATAAATATTTATAATTTATTTTCAAAAAACATATATTTCAACAAGTAATTTTTTTTATTCTTGTCGAACATGACAAAGGTGACACTTTGTCTAACGAAACATATATTTGAACATATGATTCTTCTATTCTAATTCAAAATGATAAATTGACACTTTTACCTAATGAAATATATATTTGAACATATGATTCTTCTTATTTAACAAAATGTATTCTAACAAGATGACATTTTTATTTGACAAGAACATATTCTATCTAAATGATATTTTTATTTGACAAAAACATATTCTAACTAAATGACATATTTATATGACAAAAATATATTCCAACTAAATGACATATTTATTTACATAATACGATTTCTAACTAGATGACATATTTATTTGACAAAAATATATTCCAACTAAATGACATATTTATTTACACAATATGTTTTCTAACTATATGACATATCTATTTACAAAATATGTTTTCTAAATAAATGACAAAATTATTTGATATAACATGATTCTAATAAAAGACATTTTTATTTCACCTAACATGATCCTAAATAAAAGACATTTTTATTTAACATAACATGACTCTAAATAAAAGACATTTCTATTTAACATAACAGTTTCGAATAAAATGACATTTTTATTTAATAAAAATATATTCTAACTAGATGACATATTTATTTGACAAAATATGTTTTCATCATATGACTATTGTCCTAACTTTGCTAACATGCCCATGATTAATGTTTTGATCTAACAAAACATGCTTTTCCTACTTGAATCATTTAACGACTCTTTCTTACATTAACAATGTAAATTTTAGTGTTAACGTATTTTTATCAAAACTTGAATCATTCTAATGATTCCTTTTCACATTAAAAATATAGATTTTAATGTTAACATAATCTAATCAAACTTTGATCTTTTTAATCTTTTCTAATATACAATAAAAATGTGAATTTTTTATTGTTAACATATTTTCGTTCCAAATAATGATCATTTTTAATACACAATAAAAGTGTGAATTTCTTTTCGTTTAACTTTTCTATTTCAAACCATGAATATTTTTCATATTTCTACATTCAATAAAAATGTGATTTCTATTGTTTCAAATACTTTTCATTTCATATATGAATATTTTTCATATTTTGTACATTTAATAAAAATGTGAATTTTATTGCTAACTTATTCCATTTAAAACAATGAATATTTTGTTATCATTTCTATATACAATAAAAATGTAAATTTTTATTGTAAACTTATTCCATTTTAAAACAATGAATATCATAATTTTCATATATACAATAAAATATTATTTTAGTTGTATAAACAAATTCAACATCTACATAATTCAATCCAATAAATTCATTTCAACCACAAACAACCAAATCTAATTTCCTACATCACACACATGAATTTTAATAGCGAACACATGTAGATTTCACATAGAAAACAACAATTAAATTTGATTTAAATTAGATATCTCACATTGGGTTTTGAATTCTTCAAAAAAATTGATCGCTTCATTTCAGCTTTGGTCTGTCCCATGTTGTAGATCTCATCGCTACGAATCCAATGCTTCTGAAATCGTCTTATTTCATCGCTGTTTGAAAGAGTTATGATAATAAATACCTTACTTGTATTTTTAAATAATTAAATATAGTTAAATCCCTAATTAACCTTTATAACGTTTGACAGAGCGTTGACGTTCTTGTTTATCCTCTTCGTTATGTCTGGTAACCGAAACCCATTCACGTCTTTGATTCCTCCCATCGCACCTCCTCTCAGACCACCAGGACTCGATCAGACCTCACCGTCTCGACAGCCATTGCTCCTCCCCCCTTCGCTGGTGATATCTCCTAGGTCGACGGCCTGCATCCCTCGGAAATCATGCTCGAACAGCACGGGTTTGGGCAACAAATTCTCACGAACTACTCCATTAAACATCATCATGCCTGTTCACTTTGTAGAACTTGTTACCCTCTTCGATTTTATCTTTGGCGTTGTCTGATTTTATTGCATTGATTGAAAGAGATTTGAGAGGGAAGACAGGAGTGTTTTGGTCATTGAAGAAAGGATATGGCGGCTGATGTATTGGAATTAGGGTTTAGGATTATCATATATTATTTAATTCTTTAATTTTCTAACAAAGCCCGTTAACTCTAACATACTCCAAATCCAAACCATTGAATGTTGCTCCTAGCCAAATACCCCTATTCCTGACACAATGTACTAGTTCTCATCAGCCCATTCGATCGTTTCAGCCCATTTTTCTTTAATTTAAAATATAAAACATTTAATTATTTAATTTGATTACACATTTAAATTTACCGGGGACACATACTGACTCCAAAAATTCCCGAAAAATAAATCTAGCTATGTTTTGACGATACGGTCCTAAAAAAATTAATTTCGTTGAATTTGGAGACCGTTTGAAAAATGGCCATTTTCAAGTCGATTAAATTTGACTAAAATTGACAAAACACATTTTCTTTTGCCACGCTCACATTATGATTCCAAAAATTATTAAAATTGGAATCTCGAAATAATTTGACATTCCGGAACCAACCAAAGTGGTTTCATCAAAAACTGAGGTCGTTTGCAAAATGCCTATTTTTAATATTAAAATATATGTATAATTTCCATAGCGACTATTATGAATATTAAACTAGCCATAACTTTTGATTCCCGTTATGAAATTTCAATTTTTCAGATCCGTTAGAAAGATATAATTAAGCAGATTTAAATATTTTTGGTTTTACCAAAATTCGATTTATTTTGAATCCTGTACATTCAATTGAAATTTGAAATCGAATTTTCAAACTACCTGCCATCTCTAATTCCTTTTTATAATTAAAATAAAGATACTCATTCTAACTTCGATTTAAATAAATTTTTAATTGTTGTTATTTAAAATAAATAATTTTAAATATTCAAAATCCATTAAAATTTCTAAAATAAAAATTTTAAATTGGTTCCAAAATTCTGGGTTGTTACATCGCCTATTTCACTTAATACCATTATTAACTAACGTTAGTTTAAAATCATTGCTTTAACTTCCCATCTCTTTTATAACTCGTTTTTACAATTCTGGTTTAATATAAAACCCTTTTCCATATCAATTTTTCTTTACTTAATTCAAACATTAAGTAACAGTAAATTTAAGCTTATCATATTCGCTTAAAATCATTTTCGTAAATTAATTTACCAAGCTCGGTTTGGATATAAACCCGTTCATAAACTCCCTTTAAAATTCGATTATATTTCATTACTAACTTTGACTACTTACTTAATTAAGCTTCATTTAAGAAGAAATCCCTTACATAAATCTTAACTATAATCTACTTCATCATTAACTGGAATAAATATTAAATCCCTTTTTTAAATTCTCATAAAGCTAACAACTGTTCGTCAAATTATTCCATTAGATTTATCGGCGCCATTAATTTAATTTATAATCAATTTCAGTTAAAATAGTTGACTTGGTCAAATCTAAAACATGATTAACTTGTTGGCCAATTCTAACTCGTCTCTACATTTAAATTAATTAATAATATAATTAATTTAAATTATTCCATTTACTACGATTATTGTTAAATACATATCAATCGATTCAATATAATCCTATTGTAATTGTTACTTAAAAACGATTTATCTCAGTTATTAATCGTCACATTAATCCTTGCTCACCGGCTTATCCATTTTAATAATATAAAAATTAACTTTATAGATCATTTAATAATTAAGATGAGGCATGTGCTTCGCACATGGCATATTTTTGGGTAAAAAATGGTGACTGGTGGTTAGACAATCAACATATATGTGGTTGGTTTATTTCCTTTATGTAAACTACATTTTTAATAATATACTTAAAATTTTATATTTAGTTATAAAATATTTTCATAACTACATTTCTGTTGATTTACCTGAAGGTAAATCGATCTTTGTAAATGATATATAATTTTAGGCCATCTAGTGCCATTTCCTCAACCAATAATTACCATTAGTTAATATCAAAATAACCATTGAATTTTAATTCAATAGTCGATCATCCAATCACATTCAGTAAACAATTCATATAATGATAATATGAAAATAAACAATAATTCATTCAACTGATAACGGTCAATAAATAACAACAATTGAAACATCCTATTTAAATACGTTTATATTGTTATAAACACAACCAACAAGGTAAGTTGCCTCTATTGGAATTAATCGTAAAAATATCAATTTCATTTCATTTTAAATTAAACAACCATTTAACTTAAATAATTGATATATATATATAATATTTAACGAACATCCAAACAATCAAATCAACCAACAATTAGTAACCATAGCATGCAAACATTAAAACCCAACCTATATAAGCGGGAGAACTGAGTGAGTTTAACTCACCTTGGTTTCATCCGTCGATTAAATCGGTTTGTTTTAATTTAATTAAACTGGCGTTTAATTAAATAAAAAAATTCGGTAGTTTCTGATCCTAAACAAAGCTGCTCCACAACGTAGCCTTTTTCGATACGAGACCAATTTTGCTCGATTTTGATCATATATGTGCGATATATACTATAAGTAACTTTATAAAACAACTAGAATAATTAAACTTTAATTTAAATAATATTGGACCCTTACCCAAAACCTTACAGCCCATGTTAAAATCCAAACTCTTTATAACCAAATTGCCTGAGACTTCCCTTTCCCATAATCGTTTGTCTCCCCCACTTCAAATCCTTTTCTCTTTCGTTATTCCCCTTTAGACTATATTTTCATATGTGTTACGAAAGGCCCAGGCTTACATTTTCTTCTCCAATATTTTTTTTAATAAATATCTCAAAAACCTGGCCCATACAAAAACTTCATCCCACCCGCATCCTTGACCAAACCACACCCGCCTGTAGAAGTATCTTCTTCCCCGAATTCTTCTTTTCCTCTTGAATCATTTTCGCATGTACGTTGTGCACGCATAACACTGATAATCCCCAAACCACCAATATATCTTCACCAAACGACTTGCCTGCTCGAACTCGACTTGTCCCTACCATCCGTACCCCTTTCGGTGACCTCCAGCGCCGACCAACGGTAATTTCTCTGTTTTAGGTCTGACAATTTTTTGCTTCATATTTTTCGAAAATAAACCCACTCGACCACGGTTCTTTGCCGATCCCATTTCCAATAAAGAATTTATGGATAAATCCATATATCTCAATATAACTTCAGACCAAGATCGCGACTTTTGTAGTCCACTATTATCGTTCAAATTTCGAAAATGTTGCACAGGTCGAGGATGATTTTAGGAGTGTATGGATACATATATCATGATTTTAGAATGCTTATATGAATTGGATTTAATTTTTAAAGTTTGAATTGCCATTTTCTTTGCTGTGACGAAAACGAAATGCGATGAAGCTCCTCTATTTATACATTCAATAGATTGGAGATCACGCAGATGATGGTTTGGAACGCACGCAAATGATTTGGAAAGCACGGCAAAAAAAATTAGGTAGGTTAGGATAGTTGTTGTGTTCCTTCATTGTCACAGCTATGTTCTGATGTAGATTGTTGTAACATGTGTAAGCTGGAGAAAAGACTTAGCATGCGTTAGCTGAAGAAAACACAGGTAGGAGGAGGTTTCTGCTAGAGACTGTGTGTGTTGTCTTTTCTGGTTTATACTATGTATGAAACGTCCACAACTATATCATATCCAAAATGCAGCTTTCTCTAGTGTTGTTACAATGGGGTGTCACTTGTGGATAGAAAAGAATTCTAGAATACAAGGTAAACCAAGTTGGGTTAATTTTCAAAGATGGAAATTTCGCATGTAGGGCGTTATGTACTTACTGCAAATATTCAAACCACAAAAAGCGAGCAACAAAAATAGTATCATGATCATAGAAAGATGGAGTATCGACTTGCTGAATAACGGTTGATTTCAATTGGTCGGAATTGCCATTCTCTGATTTTCGTAGTTATGATAACAGTTTTGGTTTTAGCCAAGTATTTTTTTTGCTTTTATTTTTTTATACTTCTGTTAGATTTTATGGCTAGGACTTGACATGAACACACGTGGCTTTGTCGACGTCTTAAGCTTTTGTATTGAGTTTTAGGGGTTGGTAAATTATCATAATAGACACTGACCGAGTTAAAAACCATGCGACTTTGCAAGGCAATAAAGCTACCAAAATAAATTACATGTTCCAACAAAATTTCAAGTATATTCTTTATAGTGTTAAATTGTTCTTAGTAGCTAAAATTGTACATGCCTCACTACCCTCAAATCCTACATTAAATCATAAAGTCATCAACACTATTTCGTCAATCGGTAAATTTTAATTGAAAAATGGCATACCATAATTTTAAGAATGCAAAAATCATGTGTTAATTAATACATAAAAGTTAAGAAAGTAAATTAAAGCATTAGAGATCCTAGTTATCCGTTTGGTGTAGAGATATGCACTATCCTCTCTAATATACGGTTATATATAGAACAGTTAGTCAAAGAGTATAATATAATGGTATTAAATATAGGACATATTAGCTCATAATAATATACTATTACGTTATATATAATTCATTATTGAGCTTGGAGTCAATTTCTTAGGATGTCATCAAATATAAATCTCGTTCCTCTATTATGGTATCCTTCCTCCAGCCTTGTTAATAACGAACTAAATATAATATTAATTTAATTCCAAAACAATTAAATTTAACAAAAATAAATTATTATTGTCATATATACACAAATAAAATAATATGTCAGTTCAAATAAAACTCAATATTAACGTCTTCAAGTTAAACAATATTTAAATTCTATAAAAATTCCCTTTAAATATATAAATAAATGTAATAATTTATAAACGATTTCCATAACGTCTATTTGAAAATTTGATTCGGACATACCTTAAAATTTATAAGCTGAAATCTCGATTTTTTCTCTTTCATTAAAAAATTATAATTAATTTGATTCTAACATTTCTTGTTTCACGTAATCCCGACTTAAAATGGATTTTGTATATGCAGTTGAAGTCCAAAACTCAATTATACGAACTACCATGACCATTCGAGTTCATTTTAAATTAAAAATAAGTATAAACGTTTAATCATCGAATATAATATTTAAAATAAAGTTAAATATTCATAGACAAATACGGGTCGTTACAGTCGGTCATCCCAAATGAAAAAGAAAATAGGGAGAGATGGTTCTCGCCGAACTCCAAGCCTCCCTTATCGAGAAAGGGAGGCCATCCCAACCGGACCCACCACCATGTGAGTTAGAGAAGGATTTCACGGATTGCATCCATTTCCATGTCTCACTAGCGTAAGATGGGACACCGGTTAATTCGTGACTTGAAGTCTGCGGTACTTAGCATGGAGAAAACTCGCCCAGAGAGATTCATTCGCTCGAAACCTTACCCACAACTTGCAAGCATCGGCAGTGCAGATATCCTTAGGATTTCGAAGACCAAGACCTCCTTCACTTTTGGGACGACACACGATGTCCCAAGAAATCTAGTGATGACGATTAGCATTGTCCTTTTACCCTAGAAGAAGGACAATGCCAATGAACGGTAATATCGGAAGAAGGGGGAATTAGGAGTCATAATAGCGAAGACGTGCATTCCTATAGAGTCAAGAATCGACTGTATAAGAACCAGTCTCCCTGCCTGGGAAAGGAGAGTCGCATTCCACTTAAAAATCTTATCCCTGACTTTCTTAGTCAGGGGATTGAAAATTGCATTGTGCTTCCGACCATTGTATAGGACAACACCGAGGTAAGGCAAGGGGAGGGAGGCAGCCTTGAACCCGGTGAGGTTTTCAATCCAAGAAGACCTAACCGGAGGCAAGTCTTTAGCAGGAACAGAACAACTTTTACCAGTGTTTACGAGTTGGCCCGAGCACATCTCGTACTGGTGAATGATGGAAATAAGGCGACGGATGGAGAGACGATTACCATTAGTGAAAATGATGATGTCGTCGGCAAAAGAAAGAGAGGCAACCTCTGGGGATGCCATACCTCTGAATCTAATCCATTATCGTAAGAGTGCAATCCTCGCACAAAAGCCTCAAAAACAATGATGAATAAAATTGGCAAAATGGGGTCTCCTTGATGTAAATCGCTTTCAAAATTGAAGAACCCATTGGTCGATCCATTGATGAGAACGGAGAACCAATAGTTGGAAATAAGCCTCCAAATAATATCGATAAGGGTTTTGAAAAGACGAAAGCCCTTATAACCTTGATGATGAAGAACCAAGATAAACGGTCGCAAGCTTTCGCCATATCCAGCTTGACGGCAACATTAGAATCCCTAACCTTACGATCAATCAGGGAAACCGGTTCCTAGACTAACAGGATGTTGTCCGTGATCAACCGTCCTTTAACGAATCCAACCTGAGAGGGAGAGATGAATTGATCCAGAAAAGGTGCAAAACAAGTAGTTAGCACCATAGAGATAACTTTTTTAGAAAAGTTACATAAGCTGATTGGGCGGAAATCTGCTTACGAGCAAGGATTTTTGCTCTTGGGGATAAGGACCAAGTTTGTGGATGTTTATCCTTTAGGGATATCTCCAGCAGAGAAGAAAAATTGAATGGAAAGACAACAATCCGCCTACATGATCGGCTGAACACTTTGTAGAAAATGCTGTTGAAGCTATCAGGGTCACAAGCATTGTCCTTGCTGAGAGCGAAGACGCAGGCTCATATTTCCTCCATTGAAGGAGGAGCGACAAGTTCAACGTTATCAACCGGTAAGACAAACATAGGGAAAAAGGCATAAAGAGATGGATCAGAATTGACCATAGACGGAGCACCTAGAAAAGAAGAGAAGTAGGACAAGATGGTCTTTTTTACCACCTTAGGAGAGGAATTTAGAGAGAGATCAGGGCACTGAATTTGATGAATCGACATGAGGTTTTTCTTCTTATGAATAGAATAATGGAAGAATTCGGAGTTTGTATCCCCTTCGACGATCCACCTGATCCTCGCCTTTTGATGAAGTCATTCTCAATATGAAGCTCCGAGGAGAAGGCAAGTTGGGCAAGAGCCCATGCCTCCTTATTAGCAGGAGTAGGGTCCTCATCAAAAGAGGCTTCTGCTAAAATGAGAGACTCTTTGGTTGTTCTAACACGTTCGAAGATATTCTTGAAAAACTGCATGTTCCAAACCTTTAGGCAAGCCTTGAGACGCTTAAGCTTACAGGAAAACACAATAAAAGGAGAACCGAAAATGAGAGAGTTCCAGGAATCTTCCACAATCCGGTGAGATCTCCACACACTCTGGAAGCGAAAAGAAGAGGGGCCATAGAGAGAGAAAGGAGAGCAGCGTAGAATCATCGGCGCATGGTCCGAGAAGGTACAGTGCAGTTGAGAGACAAAAAAGGAGAAAGGAAGGTTGAACCAACCTTCCAATCTGAACACTCTATCGAGCCTAGAGAGAATCCAATTAGGATCTTCTTGTTTACTACTTCAAGTAAAAGCAGAACTGACAAAGGAGACCTCCAAAAGGGCAGAGATGACGATGAAAGAATTGAATTCCGCAACCGCCCGGTTTATAATAGAGCCTCCCAATTTCTCGGCCTCACAGGCAACGACATTAAAGTCACCGCTTAATACCGAAACCCAGGTCAGATAGAGACAGGATGTCGAACCAAAGGTCCAAACGCTCAATCCTGTCACATTTAGCACAAATCGCAGAAAAAAGAAAGGAAAAGGAGAAAGAAGAGAGAGAACAAGTAACAAAAAGAAGCTAGACCAAGTCGAAAACAGGACGGACCAAGTAGTCTTTGGACTAAAGAATACAAATCTTGGCAGAGACATTGGCTAAGACTCCGCCAAAGCCAAGGGAGAGCACATACTTGGTGATCTCCTCTAGACCTATGAATGGTTATAGAAGCACCACAAGGCAAACCAAGTGCTTCTTAACGATGCATTTGAGCCTAGCCAAAGACACATCGTTTCCAATTCCTCGAACATTCAAGAAAAGGAAATTCGCCGTCGAGGAGGAAAGAGGAGACAACTCACAGGAGAAGAAAAAACCCCAAGAAGTAAGAAACTAAAAGTGCGAAAATCGGATAAGATAAAGCACATGTCAAGTAGATCGAACGATCTGCTCGGACGTTGCTATAAAGCGTGTACGAATGGTGCGAGGAGTTCGAGTAGACGAACTCCGTCAACGTCGTACCGGCTCTTGAGGAAGCGGAGAAGAGCCAGACCGAGAGGGACAAGAATTCTCAATAAGGCGAGATAGATGATCATGATTATTGTCTCCTCCTTACTAAGAAGGGGCAGAGATACAGTGGAGGGGAGAAGAGATGAACTACCGAACTAGATAGACACACCGGGACGAACGTAATACTATGGGACGGGGGCAATGTAGTGTTCCCCAAAGGGCACAACACTAGTTCATGTGTGCTCTTTACCAAAGTGGAGTTGCCATCAGTTTGGCAGCCCAGCGTAATAGGTAAAGACCAGTAAACGATATAGACGATAAAAGGGAGTGTCAACGTAGTGAGGTAATCTCCTAGGTAGGTCGTATAGTAGTTCGTAAGATGAACCACTATCCGTGAGCGACTAGGAGACTATCCGTCTCTAGCTGATAGGACCCTGAGAAGCCATCTGAAAACCAACAAAATCAAGTAAACCAAAACCACAAAATCCGGGTCGTAAACGACACATAGAAGGCCTCACTACGAAATAATAAAACAATCAAACTGAGGTCCAACATAGCCATCACCAATAAGCCCCAACCGAATATGGAGTCATACGCCATAAGGTTGAGATCCAAAAGTGAAAAAGATTGCCAACAGAATCGGCAGCGAGCAAACAACACAAAGGGACCAAAACGATAAACCATCCAAGAGTCAAAGGGGATATAACCGAGAGCCAAAGCTCTGTCGACCTGTCACACACAATAAGGACGAGCCATAGAAACAAATAGATCAACTGGAACTAAAACAGTAGGAAGGGTAAAGCCAAACAAATAAGGAAAAACACACAAAACGGTAGGGGAGGATACAAATAAACTTGCAAAGCAAACATCCCCGTACTGGCTACAAGCACATGGCCTGGAAATAGTTCTTCAACAATTGAACGAAATATCAGGAAGCACATGCCTATGCATGTCAGGACTCATAGCATCACACATCACCAACCAAAGATCTAAAGTAGTACGATAAAGTCCAAGAAATAGGAACATATCAAGAAAGGAAGACATAAACTGAACCTGCATACTCATGCTAAAAGCCATATAAGCCAAGTCCAAACTAACCGAAACCATAGAAGGAACTACCATGTTAGCCACATCGCCCACCAGAAAGGTAGGCACCAAACTCGTGCAGGCAACAGTTGAATAGTTTGAAATCTACCGAGTAAAACTCAAACCAACACAAAGAGACTCAATGGCCACTAACCGCATACACCCTGTATCAGCCATCTCCGTTGCCTCGCCAAGAGCATTTTGCTCTGGCTGCACATGGAGATGCAGACTGATATGCGGTGCAATGGCAAACAGTAAGCAAGAATTACGCCAGTGACGAAAAGCAGCACCACCAAAAGCCAATGGTGAAACGAGCTCGAGACAACCGCTGTTACCTTTCCCGAAGCAGAGCATAAGGGAACCTCCAAAGAAATGGACCCAGTCGGAGCAGCAATAATCTGAAACCTATTGCATAGAGCCAAAAGCCTCGGTCCTTGAGCACAGGCAACTTTGTCTGAAACAGAATAGAAAGCAGGCGAGAAACTGGCAGCAGCAGTAGAAGAAACAAGGAAGGCAATTTTGGGAGCCCCCTTCGCATGCCTAGCATGGTGATGACAACGAATGTGTAACACCCCAGATTTTTGAATAATCGAATTAACTAAAAAAAAGAATAATTAATCTCAGACATGAGAATTATGGGGATTGGGTTGCGCCATTGTGTTCGTCTCGGAATTCTAGTTGAAATAGAGCCCGAGTTTGCGGGAAACGAGTACCGGATGAAGGAGTTATGGACGAACGAAGATTGGTGGTCAAAAGTAGAAAAAAATAATGCACTGGCGCACTTGGGAAGTGCGCCAGTACAAATTAACACTGGCGCACCTGCCAAGTGCGCCCAGGCCGAGGCAGGAGCCTGCACAGCTTTCTGGTTCAGGCTGACCCATGTTGTTGAGTCCTTTCTGACTCATTGCTGAGTCATTAGGGCTGACTCATCACCCTATCATGATTGAATGGTTTTGATTAACCCTAAGATCATCTGACGGCTTAAATTAATTCATAGGTCTATAAAAAGACCCATAGACTCAAACCCTAAATCAGAATTAAAATTGAAACTATGGCCGTCATGCTGTTGTCTTGAACCCTAGAGTAACCGCCACCAAAATTAAGATGAAGAACAGCAACCAAATCAGAACTATTCAACCCAAACAGCGAGTCTTCATCAAAGGAGCACTAATTCAACTCCAGAAATCAGAATTCAGAACTCAAGACTGCTTTTGAGTTGTGAGTTCGATAGTTTTAGCAAAATAATTAATAAATGAATTGGATTGAGTTATAATGCGGATAATTTGGATATGATATGAATTGTTGATTGCATGTTGTAATTATGTGTAGAATTGTGTTGTAATTTCTATGATATTATGTTATGATACTATCATCTACGATGCAAAGTTATGATGCTATCACCCATGTTATAATCCTGGCTTATGTCTAGTTGAATCATCATGTTTCTTATGCTAGTTTGTTATATTGACTCATATGATAAATCATATGTAGGAAAGTTTAGATGTTGATTCAAACATGAACCATATACAAGTTTGGGTAGAATTATATGTGACCTTACATGGCTATGGCACCTAGTTTATATGAGAATTTAATTGAAAGTTAGGCTGTGACATATGCTAAATTCTACATGATACTTTACATGTTAGATACTAGTTTACACCATTGTTGCGATGTATAGATCACATATGTAAGTTTATGAGTTGGATATAAATCATGTTATGTTATTACCTATGCAAGCTTACCCCTTTTAGATATAACATATGTTGTTAATGCAAGTTTGTGGCCATTATCTCATCAAGTTCACACCTTTAGATTTGGATCCATGACATATGTTGTTTATGCAAGTTGTAACTTTGGCCTATGCAAGTTTTAGATGTAGAACATCATTCATATATGCAAGTTCACCCCTATGTTAGATCTATGTTTTAATTATGTGTATATATTGTGATGTTTTCTTTTATTTCATGAGTTAGACTATTCGAGTCTGACATATATTTTACGTTCAACGAATAAACGTACAACGTGGGGGTAAAAGAGGATAATAATAAAAAGATTTAATTGGCATAAATGCTTTAAAAGGTATAAAATATAATTGTGGTGAAAATTGGTATGATTTTACATACCATAAATGGATGGACATAATTGAGTCAATTATGGACATCGTTAAATTTGGAATTGATTGATAAATTGAATAGGGAAAGTAATTCAAATTGGGGAATGATTAATTAGGAGTAATTAATCGTCTAAGACACGAGGTTAGACTCTTTTGTGGTGTAAGACTGCCCGGACCCGCCCGGTAAATCCAGCTGCCACAAATGCCAGTCTAATGTGAGAGGTCTTAGGCATAAAATAAATACGTAACAGTTGTAAAGACACGAGGTTAGGCTCTTTTTGTGGTGTAAGACTGCCCGAACCCGCCCGGCAAATCCAGCTGCCACAAATGTCAGTCTAATGTGAGAGGTCTTTATGAGGTTACGGTCTTAATGAATTAAGAAACACTTAACCAGATAAGCATGTAGTGGGACATGAGGGGTTAAGTGGGTGCCTTGGGTGGCATGTGGAATCTAGTGGGTGCCTTGGGTGGCCTGTGGAATTACTAATAGAAATCCTTAACCAAAATTGAGACATGAATAAGAAGTGGGGTTAAGTGGAAAATACTAGAGGGGACGATGCTTAGGTGGATAGCTTGTGTCAATTCATGGGGGCCCATTTCAACCAGTAACTCATACGTATCTTTATAGGCTCGACCCAAGTCGAGGACGGGACACGCATACTAGGCTTGATTGTAAGAGGCCAAACCGGGTTAGCGGTGGCAACGCAAGTCCAACGGGTTCATATGCGTGTGTGGACCCGGGCTCGTAGGTAAGACGTTGTTGCATCGTGTAGGTATAAGCCGTGCATTCTTAGTTGTATCTGGTTGCCACTTTGGGGAGTGATACACCCCACTTGGGGCCAGCACGGGTATCTATGAGTTAGGGAGCCGATCGCTTGGGGATAGTGGGTACACCTAGTGGAGATAGGGGCAAACGGCACCTATGAAGGTAGCTAGGGGTGCACGAAGCTACCAGTATCATTATTAAGTCTGTAGGCGGGATCAACCTTAGGGTGACTAGTGGTTGTGCAGTATACTAGTGGCGGTGCAGTTTAGGAATTATCTCATAGTGTTGGTGTAGTTTAGTAATCATCCTATAGTGGTTTAGGTGTGCTTAACGATATCGTTGTTCATCTTGTTTCCTTATTTACTCTGCCATACTCAATGGTTCATGGTCATTTCCTTATTTTCCAACTTATGCCTTAGCCTAGTTACTTTGTTGATTATATTGTTAGAATTATCGCACTCGCCAGACTTTATGTCTGACACCCACTTTTTCCATCTCTTTCCTCCCCCCCCCCCAAGTGCTCAGGTTGGAACTAGCACCAGTGGAGCTTGATTTTGGACTGATTTTAGAAGATTTCTTGGACCGCTGAAGTAAAGTTCAGCTTCTCTTTAATTATGGCTATTTTAATGTTGGGGATTATGTCTTTCAGATTATGTACTTTATTTTATCAAGATGGATATGATGTACTTGACTTTGGTTTATGGTTTTGATGATGTAACCAAACATATTTACCTTCTGCTGCAATAAATAAAGTTTTGAATTTTCAAGTACTGTTTTATATCTGTCTTGTTGTGATTTTATGTTCTATACTAACTTAAAACGCTCCATTGAAGTTAATGCATTCCCTTTGTGAGTGACATTAATGGACATGGGGTGTTACACGTGGTATCAAAGCTGAAGGTTACCAGAACAGATATGAATTTTGAAAAACTATTTTTCAAAAACAATTTTTATAAAGAAGTACTTTCAAAAGTATGATTTAAGGAAAGTATTTTCAAGAGAAAGGTATATTTTGGAAAGCATAACCCCAAGAGCCATATATCTTTCCTTCGGTTCTTTTATATTGAATCTTTCCTTTTTCGTTTCAGCATGTCTGAAGCATCTGAGATACCAGAGGGCTTTCATTTGCCCGGTTGATTTCGTCAATATCTTGAGGCTAGGGCTGCCGCCGCAGGTCCAGCAAATGATCCTCCTCCTCCTCCTCGTGTCGATAATTTCGCAAATATATGTAAGGACTTTACAGCAATGGGTGGAAAACCTTTTCATGGTACGGATACATTTGTTGAAGCTCGTAACTGGCTAAAGGAGGTGGAATAATTGTTTGGAATTTTTGAAATGGATGATGGAAGAAAAGTCCAGCTAGCTGCCTAGCTAATGAAGGATGAGGCCTCGTTTTGGTGGGAGGTCACTAATGGGGGACGTCCAGTCGATACATGGCTAGATTTTAGGCAGAGGTTTGAGGCGAAGTTTCTCTCACGGGCTAAAGAGAATCTATACATGGAAAGGTTTTTGTCACTGAAGCAAGGGAATCTATCGGTGAAAGAGTATGTAAACAAATTCAACCAATTGGCAAGGTTTGGCTTAGACTTGGTGAACACTCCAGAAAAGAAGGCTCTAAGATTTGTTAAGGGTTTAAATGAGCTGCTTCATGGGTTAGCTATGACCCACATTCCCATAGGGGCTACCTTTGAGAGGTTAGTTGACATGGCACTCATGCATGAAGAGGAGAAGGGCACCAACGCTAATAAGGCACCCGAGAAGAAAGGGGATCAAAAGAAGCTGCAACAGCAACAACAGAACAGGAAAGGTGGCAAAGGCAACAATTCTAAGGGGAAGAAGAAATGCTTTAGCTGTGGGACGCCCGGCCATCTAAGCAAAGATTGTAGGAAGAAAAATAAGACTGGTTGTTTCCACTGTGGCGTAGTGGGACATCTTATTAAGGACTGCCCAAAGAAAGGGCAGAGAGCAGGGTCTACCTCGGGAGGACAGGTGCAAGCTCTTATGGCACTAGGACAGGCAATGGGACAAGTTCAAGCTCTCGTGGTCCCACTGCTGCAAGAACGAGGTAGAGCAATTTCCGTTGAAAGTTTAGTTTTTCTGTTTGATCATCCTGTCCGTACTTTATTCGATTCTGGCGCATCGCATTCGTTTATCTCTACATTATTAGTTGAAACACTGCACCTTGATACTAGTCCAGTTACTGATCCCTTAGTAGTCTCAAATCCTATTGGTGGTTCGGCTCATCTTTCTATGATTTGTCGGGATTTGAGAGTGTTTATCTTGGGCGTTGAGTTTGAATGCAATGCCTTTGTTCTTGGCTTCATGGGCTACGGTTTGATTCTAGGTATGGATTGGCTAACTAGATATGGGGCCATCCTAGATTGTGAAAGAAGGGTAGTTAGATTGTTGACTCGTTCTGGAAAGCCCTTGATATTTCTTGTGACCCTAGAGGTCCAGTAATGCTTAGTTACCTAGAATCCCTTGACGCATCCGATGATGATTTACATTCTGTTCCCATAGTCCATGAATATGCTGATGTCTTTGATGAGGTGAGGGGTTTACCCCCAAAACGTGAAATCGACTTTCGAATATATCTAGTAGATAATGCAAAGCCGGTTGCATTACCAGTGCGCCACATGGCTCCAAGAGAGAGAATAGAACTCAGTAAGCAAGTGAAAGAATTGCTTGAGAAGGGGTTTATCGGACGTAGTATATCGGAGTGGGGTGCTCCAGTAGTATTTGCCACGAAGGCAGATGGGTCCCTTAGACTTTGTGTGGACTATAGAGAACTTAATAAGCTTACTAAGAAGAATAGACACCCACTATCGAGGATTAACGATCTCTTCGATCAGTTAGTTGGCGCCTCAGTGTTTTCCTAGTTGGACTTAGCCACGGGTTTCCATCAGTTGAGAGTGGCCGAGGATAGCATAGACAAGACTGCCTTTAGGACTCCAGACGGCTTCTTTGAGTGGCTTGTGATGCCCTTCGGTTTGACAAACGCCCCTGCATACTTTGTTGACTTGATGAGTAGGGGGTTTAGGGAGTACCTTAATAAATTCGTGGTAGTCTTTGTGGACGATATCTTGATCTTTTCTAAAAGCGAAGAAGAGCATGCCCTACATCTTAGGGAAGTGTTGGAGACTCTTCGAGCGCATAGCCTTAAAGCTAAATTTTATAAATGTCACTTTTGGAGGAAAGAAGCGCGATTCTTAGGGCACGTGGTTTCCAAGGAAGGGATAGCTGTGGATCCCGCGAAGATAGTGGCCATCCAAGATTGGAAGGTTTCTAAAAATGCGACCGAGGTGAGGAGTTTCTTAGGGTTGGCTGGCTACTATAGGAAGTTCATTAAAGACTTCGCAAAAATATCAGCTCCATTAACATGCTTGACGAAGAAGAACTTAGTTTCCACGTGGGACGTAGATTGTGATGATGCGTTCCAACGTTTAAAGAGAGCTTTGACCACAGCCCCAGTCTTAGTGTTGCCAGATGGGAGTAAGCCATTTACCGTTTATATCGATGCTTGTGGGACAGGACTAGGCGCAGTCTTAATGCAAGAGGGAAGGGTAATAGCCTATGGTGGAAGGCAATTAAGAGTACATGAGATAAATTACCCTACACATAACCTTGAGTTAGCCGCTATTGTCTTCGCGCTTAAGTCTTGGCGTCATTATCTTCTTGGCGAAAAATTCGAATTATTCACTGACCACAAATCGCTAAAATACTTATTCTCTCAGAAGGACTTGAACATAAGGCAGCAAAGGTGGATGGAATTCTTAGCATCCTACGACTTCGAGATAGCATATACCCCTGGCAAGGGTAACGTGGTGGCAGACGCCTTAAGTAGAAAAAGGTTATCCCTGAGTCCGTTGTTTGTTGAGCGGCGAAGCTTAGAGTTCATCTCTACGTTTGGCTTTAAACCTTCCGTTGACTTTGTACCCGGTTTGCTGACATCCTTAGAGGTCAGACCTACGCTTTTGGGACGGATTGGAGAGGCACAGCGAGACGACCCACAGTTGGTTGAGTTAGTAGAGAAGCTCAAAGGAGAGGAGTCATAGAGCCATCTCCGTAGGTGTACCCTAGATGATAAGGGTTAGTTACGTAGGGACGGTAGACTTTGTGTACCAAAAGACGATGACCTAAGGAAGGCCATTCTTGATGATGCACATCGTTCGAAGATGACCATCCATCCCGGCGCGGACAAGATGTACATGGACATGAGACGAGTTTACTTTTGGGCCGGTATGAAGAAGGACATGGCCGAGTATGTCGCTAGATGCTTGGTGTGCCAACAAGTAAAACAGAGCAAAAGAAGCCCGGTGGATTGCGACACCCATTGGAAGTCTCACAATGGAAGTGGGAAAGTGTTTGGATGGACTTTGTTTACGGATTACCAAGATCTAGGAAGGGTAATACGGGGATTTGGGTCGTGGTAGACAGACTTACTAAGAGCGCCCATTTCATTCCCGTGAAGAGTAAGAGGACTGCTCCATGGTTAGCCTCCGTATACATTAGAGAGATAGTTCGTTTGCACGGTGTTCCTTCTAGCATAGTGAGCGACCGCGATCCCATCTTCACTAGCGAATTTTGGAAAAGCTTACAAGAGGTAGTAGGGACTTAGTTATGTTTGAGCACCGCATATCATCCTCAGACGGACGTCCAAACCGAGAGGGTGAATCGTATTCTAGAGGACCTATTGAGGTTATGTGTCTTAGACTTCGGAGGTACATGGGAGTAACATCTTCCATGGTGGAGTTCGCATATAATAACAGCTTTCAGTCTAGCATTGGCATGGCACCGTTCGAGGCTCTTTATGGATGGCCGTGTCGTTCTCCTACATGTTGGTGAGAGTCTACAGACAAGATCTTGCTTGGACCCGATATGATTAGAGAGACTTCGGAAAAGATCGATTTGATTCAAAGGAGGATGAAGACGGCGCAAGATAGACAGAAATCTTATGCGGACAAGAGAAGGTCAGATCTTGAGTTTGAAGTTGGGGACATGGTTTTTGTCAAGGTGTCTCCATTACGAAACGTCGTTCGCTTTGGGTCCGTTAGGAAGTAGCACCAAGGTTCGTAGGGTCGTTTCCTATTAAGGAAAGGATTGGGCAGATGGCGTATAGAGTGGAGTTGCCCGAGAGACTTAGTGGTGTACACGACGTATTCCATGTATCACATTTGAGGAAGTGCTTGCACGAGACCGCAGAGGTGGTAGAGCCGAGGTTGCTTAGAGAGGTGGAGATCGAGCGTGATGCGACGATTCGACGAGCTCCTACGCGCATTCTTGGGTCGGTGATTAGGAAGTTAAGGAATTGAGAGGTCAAGCTAGTCAAAGTGCAATGGGGAGATGATGAGAGCGACGCTACTTGGGAGACAGAAGCGAATATGCGTTCATTATACCCTTTTCTTTTCGAGGGTATGTCTTTTAAATTCCTCCTTTATCGCTTACCTTGTACTTATCTTATCTTTAGTATGTCCTCTCGCTAGTATCTTTGACCTTTAGATATGATAGTCCTATGGTTTAAACATGTGTTTGAGACATGTTATGTATGATGGATGCAAGAGGATGCAAGTGTTTGCTCGTGGTTGCTCGTGGATGCATATACACACACTTTAGGCACTAGATCGGCTCAGTCACTTCATATTGCATATTGCATATAAATATGTGTACATATTTAAGTAATGGATGTATAATGGTTGTACCATCATATGAATGTTGCATTTTGGTGAATGGTTGTGCACACATGTAGAAATAATATGTATCGATAAGGTTCTTTCGCATACATAATGGACTCATGGCACTATCATGGTTTGCATTAAGGAGGTCAACTGAATCAGTAGATCGCCTGATTTTGCATTAGATAAGGAACATATATACACTTCTTGCATATGTTCATACAGCATTAGAAACTTTATAAGGACAATGGATGCCCGTATTTGATGGTTGAGTAGATGGTTGTTTGGATGGTAGGATATGCATTCTCCTTAACTTGGAGATTTCGGGGACGAAATCCTTTAAGGAGGGGAGAATGTAACACCCCGGATTTTTGAATAATCGAATTAACTAAAATAAAGAATAATTAATCTCAGACGTGAGAATTATGGGGATTGGGTTGCGCCATTGTGTTCATCTCAGAATTCTGGTTGAAATAGAGTCCGAGTTTGTGGGAAACGAGTACCGGATGAAGGAGTTATGTAATGACCCGAAAATCTGAACCAGTTTGAAAATTTTATTTTAAGAAATTTTGTTGGGTTTTTGAGTCAAAATTTAAAATTTCAAATTTTAAATAACTTTGAAGCAGTTGAAAATGACCATTTTGCAAACGATCTCGGAATCCGACGAAACCACTTTCATTGGATCCGGAATGTCATAATATGGCTAAGTTTCAATTTGTAGAATTTTTCGATTTGATATGTGAGCGTGGCGTAGGAAACTGTGTTTGGTCAAATACAGTTGAAATTGAACGACGTGAAAATAGCCATTTTTCAAAAGTGCTCAGAATTGAACGAAACGAATTTTGTTGCGATCGTATCGTCATAAGAAAGCCAAAATTAATTTTTCCGGATTTTTCTGAGTCCGTATGTGGCCTCAGGAAATTATGTACGTTCGAATTTAAATTAAACAATTTAATTTGAAAATAAAATAAAACCAGTCTGTAACTTCAGAATTGGACCATGGGGATAGCACCATCGCGTTCAGAAGGCATGAAAATGTTAAGATCGACAGTCGTTGAGCGCGAATCAGAGTCCATATGAGAGAATGGTAATTTCTCGGATAAATTAATTAATTAATTTATTAATTAATAATTAGAAAACCCTAAAATACATGTATAAATACGGACCGTATATTGCTACAGTCTTCTTCCTCTTCGTTCTTCTTACCGCCGCCGAACCCATTTACCATCAAAACTTTGACCATCGATTTCTCCTCCAATACTCAACGATATTTATCGTACCATATACCGTTTCGAAGAGGAATCCGAGATCTTCGATTTGGTACCACCCTCAACCCGAACCGTCGCCTGTGCCGCCGCCTGCGTCCCCCCGAACCGCCACCGTTGCGAGCTCCGCCGGGCCCGCCTGGGTCGACCGAAGTCGCCGCCTCCGACCGGCGAGCGTCCGCCCCTCCACCCCCTTCGACCTCCACCAATCGGATCCGAGAACCATCAACTACAACTCCTGCAAATTCGAATTTAAGTTTTGAACCAAAAACTGAGTTTCTACGGTATGTTTTATTTCAGATTTCGCTACGCTTTTAAGCGTGACAGAAACAGTTGTTAAAAGTCAGATTCAGTAAAACGTTGATAACTTATTCGTATGAATTCGGATTCTGAAATTTTCAGAACCAATAGGACCGTGACTACGAGTGGATGCTGCTGAAATCAATTGGAGCATTCTGAAAATTTAATTGGATTTATTATATTTATTATCCAATCAAGGTGAGAGATCTAAACCACAAAAATTTATTTTTGAATAAACAAATTGTTAAGTGTATATGTGGTTAGAAATTTGACATCACATTTTATTTGCCATGCTATAACGATGGATTTGATACCATTTTATTTGCCATTCATATTTTTATGTGAAATGTTTATGGCTTAGCTATATAAGTAGGGGAAAGATAAATTTTATCACAAATGAATTGACACCATTATATTTGTGATGTTATGACGTGGTAGAAATGGTCACCATAAATTGTTGGATGTTATGACACAAGAAATTGATACCATTTATTTTGCGATGTTATGACATGTGAAAATTGACGTTGTATGTAGCGTAGTGTTTTGACAGTAAGTTTTGGGAACAAATTGGCAATGTAATTTTAATTGACACTTTTGTCAATATTTAAAATTAAAACATGAGCACGTATGTTATTGACACTTTTGTCAATATTTAAAATTAAAACATGAGCACGTATGTTATTGACACTTTTGTCAATATTTAAAATTAAAACATGAGCACGTATGTTATTGACACTTTTGTCAATATTTAAAATTAAAACATGAGCACGTATGTTATTGACACTTTTGTCAATATTTAAAATTAAAACATGAGCACGTATGTTATTGACACTTTTGTCAATATTTAAAATTAAAACATGAGCACGTATGTTATTGACACTTTTGTCAATATTTAAAATTAAAACATGAGCACGTATGTTATTGACACTTTTGTCAATATTTAAAATTAAAACATGAGCACGTATGTTATTGACACTTTTGTCAATATTTAAAATTAAAACATGAGCACGTATGTTATTGACACTTTTGTCAATATTTAAAATTAAAACATGATAGGAACTTGCATTGCATAAAACGACATTTTGTCAAAATAGAAAAGTAAGAACTTGCATTGCATAAAACGACATTTTGTCAAAATAGAAAAGTAGAAACTTGCATTGCATAAAACGACATGTTGTCAAAATAAAAAAAGTAAGAACTTGCATTGCATAAAACGACATTTTGTCAAAATAGAAAAGTAAGAACTTGCATTGCATAGAATGACATTTTGTCAAAATAGAAAAGTAAGAACTTGCATTGCATAGAATGACATTTTGTCAAAATAGAAAAGTAAGAACTTGCATTGCATAAAACGACATTTTGTCAAAATAGAAAAGTAGAAACTTGCATTGCATAAAACGACATTTTGTCAAAATAGAAAAGTAAGAACTTGCATTGCATAAAACGACATTTTGTCAAAATAGAAAAGTAAGAACTTGCATTGCATAGAATGACATTTTGTCAAAATAGAAAAGTAGAAACTTGCTTTGCATAAAACGACATTTTGTCAAAATAGAAAAGTAAGAACTTGCATTGCATAGAATGACATTTTGTCAAAATAGAAAAAAAAAGGGAAATGAAACATAGGAGAAGATTTACATTATTTATGACGTATAAGGGTTACACCATAGAAAATGTCCATTGTTCAAAATGTAAAGGGGAAAAGTAAAAATCAAAATGGATGGAACGGCGACAAAGTCGCCTCTGACCTGAAGCGTCGTTAATTAAAGAAATTAATTATATTAAATAATTAAGGCAAGGACTTATTGTTATAAGACAACATAACGACATGAAATGTGTTTTTCTCTAAATTATGAACGCGAGATTGTTTGGGAAGTCCGGGTTCATCCCATTCCAAACGGTTTTACGATTTCAAGAATCAAAAGATGAAGACGGCGTATGAAGACCGTAAATCTTCCCTCGAATGGACAACGACCAAGACTCTGAATTGGGTAGCTCCCGATTTACGAGTCGGGGTAATTGGCCAAACGTACGCGTTGATTTCACGGGTTTGACCCTAGTTCAGACCTAGAGCATGGGTGTAAATGGAGGGTATGTCTGACACCGTATCCCATTAAATATCATGTCGTCGATTTTCGGCTAATGTAAAAATGTTGGTGGTAGAGAATTCATTCTCTACTTAACACCCGTTTATATGTTGGCAGACGGTCGATGGTACGGTATGGAATGGCGGTGTGGCGTGCTAAGATGAAATGATCAGGGTTTCTTGTTGAAAAGCAAAATTCTGTGGTATGGTATACACGACCTCACGAGCCTCACAAACCGGTAGAGTCTAAAAAGGGGGAAGGGAACGCAAGGAAAGTAGCACGTTTCTTTCTAGTTAGTAGTCATTTTACTTTTTGGAGGATGATGAAATGAGGCGCCTCGGATAGGTCCTATAGGACCGGGGAACGTGTGCTTAGGAATTGCCAATCCTCTAAGTTGTATGTGAGGACCAGCCCTGCAGGATCCAAGGGTTAACTGCGGGTAATCCTGAGACGTTGACTAGAGCGTCTCGAATCGGTAAGGAGTCCTCCCTAGCCTGGACTCATGATGGAAACCCAAATTTCCAATACGACCCCAACGGATTTGATTTGTATTACTAGTATCGGAGGCATAATATATGGTACCTATGCTTCCTAGGATTAATACATTGCTTTGAATTGTTTTTAAAAACATATACACCCTAATAATAATATTAGTTTCGTATTTGGCGTATTTAGCATGTTTAACCACCATAAGGTAAAACTCTATCCTCTTGGTGTGCGTTGCATTGTGTGATGGGACCTGAGTCTTATGGTGGTTTCATTTTTCAAAAGACATTGCGCTGTGTTACGTTTTATTTATTTGTACTGACATTGTAGTTATGCACGGCAATCCATTGGTACAACCCGTTCCGCATTAGCGGCATGGTTCTTGGATTTGCCTTAGTAGTATGAGTAATTTTAGTTAAGAACTCTCACACCAGTCCCACGACTGACCCATTGTTTGTTTCACCTTTTTGCAAACTTGGGTGCCCTCTCTTCTACACGGGCAGCCAAGTAGACAGGTTCTTTTTCTGCTTGGAGTTTCTTTGGAGCTACTTTTACCTTTTCGCTTGGAGTTGCTTTTGGTGAAGATAAGGTGATGGAGCTTTGAAGACCTATCTTTTCGTTTATCGCATTTTTCTTTCCTTTTATTTTCAGACTTATTTCCATTCCACGTTGTTTTATTTGGAGTTGGAACTTATGCAATTCTCTAAAAACCTGCTGTAATAATTTAGATTCTGTGACTGTGGATTTTCTATTGCTGATGACATTATATATCCGCTGCTATAATGTTGTTGTTATATGGATTTCCTGTGCTATGTTGTTTTCTGTGACTTGTTGTACTATATTTATGTTGTATTCCATATGATTTCTCCTTGCTTTCACCCGTGGAAGTTTGGGGGTTGTCACAAGTTATGAAAGAACGAAGATTGGTGGCCAAAAGTAGAGAAAAAAATAATGCACTGGCGCACTTGGGAAGTGTGCCAGTACAAATTAACACTGGCGCACCTGCCAAGTGCGCCCAGGCCGAGGCAGGAGCCTGCACCGCTTTCTGGTTCAGGCTGACCCATGTTGTTGACTCCTTTCTGACTCCTTGCTGAGTCATTAGGGCTGACTCATCACCCTATCATGATTGAATGGTTTTGATTAACCCTAAGATCACCCGACGGCTTAAATTAATTCATAACTCTATAAAAAGACCCATAGACTCAAACCCTAAATCAGAATTAAAATTGAAACTATGGCTGTCATGCTGTTGTCTTGAACCCTAGAGCAGCCGCCACCAAAATTAAGAGGAAGAACAGCAACCAAATCAGAACTATTCAACCCTAACAGCGAATCTTCATCAAAGGAGCGCTAATTCAACTCCAGAAATCAGAATTCAGAACTCAAGACTGCTTTTGAGTTGTGAGTTCGATAGTTTTAGCAAAATAATTAATAAATGAATTGGATTGAGTTATAATACGGATAATTTGGATATGATATGAATTGTTGATTGCATGTTGTAATTATGTGTAGAATTGTGTTGTAATTTCTATGATATTATGTTATGATACTATCATTTACGATGCAAAGTTATGATGCTATCACCTATGTTATAATCCTATGATTGGCTTATGTCTAGTTGAATCATCATGTTTCTTATGCTAGTTTGTTATATTGACTCATATGATAAATCATATGTAGGAAAGTTTAGATGTTGATTCAAACATGAACCATATACAAGTTTGGGTAGAATTATATGTGACCTTACATGGCTATGACACCTAGTTTATGTGAGAATTTAATTGAAAGTTAGGCTGTGACATATGCTAAATTATATATGATACTTTACATGTTAGATACTAGTTTACACCATTGTTGCGATGTATAGATCACATATGTAAGTTTATGAGTTGGATATAAATCATGTTATGTTATTACCTATGCAAGTTTACCCCTTTTAGATATAACATATGTTTTTTATGCAAGTTTGTGGCCATTATCTCATCAAGTTCACACCTTTAGATTTGGATCCATGACATATTTTGTTTATGCAAGTTGTAACTTTGGCCTATGCAAGTTTTAGATGTAGAACATCATTCATATATGCAAGTTCACCCCTATGTTAGATCTATGTTTTAATTATGTGTATATATTGTGATGTTTTCTTTTTTTTCATGAGTTAGACTATTCGAGTCTAACGTATATTTTACGTTCAACGAACAAACGTACAACGTGGGGGTAAAAGGGGATAATAATAAAAAGATTTAATTGGCATGAATGCCTTAAAAGGTATAAAATATAATTGTGGTGAAAATTGGTATGATTTTACATACCATAAATGGATGGACATAATTGAGTCAATTATGGACATCGTTAAATTTGGAATTGATTGATAATTTGAATAGGGAAAGTAATTCAAATTGGGGAATGATTAATTAGGAGTAATTAATCGTCTAAGGCACGAGGTTAGACTCTTTTGTGGTGTAAGACCGCCCGGACCCGCCCGACAAATCCAGCTGCCACAAATGCCAGTCTAATGTGAGAGGTCTTAGGCACAAACTAAATACGTAACAGTTGTAAAGACACGAGGTTAGGCTCATTCGTGGTGTAAGACTGCCCGGACCAGCCCGGCAAATCCAGTTGCCACAAATGTCAGTCTAATGTGAGAGGTATTTATGAGGTTACGGTCTTAATGAATTAAGAAACACTTAACCAGATAAGCATGTAGTGGGACATGAGGGGGTTAAGTGGGTGCCTTGGGTGGTATGTGGAATCTAGTGGGTGCCTTGGATGGCATGTGGAATTACTAATAGAAACCCTTAACCAAAATTGAAACATGAATAAGAAGTGGGGTTAAGTGGGAAATACTAGAGGGGACGATGCTTAGGTGGATAGCTTGTGTCAAGTCATGGGGGCCCATTTCAACCAGTAACCCATACGTATCTTTGTGGGCTCCACCCAAGTCGAGGACGGGACACGCATACTGGGCTTGACTGTAAGAGGCCAAACCGGGTTAGCGGTGGCAACGCAAGTCCAACGGGTTCATATGCGTGTGTGGACCCGGGCTGGTAGGTAAGACGTTGTTGCATCGTGTAGGTATAAGCCGTGCATTCTTGGTTGTATCGGGTTGCCACTTTGGGGAGTGATACACCCCACTGTGGGGCCAACACGGGTATCTACAAGTTAGGGAGCCGATCGCTTGGGGGTAGTGGGTACACCTAGTGGAGATAGGGGCAGACGACATCTATGAATGTAGCTAGGGGTGCACGAAACTACCAATATCATTATTAAGTCTGTAGGCGGGATCAACCTTAGGGTGACTAGTGGTGGTGCAGTATACTAGTGGTGGTGCAGTTTAGGAATTATCCCATAGTGTTCGTGTAGTTTAGTAATCATCCTATAGTGGTTTAGGTGTGCTTAACGATATCGTTGTTCATCTTGTTTCCTTATTTACTTTGCCATACTCAATGGTTCATGGTCATTTCCTTATTTTCCTACTTATGTCTTAACCTAGTTACTTTGTTGATTATATTGTTAGAATTATCGCACTCGCCAGACTTTATGTCTGACCCCCCTTTTTCCATCTCTTTCCTCCCCCCCTCCCCCCCCCCCCTCCCCCAAGTGCTCAGGTTGGAACTAGCACCAGTGGAGCTTGATTTTGGACTGCTTTTAGAAGATTTCTTGGACCGCTGAAGTAAAGTTCAGCTTCTCTTTAATTATGGCTATTTTAATGTTGGGGATTATGTCTTTCAGATTATGTACTTTGTTTTATCAAGATGGATATGATGTACTTGACTTTGGTTTATGGTTTTGATGATGTAACCAAACATATTTACCTTCTGCTGCAATAAATAAAGTTTTGAATTTTCAAGTACTGTTTTATATCTGTCTTGTTGTGATTTTCTGTTCTATACTTACTTAAAACGCTCCATTGAAGTTAATGAATTCCCTTTGTGCGTAACAGTAATGGATATGGGGTGTCATAGAATGCAAGCACATTGTCGGAGCAGAGGCAAGCTAGCAGCAGCCGGCGGCCTTAAACCCTGACTCCTCGTCCGAAGATGGTTATGGGTCATCACCTCCCCTTCACCATGGAGCAAACCGCAAGAATCAACAACAAGCAGATTAGAATGAGAAACACCGCATTAAACAGCTTCGACCAGAAAACTCATCAATGGTGCAACCGGAGAATGGCCACCAGGGCCCACAAACGTTAAAATCTGGTCAAACGCGGCGGTGAAACCCTCCGTTGATCAAAGAAAGCAAAATCGAATCACTAACCTGCGACCCCCAAAGATGGAAGTCGCCACCGCCCCTTCTACCAGAGAAAAAAGGAGGCGTCGCAAGATATCCAGAGAAACGGGGAGTCAATTCCAAGAATTTATTAGGAACAATCACCAGTTGGTGCCGATTTAGAGTCACGAATGACTCCAATGTCGCAACCTGAACCACGATGGAGCATAAGCCGAGGCAATCTCAACTGAAATAGAAGCAAAGCATAACGAAGAAAGCGACGCCACGATTGTCTCAATATCGGGACAAGGACGAAGAAACTCCCCAGAAAGTTCATAGCCGAAAACATCAGCAATTGCAAGAAACCCTAATTTCTCAAAAAAGAGAAACATCTCAAAAACAGTTAACCTCGCTAAGGAGGTAAAGAGAAAACCAGCTGAGAAGTGGAAGACAGGCAAAGTGATTCGAGCAATAGAGCAGACAGAGAGGAGCAGAAATCAGGAGAAAATTATGTCGAGAGTCGGCCACTAAAATAGCCGTTACTGAAAATTTTGATCGATTATGTAATTTATGCCCAATTGAAGATGGAAATTAGTGTAAATTGTAACCTCTGTTTGAGATGCTGGTAATAGTAGATTTTTTTTAATCAATGTCCGTCTCATAATACACAAGCATCACACATATTTTATTGCATATCATATCTAAAGGAGATACACACAATTCCAGACATATGGTAGTACACTAGTAGTACAGTAATAACAGTAGAATCTTACAGACGCTAAAAATAACAAACCAGCAAAGGAAAAGAAATAACACGTACTAGTTCATCTTCACAACACCGTTTAACTGTTCAACTATCCGCTGTGATAGATCTCGATTATGGATCGTAAACCAAGCGCAGGTATGATCTTATACTCATTGAACCCAGCCTCCATGAACAGCTTCTTCCATTCTTCTTCAGTTCTCTGCTTTCCGGTAGTATGAACCATCATATGAATATCAAAATGAAGCTGCGTTTCAGCATGCTTCGGATGCACAGCATCCGATATGTCCATCACCTTGTCAATAATGATCGCTTTTCCTCCTTTCTCCTTGCTAGGTATTGCCTTCTTGCATTGTTTCAGCAGTTTCACGCACGCTTCATCATTCCATCCATGCAACACCCACTGCGTTAATATATATATAAAACTCTCTATGTTAATTAACATGTATTATGTATATTTATACATATTTATGTATTGTATACATGTATTACGTACCTTCATGATGAGTGCATCAGCAGGTGGAATGTACTCAAACATATCCCCAGCTACATACTCTACTTTATCACTCTTCTCCATAGCATTGATCATCTGAGGCAAGTCCAGAACCTTACACTTCATTTCGGGCATTGCTTCTTTGATCGCCAAAGCCAAAGTTCCGGTGCCACCTGCAACCTCAACCAAGCTCTTTACTCCACCAAACAACTCCCTACAGTCATCCAGAACAACTTTTATGATGGCACCAGAATCGCTTCCTAGTCCCTCCCAGAATTTTTTACCAAACTCAGGCCATTTTCCGGTAGCTTCCCATATGAATGTTTTATGATACAATTCAAAGGCAGTGGAAGGCTCTTCGCTTTTGAACCATTCGGTGAGCTTTTGCCATGGATCCAGCAACTTTTCATCTAACATTAGCTCGATGAATGGAGTGATTGAGGCACCCTTTTCTTTTATCAGAGGGATCGAGTTTTTGGTGAGGATGTAAACGTCTTCTTTGGGGTCATTGCTTACTTGTTTGAAGAAGCCGTTATGTACTAAAAGGCGCATGAAGCGCTGAAAGTTTTCGTATCTTTTGGTTGGTATTTGAAGGGTTTTGCAAAGTTGGGAGAGAGGGATGGGCTTGCCGTAGTTGTTTACAGCGTCAGGGATACGGAGTTCGAGTGCACATTTAAGAGAGAGGGAGTTGATGAAGCTGAATATGTGACTCCATAGGTGATTCTGTGCTTCTAGCAAGTCTTTTGAAGACAGTACTTTTTCTTCAGAACCTGCCATATCTGATTTTCGTAGTTCAGTGCAAAGGTTTACTTCAAATCGTGTAGAAAAATGAGAAATGGGTTGGGTTTTTTTATAAGAGCTGCAGGGGTGCGTAACAATCTACTTAGCACATAAAATAAAATAGATAAGGATCGATTAAGAAAATGGTTAAAAGATGCTTCTCGATATACTCCGCACAGTCAATCATCAAACCGATTACTATTAAGTAAATTTAAGTAGGTAGGTTGATGCCTTATCAGGAGTTCTGTGCATATGGTTTCTCGCAGTCAATAATGTCCCCCAAACAGACATCAAAACCGGTTGAAAATACAATGCATAAAATGAAATTTGCAATACAACTCAAAATATATTACGCTTATATACACATTAGAGCTCATATATACATTATACTTAGGGTCTAGAGAGTATAATTTTGTTAATCGATAATAAATGAATGGGAGTAAATACATGATAGAGGACCCAGAAGAGGGGACAGAGCAATTGGTTTCCGAAAACTGGACTGGACGTATCAATGTTCTACGGCAGTGAATGCCTGGCTTTCACCGAAATCACTCTCCAAATAAATGCATTAAACCTGTAATCGGATCCGAACATGTATTAAAGTAACACGTAGAAACAAGCACGGTTGCCTGAAAACTACTATGCCCACGGATCATTCCATTATAGACTGCTAAGGAAAAATAGGTCCATCATATGAAAATACAAATAAAGTTATGTGTGCAACAATATTTGTGCAAATGTTAGAAGTTGCTCTACTGAACCTGTTGTGAGATTCTAATTCACGCATGTCATACCCAAAAATTTAGCTTCCTAATTAATTATGAGCAATGCTAGAATCCGAATTCTTTTTTGTTACACCGCAAACAGTGCATTTTAGCTTTGCATTTTCAAATGGAAATTCAAGGAGAGCCATGCGTTTTACTCTTTTTCGTAGTTTAAAAAAAAAAAAAAAAAAATCGAATACAGTAGAATTGTTGATCAATTATAAAAACTAGTTAACTAAAAATTAATAGCTATGCCAAGAAAAACAGAGAGGTGGAGGATAATCAGATTTCCAGAACCCAATAACTTGTGAAAATTGTTCGTCAGAATATACCAAATCAAAGTTAAATACTATATTGAAGTAGATATTTTCTAGTCAAAAATTGGAAGAAAAAAAAACTCTAAACAAACTATCTTACTTATTTCTGTATAAGTACATAAGCATTAATCATTATAATCAAGCAAATAAAATGATAAAAATATATCTATTTTTTAATCTAGAAACACTGCATGAGAATACGATTATTTCAAAGACCGAGAGATGTTTGCGGTCATTGGAAGTCGTCGGAACACTGTTCACGGATTCAGATAGATCCAACTGACACTTACCAACGATTTATAGTCTTGAAAACTATTTGAAGTAAATGATCTAAAAGTCGTTGGAAACCATTGCTGGTCGTTGGAAATACAAGTTATTTCCTTTTTATAACAAAAATTCTATTACCTTCCAGCCGCACCATTTCAATTTCCAATTCATTTCACGCATACATACACATACATAACAATAACAATATAATATCCAACATAAATCAAATCAACACCAATATATACAAAATAAACCATCCAAACATCAGGAACTAACTCATCAACCTCACATGTCAACAAATTAACCAAGTACATACCATCAAAATGCATCTAAAATATCATCATCACCAACTCCAAACCAATATATACAACATCAAACACAATCCTCACCATCTACAAGTTAATATATACATCATGCAAACACAAACAAAAAAATATATATATCTCAAGCTTCTTCGTCGCCTCGAAAGCACCAGACGACGAAGGAAAAAACCATGCTGCTGCACATATTTCGCTAACTTTTGATTCAACTGCTTCATTTGTATAGCACGGAAACGATTCTCCTCCTGCAGCTACTCAACCATTGCTTTAAGCTCGTTTATTTCATCTTTGTCCTCGGCTTTTGTTGGGGATTATGCGGTTTGAGACTATTAGATGATGATGAATGTCGTACTCTATACTTTAAGGATCTATTTGACAGATTCTTTCAGACAATAGTTCAACCCATCAGGTAAAAAGGGTTATCGAACTATCGACTTTCAGGATTCAATAAAGCATTGAAACAGCGAAATCGAATTCAAAGTTTGTACGACTTTGATTCGATCAAGAACACCATGGTTTTATATTTCTGATGATGCAAGAATCAAAGAGAAAGAATTAGGAGAAATAATCGGTTTTGCAACGTTTTAAAGATGTTGCAAATTCGAGTATTTGCAGCAGTTTTCTGCGTAAGTAGTGGCACTGCGAAACCCGAGAGGAAGAAGAAGAAAATTGAAGTTTTTTTTTTGAAATGCTTCTGGGTGTGGCTATTTATAGCCATCGAATGGAAGCGATGGTTTGCAGGCGCTGCGACTGTTTGGATGGTCGCATCCCTTCGTTTAAATTCGAAATGTGATGCCTCTTCATTCGTAACATTCAGAAGCGTTGCAATTCAAACCGTCCCGCCTTTCAACGCTTCAGAAAAATCCCGCCTCCATTTAAATCTCATTCAGATTCATGGGCTGAAATTCGACCCGAGACTCGCACCCGCACCTGTACCCGACCCGGTTCGGTTCGGTCGGACGGACGGCGGCGACGGCGTGTGTTGAGACGGCCGGGAATTTCGCTCGATCCGAATTAGTCGTTAAACCGATCTAGACCGTTTCAAACCCCTGATCGTTTTGAGAACAGGACAAATCAGAACGCAGACGGAAGAACATTTCATTGTTATTACAACAATTCCATCAGAATACAAGAATATACAGAGTATAAATGAATAAATTACATTCGATAAATATCAGAGATTGCAATAAATTACATAGCAGCAGAAAAATAATACAAAGCACAACTGAAGGTGATATACGGATACAGAGCTTTCCGGATATCATTCCAGTTGTAAACCAGGATCCTGTGAATATAAATCTGCAAAACCAAAACTACTAGCTGCCCGTGTCGAAAATAAGGGCACCCAAAGTTTAGGTTAAAACAATAAACTCCAGGTCAGTCATGTGTCTGGTGTGAGAACTAAAATGGGTATTTAAAACTTTACTTTAAAAGAGAGTGATTCAAGGGACCACGCCGTATAACACGGAACGGGTTTCCTCCCAAGAATACTAGTGCATAGAATAAACAGCGCAATGCTTTTTCGAAAAATGAAGCTATTATAAGACCCAGGTCCCATCACACAATGCAACGCAAGCCGGAGGATAGGGTTTTCCCTTATAATAGCCAAACATGCTTGATACGTTTAAAACAAATCATTTGATACTAAAATAAGTGTATAGTGTCAAAACAATTTCAATCATAAATATCAATCCTAGGTGGCATGGGTACCATCTATCATGTCGCCATACTAGGCTCTACAAATAAAACCGAAATATCTCGTATTGGAGATTGGATTTCCGTCATGAGTCGAGGCAAGGGGCAAGCTCCTCTCCACGTCGAGACATTCTAGCAAATGCTCAGGACTACACACTCTGGGCAGCCACTTGGATCGGTTGGGCCGGTCCTCTCTTACGTTTGAGGATTAATTATGCTTGAACACACGTTTCCCGGTCCTTACAGACCTAAAATCGAGGCGCCTCATCCAACAACCCCAAAGTTGAAAAGTATATAAATGTCAGGGCTGGTAAGTCACTGACACCACCAAAGCTAGAAAGAAACGTCGTGCTCTCCCAACGGTCCGTATCCCGTTTTTAACTCATACCGAGGTGTGAGGCTCGCGAATCCAAGCTTTACACAAAGCTGCCACGTAGGCCATGCTTTAATCATCAACCACAAGACTTTGCTTTCCAACAGAAGCCTTGATCCATGCAACTCAGCGTGCCACACAGGCAATTCATGCCATGTGATTGATATCTATCGATATATAACCTCTAAGCTCGTACGTCTCAGAGAAGGGCGTTAAGCAAGAGAATAAATTCTCCGCCGCCAAACAGATATATATTTAACAGAAATCAATCAACACAGAATAAAATCCAATGTCAGACACATAATCCATTTACAAGTTTGTTCTGGGTCTGAACGAAACCGGAGGCACTTTCCTCGCATATCCATCGACCTTCAAGTACGTCTGGACGACCACTAACTGATTCCCTCATCTTGGGTGTACAGCCCATTCAAGATCATCAGTAATCACCCAAACAATGTGAAGACTTCCGGTCTTCAACCACCGTCTTCATCTTCGACATATCGTCGAATCGGTTATTCAGAATGGGTATAAACCCGGCCTTTCCGAACAACCCGCGTATATTAAAAACAAATGTTACACAACCACAACATACGCCTCATTCCAATTCATTAGTCACTAACCGTAAATCAGAAAGAGAGCAATTCCCCAAATAATAACCGCGAAGGCCGAAACCAACATCAGATCAATACCCCGGAAACCATTCTTCTTAACTAACCTACAGCTAGTTTCTAAATCTCAATTCTTAGGGAAAGGTTCCCATTAATTTTATCCAAGATAAATTCTTTAAAATTTATTCTTTAATCTTCCATTGGATGTCGTATCAAACCAAATTATGGTTTTTCCAAACTAGTCGAGATTAGCGAACCACACCGAAGTAATTATTTATTTTATTTCCCAATCCCAACCTATTCATCCCATGAAGCAAAACTGGTAATACTCCATATTTAACACCACAGTGTTGTCGGTAAAATTAATTACCATTCCACGTTCAAATCTAATTAAAGATTTAACTATCGCTTTGGAGCAAAACTGGTGATACTCCATTCTCGCTCATTTTCCAAATTTGATCATTTAAATTATCAATTCGCATTTCAATCTAATTGCAGATTCCTTAAAACTCCTTTTTCTGGGATAAAGAACTAATGTCACTTAAAACACAGTTCACGATAAACCCAAATCACATTCTATTTATTATCGGGTTAAAGAACAAGTGTTATTTAAAACACCCTTCACGTTAAACCCACTAATCAATTCTATTTAAAACCCATTTCAAATCCAATTTATTTATTTAAAAATAAATGGATTTTAATTTTAGTTCAAAACTAGTTCATTTCGATAAAAATCTATTTTTATCTTTTCAAACATTGAGTTTTTCATCCCAATTTTTCCCAAATCATTTCTTATGATTTTACACAAATTATTACATTTTTAATAATTTTATCAAGGCCCGTACAGTCGATTTCCATCACCGGCCATCGAACTGCACTTACAGCGACCTTTTCCAAATTTGATTTGGACGTATCTCCAAATCCAACCGTTAGATTTCTAATTTCTAATATTCGTTAGAAAGCTCTTTACGATACGAACTCAACGGTTCCGGATTTAGGAGAATCCGACAGTCGGATCTCCCGTAATATCCGTTCGAAGTCAATGGTCGAAATTCGCGAACTGCCGCGGCGCGTTCTATTCAGGCCATTATATTATATATATAATATATATTTCGTCGATTACTATTTAAAACGAATTTTATAAATAGGTTTAAATTCGTTTCAAAAACATTCCAACTTCCATTTCCAATTCAATTCAAATCTCAATTCATTCTATATTCAATCCAATTCGAAATTGTTATATATTCAATTCAATTCGAAATTGGTTTTCTATTCAATTCAATTCTATAAAAACGAATATAATCGATACAAATATCGTTCGCGTCAAAATAGCGCATCTGTAATCAACACGGCTTTATATATTTCAATAATTCTGTTATTTTATTCAACAAATGAATCTATATTTTCGTCAACACAGGACTAATCTCAGCGAATGAGTACTGTCCACGTGTGACTATTTTTGTTATTTATAATATATTTTGTAAAAACTATGGTATCTATCGTTTAATTTCAAATCAGACTCCAACTGTAAATTAGCAAGAGAGCGATTCCCTGAATATTAACCCCGAAGGCCGAATCCAACATCTGGTCAATATCCAGGAGACCACTCATCTCATCTATTTTCCAGTTAATCTCTAATTTTATATATGATAAAGATGTAAATTTTATTGTTAAAATATTTCGTTCAACACATGACTAATCTCAACGGATGAGTACGGTCAACACATGAACCTTTATTTTATAATATTCTTTATTTTCTAAATTGGAATGAGGCCCAATTAATTACCATATAAAGTTAACTATATGGATTCCATACAACACATGTATATAATTGCAACCATAAATAATCAACCATCATCCAAAGTGCACTACACTGTATAACCATTAAATATAGATATCTAACGCTTATAACAGCCTGTCAATCAATCGATCGACATACAACTAATTATTGGGATTAGTGTATGCCGTATTTTATCCCAATACCCGTGTGGGGTTTCAAACAATCAAACACAGATTTTATTTGTGCAGTTGAGCGATGTGTAAAATTTATCGACCCATTCAATATCAGTCAAATCAGTGTATATAAACAAATCGGCCGATTTGTTTATAAATATTTATTTATTCACTTTCACGTTAAAAATTATATTTTTAACGATAAAATATTTTTAACTATATAAATATTTTATTTCCTTTCAACACATGAATATGTTTCATTATCTATTTCACATCAATTTCACAAACAATTTTCACAACACATCAATCAAACAAACAAGCCATCCATGGTCTGTGGATGACGGGTGTCGGGTGCTACTAAACATCGTCTACATCCTAGTGTGTGTGTATATATATATATATATATATACCTAGATAAAGGAATTTTAAAAGGTGAGAAGTTCTCACCGATAGCTATCCCAACTCCACGACACTTCTATTGTAGAAAATCTTGTCGTTCTTTTTGCCACTTTCGTTGCTCGTAGCCACTACATATATAAAAATCACATTTTTACTTCGCTATTCAATATATAAAAATCGAATTTTTACTTTGCTATTCAATATATAAAAATTGAATTTTTAATTTGCTATTCAATATATATAAAAATCGAATTTATACTTTGCTATTCAATATATAAAAATCGAATTTTTACTTTGCTATTCAATATATAAAAATATAATTTTTACTTTGCTATTCAATATATATAAAAATCGAATTTTTTCTACACTACTATATAGATAAAAATTCTATTTTTACAACGCTACTATATAGATAAAAATTCTATTTTTACAACGTTACTATATATAAAGATTTCGCCTTTTCAAATTTCAAAAATCCAATCTTTTCTATTTTAAAAATCTAATCTTTTCTATTTTAAAAATCCAATATTTTCTATTTTAAAAATCTAATCTTTTCTATTTTAAAAATCTAATCTTTTCTATTTTAAAAATCTAATCTTTTCTTCGCTACTTATATAAAGATCATATTTTTATATCCTCTATTATATAAAAATCATGTTTTTCTATGCCATACGAATATATATAAATCATATTTTTATTTACTTTAAAAATCCTAACTTCATACTTTTCTCTAAATACTTTCTATGCTTTTATAATTACGTAAAATCAGCTTTTATCACTAAAAATAATATTTTTATTTATCATTATCTAAATTAACAACTGAAAATGAAAATCGAATTGGGATTTACTTACATCGATTTGAAGAAACGGGGTTTTCGGGCTTTGAATGAAGAAAAAGAGGAGATAGAATCGGCACCGGGGCCAGAGGTAGTCGGGTCTTCACGTTGAAGAGAAAGGGGGGTTTGGTGGTGGTCGGCGCCACCAGGGCGCGGCAGGGGGTTGCGGGTTGGTCAGGGAGGGGAGGGGAGCGGCGGTCACTGGGATGGTGGGCTAGGTCAACTCAAGGGGGGGTCTCGAGGTAGCGCGTCGGAGTTGGACGGGGGAGGGGCCTCGGCGAGGTCAGCGCGGCCAAGGGGGTGGGAAGCGGTCGTGGGTGGCGATGGCGAAGGGTGGAGGCGGCGGGAGGAATCGAACGGTGTTTTTTTATTTATTTCTGATTCGAAGAAAACGGGGGGGGGGGGCAGAGGAATATGGAGAGGAGTGAGGGAGAGTTTAATTTATTTAATTATTTTATTTACAAAAAGTTGACTTTTTATTTCGACCTCGAAACGAGACCCACCGCCTGTCGTCCATAGCTAATTACCCCCATTCCGAACACAATGGGATATGTATCGTAAGCTGATTCGGCTGTTGCAATCAGTTTTCGTCAAAATCAACATATAACTCTATATATTGAATTTGAACGCGCATTTCAATTTACCGGGGTCACATACTAACTCTAAAAATTCCCGGAAAATATTTTCTAGCTTCGTATTGACGATACGGTCCTAACGCAACTAATTTCGTCGAATTCTGAGATCGTTTGAAAAATGACCATTTTCCAGTCGATTAAAATCAACTAAAACTGGTCAAACGCGTTTTCCTTTGCCACGCTCACATATTGATTCTAAAAATTATGAAATTTGGAATCTAGCAATAATTTGACACTGCGGATCCAACAAAAGTGGTTTCGTCGAAATCCGAGGTGGTTTGCAAAATTCCCATTTTTAAAGGCCTGAATTCCATAGCGACTATTCAGAATTTTCAACTGGACATATCTTTTGATTCCCGCTATGAAATTTCAATTTTTCAGATTCGTTGGAAAGATATCCTCAAAAAGATCCTATGATTTTTGGTTTCACTAAATCCGGATTGTTTTGCACCCGGTACATTCAATTGAAGTTTGAAATCGAATTATCGAACTACCGCGCCATTTTCAATTCTATTTATAATTGAAAATAATTATTTATATTCTAACGACGACATATATAATATATACGCTCTAAATATATTCAAAATAAATTTTCGTCGATATTATTTAAAAATAATCTATTTTAGATATTCTAAATTCATTAAAATTGCCGAAATAAAAAAAATTAAACTAGCTCGCATTTTCGGGTTATTACAAACTCCCCCACTTAAAACATTTCGTCCCCGAAAAGGAACGAAGCCAAAAGTGGTTTGATTAATCAACTCTACGTTCGATCTGGCTTCCATTCTCCAAATTTTCAATTTCTGAGAATTTTCAAATTTTCAAAAATTTGGCTAACACCCTAAATTTTTGAAAAATTTCGCCATAACCTCCCCTGCACCGGGAGCCACGGGAAAATCCCAAAATTTCCATATAGGCCTTCTGATCTCAAAAAGAAAAAGAAAAAGCCAAGCGGCTATCCAATCGGCTCATAAAATCATCATCACCCAAACAAAATAGTAAATTATAGTAAACATGTACCTATTTGTCGGGCAAACAAATTTTATTCTCTGCTCTAGCCTCCTTGCTATGACCTGTTCAATGTAAGTACATGTATATGCAAGCAAATGCGACCAATTTTCAATATAATTCAATATTTGATTCAATTAGGCTAAATGGTTCAAAATTATCAAACAAATAAACAAATAACACGAACATCAATCAATTAGTGGATTACCATTTCAAATTCATAATTTTGATACATATACAGAAAATCATGTTTTTGATGCCAAATCACAACAATAAATCTATCTATATAAGTTTTGGTTCTCACACCAGTCTATTGGAAATATATAGATATCACACTTTCGAAACACGAACATAAATACTGATGATGTCATGACAATTATCAGTACCATCTCCGGGCAACTAGAATGTGATTTTATATCTATCCAGTATATTAAAACTTCGAATATACGTTCATGACGCGTATATGCAAAATCTTTATATATTGGATTGCCCAAATTCAATACAAATAAAATATTCAAATACGTATAAAATGGTTTAAATTTTAAAAAAAAATTGTTTTCATTTGAAAAATATACTCTTCACACTCGTTCTAGGATACTACTGATCCTATCTCTAACGAGTCATTCTAATTGGATATTACTAATCCAATATCTGATGAATTCTTTCGTATGGTTCTAATGTGTCTTGTTCTCGAGCTCTGTAAACCAAAGCTCTGATACCAAATGAGACGACCGAGAATTTCGCTCGATCCGAATAAGTTGTTAAACCGATCTAGACCGTTCGAAACCCCAGATCGTTTTGAGAACAGGACAAATCAGAACGCAGACGGAAGAACATTTCATTGTTATTACAACAATTCCATCAGAATACAAGAATATACAGAGTATAAATGAATAAATTACATTCGATAAATATCAGAGATTACAATAAATTACATAGCAGTGGAATAATAATACAAAGCACAACTGAAGGTGATATACGGATACAGAGCTTTCCGGATATCATTCCAGCTGTAAACCAGGATCCTGTGAATATAAATATGCAAAACCAAAACTACTAGCTGCCCGTGTCGAAAATAAGGGCACCCAGAGTTTAGGTTAAAACAATAAACTCCAGGTCAGTCATGTGACTGGTGTGAGAACTAAAACGGGTATTTAAAACTTTACTTTAAAAGAGAGTGATTCAAGGGACCACGCCGTATAACACGGAACGGGTTTCCTCCCAAGAATACTAGTGCATAGAATAAACAGCGCAATGCTTTTTCGAAAAATAAAGCTATTATAAGACCCAGGTCCCATCACACAATGCAACGCAAGCCGGAGGATAGGGTTTTCCCTTATAATAGCCAAACATGCTTGATACGTTTAAAACAAATCATTTGATACTAAAATAAGTGTATAGTGTCAAAACAATTTCAATCATAAATATCAATCCTAGGCGGCATGGGTACCATCTATCATGTCGCCATACTAGGCTCTACAAATAAAACCGAAATATCTCGTATTGGAGATTGGATTTCCGTCATGAGTCGAGGCAAGGGGCAAGCTCCTCTCCGCTTCGAGACATTCTAGCAAATGATCAGGACTACACACTCTGGGCAGCCACTTGGATCGGTTGGGCCGGTCCTCTCTTACGTTTGAGGATTAATTATGCCTGAACACACGTTTCCCGGTCCTTACAGACCTAAAATCGAGGCGCATCATCAAACAACCACAAAGGTGAAAAGTATATAAATGTCAGGGCTGGTAAGTCACTGACACCACCAAAGCTAGAAAGAAACGTCGTGCTCTCCCAACGGTCCGTATCCCGTTTTTAACTCATACCGAGGTGTGAGGCTCGCGAATCCACGCTATACACAAAGCTGCCACGTAGGCCGTGCTTTGATCATCAACCACAAGACTTTGCTTTTCAACAGAAGCCTTGATCCATGCAACTCAACGTGCCACACAGGCAATTCATGCCATGCGATTGATATCTATCGATATATAACCTCTAAGCTCGTACGTTTCAGAGAAGGGCGTTAAGCAAGAGAATAAATTCTCCGTCGTCAAACAGATATATATTTAACAGAAATCAATCAACACAGAATAAAATCCAATGTCAGACACACAATCCATTTACAAGTTCGTTCTGGGTCTGAACGAAACCGAAGGCACTTTCCTCGCATATCCATCGATCTCCAAGTACGTCTGGACGACCACTAACTGATTCCCTCATCTTGGGTGTACAGCCCAATCAAGATCATCAGTAATCACCCAAACGATGTGAAGACTTCCGGTCTTCAACCACCGTCTTCATCTTCGACATATCGTCGAATCGGTTATTCAGAATGGGTATAAACTCGGCCTTTCCGAACAACCCGCGTATATTAAAAACAAATGTTACACAAACACAACATACGCCTCATTCCAATTCATTAGTCACTAACCGTAAATCAGAAAGAGAGCAATTCCCCAAATATTAACCCCGAAGGACGAAACCAACATCAGATCAATACCCAGGAAACCATTCTTCTTAACTAACCTACAGCTAGTTTCTAAATATCAATTCTTAGGGAAAGGTTCCCATTAATTTTATCTAAGATAAATTCTTTAAAATTTATTCTTTAATCTTCCATTGGATGTCGTATCAAACCAAATTATGGTTTTTCCAAACTAGTCGAGATTAGCGAACCACACCGAAGTAATTATTTATTTTATTTCCCAATCCCAACCTATTCATCCCATGAAGCAAAACTGGTAAAACTCCATATTTAACACCACAATGTTGTTGGTAAAATTAATTACCATTCCACATTCAAATCTAATTAAAGATTTAACTATCGCTTTGGAGCAAAACTGGTGATACTCCATTCTCGCTCATTTTCCAAATTTGATCATTTAAATTATCAATTCGCATTTCAATCTAATTGCAGATTCCTTAAAACTCCTTTTTCTGGGTTAAAGAACTAATGTCATTTAAAACACAGTTCACGATAAACCCAAATCACATTCTATTTATTATCGGGTTAAAGAACAAGTGTTATTTAAAACACCCTTCACGATAAACCCACTAATCAATTCTATTTAAAACCCATTTCAAATCCAATTTATTTATTTAAAAATAAATGGATTTTAATTTTATTTCAAAACTAGTTCATTTCGATAAAAATCTATTTTTATCTTTTCAAACATTGAGTTTTTCATCCCAATTTTTCCTAAATCATTTCTTATGATTTTACACAAATTATTACTACTTTTAATAATTCTGTCAAGGCCCGTACAGTTGATTTCCATCACCGGCCATCGAACTGCACTTATAGCGACCTTTTCCAAATTTGATTTGGACGTATCTCCAAATCCAACCGTTAGATTTCTAATTTCTAATATTCGTTAGAAAGCTCTTTACGATACGAACCCAACGGTTCCGGTTTTAGGAGAATCCGACAGTCGGATCTCCCATAATATCCGTCCGAAGTTAATGGTTGAAATTCGTGAACTGCCGCGGCGCGGCGCGTTCTATTCAGGCCATTATATTATATATATATTATATATATTTCGTCGATTACTATTTAAGACGAATTTTATAAATAGGTTTAAATTCGTTTCAAAAACGTTCCAACTTCCATTTCCAATTCAATTCAAATCTCAATTCATTCTATATTCAATCCAATTCGAAATTGTTATATATTTAATTCAATTCGAAATTGGTTTTCTATTCAATTCAATTCTATAAAAACGAATATAATCGATACAAATATCGTTCGCGTCAAAATAGTGCATCTGTAATCAACACGGCTTTATATATTTCAATAATTCCGTTATTCTATTCAACAAATGAATCTATATTTTCGTCAACACATGACTAATCTCAGCGAATGAGTACTGTCCACGTGTGACTATTTTTGTTATTTATAATATATTTTGTAAAAACTATGCTATCTATCGTTTAATTTCAAATCAGACTCCAACTGTAAATTAGCAAGAGAGCGATTCCCTGAATATTAACCCCGAAGGCCGAAACCAACATCTGATTAATATCCAGGAAACCACTCATCTCATCTATTTTCCAGTTAATCTCTAATTTTATATATGATAAAGATGTAAATTTTATTGTTAAAATATTTCGTTCAACACATGACTAATCTCAACGGATGAGTACGGTCAACACATGAACCTTTATTTTATAATATTCTTTATTTTCTAAATTGGAATGAGGCCAAATCAATTACCATATAAAGTTAACTATATGGATTCCATACAACACATGTATATAATAGCAACGATAAATAATCAACCATCATCTAAAGTGCACTACAATGTATAAGCATTAAATATAGATATCTAACGCTTACAACAGCCTGTCAATCAATCGATCGACATACAACTAATTATTGGGATTAGTGTATGCCGTATTTTATCCCAATACCCGTGTGGGGTTTCAAACAATCAAACACAGATTTTATTTGTGTAGTTGGGCGATGTGTAAAATTTATCGACCCATTCAATATCAGTCAAATCAGTGTATATAAACAAATCGGCCGATTTGTTTATAAATATTTATTTATTCACTTTCACGTTAAAAAATATATTTTTAACGATAAAATATTTTTAACTATATAAATATTTTATTTCCTTTCAACACATGAATATATTTCATTATCTATTTCACATCAATTTTCACAACACATCAATCAAACAAACAAGCCATCCATGGTCTGTGGATGACGGGTGTCGGGTGCTACTAAACACCGTCTACATCCTAGTATATATATATATATAACTAGAGAAAGGAAATTTAAAAGGTGAGAAGTTCTCACTGATAGCTATCCCAACTCCACGACACTTCTATTGTAGAAAATCTTTTCGTTCTCACCTTTTGCCACTTTCGTTGCTCGTAGCCACTACATATATAAAAATCACATTTTTACTTCGCTATTCAATATATAAAAATCGAATTTTTATTTTTCTATTCAATGTATAAAAATCGAATTTTTACTTTGCTATTCAATATATATAAAAATCGAATTTTTACTTTGCTATTCAATATATAAAAATCGAATTTTTACTTTGCTATTCAATATATAAAAATCGAAATTTTACTTTTCTATTCAATATATATAAAAATCGAATTTTTTCTACACTACTATATAGATAAAAATTCTATTTTTACAACGCTACTATATAGATAAAAATTCTATTTTTACAACGTTACTATATATAAAGATTTCGCCTTTTCAAATTTCAAAAATCCAATCTTTTCTATTTTAAAAATCTAATCTTTTCTATTTTAAAAATCTAATCTTTTCTTCACTACTTATATAAAGATCATATTTTTATATCCTCTATTATATAAAAATAATGTTTTTCTATGTTATACGAATATATATAAATCATATTTTTATTTACTTTAAAAATCCTAACTTCATACTTTTCTCTAAATACTTTCTATGCTTTTATAATTAGGTAAAATCAGCTTTTATGACTAAAAATAATATTTTTATTTATCATTATCTAAATTAACAACTTAAAATGAAAATCGAATTGGGATTTACTTACATCGATTTGAAGAAACGGGGTTTTCGGGCTTTGAATGAAGAAAAAGAGGAGCTAGAAGCGGCACCGGGGCCAGAGGCAGTCGGGTCTTCACGTTGAAGAGAAAGGGGGGTTTAGTGGTGGTCGGCGCCACCAGGGCGCGACAGGGGGTTGCGGGGTTGGTCAGGGAGGCGGAGGGGAGCGGCGGTCACTGGGATGGTGGGCTAGGTCAACTCGAGGGGGGGTCTCGAGGTAGGGCGTCGGAGCTGGACGGGGGAGGGGCCTCGGCGAGGTCAGCGCGGCTCAGGGGGGGAAGCGGTCGTGGGTGGCGATGGCGAAGGGTGGAGGCGGCGGGAGGAATCGAACGGAGTTTTTTTTTTTATTATTTATGATTCGAAGAAAACGGCGGGGGGGGGGGGGGGGGGGGGGCTGAGGAATATAGAGAGGAGAGAGGGAGAGTTTAATTTATTTAATTATTTTATTTACAAAAGGTTGACTTTTTATTTCGGTCTCGAAACGAGGCCCACCGCCTGTCGTCCATAGCTAATTACCCCTATTCCGAACACAATGGGATATGTATCATAAGCTGATTCGGCTGTTGCAATCAGTTTTCGTCAAAATCAACATATAACTCTATATATTGAATTTGAACGCGCATTTCAATTTACCGGGGTCACATACTAACTCTAAAAATTCCCGAAAAATGTTTTCTAGCTTCGTATTGACGATACGATCCTAACGAAACTAATTTCGTCGAATTCTGAGACCGTTTGAAAAATGACCCTTTTCCAGTCGATTAAAATCAACTGAAACTGGTCAAACGCGTTTTCCTTTGCCACGCTCACATATTGATTCTAAAAATTATGAAATTTGGAATCTAGCAATAATTTGACACTGCGGATTCAGCAAAAGTGGTTTCGTCGAAATCCGAGGTCGTTTGCAAAATTCCCATTTTTAAGGGCCTGAATTCGATAGAGACTATTCAGAATTTTCAACTGGACATATCTTTTGATTCCCGCTATGAAATTTCAATTTTTCAGATTCGTTGGAAAGATATCCTCAAATAGATCCTAGGATTTTTGGTTTCACTAAAATCCGGATTGTTTTGCACCCGGTACATTCAATTGAAGTTTGAAATCGAATTATCGAACTACCGCGCCATTTTCAATTCTATTTATAATTGAAAATAATTATTTATATTCTAACGACGACGTATATAATATATACGTTCTAAATATATTCAAAATAAATTTTCATCGATATTATTTAAAAATAATCTATTTTAAATATTCTAAATTCATTAAAATTGCCGAAATAAAAAAAATTAAACTGGCTCGCATTTCCGGGTTATTACATTTGTGGTATAGTTATGCATGTTTTCCCTCCTCACAACAAACTAAACATTTAGGTGCCCCAAGGTCCTAACACACTTGTGAAAAGGCCCTTAAGTAGTGGCATACCTATGCATATTTCATAATGTGGGACTAATACCCACACTCTCTTCTTCCTTACTCTCTTCCCTCTTCAAAAACACACCCCATACCCCAAAATTATTTGAAAATTTTACAACAATCTCCCCCAATTTTCAAAATAAAGATATAAAATGAACGGCTGAATCACTAGCGTGACTTCCTACATACCCAAGTGGGATCAAGCCTATACAGTTCTAAGATCAAGTTTTGCATCATCGTGTAAACAACACATAAATAAAAGGTACTTTTGGATTTGAACCTTTACATAGTGTAAACCATTCAAAGTTCTATCGAGATTCTGTAGTGAACGAATCTTGAACCAAGTAGCCCTTAATGATAAAACCGAAACAACCACACATGTTTCCTTAGTTAGAGTGTTCTGTATTGCTCATCATGTTAACGACCATGTGCTTTAATCCTGGTTCATGAGTCTACTTTAGAAAGCGGTCATACTTTCCTAGGAAATGGACTGATTTCCATACTTATATAGGTAAGTCTCTGAAGGTGTTTCTACGATACACCTTTTAAGGTTTCTAGACTTATTAAGGATATTATCCATTCTTTGTTCTTACAGAATCCAGTACTAAATATTACGGGATTATCGATTTAGTGTTCCATAATCATACTCTTAACTTGTTGGTACCCATTGAACATTGTCTATCCTTTTCAAGATACAAGTTGAGTTTCTGTTAAAGATGATCAATCTTTGTTCACATACCTTAGTCCCATTTTTTTGACTTTACAGAAACCATAGCTTTTGGAAGACCTTTTGTAAGTGGGCCAGCCAAGTTTTTCTTCGTTTCTATATAGTCAGTAGTTATAACTTCACTTTTGAGTAAGTGTCTTACCATTTGATGTTTTAGCCTCACATGTCTAGACATTCCATTATATGTCTTATTAGAGACATTATATATTGTTGCTTGATTATCACAGTTAATCGAGACTACTAGAGATGGCTTCTTCCACAATGAGATCTCCATTAACAAATTCCTAAGTCATTCCACTTTATTACATGCATCTGCTAATGCAATCAATTCTGACAACATAGTTGAATCAGATATACAGGTCTGCTTCTTGGAATCCAAGACACAACAGCGCCTCCTAATGTAAATATCCATCCAGTCGTAGACTTGGATTTGGATTCTACATTGTTCCAGGTTGCATCACTATATCTTTTTATTACAGCAGGATATCCTTTATAAGATAAACCATAGTTTATGGTTCCTTTCAAATAAGCTAAAACTCTGGAAATAATTTTCCAGTGTTTGAAACCTGGATTACTCGTAAATCTACACAATACACTTATAGCATGCACGATGCCGGATCTAGTGCAATGCATAACATACATAAGACTCCCAATAACAGTAGAATATTCCAACTGAGAAATGGTACGTCTAGTGTTCTTTTCTAATTTGATACCTGGATCTAAAGGAGTTGGCGCTGGTTTGACATTATAATGACTATACTTTTTTAGAAACTTTTCAATTTAATGAGATTGAGTTAGTAATAACTCCCCCGCTTTCCTAATGACTTTAATTCCTAAAATTACATCATCCTCTCTTAGATCTTTCATATCGAGTTTAGAAGATAGAAACTTCTTGGTTTCATTCACACATGATATACTGCAACCAAATATTAGCATGTCATCAACATATAAACATATTTTTACATAACCGTTATTATACGATTTGCTATAAATACATTTATCAGCATCAATAACAATGAATCCATATGATAGTGCAATTTTATCAAAGTTATCATGTCATTTCATGGGAGCTTGCTTTAGGCCTTAAAGGATTTGAATAATTTACAAACTTACTTTTCTTGTCCTGGGGTTATGAAACCTTCAGGTTGTTCCATATATTTCTCTTCTTCTAAATCTCCATTTAGAAAAGGTGTCTTTACATCCATTTGATGTGCGACCAAATTACAAATTGATGCAAGTGCTATTAAACAGCGTATGGAAGATATGCGAGCAACTGGAGCATATGTATCAAAATAATCTACTCCTTGTCTTTGCTTATATCCCTTAGCAATTAATCTGGCTTTGAACTTATCAATGGATCCATTTGTATTCAACTTCTTCTTGAATATCCATTTACATCCTATAAGTTTAGCACCAGGAGGTAACTCAGTTAAAACCCAAGTCTGGCATAACATTATAGAACTCATTTCATCATTGATAGCTTCTTTCCAGAAATTAGAATCTCTAGAACTCATAGACTCAGAATAAGTTTTGGAATCATCATCAACGTTCATTACATATCTTGTCACATTAAGGACTTCGTCCTTATTGCCTTCTATGAGATATGTTATGAAGTCAGCACTATAGTTCTTCTCTATTCTAGCTCTTTTACTTCTTCTGTGTTCAGTACTATTATCTAGTACTGAGACTTCCTTGCTGTTTCGAGCAGGAGCATATTCATAATTATTGACATCGTTAGTCCTAGTTGGTTCTAGACTAGATGATCTCAATGGATTCTCAATAGTTTGATTTTCAAAGAACTCTACATCTACAGATTCTATAACTTCTAAGGTATTGAGTATAATGAACCTATAGGTAATACGATTAAGAGAATATCCTACAAAAATACTTTTAAATGCCCTATTACCTAACTTTGGTCGTTTAGGGTCTGCTTTTCTAAAATATGCTAAGCAACCCCAAACTTTAAGTCTAGTGAGGCTAGGTTTTCTATTATACCATAATTCATAAGGGGAAATATTATTCTTTTTAAGTGGTACTCTATTTAAAATGTAACGTGCATATAACATAGCATCATTGGATAGGTTATAAGGTATATTAGAATTTATGAGCATGAAATTAACCATTTCTACTAAAGTTCTATTTTTCCTTTCAGCAACACCATTTTGTTGTGGTGTATACGGGCCGGTACCCTGGTGAATTATACCATTTTGTTTGCAAAACAAAGTAAATTCATTTAAAAAAATATTCACCACCACGATCTGAATGTAACACTTTAATTTTAACTCCTAATTGTGTTTCAACTTCTGCTTTGTAAATTTTGAATTTATCAAAGGCCACACCTTTAGATTTCATTAGATATACGTATGCATATCTAGTATAATCATCAATAAATATTATATAGTATTGGTTACCACCATAGGTGATATAACTTTTTAAATCATCCACACATCACTTCATACCAAATCAAGCAAACCAGTTTTCCTTTCTACAGATTTAAAGGACTTCTGGTGTATTTTTTCTTGAATACATATTTCACATTTAGAGATAGAATCAAAATCAAAATTAGAAATTAATCCTAATTTATGCACATTTTTAAGGGATTTATAATTAACATGTCCTATCTACCATGCTATAAACTAACTGAATCAACAATATAAGCAGAAGATTTCTTTACTAGATTCAACTTAATCATGTCAATACAAGAATATCCATGTCCAATAAGTTTGCTGTTCTTGGACAACACTAACTTATCAGACTCATACACCATCTTGAATCCTCCTTTGTTAAGAAGGTGTCCAGAAACCAAATTCTTAAACATATCAGGTACATAAAATACATTGACTAATGTAAAACTTTTCCAAAGGTGAATGTAAGTTCAATTGTGCCTTTTCCTAGAACTTTTCTTGCAACTTTGTTTGCATCAGTAACTTCGCTGGATTTTCCATTATTTTCTTCATATGTCTTGAACAGATTACAGTCTTTGCAAATATGAATGGTTGCTCCTGTATCGAGCCACCAATCATTATCAATGCCACTAATAGAGTTTGCCTCTTATACAACAGCCATAAGCTTTTCTTCAACCACATTCATTTTTTGTTATTTCTTTCGAAGACGACAGTCTCGGGCATAGTGGCCGGGTTTTTTTATAATAATAACAGGCACCCTTCTTTTTGTTCTTGGAATTATTATTCTTCTTAAACTTTGTTTCATTCTCTAGCTTTAACTTATCAGTAATTTCAACATTACTTGCCTTAGGATGAGGCTCGGTTTGTAAATTATCATCTAGTTCGCGTTTATGAGAATTCTCTTCAATACGAAAATGACACTGTAAATCATCTAAATTATAACCCGTTTTCACATGTTTCAATATTTTCTTATAATCATTCCAAAAATTCAGGAGTCTCGAAATAATAACTCAACAACAAAAGATTCAGGGAGATCAATAACGGCTTCTTTAAGTTGATTCACCAACAGTAAATTTCACTTACTTGTCCAACTATGGACTTATTGGCGACCATTTTGAAATCCATAAAATTACAAATAAGAAATTTTTTATTACTTGCCTCAGATATGCGATAATTGCTCTCCAAAGTAGTCCAAAGGTCCTTTGCAGCTTCCAAGGTTCTGTGAGCGTTGTAGACTGGAGTAGACAATGCATTCAGAATATGCCCTCTGCATAGAAAATCGTCCACTTTGCGCTTTGCACGTTTTGCCTTCAGAGCGACATCCTTGGTAGCAGTTTCCTCTGGTATAACTTGCAATCCGTCTTCCAATATGTAGAACAATTTTACATTGATCAGAAAGAACTTCATTGTCTCTTGCCAACGAGTAAAGTTTTCGCCATCAAATCGCTCCAATTTTGTCAAATGCTTATTCATAACTTATAATGTGCTCCCATCCATAGTTGAAGATATTGTCTGAAAATTTGTTGGGGCTTTTGCGGTTTGAGACTATTGTATCATGATGAATGTCGTACTTCAGACTTTAAGAATCTATGTGATAGATTCTTTCAGACAATAGTTTAACCCACCAAGTACAAATGGGTTATCGAAATATCTACTTTTAGGATTTACAAAAGCCTTGGAACAGTGAAATCAAATTCAAAGTTTGTACGACTTTGATTCAATCAATAACACCCTGGTTTTATATTTCCGATGACGCAAAAATCAAAGAGAAAGAAGAGGAGAAAGAATCGGTTTTGTAACGCTTTAAAGGTGTTACAAATTCGAGAATTTGCAACAGTTTTCTACATCGACAATGGCGCTACAAAACCTGGGAGGAAGAAGAAGAAAATTGAAGTTTTTTTTTTGAAATGCTTCTGGGTGTGGCTATTTATAGCCAGGGAATGGAAGCGATGGTTGGTAGGCATAGCGACCGTTTGGATGGTTGCATCCCTTCGTTTGAATTCGAAATGCCATGCATTTTCATTCGCAACGTTCAGAGGCATTGCATTTCAAACCGTCCCGCCTTTCAATGCTTTAGAAATTCCCGCTTCCATTTAAATATCGTTCGGGTTCATGGGATGAAATTTGGTCCAATTCAGTTTTATAAAAACCGTCTAAAAAAATTCGCTTATCGGACCCGTACCCGGTTCGGTTCGGTCGGACGGCGGTGTGCGCGTGTGTGGTATAATTATGCATGGTTTCCCTCCTAACAACAAAGTAAACATTTGGGTGCCCCATGGCCCCAGCACACTTGTGAGAAGACCCCTTAATTAGTAGCATACCTATGCATATTTCATGAAGTGGGACTAATCCCCACACCCTCTTCTTCCTTTCTCTCTTCCCTCTTCAAAAACATACCCCATACCCCAAAACTAATTCGAAAATTTTACAATAGCTTTTTCATATGTCTTTTGTGCTTCTCTAGCCTGCAAATTGAATGAAAGATATTAAACAAAAAAGATGATGCGCTAGTTTAAAATCACAAACAAATACTAATACATAAAAAATGAAAAATAACACATATAAAAGGGTTGCCATTACTTGAAAAATAGCACATGCAAAATAATATCAAAATTTGAATCTCCAATCATGTTGACTCATTATAATTAATAATTTCAATACATAAATATATATATATATATATATATATATATAAACACACATATATGTACATGAAATTTTAGATGTTGTGTTAGATTCTTGTTTTCTGTCAAGTGTCGTCGTATAGATATGCAACATGAATCACATATATATCTTATCACTTTATTTCTAATTCGGTTGCCAGCATATACATAATACTATATATCTACATTTTAATTTGTTGTATATATGAAGAAGAATTAATTACCGCTTGGTTCCCGTATTCATAACGTCTACTCTACTGCATCGGATCCATAATGGAGTCGAATAATTCATCGTCCTCCTTCAATGTCAACTCATTACGATCGGATATCTCAAGCAGTTGTTCCCGTGCCTCTGGAAACTTTGCTTATAATGCAAAAACAATTACAGTTGAAATATAGTAGAACGTTATTTTTATTCTACATAGCTAGTATTTACTAAACTTATCGATGTTAGTAATAGAATTTAAAATATGCATACATTTGCATTTGTCGCTCTATCATGATCATCCTACTTATATGTGATGTTTTCAGTCTCTCTATTTGCCTTGATGCGTGGTGTGAGAAAATATCCCATGTAGGACACGAGATGTCCATGAGCTCGTTCTTACAATAGATTATACACATAATTTAGTTCCACATAGCTAATTACCGAACTAATCAGTATACAAATGTAATAACTGATAAATTTATCAAGTCATCGAGGTGATGCTGCAAAGACTTAGATCCTACACGATGAGTTACCGGGTTCCTGCTTCTGTTTGTTGAGTTCTTCTCTGACTCCACCTGCAAATTTATATTTAATAATATATTTAATAATTGCAAAATAATGAATGGTATATTTGGTAAATTTACCATGAATTTTTCACTGTTCCACCATTTAACCCATTTATCTCATATAGCCGCACCTATCTAGTTTGGGATATACAAAGCATGTTAGACGAGAACAAATAATATCTAAGATTTGATATTTGTTTATATCAAATTTAAATATATAATTTGTTTATATTTTATTGTTATATTACATATGTATTAAATTATATATTTGTACTATTCCGCATAATATATAACTCATTATTACTTATATACTACATTATATATTAAATTAAATATATAATTTGTTAATATACCTAAATTATACTATTCAATTGATTCTAACTATGATAATTCCTATCAAAATCATTTGAAATTATCAAAAACTTATTATACATCAAATCAATTCGCGTATTCGCATAAATATATAAATCATATTCGAATAAATTATTCAAAACTATGATCTATCTTAACATAATATATACTTCGTGTTTGCCTAAATTATACTATTTGCAAACTCCATTATACACCTACATTCAATTCTAACAAAACCATCTTAAACATACACAATATGTTAAATTAGAAAATTTTGCAGTTAGTAGTAATATGACCATCATGATGATAATAATAACAATTAGCATGTAATATGATATAATAACACTACAAGAGGCATAGTGAATTCCAATGGTCAGGGGCCTTTGGTAAATACGTTGGGATACACATCAACGATTTCCAATATCTCCAACGACAATTTTCCAATGGCTTTCAACTTTATAAGTTGGTTAGAAGAATTTCATAAGCCGTTGGAAACAGTTGAAGGCCGATGGAAAAAGTCGTTGGTAACCGTTGATAGCCGATGAAATATATGGACCCGTAAGCCGTTGGACGCCGCTGGAAATTTGGGCAAAATTTTTTATATAGATTTTAGATTAATAACTGCCAGCTAACCCATAATTCATATTCATCAAAACAACACCATTTCGACCATATAGATCACATATATGCCCAAATATAATATCATATCCAAGTCAAACACAAAACATAAACCAATATTTATAAAATGCATAAACCCAATGTCATCATAACAAAATAAACCGTCAACCATCATCACGTCCAAACTGTCATCACCAACACAGCATCAACACATACAAACCATCGTAATGTATCAAGAAAATCCTCACTGTAACAGCCCGCATTTTTACGTATTGGAAGATCGTAAAATATTTTTACTTTATTCCCTGAGGGTTGGATCATTCTCATCGTTTAGTATGTTGCTTATGGAGATGTGCGACATGTCCATAATTTTTATCGATTTTGTTTATGACCATGTTTCCCCTATCAATCTTGTACAGGGTATAACTTTTGATTCAGGTCAAATCATAGGGTGAGATTTGTGCCATTGGAAAGGAATTGATGATTGCCTTTCCGTGGAGTGGTCAAATTAAAGATTTGACTCGGTGGTTTGGGAGAAATCATTGTTTTAAGGTTTTTCAGTTGGTTCTTCGAGTTTGGAGAGCCAAATGGACTGAATTGGGAAGGCTCATTAGTGGGTTGGTAGAATCCTATAAGTAAGGGGTGAGAGTGGAGGGAATAGGTTTACTTTCCCACGTTTGGGGCGGCCATGATGGCAGTAGCCATGTTAAGGATGCCCGTTCTGGAAGCATCAGTAGAGCGTGGTCTTCCTGCGCAAGTACCTAAAAGGGATTATATTAAGCGACAGATGGAATATTCTCCTACATATGAAGAAACCTTTATTGGCCCCAGTGCTAATAAGAAGAAAAGCAAGAAAAAGAGATTTAAGAAAATGTCACTTGCTTTAATTGTCAATTGGAGGGTCATTATGCCAACGATTGTGAGAAGCCAAAAACCAAAAGGAAGTGCTTTGAATGCGGCAAGCCTGGACATAAGAAGAAAGACTGTCCGGACCTTCAAAAGAATAGGCAACCAGAGGAAGCATGTGTTGTGGAAGCTATTCCAATTTCCTATTGTATTCCTGAAGAGAACTAGGAGAAGTTGTTGTCTGGATGTGCTTCCAGCCAGTGAAGTTGTTTCAGTTCTATTTAGTACTAGAGAATCATCATCTTTTACCTATAATAAGATTGTATGTTGAATGGGTTCGGAACTTGAAGTTGTAATAGACCTTTAGTTGTAATTGATCTAGTATGGGTTCATCTGCTCTATGCAAGCTTTGTGGATCTAGTATTGTTGATCATGAATGCCCATTTATGAGTGGTTGCTTAGTTGTAACTTTTGCTGGGTTTGAAATCATCTTGGGCATGGATTGGCCCAAGAGATGTACGGCAAAAGTGAGTTGCGAAAATCTAGAGATGACAGTTGGGGATATGGAAGGGCGAAAGGTGTTGATTCGGGGTAACCCGAAGATGTTGTTCTTATAAGTTGTTATATTCACTTGTGATTCCACAAGAAGGCTTGTCATCTGTGCTGATCGCTAATGAGTATGAGGATGTCTTTGACAAGGTCAAATGGTTGCCACCGCATCATGAGATCGAGTTTAGAATTGATTTGGTCGAGGGTGTTAGACCAATTGTTATGCCTCTTAGGTGGATGGCGCTTAAGGAACAACGAGAGTAAGAGGTGCAGGTTCATGAACAGTTTGGGAAAAGGATTCATTTGGAGAAGCGTTTCCAAATAGGGTGCACCAGTGGTGTTCACGACCAAGGAAAATGAATCGTTAAGATTATGTGTGGACTATCGTGAGCTGAACAAGGTGACTAAGAAGAACAAGTATCCGTTGCCAAGGATTTATGACTTGTTCGATCAGCTTCATGAAGCCAAAGTGTTTTCTCAAACGGATTTAGCAATGCGATTTCACTAGTTGAGGGTGGCTAAGGATAGTGTACCAAAGACTGCTTTTAGGATACCATCCGAATTTTTCGAATGGTAAGTGCTGCCATTCGGGTTGACTAATGCACCAGCGTATTTCGTGAATCTTATGAATAGAGTGTTCAGAGATCAGTTGAACAAGTTTGTGCTTGTATTCGTGGATGATATTCTGGTTTACTCCAGTAATGAAGAAGAACAAAAGACGCACTTGAGAGCTGTGTTAGAGATCTTGCGAAAGTATCAGCTGAAGGATAAGTTCTCGAAGTGTCACTTCTAGGAGAACGAAGTGAGGTTCGTAGGTCATGTTGTTTCTAGGAATGGGATAGCGGTCGATCCCACTAAAGTGGCAGCAATCCAGGACTGAGATCGACCTAAGAATGCGATGGATGTTCGGAGTTTTCTTGGGTTGGAAGGATATTACCGATGGTTTATCAAGGATTTCTCCAAGATAGCTGCACTGTTGATAGGATTAACGAAGAAGAGCCAAGTGTTCACGTGGGATGCGAAGTGTGAACAAGCACTTAAAATCCTGAAGGAGAGATTGACAAGTGCTCCTGTGTTGACCATTCCAAGTGGGAATGAAGAGATGGTGGTATACACTGATGCATGAGGTACTGGGCTTGGAGAAGTGCTAATGCAAAAGGATAGGGTCGTGTCCTACGCGAGTCGACAGCTAAACCCGCATGAGAAGAATTGCCCAACTCATGATTTGGAGTTGGCAGCGATTGTCTTTGCTCTGAAGATGTGGAGACATTACCTATTAGGAGTCCGATTCGAGTTGTTTATGGATCAAAAATCGTTAGAGTATCTTTTCTCTCAAAAGGATTTGAATCTTCGGCAGCAATGATGGTTAGAGTTTCTGGCATCGTATGATTTTGATATAGCCTATACTCCTGGTAAAGGTAACGCAGTTGCAAATGCGTTGAGTCGAAGACACGCAATTTTGGGGGAGTGATGTTTTTGGAATGGAAAAGCCTTGAATATTTGGCAAGGTTTGATTTCAGGCCAAGGTGTGAGTTAGAACCTGAAATGTTGGCAATCTTGTCGATAAGACCTACACTTATCGAAAGAATCGGTAAAAGCCAAAAGCGTGATGCAAATCTTGTTGAGTTTATCCAGAAGCTATAACCAAAAGATAAAGAGTTCGAAGTCGATCACGGAGGTTGGCTTCGAAATCAAGGGCGATTAGTTGTTCTTGATATCGACGAAATTAGAGAGATGAGGTTTTGAGAGAATGTCATCGCTCAAAGTTGACGATTCATCCCGGTGGTAATAAGATGTATCAGGACATGAAGCGAGTCTACTACTGGGAGAGGATGAAGAGAGATATTGGAAAATTCATTTCCAAATGCATGAACTGTCAGTTAGTGAAAGCTGAACAAAAGAAGCTGAGTGGTTTGCTTCATCCATTGGAAGTTCCTGCGTGGGAGTGGGAGTAAGTACCAATGGATTTTATCGATGGACTACCTAGAACCAGGGCAGGGAATTAATGGATTTGGGTCATTGTAGATCGTTTAACCAAAAGTGCAAGGTTCATTCCTGTCAAATCGACTAGGACGATGTAGAAACTGACTGAACTTCATGTAAAATGGATAGTTCGATTCCATAGTGTCCCAAAAAGTATAGTGAATGACTGAGATTCATTATTTACGAGTGGATTTTGGAAAAGTTTGCAAGAAGCTTTGGGAACCGAGTTGTGCTTAAGTACGGCTTATCATCCCCAAACTGATGGTCAAATTGAGAGGGTCAATCGAGTTTTGGAAGATCTCCTAAGAGCTTGTGGGTTGGATTTTGGAGGATCATGGGTAGACCATCTACATCAAGTTGAGTTTGCGTATAATAATGGATACCAATCTAGATTTGGGATGGCACCATACGAGGCGTTGTATGGGAGGCCGTGTAATTCTCCAGATTGTTTGTTAGAAATTGGAGATAAGTTGGTAATTGGGCATAGATGATTAGAGAGACCTCGGATTGTATCGAGATTGTTCGACAACGAATGAAGGCGGCCCAAGATCGTCAGAAGAGTTATGTTGATTAGCAATGAAAAGATTTGGAATTCGATATAGGCGATATAGTTTTCGTGAAGATTTCGCCGTTGTAGCATGTGGTTCGATTCAGAAGTAAAGGAAAGTTGGCTCCTAGATTCATTGGAACATTTCTGATAGTCGAGAGAATTGGAAAACTCGCATATAGACTGGAGTTACCCGAGAAGGTGTCAAGTGTGCATAATGTGCTCCACGTGTCGTTTCTACGGATGTTTGTGCATGATTCGAATGTGGTGGTACATCCAGAGCCGTACGAAGACCGAGAAGTTGAAACCGCAGTTGCGAAACCTCGTAAGCTGCTTCGTGTTGTAGGAAATGACACGAAACAGCTTAGGAGGAAGACGATTAAGCTAGTTAATGTACAATGGAGTGGGGATGGCAATGATATTACGTAGGAGACGGAAAGAGTATAAAGACGACACATCCAAAACTCTTCATCCGTGTGACCTATTGATATCGCGTAATGATTATTGATTGTTGATTTTGTTGTTGTCTTTGTTGTTGTTTGATAGAATTTTGCATGCTAGGATAAGGCTATGGATGCATGGCTTGATGGTAGCTAGTTTGATGATAGAATTGGCTTCTCATGGATGATAGGCATGCGGAATTGTTGTGGTTGTTTGTGTTTGCTTGGAATTTCGGGGGCAAAATCCTTAAGGGGGAAGAATGTAACAGCCCACGTTTTTACATATCGGAAGATCGTAAAATATTTTTATTTTATTCCCTGAGGATTGAATCATTATCATCGTTTAATATGTAGCTTATGGGAATGTCAGACATGTCCATAATTTTTACCGATTTTGTTTGTGACCATTTTGACCCTATTAGTCTTGTACAAGGCATAACTTTTGACTCAGGTCGAATCAGAGGTGAGATATGTGCCATTGGGAAGGAATTGATGATTTCCTTTCCATATAGTGGTCACATTAAAGATTTGGCTCAACGGTTTGGGAGAAATCGCATTTTAAGGTTTTTCAGTTGGCTGTTTAAGTTTGGAGAGCCTAATGGTTTGAATTGGGGAGGCCCGTTAGTGGGCTGGTGGAATCCTATAAATAGAGGGTGAGAGTGGAGGGAAAAGGTTTACTTTCCCATTCTCTCATTTGGAGGCATTGATCTCCTTCCTTCTTTAACACCTTTCCACCATTAAAAATCCAAATCTAAGGAGGGAAGTCATAGATCTACACCATTGGAGGCTAGCTCTACAACAACTAGAGCAAGGATTCATCGGATCAAGGTGTTTGGTACAAGGTGCTTGCTGTCCGGATTCCTTGTTCATTGATTTTAGATTTTTTCGGCAAATTGGTGAGTGATTTAATTCTCTCACATGAATGCAATGAAGTATATGAGTGTTTGCGCATGTTTCTCATCAAATTTAAGTGTTTCACCATAGATTTACACCATTATATGTCCATTTTCATATGAATCACTCTTTGATCTAATTTAGCAAGTTTTTCCTGTTAATTTCATGTCATTTCATATGTTTAGGTAAGTTAGATCTCTCATTTCGATCATATGTTCATTTTAATGGTTTTTAGTGAGATTTACATCGTTTTGATGGTAATCCTCATATTCATGTTGTAACAATGTTATGACATGTTTACGATTGTGTTTGATGATTTTAGTTGGGTTGGTTTCATCGGATTCGTCGTTTGACGAAGTTTTGGTCGAAATCGAAGTAGAATTGGAGATGTGCAGGAAGTGGATTGGATCGACCATAAGTGGGTCGGGTCGGTCTCAAATCTTGTCGTGGAGAACAAGTCAGAACAGGTTAGTTAGTGGAGCTGGTCAGGTCGGGCAATGTCTGGTCGGGTCGGTCCATTCAAGATGAGTTGGGTCAGTCCATTCAAGATGAGTCGGGTCGATTCAGAAGTTGAGGTGATGAAGGGGTGACCGGATTGGTCGGTCTTGTTGGTGCAATCAGATCGGGTCAGTCATGTTCCAAAGAGGAGTGATCGGGTTGGGTCAGTCATGTTGGTGTAGACGGGTCAGGTCGGTCATGTTCTAGAGAGAGGTGATCGGGTCGGGTCGGTCGTGTTGGTTGTAATGCGAATGTGAGGAGTTGGGTCGACCGTAGAAGTGGGTCGGTCCATAGTGGGTCGGTCGGCCTAGAGTGGATCGGGTCGGTCGATTTCTCTGGAGTGGGTCGGTCATTTCCAGGGTTTTCAGCAGCACTTCTAAACGCTATGGTGGATGGCTTAAGTGCTGTAGTTGGTTTCTTTAGCTTGTGTGTATGAATGCTATGGATTGTATTGAACCTTATATTTATGCTGTTCGGTTCGACGATGATGATGGCTTCGACGAGAGTCTAGAAGGGAACGTTTGAAGTGATGTGATGTGTTCGTTGATCGGTGAAAAGCAACAAATGGGTGGATTCAACTCAAAGGTCGTGAGTTGGTGGATAATGGCTGCTCGAGAAGGTTGCTTGAGCCATGAAAATTCGTTGGGTTGGATGACTAGAGATGCGAAGGCCGAGAAGTCATCGTTGTCGTAAGTTCTAGCAGGCTCAAAGCAGGGTTACAACGGGGGCACCCAATAGACCGGAAAGTTGGTGGTCGAGTACTCTGGGATCGTTGAAAGACCTAGTTGCCAAGGTTGGACCTACATACATATCGTTGAAAGGCATATGGAGTTTATGTTGCAACTGGGGTTACCATTAGCCCTTAACATATGGCAAGGTTGGCCATCATACGATTAATGGTGGTTTCAAAGCCAGATTGGCAGTGATAGCCATAGTAGGTCATAGATGATTGGTTATTCTGTTTGTACCTTCTCATGTAGGTTGTCCTACGTCGAAGGAGATGTTCCTTAGGTGCTTGTCTGATATTGGTTTAGGCCTCTGGGGCTTGTGCTTGAGGGATGTTGAATTCGATTAGGATGGTTTACATGAGATATATATAATCTTGATGCTATGAGTGCTTTGCCATGATTGAATGAGTATTCTGGTTTCCATGGATGAATGGTTGAATTGTTTATGGTAAAGGCTATCACTGCCCGATGTGGGGAAGATGAGGTTGAGTTTTTCTCTGGTGTTGTGGGTAAATTAGTATGTTTATCTATCCCTTCTCACATTATTGTTGAAGTTTGTTAGCTGTTTTATCGCTCACTAAGACTGTTTTCTGACTCAAGGTTTTATGTCTCCTCTATTACCTTGGGTTGTTCATTCGATTGTTGGATGGGCAGACTAAGTAGCAGGTGACATGTGATAGCTTAAGTGAGGACGGTGTTGTTGTTCGGAGGCGAGCAGGAGGTTGGCTACTATCTTTACAACAATCTAGTATTTGTTTCCGCTGTGTGCTATTTCTATGAGTGTTGCAGTGAGGAAAATTGTTCAAACACTAATGTTGTTATCCACGTGTAAGGGAAATACTTTCTAGTTGTCATGAAATTTCAGTGTTTTCTGCTTTCACTATCACTACCTGTTGTATATATTCTATTATATTTTATCCTTGCGCTATGAGTTTATGACAGGTTCCGCTTGTGTTTACCTGCTCTGATGATCGTCTATGGCTGCCTTGCATACCTTTCAGCGCATTATTTCTCTTGTACAACGCGGGGGTTATGGGCGATCGTCACACTCACCCACTCTCAAAGCGTATATGTATGTATGTATATATATAAAAACAAAACAAACTAACCTTAACTCAATCCCCTCGCCCTCTTAACCACAGGATGAAGGACCCGTACCTACTGGGTAATGAACTCCGTCAGACGCTGGTTAGGCTGCTCCATCTGATCTTCGCGGCGATGATCACACTCTTTAAGCTTGGCGATCTTGTCTTGTAGCTGTGTGATCTCCTCCTAGCCCTGAGCCCTCTGGTATAACTGCTGAGATGTACCAGTTTATAAATAATTTTAGATTTTTAGTATTTCATTATAGCAATTCAAATAAATTTTAGTTTCTTATACCGCTTGGTTCCCAAAACCATAGCGTATGTTCACCATTGGTGGATTCATGACCGCCTCAAAAATCATATCCTCATCCTCGGCAGTCAACTCAGTCTTCCCAGTCTCCTCAAGCATTTGTCCCCATTGTTGCTAAAATTTATCTGGTTAAACAAAATACAATTGAATTTAGATAACACGATTTTAATTAAATTATAATTTTAAGTTAACGATTGTATACTTACATATGCATCACATTCTTTGGCATCTTGGTCCCGTAAGTAGGAAACTAAGCATATGCAGTCAATCCAGCACACTTCCTGTGTATGCTCAAAAACATCACGGTACGACACAGGAACACTACGTTGTCTCTCTTGAAATATGCATAAATGTTAATTAGAACTTAAAGTTAAATCAACTAACTTTTAACAACTTACAACCTAAAATCTATAACTATGTAATTAATAAATATATCATATCCTCGTGTTGGTGCTGGAACGACGTGTAACTATCGCGATGTGTAACGGGGTTCTTGCTCCTATTTGCCGAGTTTTTCATCGACTCGGCCTATATATTTAAATTAAAAAAACATATTTTAATTAATATACTAATTGAGTAGAGTAATTTAAATTAAATATGTAGTAAATTTACCTGAAACTGCTCATTATTCCACCAAGTATGAAAATCATCCCACACCTTAGAGCTCATCTAATCCGGGTTTTTTCCAACTGATTTTATGCTTAGTGTTTCTTTGTAATTTTTAGCCACTTTAATGTTCCAGTGGCGTCGGATGAGTGAAATATCAGTCTCCTGGAGATCCACTGCACTCTGCATTTTTTATAAATAGTATAAGTATGAACTGATCAAATAAGAGCATGACTACTTAATGTAATAAATGATAGATCACATGTACTAGAAAATCCTACCAAATGGCCTCTTTGACATATCTGGTACCAATGCCCACTTAGGCCAACATGAAGTCATGTGACTCATGTAAACGTGTTTTGATATCCCCAAGACTATATTGGAGGGCTCTAACTCAAAACCACTGTGTTAAACGAAAAAAAACATTTAATATTTCAGGGCCATTATGTAAATATTTATTATATACTGTACATAAATGAAATTTATACTTGAAACTTAATACTTACTGTAACACCCCGCATTTTTAATGAAATTAAAAATATGGAAATATGTACATATATTATATACATAGATATATTTAAGAGAAAAATTAAATAATGACAATAAAATTGCATGTAATAAGTTCATGCAGTGAAATGAAGGAAAAAGTTTAATAAAAGAAATTAAATGCAATACATGAAATGCGAAGAAATGCATGCGAACAATTAAAAAGAAATAAAAAGGAAAATTTGAAGAGCTTCAGGAATTTGGTCACGAAATTAGCGTCATTGCGTTCATGGCGATTTTCTAGTCAATTTAGACCTACGGTTTGCAGAAGACCGATTTAGGATTAAAAAGATATCTTTAAATTAAATATTGCAATAAAACATGAAAAAGAGGAATGAGAAAAGAATAACGTTTAGCATTGTTTTAAGGTTTGTAAACAAAAGACTTAGTAGCTCATTTGGTTAGAACATGTGACCTGTATACAAGAGGTTCTGAGTTCAGTCCCCGCCAGCGCCATATTTTTGTTTTAGGGGAATGGCTAAAAAGTGGCTTAGTGTGAACGCAGTTCAAAAAGAGGTTCAGCGTGAAAAGGGTTAATTGGAAAGATAAATAAAAAGAAAAATAAATATATAAAAATAATATATATATATACACATATATGACATGTGGGTGTCAACACCCCTGCTGATGCGCGTCATGTTACACACATGGCACATTTTTGTTGGTCAATGACGATTTTTGATGGATTAGGGGATATGTGGCATCCTCTGATTGGCCTGATGATGTGTCTTTTTGGTTTGAATGGTTTAGATGATCTCCTAGTTAATCTTAAGGCTCTAACTAATCCTATGCATCTATATAATCACATCTAACCTAAACCATAATCTAAGCTAAATTCATTCATGAGCCTATATGCTGCTGCATCCTAAACTAACCTAGCCTCCACCATAACAAATCAAATTCAAGCTAGAAGATAAAAATCAAAGTCTACATCAAGAGTTAAGCTTAACAAATTCAGAAATCAGATCCCAAAATTCAAGATCCGTTCTTTTTATGTGAGTGCTAGTCACTTTTAGGTTTAAATAGATAAATGTGAATTGTGATAGACCATGAATTGGGTATATGCTGTAAATCATGAACTTATGCAAGCATACTATGTCATTTTCCATAGATCTAATATATGGACATTCTACTATGTTTCCTATATTACAATTATATTGTGGTACATGTGAAATTGGTAATACAGATCTAACTTTCTAGATATGATTTTGGTAATTCGATATGACGTTTATATGAACATTGATTTGTAACCATGTTAGGATGATAGTACATCCATTAATTTGACATTACTTGGATCTAGATTTTGGTGTTAATCACCTTTCACTTGCTATATTAGGATACCTTGGTATGTGTGGTAAACTTGACATGTGAATCTAAATTTGTTATTATGCCACCCTGTCTATGCTAGATTTAGGTTATTGGACACCTAATATTGAATCTAGATCTCATTATGCTCGCCTAAACACAAGTTATTAATTTGATGTCCACTTTATTATGATAATTTTCACATGTCCATTCACTTTGTTGTTATGCCAGTTATGTTAATATTTATGCCAAAACATGTTGAATTGTCACCCTTATCATGTTCCCTTTTTATTGTTATGTCGAGGCTACTTTATAGCCTCGATGCAGCCAAAAATACGTGTGAATACGTTAGTTAGGAACGGGGATAAAAGGAATTTGTAATTGGCATAGTTTATATAATATTTATATGAAATCAGCATATAATTCAAATGGGGAAACATAGAATTAATTAACTATAATGACATAGGAAAATTTGGGTAAAAATGGCATAATTTGAATATGACCATTTATGGATATGTAATTCAAATTATCGCTGCAAAACAGGTATTGACACCTATAAAAGGAAAGGATTAATTAGTTGGTAAATTAATTAAAAATGGAATTTTAGTAATTAAAATTAAGAATTTTAATTGTACTTATGACACGAGGTTAGGTTCCATTAGTGGTGGAAGTCTGCCCGGACCCGACCGACATATCCAGCAGCCACTAATGTTGAACCTAATGTGGGAGGTCTAAGTACGAAAATACGAATCAGGCTAAGACACGAGGTTAGGCCCAACTGTGGAATAAGACTGCCCGGACTCGACCGACATATCCAGCATCCACACGTTGTAGGCCTAATGTGGGAGGTCTAGCGAATTATAACCATAATTGGACATGGTAAAGAAATGGAAGGTTTTGATTTCTCATGGTTAGTGCACCAGATAGAGGTAGGAAAGCTTCCATGGAAGGTTTTGATTTCTCTTTCCAATCAACCGATTAGAACTCTTTTCGATTCTGGCGCATTCGCATTCGTTCATATCTAGTTCGGTAGTTGAATCTTTGCACTTAATTACTAGTATGGTAGTGGATCCCGTTGTTGTCTCAAACCCCATTGGTGGTTCGACTCATTTATCCGTGATTTGTCGGGGTTTGAGAATATCTGTGTTAGGCGTCGAGTTTGAGTGCGACGCACATCTTGTTTCATGGACTAGGGGTTGATTCTAGGGAAGGGGTGGCTTACCACATATGGTGCCATTCTGGGTGGTTAAAGGAGGGTCATTAAGCTTCTAACTTGTCATGGGAGGACCCTTAAAATTTCTTGTGACCCACAAGGGTCGGTTATGTTTAGTTTCCTAGAGTCTCTTGATGCATCCATCGATGATTTGCAATATGTTCCAGTAGTCCGAGGTCATTTTGATGTTTTTGATGAGGTTCAGGGTTTACCCCAAGGCGCGAGATTGGTTTTCGAATATACTTGGTGGATAATGCAAAGCCAGTTGCATTGCCTGTACGACATGTGACTCCTAAAAGAAAATAGGGAACTTGATATGCAAGTATGGGAGCTACTTGAGAGGAGGTTTGATAGGTGAATCATATCAGGATGAGAAACCTATTAAAGACAGTCCTTGAGGAAGCCCATCATTCTAAGATGACTATTCATCCAAGTGGCGATAAAATGTATAGAGTTCGAGGAAGTGGAGCCAAACTTGAAGAAGGAAGTAAAAGTAGAGAAAACAACAAGGATGCGACTTGGGGGACTGAAAATAAAGATCACACTTCATACCCTTTCCTTTTAGGACAATGTTCTTAACTTCTTTTTCCAAAGCATTTTATTCATACTTATTTCTATCATTCGTCTGTGTCCTATCGATCGACTCTTCGACCTTTAGATAGGGAACCCATGGATGTAAACATGTGTTTGAGACATGTTATGATTGATGGATGCAAGTGTTTACTAGTGGTTTCCTGTGGATTCATATACACACACATTAGGCACTAGATCGTTTCAGTCACTCTCATACTACATATGGGTGTGTGTGCATTTTTCTTTTTCCTCATGGATGAAAATGGATGTATCATCATATGGATGTTTCATTTGGATGAATGAGTGTGCACACATATAGAACTTACATTTTATAATAGGATTATTTGCATACATGTTGGATTCATGGCACCAACATACATTACATTAAGGAGGTCAACTGAATCAGTAGACCGCCTGATCTTCGCATTAGTATTGGGACATAAACACACACCTATGCAAATATTCATAGGAGAATTAGAAATCTTTAAAGGGCAATGGATGCTTGTGGATGATGGACGAGTAGATGGATGATGGATGGTAGGATACATTCTTCTTAACTCAGAGATTTCGGGGACGAAATCCTTTAAGTAGGGGAGAATGTAACACCCCGCATTTTTAATGAAACTAAAACGTAGAAATATGTATATATATTATATACATAGATATATTTAAGAGAAAAATAAATAATGACAATAAAATTGCATGTAGTAAGTTCATGCAGTGAAATGAAGGAAAAAGATTTAAATGCAATACATGAAATGTGAAGAAATGCATGCGAACAAATAAAAAGAAATAAAAAGGAAATTTTTCAGAGCTTCAGGAATTTGGTCACGAAATTAGCGTCATTGCGTTCGTGGCGATTTTCTAGTCAATTTAGACCTATGGTTTGCAAAAGATCGATTTAGGATGAAAAAGATATATTTAAATTAAATATTGCAAAAAAACATGAAAAAGAGGAATGAGAAAAGAATAATGTTTAGCATTGTTCTAAGGTTTGTAAACAAAAGACTTAGTAGCTCATTTGTTTAGAACATGTGACTTGTATACGAGAGATTCTGAGTACAATCCCCGCCAGCGCCATATTTTTGTTTTAGGGGAATGACTAAAAAGTGGCTTAGCGTGAACGCAGTTCAAAAAGCGGTTGAGTGTGAAAAGGGTTTATTAGAACGATAATTAAAAAGATATATATATATATATATATATATATATATATATGACATGTGGGTGTTAACAGCCGTGCTACAGCGCATCATGTTGCACACATAGCGCATTTTTGTTGGTCAATGATGAAATTTGATGGATTAGGGCACATGTGGCATCCTCTGATTGGCCAGATGATGTGTCTTTTTGGTTTGAAGGGTTTAGATGATCTCCTAGTTAATCTAAAGGATCAACTTATCCTATACATCTATATAATCACATCTAACCTAAACCCTAATCTAAGCTAAATTCATTCATGAGCCTATATGTTGCTGCATCCTAAACTAACCTAGCCTCTACCATAACAAATCAAATTCAAGCTAAAAGATAAAAATAAAATTCTACGTCAAGGGTTAAGCTTAACAAATTCAGAAATCAGATCCCAAAATTCAAGATCCGTTCTTTTTCTGTGAATGCTAGTCACTTTTAGGTTTAAATAGATAAATGTGAATTGTGGTAGACTATGAATTGGGTATATGTTGTAAATCATGAACTTATGCAAGCACACTATGTCATTTTCCCTAGATCTAATATATGGACATTCTACTATGTTTCCTCTATGAATCTTGAATTACAATTATATTGTGGTACATGTGAACTTGTTAATGCAGATCTAACTTTCTAGATCTGATTTTGGTGATTCGATATTACGTTTATATGAACATTGATTTGTAACCATGTTAGGATGATAGTACATCCATTAATTTGACATTACTTGGATCTAGATTTTGGTGTTAATCACCTTTCACTTGCTATATTATGATACCTTGGTATATGTGGTAAACTTGACACGTGAATCTAAACTTGTTATTATGCCACCCTGTCTATGCTAGATTTAGGTAATTGGACACCTAATATTGAATCTAGATCTCATTATGCTTGCCTAAACACAAGTTATTAATTTGATGTCCACTTTATTATGATGATTATCACATTTCCATTCACTTAGTTACTATGCCAGTTATGTTAATATTTATGCCAAAACATGTTGAACTATCACCCTTATCATGTTCCCTTTTTATTGCTATGACTAGGCTACTTTATAGCCTCGATGCCGCCAAAAATACATGTGAATACATTAGTTAGGAACGGGGATAAAGTGAATTTGTAATTGGCATATTTTATATAATATTTATATGAAATGAGCATATAATTCAAATGGTGAAACGTTGAATTAATTACCTATAATGACATAGGAAAAGTTGGGTACAAATGGCATAATTTGAATATGACCATTTATGGATATGTAATTCAAATTATTGTCGCAAAATAGGTATTGACACCTATAAAAGGAAAGGATTAATTAATTGGTAAATTAATTAAAAATGGAATGTTAGTAATTAAAATTAAGAATTTTAATTGTACTTATGACACGAGGTTAGGTTCCATTAGTGGTAGAAGTCTGCCCGGACCCGACTGGCATATCCAGCAGCCACTAATGTTGAACCTAATGTGGGAGGTCTAAGTACGAAAATACGAATCAGGCTAAGACACGAGGTTAGGCCCAACTGTGGAATAAGACTGCCCGGACTCGACCGACATATCCAGCATCCACACGTTGTAGGCCTAATGTGGGAGGTCTAGCCAATTATAACCATAATTGGACATGGTAAAGAAATGGATTACTTAACCTAATTTAATATGAATATGGACTTAAGTTATGGTTATGTAAAATTGGATGGGTAGTGTGGAGGGGTTAAGTAAGTTAGAGGGGATGGGTAATATATATATATATATATATATGTATATGTATATGTATGTATGTATGTATGTATGTATATATAAGCCCACGTACTTAACCCATTACAGGTTATGTAATTAAAGACACCTAAGTGGTATACATAACGGGTAGATAAAATAATAAAGTCTACATAATTAAAGATCTCCCTTTTAGTGTATTCGTAGTCGGTGGAAAACCTAATGGGGATACAAGACAAAGGGGAGAGCTTGTATCATATTGTGTGGGAGTTATGTAATTAAAGATCACCCTTTAGGGTATACATAACTAGTATAGGGCTATGTAATTAAAGATCACCCTTTTAGGGTATACATAGTCAATGGGAAACCTAGTGGGGATACAAGACAAAGGGCATAGCTTTTATCATATTGTGTGGGACCCATTTCAGTCAGTAACCCACAGTTGGTATCAGAGTAGAGAACTCTGTACTAGGCGGAGAAGGTGCACGCTTATTGATTGATTATAAAAGATCCAAAACGTGACGAGTGGTGTAGACGGCGCAAACCGACCGGGAACATTTGCGTGCATGGGTCGAGCAGAGGGGGACAAGACGACCGTGACACCAGTAGGTATCCCTGTTAGGGCTGTTATGGTAATGGTTACCGTTACCGTTTGGCAAATACCGTTACCGTACCGTTTTTACTGGTAAGCCAGAATTGCTTACCGTTGCCGTTACTGATCGACTGGTATTCCGTTGACTGGTATACCGATAATCTGGTAACCGTTACACTGGTAATAGTAAATTACCATTTGTTGATCAAAGTTTATATCTTAACGTATTTTTTGTACACCGTGCATTTTTTTATACTATATGTGGTGTTAGTTTATAAAAAACATAAATGAAAAAGAAAATAAGCATATCTATAATTATTTCATCTGATTATTGAACTAAATATAATCATTTATTTGGTTCTATGTGCATGTAATAAAGCATATCAGATGAGTATACTTATGTTTTGAATTCACTGGTAAAATTACCGTTACCGCTGGTATTGAAGAAACGTTACCGATAATTTATCGTTAAAAATGGTAAATTTACCGTTACCATACCATTTTAACTAGTATACCGATTTCAACCAAAAATGGTTACCGATCGACTGGTAATGGTATGGTAATGGTAAATATACTGTTACCGTAACAGCCCTAATCCTTGTGCACATCTTGGGTTGCCACTTTAGGGAAGTGATACCCCCTACTATGGGGCCATCATAGGATATATACAGAGTATGGAGCCGATCGATTAGGGTAGTGGTTAGGGTATACTTGGACGTATGACCTAAGCCTACCAGCTTATAATGGAAGGATCGTTTCATTTCAGTTAAACTAGTAATAGTGCAGAGTAATCATTAGTGAAGCATGTATATACCTCACCTTATCTGCCTTGTCGCACCTGCCATTTGTATAGCGATCTCTCTTATCCACTTTATGCCTGTCATGTTCACATTTATTTATTTACTGGCTAAAAGTCACTAGACTCGCCAGACTTTATGTCTGACCCTTTTTTGTTTTTCCTTCTCCCTTCCATTTCCCCCCAGGTTCTCAGGGAGGAAACACCCAGGCTTAACCAGGATTTGGATATCATCTTGCTAGGAGCTACTATTGAAGTATGGCTTGAGTCTTTGTCTCTGCTATGCCTTACTCTTTTATTGGGGAATAATGTTTTCTTTTAATTCCTATGTACTTTGATTATGCAATACAGAAGTATTTTGTTGTAATGGTTTTATGAATTATGGTATTATAAACCACGGGATTATGATTTATGTCTGAAATAAAATTTTTGAAACTTCCGCTCCTATCTTTATTTATATCTGTCTTGTAATTATTCTGTATCTGTTTACCTACAATGCTTCATAGAACTTAATGCATTCCCTTAATGAGTGACATTAACGGACGTGGGGTGTTTCACTTGGTATCAGAGCTGAAGGTAAGCAGATTAGATAAAAAGATTTTTGAAAAATATTTTCAAAAATGTTTTAAAAGAAAGCATTTCAAAAAGAAAAGTCTGTTTTGAAAAACATATTCCCCAAAGCCATATGTAATATCTCTCGATTCTTCGCTTGATTCCTTTTTCCCTTTTTGTCTGGGGAACCTATTCTTCTCGAAAGGTGTCCCCAATCCGGCATGATGCCGTAGGCATGTTTAGCATATGTTGAAGGGCAATGAAGTGCCTAACCTCCATCCGTAGCCGCAGTGGTTTCACATGCGGTCAATTTTCTCGAGCTTCGTAAGGATTTCCGTGCGATGGAGGCAACTTTCGAAACACTTGTTAGCTTGTTACACAAATGTGGGTAAAAAAGGAGTATAAGGAAGTTATGGCTAAGGAGCATAGCCCAAGGATGAGAAAAAGGTATGGCCCAAGAAAGGACAGCAATAACAATAGAAGAAGGGCGGAAAAAAAATGATAAGGCTAAGGATAAGGGGAAGCGCCATAGTTGTGGGCGAGAGGGTCACTTGGCCAAGGACTGCAGGAAAAGGAAGAATGCTTGCATCGTTTGTGGAGAGGTTGGACACTATTCTGGGGGAGTTCCCAAGGAAGCAAGGGCAATGTCAAAGGATAGGAACCTCTGGAGGGCAAGCGAATGCTCTCGTGGCTTGGAGGGCAAGCGAATGCTCTCATGGTTAGTGCACCAGATAGAGGTAGGAAAGCTTCCATGGAAGGTTTTGATTTCTCTTTCCAATCAACCGATTAGAACTCTTTTCGATTCTGGCGCATTCGCATTCGTTCATATCTAGTTCGGTAGTTGAATCTTTGCACTTAATTACTAGTATGGTAGTGGATCCCGTTGTTGTCTCAAACCCCATTGGTGGTTCGACTCATTTATCCGTGATTTGTCGGGGTTTGAGAATATCTGTGTTAGGCGTCGAGTTTGAGTGCGACGCACATCTTGTTTCATGGGCTAGGGGTTGATTCTAGGGAAGGGGTGGCTTACCACATATGGTGCCATTCTGGGTGGTTAAAGAAGGGTCATTAAGCTTCTAACTTGTCATGGGAGGACCCTTAAAATTTCTTGTGACCCACAAGGGTCGGTTATGTTTAGTTTCCTAGAGTCTCTTGATGCATCCATCGATGATTTGCAATATGTTCCAGTAGTCCGAGGTCATTTTGATGTTTTTGATGAGGTTCAGGGTTTACCCCAAGGCGCGAGATTGGTTTTCGAATATACTTGGTGGATAATGCAAAGCCAGTTGCATTGCCTACACGACATGTGACTCCTAAAAGAAAATAGGGAACTTGATATGCAAGTATGGGAGCTACTTGAGAGGAGGTTTGATAGGTGAATCATATCAGGATGAGAAACCTATTAAAGACAGTCCTTGAGGAAGCCCATCATTCTAAGATGACTATTCATCCAAGTGGCGATAAAATGTATAGAGTTCGAGGAAGTGGAGCCAAACTTGAAGAAGGAAGTAAAAGTAGAGAAAACAACAAGGATGCGACTTGGGGGACTGAAAATAAAGATCACACTTCATACCCTTTCCTTTTAGGACAATGTTCTTAACTTCTTTTTCCAAAGCATTTTATTCATACTTATTTCTATCATTCGTCTGTGTCCTATCGATCGACTCTTCGACCTTTAGATAGGGAACCCATGGATGTAAACATGTGTTTGAGACATGTTATGATTGATGGATGCAAGTGTTTACTAGTGGTTTCCTGTGGATTCATATACACACACATTAGGCACTAGATCGTTTCAGTCACTCTCATACTACATATGGGTGTGTGTGCATTTTTCTTTTTCCTCATGGATGAAAATGGATGTATCATCATATGGATGTTTCATTTGGATGAATGAGTGTGCACATATATAGAACTTACATTTTATAATAGGATTATTTGCATACATGTTGGATTCATGGCACCAACATACATTACATTAAGGAGGTCAACTGAATCAGTAGACCGCCTGATCTTCGCATTAGTATTGGGACATAAACACACACCTATGCAAATATTCATAGGAGAATTAGAAATCTTTAAAGGGCAATGGATGCTTGTGGATGATGGACGAGTAGATGGATGATGGATGGTAGGATACATTCTTCTTAACTCAGAGATTTCGGGGACGAAATCCTTTAAGTAGGGGAGAATGTAACACCCCGCATTTTTAATGAAACTAAAACGTAGAAATATGTATATATATTATATACATAGATATATTTAAGAGAAAAATAAATAATGACAATAAAATTGCATGTAGTAAGTTCATGCAGTGAAATGAAGGAAAAAGATTTAAATGCAATACATGAAATGTGAAGAAATGCATGCGAACAAATAAAAAGAAATAAAAAGGAAATTTTTCAGAGCTTCAGGAATTTGGTCACGAAATTAGCGTCATTGCGTTCGTGGCGATTTTCTAATCAATTTAGACCTATGGCTTGCAGAAGATCGATTTAGGATGAAAAAGATATATTTAAATTAAATATTGCAAAAAAACATGAAAAAGAGGAATGAGAAAAGAATAATGTTTAGCATTGTTCTAAGGTTTGTAAACAAAAGACTTAGTAGCTCATTTGGTTAGAACATGTGACTTGTATACGAGAGATTCTGAGTACAATCCCCGCCAGCGCCATATTTTTGTTTTAGGGGAATGACTAAAAAGTGGCTTAGCGTGAACGCAGTTCAAAAAGCGGTTGAGTGTGAAAAGGGTTTATTAGAACGATAATTAAAAAGATATATATATATATATATATATATATATATGACATGTGGGTGTTAACAGCCGTGCTACAGCGCATCATGTTGCACACATAGCGCATTTTTGTTGGTCAATGATGAAATTTGATGGATTAGGGCACATGTGGCATCCTCTGATTGGCCAGATGATGTGTCTTTTTGGTTTGAAGGGTTTAGATGATCTCCTAGTTAATCTAAAGGATCAACTTATCCTATACATCTATATAATCACATCTAACCTAAACCATAATCTAAGCTAAATTCATTCATGAGCCTATATGTTGCTGCATCCTAAACTAACCTAGCCTCTACCATAACAAATCAAATTCAAGCTAGAAGATAAAAATAAAATTCTACGTCAAGGGTTAAGCTTAACAAATTCAGAAATCAGATCCCAAAATTCAAGATCCGTTCTTTTTCTGTGAATGCTAGTCACTTTTAGGTTTAAATAGATAAATGTGAATTGTGGTAGACTATGAATTGGGTATATGTTGTAAATCATGAACTTATGCAAGCACACTATGTCATTTTCCCTAGATCTAATATATGGACATTCTACTATGTTTCCTCTATGAATCTTGAATTACAATTATATTGTGGTACATGTGAACTTGTTAATGCAAATCTAACTTTCTAGATCTGATTTTGGTGATTCGATATTACGTTTATATGAACATTGATTTGTAACCATGTTAGGATGATAGTACATCCATTAATTTGACATTACTTGGATCTAGATTTTGGTGTTAATCACCTTTCACTTGCTATATTATGATACCTTGGTATATGTGGTAAACTTGACACGTGAATCTAAACTTGTTATTATGCCACCCTGTCTATGCTAGATTTAGGTAATTGGACACCTAATATTGAATCTAGATCTCATTATGCTTGCCTAAACACAAGTTATTAATTTGATGTCCACTTTATTATGATGATTATCACATTTCCATTCACTTAGTTACTATGCCAGTTATGTTAATATTTATGCCAAAACATGTTGAACTATCACCCTTATCATGTTCCCTTTTTATTGCTATGACTAGGCTACTTTATAGCCTCGATGCCGCCAAAAATACATGTGAATACATTAGTTAGGAACGGGGATAAAGTGAATTTGTAATTGGCATAGTTTATATAATATTTATATGAAATGAGCATATAATTCAAATGGTGAAACGTTGAATTAATTACCTATAATGACATAGGAAAAGTTGGGTACAAATGGCATAATTTGAATATGACCATTTATGGATATGTAATTCAAATTATTGTCGCAAAATAGGTATTGACACCTATAAAAGGAAAGGATTAATTAATTGGTAAATTAATTAAAAATGGAATGTTAGTAATTAAAATTAAGAATTTTAATTGTACTTATGACACGAGGTTGGGTTACATTAGTGGCGGAAGTCTGCCCGGACCCGACCGACATATCCAGCAACCATTAATGTTGAACCTAATGTGGGAGGTCTAAGTATGAAAATACGAATAAGGCTAAGACAGGAGGTTAGGCCCAACTGTGGAATAAGACTGCCCGGACCTGACCGACATATCTAGCATCCACACGTTGTAGTCCTAATGTGGGAGGTCTAGCCTATTATAACCATAATTGGACATGGTAAAGAAATGGATTACTTAACATAATTTAATATGAATATGGACTTAAGTTAGGGTTAAGTAAAACTGGATGGGTAGTCAGGAGGGTTTAAGTAAGTTAGAGGGGATGGGTAATACATACATACATACATACATACATACATATATATATATATATATATATATATTGGCCCACATACTTAACCCAATACAGGTTATGTAATTAAAGACATCGAAGTGGTATACATAACGGGTAGTTAAAATAATAAAGGATATGTAATTAAAGATCACCCTTTTAGGGTATACATAGTCAGTGGAAAACCTAGTGGGGATACAAGACAAATGGGAGAGATTGTATCATATTGTGTGGGAGTTATTTAATTAAAGATCACCCTTTAGGGTATACATAACTAGTATAGGGCTATGTAATTAAAGATCACCCTTTTAGGGTATACATAGTCAGTGGAAAACCTAGTGGGGATACAAGACAAATGGGAGAGCTCATATCACATTTGTGTGGGACCCATTTCAGTCAGTAACCCGTAGTTGGTATCAGAGTAGAGAACTCCGTACTAGGCGGAGAAGGGGCACGCTTACTGATTGATTATAAGAGATCCAAAACGTGACGGGTGGTGTAGATGGCGCAAACCGACCGGGGACATATGCGTGCATGAGCCGGGAAGAGGGGGACAAGACGACCGTGACACCAGTAGGTATCCCTGTGCACATCTTGGGTTGCCACTTTAGGGAAGTGATACCCCCTACTGTGGGACCAGTACAAGATATCTACAGAGTAGGGAGTCGATCGATTAGGGTAGTGGTTAGGGTATACTTGGACGTATGACCTAAGCTTACCATCTTATAGTGGAAGGGATCATTTCATTTCAGTTATACTAGTAATAGTGTAGAGTAGTCATTAGTGAAGCATGTATATACCTTACCTTATCTGCCTTGTCACACCTGCCATTTGTATAGCGATCTCTCTTATCCACTTTATGCCTGTCATGTTCACCTTTATTTATTTACTGGCTAAAAGTCACTAGACTCGCCAAACTTTATGTCTGACCCCTTTTTGTTTTTCCTTATCTCTTCCATTTCCCCCCAGGTTCTCAAGGAGGAAACACCCAGGCTTAGCCAGGATGTGGATATCATCTTGCTAGGAGCTACTGTTGAAGTATGGCTTGAGTCTTTGTCTCCGCTATGGCTTACTCTTTTATTGGGGAATAATGTTTTCTTTTCATTCTTATGTACTTTGATTATGCAAGATAGAAGTATTTTGTTGTAATAGTTTTATGAATTATAATATTATAAACCACGAGATTATGATTTATGTCTGAAATAAATTTTTTGAAACTTCCGCTGCTATCTTTATTTATATCTGTCTTGTAATTATTCTGTGTCCGTTTACCTACAATGCTTCACAGAACTTAATGCATTTCCTTAGTGAGTGACATTAACGTACGTGGGGTGTTTCACTTACCCTCTATTGGTTTTTGGCTTAAGTCACACTGCAAGATGTGATAGCTCCAAGGATGGACCACCGTCATCGCCACCTACCGGAGGATGAGAAGCAGAAGGAGATCCAGAAGGTGTATGTATGTGTGGTGTTACAAAAAACAATATAACATAACATCAAAGGGTTATGTAAAACAAATAGTATGGCATAACATAAGAAGATTATGCAATATAAATAATATGACATAACATAAAATTATAATATTATAACAAATAGTATGACATAACATAAAAGGACTGTTGAAAACAAGCAGTATGACATAAAATAAAATAACTTTTTTAAAATGAAGATTAGTGATTAGTCCTCGTCACTTTCGGATTCTGACTCTATTTCCTCCTCTATATATGGTTCAACTGTAGTCTCAAATGCTTCAATTAATGCATTTGATTCAACATTTAGAGGTCCAAAATACGTTTGATCATCGGTTTTCCTCTATTTTCCTCGATAGCTGATTGATAAGCTTATTCATTGGTAATATTCCGTTCGTCAAATGTAGACCTTGCCTTTGTTTTAAATACAGCCGACCAATCTATTTTGTTTCTTTTTTGAGATGGATAAGGAGCGTAATTTACTGGAAGAGCTTGTTTGGCAAGCACAAAAGGATCATACTTATAATAACGTGAAGTATGTTCTATTTCTAATTATATTTTTGGTGCACGTTGATTCCAAAACCTGGAACGTTGCTGAACCAATTGCATTTAAACAAAAATACTCTTTCTGTGGGTCTTGTGAAATATGTCAATTGGAAAATTTGGAATAGTACACCATAAAAATTGTTTATATGATCATTTGGATCATCACTACCATTAACAAATACACTTGTACTATAAGTTAATTTTTCAGCAACGTATTCTTTAGTATTAAATTTATATCCATGGACACAGAATAATATATATGTCTCAACTTTCCTTTTTGGTCCCATGGCTAAATGTTTCAATCTCTTATCTACAATACAATTTGTTATATCAAAACGTAATTAGTAAACCAAGTAGCAAATTCTTTGTTGATATCGCCGTTTGGATGTTGTGATTCATCAATTCTGCAATTATAGGACAAATGTTACATTATGATTAAAGATACACATGTATAGATAATATAAGTTTATTACCTAACGAACGGTGCAACTTCAGTGCAGTTGAGAAAAATATATGTGTATGCTGCATAATATTCTTTATCATCCAGCCAAGCTTCCACACATTTACCAGAAGCCGACCATGTTTTTCATAAACAGATAAGTCTCTTGACAATCATCTTGATCAATGCCTTCATCGTTACGCGTAGTACTTTCAAATGATATGTTCACATGGTCACTAAAATAATAAGAGGAAAAAACGAAGCTTCTTCTTCGATGGATGATTTGCAAATCGAACCTTCAGCTCCAGCTTTCTATCTCATTTTTTCTTTAAATGATTTAAATACCTATTTAGAATTATTTTAAATTAATTTTTTATACATTTCATAAATCAATATTTAATTAACTAAATATTAATATACCTTTCAAATAGATACATCCATCCATATTATAGTCCCTCGAAGATGTGCCTCTAATTGGAAAATGAATGGGTAAACGCTCCATAACATTGAAAAAAGCAGGAGGAAATATTTTTTTAGATTGTAGAGCAATAAAGGGATTTCTTCCTCTAGTTTATGTAGACGATCAATTTTTAATATAGTAGACCAAAGCTCTTCAAACTAAGTTCTATTACAACAGTCCAAACATTTACGGACAACAGTTCTTTGAAAGTGACGGGCAACAAATTTTCCATTATAACATGACAGTTGTGGATTTTCATCCCATTAAGTTTATTGTTTTTATAGTCGACACATCTACAAAGATTAGAACATATAGCAACCGAGAATCTTAATCCTTCCACCCATTTTAAAAGTATTCTAACTTGATTATTGTCTAGTTCAAAACATGCTTTTGTTTTTTTGGTGTCATTTAGCTTTATATGAAGATCGGGACGATTACATATTACTTTGATATCACATCTTGATTTCAAATCATCTTCCGTCTTTCCTTTGATATTCAAAATTGTATTAAACACATTGTCAAACACGTTTTTCTCATTATGCATCATGTCAATTTATGACGAACCAGAAGATTTTTCCAAGAAGGCAACTCCAAAAATATGCTTAGTTTTCACTAATCATGAATCAATGATTTACCTTAAATTTCTGTCTGTTCTTTGGTTTCATGTATCTTCAGATAATCCTTTACATGTTCATAAATATCTTCACTTGACCAAACCGTAGGTGGTCCCAAAGAGTTGTAAAAAAAATTAATCTATTCTAAAAGGATGATTAATATGAAGAAAACATCGATAACAGTCAAATCATAAATTTTCTTTCGATGAGGTAAAGAAAATGCTCTTATTTCTTCCATGCTGTAAGGATAAGCTAGACGATCATTCGTACTCCAACCAGAAAGCATTGCATAAGCACAAAAATCGCTAATTGTCCACAATAGAGAAGCATACATACGAAAATCCTTTTTTTGTGAAATATCATATGTTTCTACTCCTTCGTACCATACTTTTTTTAATTCTTCAATCATCAGTCATAAGTAAACATCAATTCCTTGTGTTAGATCATCAGAACCAGGGACGACAACCGTAAGAAACATATAAGAAGTTTTCATACACATCCACGAAGGTAACTTGTAAGGCATGGAAATTATAGGTCAGCACAAATATTTAGCACCAAATTGAGAAAATGGTGAAAAATCATCCGTACATAAACCAAGTTTAACATTATGACTCTCGGATGCAAATTTGGGATACTTCTACCCAAAATGCTTATTTGCTTCCCCATCCACTGGGTGTGTTAACGTATCTTCTTCCTGTGTTCTCACACTGTGCCATCTCATATGTTGCGCGATTACAGAAGATGCATATAACCTATAAAGTCTAGGAGCAATAGGTAAATAATGTATATGTTTATACAGTACTTCTTTTCCCTTTTTCTTTATTGGTTTGCATCTTTCCTAATTACATATTTTACAATTCTTAAGGTTGATATCTTCCTTCCAAGATAGCATGAAACCATTTAAACAAGTATCTATTTCTTTATATGGTAAACCAAAAGCCGACAACATTTTTTTTACTTCATAATGATTTTCGCACATTAAATTATTGGGAGACATATTCCGTTTTGTAGTTTATACAATAGCCGTAAATCCAGCTTCTATGAGATTGTATTTAGATTTCATCGCAATGTATTCAATAGTTACTGATAACTGAGTTCCGCTTTTACGGCCTTCCCTAAGAGGTTTTTTCAAGGCATCTAATAAATCATATATTATTTTGGCTTAAATATTTGGTTCTTCTTCAGCATTACCATCGTCATCAGGAAATTCTGAAACAGGAAACATTGAACGTGTATCATATTCAACCATTTATTTTACGAGATTCGTCGTAGTAATTTCATTATTCGTTACTTCCTCAACTTTTATAGAAGTAGATGCTAACTGTTCTCCATGACGGTCCCAAACCAAATAGTTCGGCACAAAACCGTGCTGATGCAAAAGAACCCTAACCATTTGCTGTATTAAATGGTTTAATAATTTGCAACTAATACACGGACAACGGATTTCTTCGTCGTTCCCGCTGTTACTTAAAGCGAATCAATAAACACACCAACACCAATAAATAAATTGTTCACTTATTATCTGTAACACCCCACCTCCACTAGGGTCACTCTTTTGGGGGCACTAGCTTCTGGGGGCGTTAGAACTGGGTAAGCATGCATAATGATATATCAAGGCAGAACAAGAACATAAATATATATGTAAAACAGAGTAAGTGAGAATAAAACAGCGGAATATCTCAAACCATCTCAAAACAAGTCTAGTACATCATAAAGTCAACTGCCAAAATAAACATGTCTAGTACATCATAAACAGAAATACTGAAATACATAGTGCTATCCCCAAAATAAAGATGATAAACCATAGCGAGCTCAATGTCCAGACATACATGAGCTATCCAGCGAACAAGCAAGCGATCCAAGCTAAGCACCACTGTTCCCTCCCTGAGAACCTGGGGGGGGGGGGGGAACGGAAGAAAAGAAGCGAAAGAAAACAGGTCAGTCAAAAAGACTGGTAAGCCCTACTACGATCAGTCTATAAACTAATAAAGTTAACATCATGATGGAAGCTGAGATGAACATACTGGCAGTAGATAAAGGTGTCATCACATAGAGAAGATTAAGCTTTGCACCACAGTGTACTAGCAAACTAACATAACAGGTATTGATCCCTCAGCCCAAACTTTGGCCCAATAACATGAGGTGACCTTAATACAAGGTCCAGCCCAACGGTCTAGTCGATCGGCTCCCTATAAACCTAACACGTAAAGTGTTGGTGTCCATACGGCCCACATATGGTTGTAGTCAGACTGTGTTGGGTCCACCTTCGGGTGTATCAAGCCCTCGGGTGTCAACCCCAGACACCTAAGCAATAATGCACAGTCTAAACCTACTGGTACCCGTGCCTCGAGTTTGTCCAACACCGGACTACGTGCACGTCCGTAGCCCGCCTGGACCCGCACCGCTGTACCACTCAGCCGTCGCTTTGGTCGCTTACATCAGTCCAGTAATCGTGCCCTGCCCTAGCCTAGCCTCTAGGGTTGTGAATGATACCAAACTGGGATTACTGCTGGAACAGACCACGCTGCTAGGGTTTTCTAAGAGGGTTAAGTGTGGTTTAACCCCTCACTAATCATGGATTAAATTAGTTAAGTGTAACCAACAGTTCACCACTTAACCCCATCTAATCCCTCGTATCCCCAAAATTGGTTAAGTATTAGTGGGCCATGACTTAACCCTAATCATGAGGCATTAATTAATTTAATTGTGCCTTAACCTCTCACATTAGACTTTGTTGCGGTTACTAGTTAAGCCGGGCGGGTCCGGGTAGCTTTACACCACAACTTGGTCTAACCTCGGGTCCAAGGTACACATGACCAACTTCTCACATTGGGTCCTATTGTTTGTAGCAACTAGTTAAGCCGGTCGGTTCCGGGTAGGTTTACGCTACAAACTCAACCCAACCTCGAGTTGGCCACACTTATGTTTTATAAGTGTCATGTCCACTTTATTTTCAAACCATAATTACAAGTTTAACAAATACTTGGGTAGACCTAACTTAATAGGTAAATTCCCAAGGGGTAGACCTAACTTAATAGGTAAATTCCCAATCTTATATTTTCATGTATTTTAAGTTTTACCCAAACCCCCCAACGTCATTCTATCGCTTACATATTCGTCATAACGCATAAAGGATAGAAAGAGGGAACTTGGCACAACATACATGATGAATCTTACATAAAACATGCATAACATGTTGGACTTGCATAACTTAGCATAGTGAACTTGCATAAACATGCATAACTTGTTAAACTTGCAGATCATGGCATAGTGAACTTGCATAAACATGCATAACTTGTTAAACTTGCAAATCATGGCATAGTGAACTTGCATAAACATGCATAACTTGTTAAACTTGCAAATCATGGCATAGTGAACTTGCATAAACATGCATAACTTGTTAAACTTGCAAATCATGGCATAGTGAACTTGCATAAGCATGCATAACTTATTAAACATGCATAACATAGCATAGTGAACTCGCATAAGCATGCATAACTTATTAAACATGCATAAATCCCAACTTTCATCACACATTAACTTTAGAGTTTCTAAAATGAAGGTAAGAGGGCTTACAAATATTATGAAGACACAAATCTACTAATAAGGATTGAGAAGCCCTTTTTATGCAAGCATATAAAAACCCAAAACAAAGCTCCAATTAACAAAAATCCCAAGAACTCTAGCTTAGCAAATAAAGATTGCAACTTGATGATGTATGCAAGCTAATGATCATTCATACAACTTAGAAATGCTTGTATGAACATCAAAACCTTCATAGAATTGATTTTTGAAGAGGGTGGAGGCTAGGGTTTTTAGGTGGAGGCCATTTGAGAATTCAATTTGACATAGTTTGGTTGCTAGAATGAATAATGGGGTTTTAGGGTAGGATTAGGGGCTTATATATAGAAGATTAGAGTGTTTTTAGCCCTAGGATTAACCCTAGGTTAGTTTAGGTCCGTCAGATTTCGGAATTCTCTAGAACCAAGCCACACAACCAAGCCCAAATCAAAATGGTGCGCCAGGCAAAACTGCCCGGCCACCCCGTGTCGACAGGGCTGTCGACACCCTGGGGGCCCTGTCGACATGCCTGTCGACATGGGGGTCCTGGCGGGAGTTTTCCCGCCTGACGCCAGTTAGCCCTAAACCTTGTTTTTAAATTTAAAATTTAAATCTGTTTTTACTATGGAAATTTCTGAAAACTTCAATGGGCCTTAACTGGGTCATACGGATTCCGATTTTCGAAAACTCGGACTCTATTTCGCGTGTTTTTCCGAGACGAACGCAATGGCATAGCCCATTTCCCTTGATTCAGATTTTAGAATTAAGTTCTGCCTCGATTTATGTTATAACAGGTTATTAAAAATACGGGTTGTTACATTCTCCCCTCCTTAAAGGATTTCGTCCCCGAAATCTTCAAGTTAGGAAGAACGTATCCTACCATCCAATCATCCATCTACTCAAAGCATCATCCACGAGCAATCATTGTCCTTAAAAGATTCTAAATGCTGTATGTACATATGCAAAAGTGTGTGTATATGTACTTATCTAATGCAAAGATCAATGCAAAATATGTTAGTGGAATGTATCCATATGTATGAAAATCCCTAACATAATGTATAATATCTACATGCGTGCTCAATCATACATCCATATGCAACATCCATGTGATTGCATACAAATTTCATCCAAGAATAAGCATAAACACTCATGCATATGCAATATGAGGAGTGTGTGAGCCGATCTAGTGCCTAATGTGTATCATGCATCCACGAGTAACCACCTACAAACACTTGCAACCACTTGCAACCATCAAACATAACATGTCTCAAACACATGTTTCATCCAAAGGGTTTCTACCTAAGGTTCTCATGACAAGATTAGCACGATAACTAGATAAACATGGATAGCAAAGAGAAAGATATGCTAACAAAGGAAAGAGATTGAGAGTGTACCCTCAAAAAGGAATGGATAAAGCCCACGCATCTTCTCCTCGGTTTCCCAAGTTGCGTCTTCTTCGGCTTCACCCCATTGAACCTTCACCAACTTGACCTCTCGATTCCTTAGCTTCTTGGTCTCCGTCCCCAAGATACGGATCGGAGCTCTCCTCAAAGTTGCCTCTTTCTCTACTTCCACATCTTCAAGAATGCTAGGTTCAACCACCTCAGCGGACTCATGTAGGCACTTCCGGAGATGCGAGACATGAAAGACATTATGCACTCCGGACAGCTTCTCGGGCAATTGCACTTTATAAGCCATCTTCCCAATTCTCTCTATGATAGGGAAGGGTCCAACAAATCTCGGTGCTAACTTCCCAACAGCTCCAAATCGGACCACATTCCGCAAAGGAGAAGCCTTTACGAAAACCATATCCCCAACATCAAACTCCAAATCGGATCTTCGCTTATTAGCATAGGATTTCTGTCGGTCTTGGGCCGCTTTCATTCGTCTCCGAATCAACTCGATCTTCTCGGACGTATCTCTGATCATATCAGGCCCAAGTATGAGCTTATCTGTAGTCTCCCACCAACATGTAGGCGACTTGCACGGCCTCCCATATAAAGCTTCAAATGGTGCCATCCCTATGCTTGCTTGATAACTGTTATTATATGCAAACTCAACAAGAGGAAGATGGTCTTCCCAAGCACCACCAAAGTCCAGAATACAAAGCCTCAATAGATCCTCGAGTACCCTATTTACCCTTTCGGTTTGGCCGTCCGTCTGTGGGTGATAAGCAGTACTCAGATTCAACCTCGTGCCCATAGCCTCTTGCAAGCTGTTCCAGAACTGACAAGTAAAGATGGGGTCTCGGTCACTGACTATGCTGGAAGGGACTCCATGAAGTCTCACAATCTCACGAAGATATACGGACGCTAGCCAAGATGCGGTCCTCTTGCTCTTTACTGGAATAAAATGAGCACTCTTCGTGAGTCTATCCACAATAACCCAAATGCTCGTATTCCCTTTCCTTGACCTTGGAAGCCCATCAATAAAGTCCATGGAGATACTCTCCCACTTCCAAAGTGGAACATCTAGAGGATGCAATAGCCCACCGGGCTTCTTTGACTTGGCCTTAACTTGCTGGCAAATGATACATCTAGAGACAAACTCCGCCACATCCTTCTTCATCCCAGGCCAAAAGAAAATACGCTTCATATCCTTATACATCTTATCTCCGCCTGGATGTATAGTCAATTTAGAGCGATGCGCTTCCTCCAGAACTTTTCTTACTAAATCTTCTACCATGGGAACACATAACCTTCCATCTCTCCTCAGCCAACCCTTGTCATCAACAGAATATCGAGCGAGGTGGCTAGACGTCTCTCCTCGAGTCAGCTTATCCATAATCTCCACTATGTGAGGGTCTTCTCTCTGCGAAGCCCCAACTTGATCAAGAAGGGTAGGCCTGGGCTCAAGAGATGCTAAAGAACCGGTCATCGACTCAACCGCCAAAGAGAAATCAAAGGTTGCCAAGAACTCTAAATTCTTCATCTCAACAAATAGAGGACTTAGTGTCAACCTTTTTCTACTCAACGCATCCGCTACAACATTCCCCTTGCCAGAGGTATAGGCTATATCAAAATCATAGGACGCCAAGAATTCCATCCACCTTTGCTGCCTCAAGTTCAGATCCTTCTGCGAAAAGAGATACTTCAAAGACTTATGATCAGTATACAGCTCAAATCTCTCTCCCAGAAGATAATGACGCCAAGCCTTGAGTGCATATACTATTGCTGCCAGCTCTAGATCATGGGTGGGATAATTCTTCTCATGCACCTTAAGTTGCCTCCCACCAAAACATATAACTCTGCCCTCTTGCATCAGAACGGCGCCCAATCCCGTGCCACAAGCATCAGTGTACACGGTAAACATCTTACCACCATCGGGTAAAGCTAGAACTGGTGCTGAGGTAAGGGTTCTCTTGAGCTTCTGAAAAGCAAGCTCGCACTCTAAGCTCCACGCAAAAACTGAATTCTTCTTCGTCAATTTAGTGAGGGGAGCAGAAATCTTCGCGAAGTCCTTGATGAACTTCCGGTAAAAACCCGCAAGACCTAGAAAAATTCTCACCTCGGTTGCATTCCTTGGAGTCTTCCAATCCTGAACTGCAACCACCTTAGCGGGATCCACCGCTAAGCCTTGCTTGGATACGATATGCCCAAGGAATCTAACTTCCCTTCTCCAAAAGTGACACTTGGAGAACTTGGCCTTTAACTGATGCGCTCTAAGCGTATCCATCACCTCTACAAGATGCCTCGCGTGTTCTTCTTCATCCTTGGAGAAGATCAGAATATCATCCACAAAGACCACGACAAACTTGTTCAAGAACTCCCGAAACACCCTACTCATCAAGTCCACGAAATACACGGGTGCATTCGTCAAACCGAACGGCATAACAAGCCATTCAAAGAATCCATCTGGAGTTCTGAATGCAGTCTTGTCTATATTATCTTCAGCCACTCTGAGCTGATGAAATCCAGTAGCAAGATCAAGCTGAGAGAAAACAGAAGCACCAACAAGCTGGTCAAAAAGATCATCAATCCTCGGTAATGGGTGTCTGTTCTTCTTAGTCAGCTTATTCAACTCTCTATAGTCCACACAAAGTCGAAGAGAACCATCTGCCTTAGTAGCAAACACCACAGGCGCTCCCCATTCGGATATACTTCGTCTGATGAAGTTCTTCTCAAGCAACTCCTTTACTTGCTTGCTGAGCTCCCGTCTCTCACGCGGAGCCATGTGCCGAACGGGCAAAGAAACAGGCTTAGCATTATCCACCAGATAAAAGCGAAAGTCAATCTCTCGTTTAGGGGGCAACCCCTTAACTTCTTCAAAAACATCTGGATAATCTCGGACCACCCTTACAGACTGAAGGGTTTCCTCTGACGAGTCGAGAGATTCAAGATAGCACAACATGACGGGATCCTTCGGATTGCATGAAATCTCTAAGGTGTTGCCAAGGCGAGTCACAAGCCTCACAACCCTATGCTCACAATCAAGAATGGCTCCATATCGGGACAGCCAATCCATGCCCAATATCAATCCGTATCCCCTGAAACCAAGAACATATGCACTACACAAGAACTCTACACTGAGTATAGAGATCCTCAGATCCTCACATATCATAGATAGATGAGCAGAACCCCCAATGGGATTCGAAACACAAACGGGATCATCCACTAAGCTAGTACTAAGGTGCAAGCTATCAACAAGATCAGATGAAATAAAGCTATGTGATGCACCAGAATCAAACAAGGTACGAACTGGAAGATCAGAAACATAAACAAGGTTCTCAACAGAAACACTACCTCGATCGGGAACTGGAGCGGTATTGAGAGCATGAACTTGCCCTCCTGAAGGTCCAGCCTGTCCTTTCTTCTTCGGGCATTCCTTGCTGAAGTGTCCAGTCTTACCACAGGAAAAACATCCACCACTAAGCTTCCTTTTCTTCTTCCTACAATCCTTAGCAAAGTGTCCAGGCGCACCACAGTAATTGCACTTTCCCTTGCCTTTGTTGTTGTTCCCCTTCTTGTTCTTGCTCTGATTCCCCTGACTGCTTTGACCACCTTGATTGCCTTTACCTTGAGAATCAGTCTTCTTTGCTTGAGTATCACTCGACTTGATCTCTTTCTTTCCATCTCCCTGAAGTAGGGCCATATTGACCAAACTCTCAAAAGTAGCCCCATGCGGAATATGTGACATTGCCAAACCCTGTAGCGGCTCATTCAACCCTCTAGCAAATCGAAGAGCCTTCTTCTCAGGAGTATTCACCGTATCCAAACCAAAACGGGCCAGCTGATTAAACTTGTTCACATACTCCTTGACAGACATATCACCTTGCTTTAGTGCAATGAACTTCTCCATCTGTAAATTCGCCTCAGCAGAAGATAGAAACTTGGCCACAAATCTAGCCCTCAAATCTGCCCAAGTCTCGACGGGCCTCGTCCCATTGGTGACTTCCCACCAATAGGCTGCTTCGTCCTTCAAAAGCCACACTGTCAATAAGATTTTCCTCTCGTCATCAATCCCAAAGATAGCAAACAAGTCCTCAGTGTCTTTCAGCCAATTCCTAGCTTCAACAAAAGATTCCGTGCCTAGGAAATTCTTGCCTCCCATCGCCTTGAAGTCTTTACAAACCTTTGTGAACTCAACCTGAGGATGCTGAGGGGGAGGAGGAGGAAGAGGAGCCTCAGCAACAGGAGGAGGAGGAACATTAGCCACGGGAGGGGGAATATTAACTACTGGAGGAGGGGGAACAGGAACCACCGGAGGAGGGACATTAGGGGTAGGATTCTCAACTACCGGAGGAGGAGTGGGAGTAGGGTTTGCGGGGCTGGCTGCCGCCTTAGCTTCTAGAAGTCTCTTATACCAGAGTGGTACATTTACTCCATTCGGGATGGCAAGATTCTCAGCCATACTGAAACGAAAGATAAGATAAGATTAGATCAAGGGAACGAAGGATAACGCTAGTGGCTTTTTGGGGAATAGCCCTTTTAAAATACTAGACTTTTCTTTGGAAAATACTTTATACTTGTTTTGAAAATAGTTTTTCAAAAGTCTTTTAAAAACTTTTTGTTCTTTCTTGTAAACCATATGCTCTGATACCAAATTTGTAACACCCCACCTCCACTAGGGTCACTCTTTTGGGGGCACTAGCTTCTGGGGGCGTTAGAACTGGGTAAGCATGCATAATGATATATCAAGGCAGAACAAGAACATAAATATATATGTAAAACAGAGTAAGTGAGAATAAAACAGCGGAATATCTCAAACCATCTCAAAACAAGTCTAGTACATCATAAAGTCAACTGCCAAAATAAACATGTCTAGTACATCATAAACAGAAATACTGAAATACATAGTGCTATCCCCAAAATAAAGATGATAAACCATAGCGAGCTCAATGTCCAGTCATACATGAGCTATCCAGCGAACAAGCAAGCGATCCAAGCTAAGCACCATTGCTCCCTCCCTGAGAACCTGGGGGGAAACGGAAGAAAAGAAGCGAAAGAAAACAGGTCAGTCAAAAAGACTGGTAAGCCCTACTACGATCAGTCTATAAACTAATAAAGTTAACATCATGATGGAAGCTGAGATGAACATACTGGCAGTAGATAAAGGTGTCATCACATAGAGAAGATTAAGCTTTGCACCACAGTGTACTAGCAAACTAACATAACAGGTATTGATCCCTCAGCCCAAACTTTGGCCCAATAACATGAGGTGACCTTAATACAAGGTCCAGCCCAACGGTCTAGTCGATCGGCTCCCTATAAACCTAACACGTCAAGTGTTGGTGTCCATACGGCCCACATATGGTTGTAGTCAGACTGTGCTGGGTCCACCTTCGGGTGTATCAAGCCCTCGGGTGTCAACCTCAGACACCTAAGCAATAATGCACAGTCTAAACCTACTGGTACCCGTGCCTCGAGTTTGTCCAACACCGGACTACGTGCACGTCCGTAGCCCGCCTGGACCCGCACCGCTGTACCACTCAGCCGTCGCTTTGGTCGCTTACATCAGTCCAGTAATCGTGCCCCGCCCTAGCCTAGCCTCTAGGGTTGTGAATGATACCAAACAGGGATTACTGCTGGAACAGACCACGCTGCTAGGGTTTTCTAAGAGGGTTAAGTGTGGTTTAACCCCTCACTAATCATGGATTAAATTAGTTAAGTGTAACCAACAGTTCACCACTTGACCCCATCTAATCCCTCGTATCCCCAAAATTGGTTAAGTATTAGTGGGCCATGACTTAACCCTAATCATGAGGCATTAATTAATTTAATTGTGCCTTAACCTCTCACATTAGACTTTGTTGCGGTTACTAGTTAAGCCGGGCGGGTCCGGGTAGCTTTACACCACAACTTGGTCTAACCTCGGGTCCAAGGTACACATGACCAACTTCTCACATTGGGTCCTATTGTTTGTAGCAACTAGTTAAGCCGGTCGGTTCCGGGTAGGTTTACGCTACAAACTCAACCCAACCTCGAGTTGGCCACACTTATGTTTTCTAAGTGTCATGTCCACTTTATTTTCAAACCATAATTACAAGTTTAACAAATACTTGGGTGGACCTAACTTAATAGGTAAATTCCCAAGGGGTAGACCTAACTTAATAGGTAAATTCCCAATCTTATATTTTCATGTATTTTAAGTTTTACCCAAACCCCCCAACGTCATTCTATCGCTTACATATTCGTCATAACGCATAAAGGATAGAAAGAGGGAACTTGGCACAACATACATGATGAATCTTACATAAAACATGCATAACATGTTGGACTTGCATAACTTAGCATAGTGAACTTGCATAAACATGCATAACTTGTTAAACTTGCAAATCATGGCATAGTGAACTTGCATAAACATGCATAACTTGTTAAACTTGCAAATCATGGCATAGTGAACTTGCATAAACATGCATAACTTGTTAAACTTGCAAATCATGGCATAGTGAACTTGCATAAACATGCATAACTTGTTAAACTTGCAAATCATGGCATAGTGAACTTGCATAAGCATGCATAACTTATTAAACATGCATAACATAGCATAGTGAACTCGCATAAGCATGCATAACTTATTAAACATGCATAAATCCCAACTTTCATCACACATTAACTTTAGAGTTTCTAAAATGAAGGTAAGAGGGCTTACAAATATTATGAAGACACAAATCTACTAATAAGGATTGAGAAGCCCTTTTTATGCAAGCATATAAAAACCCAAAACAAAGCTCCAATTAACAAAAATCCCAAGAACTCTAGCTTAGCAAATAAAGCTTGCAACTTGATGATGTATGCAAGCTAATGATCATTCATACAACTTAGAAATGCTTGTATGAACATCAAAACCTTCATAGAATTGATTTTTAAAGAGGGTGGAGGCTAGGGTTTTTAGGTGGAGGCCATTTGAGAATTCAATTTGACATAGTTTGGTTGCTAGAATGAATAATGGGGTTTTAGGGTAGGATTAGGGGCTTATTTATAGAAGATTAGAGTGTTTTTAGCCCTAGGATTAACCCTAGGTTAGTTTAGGTCCGTCAGATTTCGGAATTCTCTAGAACCAAGCCACACAACCAAGCCCAAATCAAAATGGTGCGCCAGGCAAAACTGCCCGGCCACCCCGTGTCGACAGGGCTGTCGACAGGGCTGTCGACACCCTGGGGGCCCTGTCGACATGCCTGTCGACATGGGGGTCCTGGCGGGAGTTTTCTCGCCTGACGCCAGTTAGCCCTAAACCTTGTTTTTAAATTTAAAATTTAAATCTCTTTTTACTATGGAAATTTCTGAAAACTTCAATGGGCCTTAACTGGGTCATACGGACTCCGATTTTCGAAAACTCGGACTCTATTTCGCGTGTTTTTCCGAGACGAACGCAATGGCATAGCCCGTTTCCCTTGATTCAGATTTTAGAATTAAGTTCTGCCTCGATTTATGTTATAACAGGTTATTAAAAATACGGGTTGTTACATTATCCCATCAGCTTCTCTCCGTTTGTACATCCATCTTCGATAAGTAAAATGATTGTCCATTTTTTCTAAGTAGGTAATTTAAAAGTATGATAAAGTTTGCATCAACATTTTATTAAAATAATTTATTGCTGAATGTTATGTTAATTGATCATTTACACTTTGTTGGTGGGTCATACTACCTCCCATTACAAATAAAATAACATAATTAAATTGCATAAATATTTTCAATGTAAACGATTCAACAAAATTTCAACAGCACTTCGCTTTATTTCCCCGAACAGTACACAATTACGTGTAAACAAGGAACATAAAGGAAGTACTTTCGAAATTTTGAGAACCATTTAAAATGAAATGCTTTACGTGACTTAATTTCGTTAATGTGCTTGTAACTTGTCCAATACAAGGAAAAATCCAACAAATATTGTATGTGATGAATATAGATGTCCATTCTATTAACAAAACGAACATTCACATAACGATCCTATACAATACTTATCAGACGGGGACGAAAAACACTCTAAGGCTTTATGAATATAATATATTATGATTGGTTCTCTTATTTATCAATCGTCAACGTAAAGAGAAAATTGTAAACCAAATAAGCCCTCAACAGCTTAATTTCAATCTCTAATTGTACATATACGGAGTTTATCACATATACATATATTTTCAACATTCAATCGAACTAACCATACGTTATAAAATTTAAAAAAAGTTTTCAATAATTTTTTATAAAATATAAAAATTTAATTATTTTCATTTCCACAAAACGTCCCTAAATAAGTCTAAAGTCTCTTATATTTTAATTCAACATATATACATACACATAATTCTATTGTAATACAGACAACATAAACTAGCAATACATAAACTAATAACAAGAATCGGGCCTCAATTAATTCAACCTATACATAGAATAATTAACTACACGATACATACAACATTATATATGCACATATACATACAAGATAACTAATTAACCTTATATTAGCAACATTCTACATAGATTAATTCAACCTATATATGCACATATTAAAAGCACTATACATACAAACATATAATCTAACGAACTAATTAACCTTAAATTAGCAAATCTAGGGTATTAACAAAATTAGGGCATATACCTTAAAAATTTGAGATGAATTAGAGCCTAGAGAGGAAGAGAGAGACTTTCAGATATTGGAGATAGTAGGGCGGCAAAGGAGGTGGTGGTGGCGAATTTCAGAATTGGGGAGGAAGGATTTGGAGAGTTTTATTGATGAAAATCGAAATGGGGAGGAAAGAAGCAGGTCGGTCAATTTCGGCTCGATTAAGCAATAGTTATCAAAGGCCTCTAACGACTTTAAAACCAACGATTTTCAATGGCTTCCAACGTTTTTTTTATTACGTAAAGAAAAATCCAGAAATAAGCTTCCAGTTGGAAACTGTTTCCAATAGCCATTGGCGGCCATTGCCTCCTTCCGTTGCTATATATTGTGTTTCTTGTAGTGTAAACACGCATTAGCAATTAGGAATTATATAATGAAAAATTAGGCCTAAATCAAAAAGCTAAATAAATAAGGTTTACGAAAAGAAAAGAAAAAACCTGATTTTGCAAGTGAGGGGGTGGAGATATTGAATATGGATGTTTTAAATATATTAATGAGGAGATATTAATTAATTCTCATAATCAAGTCAAACCGGGAAGATAATATATTATTATGGAGAAGGTATATATTTGATTTAAGAAATCAATCAAATATTGGTATAGGTTGAAACAATTTAAAAATGTCCCATATTTGTAGTGGAATCAATTAGGAAATATTTTATCCTTATCCACGAAACATTCTTCGTCATTCCTCCTATCTATACACAAGCATTTGCTCATATGTTCAACACACACAAGAAGAAATCTCTCTCCATATATTATCTTCAATAAGATCCATATTTCTATATCTATTATAGTGTGAGAAATTTTTATTAAGTTGTGTATTCTTCTCATATTATACCTTCTCTTAAAGTGAAGAAATAAAAGGTTGTTGGGTCCAAGGATGTAGGCATAGCCGAACCTCGTTATATTGGTGTTTTATTTTCTATTTCTGTTTTTTCTTAATAATTTGAGTCATTTTTTTCTCTTTATTATCTTTGTTGGATTGCATGGTTGAGATGTCGACAAGCTAGACTAATGGGCGCTCTGCTTCCGCTGCCTAAACCACTAATTTTTCACTACACTTTGGTATCAGAGCTGTGCAATTTATTCCCCGCTATTACCCTTCCATATCCCACTATATCATGTAGCGGATTTCTACCACTACGCTATTTCCAAATAGCCTTTCTGAGTTAATCCTCACTATATTCTGATATTCCCGATATATCCTATTATTTCACTATATTCTGCTATTTCTGCTATATCTCCTATGAAAGAAATGAATTGTAAACAGACATTCTCACATTATAAAATTAGTGTATTGATAGAATTTTTTGACATATATTTTTTATAATAGAAAATACTACAATATTTTATTAAATTTAATCAAATTAAATAAAAGTTTACATTTTTTTTTCATCGTTTTAATGGCCGACACACAAAGTACTCTGATCCCGTCTTTTCCTCCCTTTAGCCAAACCCTTCCCATCACATCCATCGCTTCTCCCTCATTTCCGCAGTCGCCTCCTCCGTTGATCCCTCCTCCTGCGCCACCTAATCCTTCCTCTTCAGTCTTTCCTCCGCTTCTCAATGTAACATCTCAATCGCAAGGGCAAAGACGATGGACTTCTTTTTCCAACATCTGCCTTGCAATGTGGGGAATTACAAACCCGTAGACATGCAACCAACCTTTACTAATGGTGCCATGGGTTATACATCAAGGATAGTTGATGCTGGTTCAAAAGTCTGGAACGATTCATTAGTGGGTTTTTACTTTAATGCTCCGCTTTCTTTCTCAGCGGTCCTCCAAAAAGTCAACAACAACTGGAAGCTTAAAGGTACCTTTTTAGTTAAGTCCGATGGTGTAATTTTTGTTTTCCAGTTCACCAGTCAAGAGGACAGGCAGAAAATTTTGATGGGAGACCCACTATTAATGAGAAATAAACTCTTTATAATTTAACCTTATGATCCTCAAATAAGTAACGTGTGTGGTCAAATAAGAGTTGTGCCTATCTAGGTCCAATTCTCTAATATACCTTTGTTTTCTTGGTCGTACCCTGGAATTAATTGGCTCGCAAGTAGATTGGGTAAAATGGTGTGTCTTGGTGAAACAAAAGAGAGACTAGATCGGCTGCATTATGTTCGTTGCCTTGTTGAATCTAAACTGGATAAGGAGCTAGTGGACGACTTCTTGGTTAACATACCAGGAGGAGGAACTTAACGAATAAAGATTACATACTTATGGAGGCCTCTCGTTTGTACTACCTTTAAAACTTTTGGGCATAACACTGATATGTGTGAGGTAAATACAACTAAGGGAAAGAAACCGAAAGTCAGTGTGAGCAGGAAGGAAGACAAAGGACCAATGCCTGAAAAGAATGAGCAAGGCAATATGAGTGACATGAACAACAAAACTGAAACTCACAAAACTCCAGTGAGAAAACATGACAACAACTATGGTAGGAAGCCTATATCATACAAGTTTCAAGACTGGAAGAAAGTTAATAGAAACAAGAGGAAAGATGCTTATAAGAAAAGGGGAAAAACAACTTTTGGGGACTTCTTGTCGAGCAACTTCAGGAACACAAGTATTGGTGAAGCTTCCACTATGCAGCTAGATACTAACCTTGAGAAAGGTGAAATTCATAATGAGGAGCAAAGTGGGGGATAGGTAACTACAGATCATACTATTAAATTGAATGAACTTGCTAATTCTCGTGGAAAAATTGGTGTTGTTCCTTTTCCAACTAGGAACAGGTTTGAGTTCTTGAATGATGAAAGGCAAGCGAGCATTACCATTCAAAATGATGGTAATGTTAATGACAGTTCTATAAGTGTACTTAAGGAAGTTACTCAAGTGGAAACTATGGTTACTAAAGACAGCCATGAAACCTCTATACAAGTAATGGAAACCAGCAAAGAAAGCACAGTGAAAGTTAGTATGAAGCAAACGATATGTGAAGGATCCAGTGCATAGAAATCAATTGAAAATATAGTTGTCGAAGAAGTTGACGATTTCTTTTTTAATTCTGGTTTTGAGCCAGCACTTCTTAAAGTTCTACCTGCTGCTAGCTTTTTGAGTTCTGCGGACACTGGATTTGACGACGAAAGAGACAAACACGAAGCACAACCAGCAGCTCAAATTGGAATTCTATCAACTGAAGTACCTAACAAAGCCTCCATATCATCTCATGCATCTGGTAGTGAAAATAAAGCCAAAGAGAAAACTCCTTATGGTGACATTCCACCACCGCCTGGATTTAAGCCTGCAGCAGACTCTCATCTATTTAACCTTGATAAGCTAATAGCGAGAAAAAGGCAGTAGGAAAAACAAGTCAAATGTTGTAGAGCCAAGTCCGATCCAAACGCGATCGAAGGCAACTACACTATTTTAGCAAGATGAGTTATCCAATGACATACAACATTAGTGTATGGAATATTCGTGGAGCTCACGTTGATACAAAGCTTGATCAGTGTAAACAAATGATAAAGAAATATAACCTGAGTGCGCTGGCTATTTTGGAGACTAAATTGAATGATGCCTTAACTCAAAGAGCTGCCAGGTACATCAATCAAAACTAGGAATTTGTTCATAATTTAGCTAATTCCAGTTATGGTAGAATTTTACTACTTTATGATCCTACTGTTCTTAAATTCTCTACTATTACTTCCTCAAGTCAATACATACATTGTCATTCTCATCATATTCCTTCTGCTAAGTCGTCATACTTTACTTTTGTGTATGCATCTAACTCTTATTTAGCTAGGGATATCCTCTATAATCAGTTACTTGATTTTAGACAGCACACACATCCTTGGATTGTGTGTGGTGATTTTAATGCTCCCCTGAAGCTTTCTGATAGAGTGGGTGGCAGACACGTTGCCCTCTATGAAACCAGATCAATAAATGTAGCTATTAAAGATTGTGATTTACTTGAAATTAACACTTTTGGTCTTCCATTTACTTGGAATAACAGTAAGAGGGATGGCCCTCGAACGTACTCGAAAATCGATCATGCATTATGTAGCTCTTAATTTTTGGCCTAACATATCCAATGAGCTTCCCCCCTTCTTTCTAATCACTCAACTCAGGTAATCAGGTTTGGTGTGAATGAAACTGTTAGATACCCTAGCTTTAAAAATTTTAATGCTTGGATTTCTGCCCCTGATTTTACTGAGGTTGTTAAACAGCAATGGGATGTCACAGCATATGGAAACCCTATGTTTAAACTTCATAAAAAGCTAAAAACTCTTAAGTCTGGCCATAAGACTTGGTCTCTAAACAAATTTGCACTACAACAAAATGACCATATTACGGCAGTGGAAAAAAGTTGTAATATAAATTTTACAGCGGTGGGCCAACCGTCGTGTATTAAGAAGTTGTAATAGATTAAAATCTTTTACAGCTTTTTTGCACCGTTGCAACACCGTTGTAATATATATTTTTTACAACTTTTTTCCACCGTTGTAATAAACTTTATTACAACAGTTATGCACCGTTGTTGTTATGTTTTTTTACAACTATTTATAACCGTTGTAATATATTTTATTACAATTTTTATTTTACAGTTGTAATATATCCACAAATTATATAACAAAGAATCTATATATATTTTACATGTGCAACAATAAATAGATAAATAACATAAGATATAGTTGTAAGTTTAAAGGCATCATAATCCATTCAATGATAAAAATCACAATTTTATATCTAGAATATAAATTATAAATCATATACCACACAAAAATGTATAAAATTACAACTGTCCTTATTTGCCTCTGAAAGCCTTTAATCCAATTACAAAGCTTATTTGCCTATGAAATCTACAAAGCTCATTTGCATAAATCTTTTTTTTTTTTCATGCGTTTAAAAAGAAATAAGTAACCTTTTAAAGCCATCTGTCTGGATAGAACACACATATCGTCCATCAAAGTTGTTGGAATTTGAATGAAATTAACACCACGAAGAAAAGCGACAACAGCAAATCCACACATATTGCCTATCAATCCGCGACCTAGAGCCATGAACGTTGAACGCCATGAATGATAGATCCATTTTACGAATCAGTTGAAAGGAAACCATTTAACATCACCCATTATCCAAAAACAAATGGAGTTTACCTTTACAAAGATAGAATACTTCTACCTCCATCAGCATATGACCTGGTAGCGACATTACTGCAATAATTCTGTTGCTCACCCCTTGTTGGTCACTCGAGTATGGCAAGAACACTGCAAAGGATCAAAAGAAATTTTCATTGGGTAATATCAATGCATGGAAAATGAGAATATTAAACTTCCTGGCTTGCTTTGTAGCCACTTTCCGTGCCTGAACAAACACAAAAGAGCTAGGATGATATGATAGAACCCTAAGATAAAAATAAATTGGACCTAGCACTAACCTTTACCATCACATCTTGCATGAAATCATATTCAAAGAATTTTAGCTGAAGTTGCAAAACAGGATAGAAATCAACGAATAGAACACCTTTCTTTGCATCCTGAAATCATGGCATCAAGAGAAACATAATCAAGCAATTTTTCAATACAGTTGTACTTGAAAATATCAATGAAACATGTTCAAGATATGCATAAGCGGTGAATTGAAAAAAAGAAAATCAATCCATAATAAATTGGTTGATGTGAATTGTTCACTGGTAAGTTAAATCTTCTTTTAATAATGACAATTTGAGGAATATTTCACAATGGTAGATGATAAAGGAACTACATATAACAATACATTAATTGACTAAGAATTATAAAAAAGATATCATTTGAAATATGATACTTTCTATAACATCCTCCAAACATATTTTGTGGTGTTTATGTCTAACTTACATCATAGCATCCCGAAACAAAATGAGAATCTGAAATATCTGGCACCGTCTCTTAACTAAGTTAGCATCTAATATTTCTAACATCTTCAAAAATGTATGAGATGACAATCATTGTAACGTCCTGTATTTTTAGCAGTTAGATATTTAATATATTCTATTATATTGAATGTTAAATTGGAATTATAAATGGATTTATAATATTTATTTCGTTTATTAAAACGATATTTGAACGTATAATTTATATTTAAATTAAAACGAGCTCGAAACGGCGCGGTAGTTCGTAATAATGAGTTTTGAACTTCAACTGAATATACAGAATCCATTTTAAGTCAGAATTTTGCAAAACGAGAAAAGTTAGGATTGATTTGATTATGATTTTCTAATGGAAAAGAAAATTCGAGATTTCATCGTATATATTGTAAGTTATGTTCAAATCAAATTTTCAGAAAATCGCTATGAAATCATTTATAAACCATAACGATAATTAAATATCGATTTCGAATTTTGACAGGATCTTCGAGACGTAGTTATAATTTGATTTTTAAAATTTTACTGTAATTTTTAATTGGGAAAATACGTCACTTTTAATTTTGAGTATTTTGCACCCTATATCAGCATTTCGGGAATTCACAATATAAGTTAATCTACTAATATCATTATATTTTTGGGATCGTAGGGCATTGTTTGTCACAACGGTATTTTTATATTTGTCCATAGTCTCGCATAGATGAACGGAATTTTACGCAACGATAACCTAAAAATCTAACTATACAAAACTAATAGCGAACCATATTAAAATAAAGATATATATATATATATATATAATATTTAGACTATTACTTCATTGTGAAGTTCTCTAGTACAACCTACCCAAGTCCTTATCCGTGTTTCGTCCGCACATAATTTTGTCAACGTCCCCATGAGCCTTCCTTCCTTCTGCATATCTAGCTAAAGTAACAGCTTGCTGTTTTCAATTCCAACGTGCCTACATGTGCCTGGTACCTAAGCTAACCTATCGCCTGCCATCCTTTTGAAAAGAAATTTCACTGTAAACCAATGAGACTACACTATAACTTCTTTTCAATCTGCCAACGAGACTACACTATTTTTCCCTTTTGTCCAAGCGTGCCTACACCGATATACTATTTATATATTGGAAACAGCTAGGCCTATGCATTGAAACCACACATGGAATTTAAATCTCCCTGTAGCTTACTGCATGTATTTCAAATCGTGTACGTCAAATCGTGTACGTCACTGCATGTACTCTCGTCTGCTTTGTATGTGCTTTTAGAAATAAGCCTTGCTACCCTATTCTATTATTTCCTAAACACAACCATCACCTGCCCTTCTAAGAAAAGAAAAATCATGTATCGAGCCACCCAAAACGTGATACACTGAAATCCTATTACTATCTACACATGCAGCTAAGAACTGAAACCCGAAGTGAAAACTGAAGTTACCATACACTGCATTTTTTACAGACCTACACGTATAATCACGTACAATGCGTTGGAAAACAACACACTGTTCTCGTTTTATCCCATCAAACTGCGGAGGACCACCCCCACCATCACTGAATTCCCATATTATCTAGCTCATGGCTAACCATCGTAGGAAATAACGTAAGGCTTATCTTTGGCAAAACTGCATGTATAAATACAGCGTTCGTTCCCTTCTTTGCTGCACAAACCAAACCGAAAGAGAAATTCCAAGAGATTTTGCACGGTGCTTTCAGGGATGGAAAGAGCGGCCCTGGAAAGCAAAGCTGGTGATGTTTTGGTTTTCGCGCTTACTGTGTACAGTGGAAAGAGATAGCGGTGACAGGCTGATGGGAAGAAGAGAGGAGTGGCTGTCTGTTTCTGTCTCGTATGGGTTGAAACTGAGGAGCGAAGCACTGGTGCGAGATTCGAAGGCTAGTTTTGGATTTGTGGTACAAATGGAGCTCGCATGCAGGTTCTAAGGGAAGTTGTGATAGTAACGGTGGTAGATTGGGAATTTTATGGAGGAGGGGTTCGAATAAGTAACAAGCAGTCGAGGAAGAAGGCTTTTATGTGGCCTTAAACCGAGATTAGGAACTTTAAACCCAAGGTAATTAGTTTATGGTTAATCACATTAATTTACATAATGGATATGGCAATACATAACGCCACCTGTACATACAAAGGGTGCCTAATCATAGTTCAAAGTGCCTAATCACTTAGCTGATATGCAGTAATCTAAAGTTACGTGTGCAATAAACCAGTAATGAAATGATAGTGACAATAATATAAAATATTGCATAGAACAACCGTATGTTTACATATTTTAATATTTATACATCTTTTTCATCTCGCCCTTTCATTCTTGCAAGACTGAAAGTAATATTATAGTAATGTTATAACAACAATAAATGCAGTAGAACATTATTCTACCATGGATTGACCGCATACACTCTATACACATGGTGTAGATGTTGCGTCACAGCATATAGAGTAAAGGAATGAAGTATAACACTACTGTTGTTATTATAACATGGCCGAATGGATACGTGCGAAATGAATACAAAATGCCAATTTACTAATCATATGAACCGTACTCAATCAAGGATACACGTGGATTAGGACAGGGCCTAATATGGGTGTTAAACAGTAATTAGTTATTAGGATTAATAATAATTTTATTTAAGTCTGAATTTAAATTATAAATATTGTAAAATATATGACATTCTCGTACATGTACAAAATCGAGCAAGATCGAGGGCATTGGGGCCATATCAGAAAGGACGACATAATGAAGCTGATTTGGTCAGAGTCGGTAGCCGTTGGAATTTTTAATCAAATTAAACGCCCATTTAATTTGATTAAAACGAACCGTTTTAACTTCAAATGGAATCAAGGCGAGTTCAACTCACTCAGTTTTTATCCCATTTATATTTCATATAAGTCGGGTTTAAATATTTGTGTGTTATGGTTGTTAGTTGTTTGATGGATGCTAAATACAGTTGACTGAACGGATTAAATTAAACATTTGTTTAATTTAATTTAAACCAAATCGTTATTTTTAACGATTATTCCAAAGGAGGTAACTTACCTCGTTGGTTACGTTTATATAAATATAAATGTATTTAACTAAAACAGGGACGTTTAGATTGCTGTTATTGTTGACGGTTGAGTATTATATATGACGTTATTTTGTTCTAACATATTTGAATACAGGGAGAAACAGGTTGTAGGGATCCAACTGGAATCCTCAAATTTATTGTTTATTTCATATCACAATTATATGAACTGTTTAACCAATCTGATTAGATGGTTGCTTTGATCATTGATTGTTGAATATAAATTCATCGTTTGTTTGTGGTTAACCAATGGGAAAATATTAGTTAGGTAACTAGCAACAGATGACCTAAAATGAATCGTTTTATGAAATTTTGATTTATCGTCAGATTAATCAATAGAAGTGAAATTATAAAAGTCATTTTACAACTGAAGATGGTTTTGAAATCTATTATTAAAGTTTATAAAAAGGAAATTAATATTTATTGTTTATTGTTTAAGTTTGTAAGAAATTACCAAATGATTTTTGTAAAGAAAATTCATATGTTAATGAGATTTAAAAGCGGTTAAGCAAAAATTTACCTAAGAGTTAAGACTCGTGTTTATTATTTTTAAGGAATAATTAAATTGGGATTATATTGCAAATAGGTAATCATTTATTTAAATAATAACCAAAGTAAGTGGAATTGATTATATTTAAATGGAAAGGCGAATTAGAAATGATTAACAAATTAATCATGTTTGAGTTGACTGAGTCAACTAAATCGAATATTTAATTAATGGGAATAATTAATGATGAATAAAACATTTTTGATATTTGGTTATTATTGATTTAATAATAATTAATGTGGTAAATCTTGGGATTTAAATGTGTTAATGGAGATTTATTAAAATATAATCCTGTTATAACTAAATAAAGATTAAAAGCAAATTACATTAATAGAAATACAAGTTAAGTTTAAATTCGAGTTTTAATTGAATTCTTATTTAAATTTTATTTGATTAGATTGGTAAAATCCAAGTTGAACAGAGGTGTTATGTAACCCAAGTTTAATTAGGATTTTATTGGAATGAGTTAATAATGGTTTATGAATGAAATAAAGATCCAAGATATGAAATTTGAAGAACTAGAATCTAACTAGGGATGGGTTGAGTTAAATGATCTTCTGAGTATTGATCTGATGTTGGTTTCGGCCTTCGAGGTTGATATTTATGGAATTATTTTCTTACTGATTTATAGTTAGGGATCAATGAGAGTAAGTAATGGAAATTGAAATGAAAAAACCGAAGTTTGAAATAAAATGATATGGAGAGTTAAGATGCGATCTACATTCGCGATATTAAATAGGGAATGCTGTTTAATCGAGATATAACCAAATGGGTTGAAATAAACTTATATAAAGTTTAATAGGGAATTCTATTTAAAATAGAATTAGGATGTGTATATAATGTTTCAAAGATTGAAAAGTTAACAGAGACAGTTAAGTAAGGGTTACTTAATACTTAAATTAAGTTAAAAAGTGAAGTTTGAAATAAGATTTCCAAGAGAGGATATGATATTGAAACCATGTTTTGGAACAGATAGTAAGTGAAATGTGTGGAGTAATTAGTGAAGTGGGATTTTTGTTGATAAACTTCTATCCTTCTGAAGACAAGAACGTTGTTAATTCAAGGTTTGAGAGGTAAATAAAATACCCCAACTTGAATGACTTCATGATTATCCAAGAGCGATATTAGTTTAGAAACGAGAGTAGTCGAGATAGAGAAAAGTGAATTTCGATGAATGGTATTACAAGATAACGTTTGAAATGTTTTTAGTTGAATAAGATGATTTTGAATATAATGGTATTTTTGAAATAAGAAACAAAAAAGCTTTGTTTCAAATAAGTTTTAAAGGGTTCGATTAACGATGGAAAAATTTAATAGGCCGTATGATGCTAATTACCGAACCAGTGAACTCGTTTTATTTTTATGGTTGAATGATTGTTTATTTTGATAGTTAAATAATCGACTATCAAAATCTGACCAATACGATTGGTTTTACGAAAAGACCGGGATCAAATTTATATACGAAAGCTATTCCGACCAACAAATACGTAATCGTGGAAGAGATCAGACGATGATCGAGATGTAGCATTTGAAGATCATAGATCTTCGTAAAGCGGAAGTATTGCTTATAATCTCTAGTTAACTCCCAGAGATAAACTGTGATTCTGTCGTGGTTGGAGTCTATGGGTTGCAAGGACTACTCGCTACTAATCTATAGGGTGATTCCTAAGATGTGGCAAGAGGGTTCCTTCGGTTGTCCAGTCCCAGGACAACGTGTATGGATGATGTGACATTCAAAGTGAATGGTGGCCAGATGATCCAAAAGATACGTTATAACCTCAAGCCTCACAACCGAAGAAATGACAAAAATCGGGCAGGCAGCATGGCTATGTGGGTCGCACCCATTAGGGTGTATTGTTACCATCTAGAGAATATTCATATTTGTTACTTCTTTTAATCTCTATATCTCCTGGGAACGGTTATGTTGGTACCAACCGTAGGTGACAATATATTCGATACACTCAAGAGAAATAAGTGGTCGGTCATCTGTGGCCGGGTTGCAAGACGTTCTTGTTGAACCCAATGTATTCCTCTCTAGAGATACACTATCGGCAGGTGGTTCCATACCTTGTCATAGTTCGAAATCCAATCCCCAATAGGCACCCACGGTTTTTATTGTATACTATATGTGTGGGGCATGAGATTCAAGTGTTCTGCTAGATTCTATTTATTTGTATTTAGACACTATTATAATATCAGAAGATATATACGATTTCAAAATATTTTGGGTTATCGTAAGGTAAAAACCGTCCGTGTTTATGTGGGGATTTGGTCTTACGATTATCCTTTTCTTTTAAAAAGATTTGAACTTTAAAATCAAGTTGGATGATCCCCTTAAACTTTGCGAGTTTTTCTCACTCTGGTTCACCAGACTGACCCAGTGTTTGTAAATGCTCGGGTTAGACCGGGGTGTATAGGTTCAGGTTATTGGACACTAAGAAGTTCAGAAGACGTGCTGGAGGAGTTCGGATGTACTATTATTTATTCCGTTGTGTGTTGTATATGATGATAGATTATTATAACTGTCCAGATTGTCTTGACAGATGTACTCTGATTGTAAGTATTATTTCAGGTTTCAATAAAGATTTATTTCTATATTAAATTTATTCCGCTGCGATGTATGACTCTGATTCTGATGTATTCCTTCTTCTTATTTCTTCTATTCTAATATTTCTTTCTTACCTCACCCGTTAATTTCTTTCTAAAAACACTCCAGTGTTTTCAATGCTTGAATGTTCGACAGGGTGTTTTTGTGTTCATTTTCGGGGTCGAAAACTCTTGTTCGTTACAGTGGTATCAGAGCTATTGGTTTAGGAATAACCTTGGCTCTATGGCATAACTTGATATAGATGGGTTTAGCAATACCCTTGATTGAGTTGATTGTATATATACAAGAGAGCATATTTGTATGTTTTATAAAAAATGTTTTGTATTGTGTTATTTGTTCGGTTCAATTTTGAATTGACAATGGGCATGATATTGTTTTGAAAAATAGGTCGAGTGAAATAATTTTGCCCAAACTATATTTTTATATAGAAAAGGAATAAATTTATTAAATTAGTATGATACTGGTGTGCTTAGTTGATTCAAATAGAGTTCAAATTGAATTATAAAATTTGAATAGTTCAGTATAGCAAAGGGTAATTTCAATATGAAATTAGTAAATGAGAATTTTAATTTTGAATTAAAATGAATCAGAAATTGGATTCTGAAATGAAATAAACTAATGGAAGAAATTCAATTAGTTAATTGAATACGAAAATGGAGCGTAACTCGTTTGAGTGGAGATAGAGATACTGGAATCAACCAAAAAGATTTGGTGTTTGGAAATTAAGTTAAATATAAATTGTTTGATTTGATTAAGTGGATTTTGCATTATTGGTTGGTCATGTTAAATGGAATATGAAATATGACTTAACTTGGTTAACTGATGCAAATGAAGTTAGTAATGAAAATAAATCGAAAAATTTGGTTAAGTCGATTGTTAATTACTTGGGCGATTAGATTGGATAGAATTCATTAACAGTTTAATGGATTAAAAGAAAGAAGGAATTCTAGTATAAAGAATTTGGATGGAAACTAAAAGATTTAATCTGGTATTTGTTGCTGGCATTGTAAATTTAGTACAGAATACCAGAAAGCTATGGGGGTTGATTTGGTTACGGATTGAAGTACAAGTTAGAAGGTGAAAGGCTGTTGATTGTTATGCTTCGAAATTGGAATTGAGTTGTCTGACAAAGAGGTAAACCTTAATATTATGGGTTGAGTGATTGATTTTTACCCCGGAGCTGGGTTGCCATTTGGCATTTGTTTCTTTTTGATCAATGTGAGGACCAGAGTGGCAGATGTAGTTGGTTCGATCGAGCCGTGCAGAGGAGATGCTGATGAATTTTTTCGTGAAAATTTTAAAACATAGAATATTTATGATAATAGTTTTCAATAATTATTTTGAAAATAACTGGGATTGAAGCAACCTTCTCACTTAGTAATTTCGGGGACGAAATTCTTTTAAGGGGGAAGAAATGTAACATCCCATATTTTTAGCGGTTAGATATTTAATATATTCTATTATATTAAACGTTAAATTGGAATTATAAATGGATTTATAATATTTATTTTGTTTTTTAAAACGATATTTGAACATATAATTTATATTTAAATTAAAATGAGCTCGAAATGGCGCGGTAGTTCGTAATATTGAGTTTTGAACTTCAACTGAATATACAGAATCCATTTTAAGTCAGAATTCTGCAAAATGAGAAACGTTAGGATCGATTTGATTATGATTTTCTAATGGAAGAGAAAATTTGAGATTTCGTCGTATATATTGTAAGTTATGTTCAAATCAAATTTTCAGAAAATCGCTATGAAATCGTTTATAATCCGTAACGATAATTTAATATAATTAAATACCGATTTCGAATTTTGACAGGATCTTCGAGACGTAGTTATAATTTAATTTTTAGAATTTTACTGTAATTTTTAATTGGGAAAATACGCCACTTTTTATTTGGAGTATTTTACACCCTATATCAGCATTTTAGAGTTTCACAATATAAGTTAATCTACCGATATTATTATATTTTTGGGATCGTAGGGCATTGTTTGTCACAATGGTATTTTTATATTTATCCATAGTCTCACATAAATGAACATAATTTTACGCAACGATACCCTAAAATCTAACTATACAAAACTAATAGCGAACCATTTTAAAATAAAGATATATATATATATATATATAATATTTAGACTATTACTTCATTGTGAAGTTCTCTAGTACAACCTACCCAAGTCCTTATCTGTGTTTCGTCCGCACATAATTTTGTCAACGTCCCCATGAGCCTTCCTTCCTTCTGCATATCTAGCTAAAGTAACAGCTTGCTGTTTTCAATTCCAACGTGCCTACATGTGCCTGGTACCAAAGCTGACCTATCGCCTGCCATCCTTTTGAAAAGAAATTTCACTGTAAACCGATGAGACTACACTATAACTTCTTTTCAATCTGCCAACGAGACTACACTATTTTTCCCTTTTGTCCAAGCGTGCCTACACCAATTATTTTCTTTACACCCTAAATACTGTAACCTACCACCTACCCATTAGATGCCAATGTGTTTTCAAATCAGGAGACCGATATACTATTTATATATTGGAAACAGCTAGGCCTATGCATTGAAACCACACATCGAATTTAAATCTCCCTGTAGCTTACTGCATGTATTTCAAATCGTGCACGCCACTGCATGTACTCTCATCTGCTTTGTATGTGCTTTTAGAAATAAGCCTAGCTACCCTATTCTATTGTTTCCTAAACACAACCATCACCTACCCATCTCAGAAAAGAAAACTCATGTATCGAGCTACCCAAAACGTGATACACTGAAATCCTATTACTATCTACACATGTAGCTAAGAACTGAATCCCGAAGTGAAAACTGAAGTTATCATACACTACATGTCCTAGTTTTATAGACCTACATGTATAATCACGTACGATGCATTGGAAAACAACACACTGTTCATGTTTTGTCCCATCAAACAGTGAAAGCCCATCAAACTGCGGAAGCCCACCCCCACCATCACTGAATTCCTATATTATCTAGCTCATGGCTACCCATTGTAGGAAATAACATGACACTTATTTTCGGCAAAACCGCATGTATAAATACAGCGTTCGTTCCCTTCTTTGCTGCACAAACCAAACCGAAAAAGAAATTCCAAGAGCTTTTGCATGGTGCTTTTAGGGACAGAAAGAGCGGCCTTGGAAAGCAAAGATGGTGATGTTCTGGCTTTCGCGCTTATTGTGTACGGTGGAAAGAGATAGCGGTGATAGGCTGACGGGAAGGAGAGAGAAGCGGCTGTCTATTTCTGTCTCGTGTGGGTTGAAACTGAGGAGCGAAGCACTGGTGCGAGATTCGAAGGCTAGTTTTGGATTTGTGGTACAAATGGAGCTCGCATGCAGGTTCTAAAGGAAGTTGTGATACTAACGGCGGTAGAATGGGAGTTTGATGGAGGAGGGTTCGAATAAGTAACAAGCAGTCGGGGAAGAAGGCTTTTATGTGGCCTTAAACCGAGATTAGGAACTTTAAACCAAGGTAATTAGTTTATGGTTAATCACATTAATATGCATAATGGATATGGTAATACATAATGCCACCTGTACATACAAAGGGTTCCTAATCATAGTTCAAAGTGCCTAATCACTTAGCTAATATGCAATAATCTAAAATTACGTGTGCAATAAACCAGTAATGAAATGATAGTGACAATAATATAAAATGTTGCATAGAACAACTGTATGTTTACATATTTTAATGTTTATACATCTTATTCATCTCGCCTTTGCAGTCTTGCAAAACTGAAAGTAATACTATAGTAATGTTATAACAACAATAAACGCAGTAGAACATTATTCTACCATGGATTGACTGCATACACTCTATACACGTGGTGCAGATGTTGCGTCGCAGCGTATAGAGGAAAGGAATGAAGTATAGCATTACTGTTGTTATCATGGCCGAATGGATACATGCGAAATGAATACAAAATGCCAATTTACTAACCATACGGACCATACTCAATCAAGGATACACGTGGATTTAGTTATTAGGATTAATAATTATTTCATTTAAGTCTGAATTTAAATTATAAATATTGTAAATTATATGACATTCTAGTACGTGTACAGCATCGAGCAAGATCGAGGGCATTGGGACCGTATCGAAAAGGTCGACATGAGGAAGCTAATTTGGTCAGAGTCGGTAGCCGCTGGAATATTTAATCAAATTAAACACCCATTTAATTTGATTAAAACAAATCGTTTTAACTTCAAATGGAATCAAGATGAGTTCAAGTCATTCAGTTTTTATCCCACTTATATTTCGTATAAGTCGGGTATAAATATTTGTGTGCTATGGTTGTTAGTTGTTTGATGGGTGCTGAATATAGTTGACTGAAATGATTAAATTAAACGTTTGTTTATTTTAATTTAAACCAAATCGTTATTTTTAATGATTATTCCAAAGGAGGTAACTTACCTCGTTAGTTACGTTTATATAAATATAAACGTATTTAACTGAAACAGGGACGTTAAGATTGCCGTTATTGTTGACTGTTGAGTATTATATATGACGTTATTTTGTTCTAACATATTTGAATGCAGGGAGAAACAGGTTGGAGGGATCCAACTGGAATCCTCAAATTTATTGTTTATTTCATAACATAATTATATGAACTGTTTAACCAATCTGATTAGATGGTTGCTTTGATCATTGATTGTTGAATATAAATTCAATGTTTGTTTGTGGTTAACCAATGGGAAAATATTAGTTGGGTAACTAGTATCAGATGACCTAAAATAAGTCGTTTTATGAAATTTTGATTTATCGTCAGATTAATCAACAGAAGTGAAGTTATAAAAGTCATTTTACAACTGAAGATGGTTTTGAAATCTATTATTAAAGTTTATAAAAAGGAAATTAATATTTATTATTTATTGTTTAAGTTTGTAAGAAATTACCAAATGATTTTTGTAAAGAAAATTCATATTTAATGAGATTTAAAAGCGGTTTAGCGGAAATTTACCTAAGAGTTAAGACTCGTGTTTATTATTTTTAAGGAATAATTTAATTGGGATTATATTGTAAATAGGTAATCATTTATTTAAATAATAACCAAAGTAAGTGGAATTGATTATATTTAAATGGAAAGGCGAATTGGAAATGATTAACAAATTAATCATGTTTGAGTTGACTGAGTCAACTGAGTTAACTAAATCGAATATTAAATTAATGGGAATAGTTAATGGTGAATAAAACATTTTTATAAATGTTGATATTTGGTTATTATTGATTTAATAATAATCAAGGTGGTAAATCTTGGGATTTAAATGTGTTAATGGAGATTTATTAAAATATAAGTCCTGTTATAACTAAATAAAGATAAAAAGCAAATTACATTAATAGAAATACGAGTTAAGTTTAAATTCGAGTTTTAATTAAATTCTTATTTAAATTCTATTTGATTAGATTTGTAAAATCCAAGTTGAACAGAGGTGTTATGAAACCCAAGTTTTATTCGGATATTATTGGAACGAGTTAATAATGGTTTATGCATGAAATAAAGATCCAAGATGTAAAATTTGAAGAATTGGAATCTAACTGAGGATGGGTTGAGTTAAATGATCTTCTGAGTATTGATCTGATGTTGGTTTCGGTCTTTAGGGTTGATATTTAGGGTATTATTTTCTTACTGATTTATAGTTCGGGACCAATGAGAATAAGTAATGGAAATTGAAATGAAAAAACCCAAGTTTGAAATAAAATGATACGGAGAGTTAAGATGCGATCTACATTCGCGATATTAAATAGGAAATGCGGTTTAATCGAGATATAACCAAATGGGTTGAAATAAACTTATCTGTAGTTTAATAAGGAATTCTATTTATAATAGAATTAAGATGTGTATATAAAATTTCAAAGATTGAAAAGTTAATAGAGACAGTTAAGTAAGGGTTACTTAATACTTAAATTAAGTTAAAAAGTGAAGTTTGAAATAAGATTTCCAAGAGAGGATATTATATTGATACCATGTTTTGGAACGGGTAGTAAGTGAAATGTGTGGAGTAATTAGTGAGGAGGGATTTTTGTTGATAAACTTCTATCCTTCTTAAGATAAGAATGTTGTTAATTCAAGGTTTGAGAGGTAAATAAAATACCCCAACTTGAACGACTTCATGATTACACAAGAGCGATATTAGTTTAGAAATGAGAGTAGTCGAGAGAGGGAAAAGTTTGAATTTCGATGAATGGTATTACAAGATAACATTTGAAATGTTTTAAGTTGAATAAGATGATTTTGAATATAATGGTATTTTTGAAATAAAAAATAAAAAGATTTGTTTCAAATAAGTTTTAAAGGGTTCGATTAACGATGGAAAATTTTAATAGGCCTTGTGATGCTAAGTACCGAACTAGTGAACTCGTTTTATTTTTATGGTTGAATGATTGTTTATTTTGATAGTTAAATAATCGACTGTCAAAATCTGACCTATACGATTGTTGTTACGGAAAGACCAGGATCAAATTTATATTCGAAAACCATTCCGACCAACAAATACGTAATCATGGAAGAGATCGATGATCGAGATGAAGCATTTGAAGACCATAGATCTACATAAAGCGGAAGTATTGCTTATAATCTCTGGTTAGCTCCCAGAGATAAACTGTGATTCTGTCGTGGTTGGAGTTTATGGGTTACAAGGACTACTCGCTACTAATCTATAGGGTGATTCCTAGGATGTGGCAGGAGGGTGCCTTCGGTTGCCCAGTCCCAGGACAACGTGTATGGAGGATGTGACATTCAAAGTGAATGGTGGTCAGATGATCCAAAAGATACGTTATAACCTCAAGCCTCACAACCGAAGAAATGACAAAAATCGGGCAGGTAGCATGGCTATGTGGGTCGCACCCATTAGGGTGTATTGTCATCATCTAGAGAATATTCATATTTGTTACTTCTTTTAATCTTTGTATCTCCCGGGAATGGTTATGTTGGTACCAACCGTTGCTGACAATATATTCGATGCACTCTAGAGAAATGAGTGGTCGGTCATGTTTGGCCGGGTTGCAAGACGTTCTTGTTGAACCCAGTGTATTCCTCCTCTCTAGAGATACAATATCGACAGGTGATACCATATCTTGTCATAGTTGGAAATCCAATCCCTAATAAGCGCCCATGGTTTTTATTGTATATTATATGTGTGGAGCGTGAGATGCTAGCATTCTGCTAGATTCTATTTATTTGTATTTAGACACTAATATAATATCAGAAGATATATACGATTTCAAGATATTTTGGGTTAACGTAATGTAAAAACCATCTGTGTTTATGTATGGACTTTGTCTTACGATTATCCTTTTCTTTCAAAAAGATTTGAACTTTAAAATCAAGTTGATGGATCCCCTTAAACTTTGCGAGTTTTTCTCACTCTTGTTCACCAGACTGACTCGGTGTTTGTAAATGCTCGGGTTAGACTGCGGTGTACAGGTTCAGGTTATTGGACACTAAGAAGTTCAGTAGACGTGCTATTATTTATTATGCTGTGTGTTGTATATGAGGACAAATTATTATAACTATCCAGATTGTCTTGAAAGATGTACTCTAATTGTAAGTATTATTTCAGGTTTCAATAAATATTTATTTCTATATTATATTTATTCCGCTGCGATGTGAGACTCTAATTCTGATGTGTTTCTTCTTCTTATTTCTTCTATTCTAATATTTCTTTCTTTCTTACCTCACCCTCTAATTTCTTTCTAAAAAAGCTCCGGTGTTTTCGATGCTTGAATGTTCGACATGGTGTTTTTGTGTCGATTTTCGGGGTCGAAAACTCCTGTTCGTTACAATTACCTAATAAACCATTTAACTTTTTCAGCACCTAATCTACAATATTATATCTATTATGATACAATTACTCAGATGAGCCAAAATTACATGCGATGACAATCATCAAATAAACCATTTGACTTTTTCAGCACCTGATCTACAATATTATATCTAACATGATACAATTACTTAGATGAGGCAAAATTACAAAGGTGTTTCTACAAGAACATATGCATGGAGTCTGGTTTCATTTGAAATTTAGTAGCCTGTTTTGGTGTAGATGTGGTGTAACTTGTAAGAGCAGTGAGAGTAGCTCATCCTTGATAAGTAAGCACAATGTATTTGAAGGATATACAATCAGTTCAGACAAAAAAATTCATTTCATGTCAATAACAGGTAATTATACAAAAATGTCCATTGTATAATGAAGAAGTTCAAATACATAGTTTCTCTTTTATATAACATATTTCAAAAGACATCCAAGAAAAATATTCAAAAAAACTAAGTTTGGCTTCGTCGCCCTAACAAACTTACACATATTGATTACAGTCTACTTGGGATTATGCAAGAAAATACCTTATTTTACATAAATGATTGGAACCTTTTGTTAGCAGTATTAAACTGATATATTTGAACTAAGTTTTTATTTTGTTATTCTGTTGTATACTTATTTATGCTATAGTTTCATATCTTTTACCGGCCACGAATTGTTTTTCGACACCACTAGCATGTTTTTGTAAAGTATACAATATAATTGGTCCTTTATAACCTGAGCATTGAAACACAGGCGTTCTCTGAGAAACTATTTGAGGTGATGCACTAAGAGTAAAAAATGAGGGACTGTAATGTGAACTTGAACTTTATTTCTGGTTAATGATCCAGAAGCTTAAAGAGGCCAACCTGATGAAGTGCCTGTTCTTTCTTCTTCAACATATAAAAATTCCTATACTATTTATGTTTACGTCACCTCCCTCAACTTCACATCCAGTCCCACCTTGCTGGGGATCTACCAGAAACCTTTCTCAGTATGAACTGCGACTCCAAAAGCAGATTGTAGCACACAAATCCGGTCACTTGAATGATAACTTCGACTTAGATCGTGAATTACTATAATAATGCCTGCCCAATTTCAGAAAATGAATTAGTAATTCAAAATGGCTAACCAGTGCATAAAATAATTGAGAAGAGAAGTCGAAAATTTAACTCGGTAAGGCAGAAAAGGACGTCTTCTGGATAGTAACTTCCAATTTTGGCATTGTGAAGCGATGGAGGTTATTGTGGTAGATATGAAAGCTTACCACATAATTTATTGTGTTAGACAAGAAAATATGTTATATAATGTATAATTCCACCTAGGCCTCTAAATATATAAAACCGGTTCACATCTTTGAAATAACTTAATCAAAGCTGAACCCAACACTACGCTATAGATGGCCTACGACAACCCAAGAGAAGTGACGCGGTAGGTGCCAAAAAATGACCTGTGGCAATACTTTTTTGGGGTTGCCTTTTGCCGTGTTGCCTTAGAGTCAAAGGCTACACCTTTGCGACTCTATGGTAACATCAGTATATGTGTTGCCACAGGTACCACTAGAACAAAAAAAATACCCTTTCACAACTGCAAAAAACAGTTGTAATATGTCTAGTATAACTGACAATTGTAATAAAGTCAACCTTTTTTACAACTATTTCTAGCAGTTGTTAAAATTTGTTTTATAACTGCTAAAAGTAATTACGCCTCAATTGCTATTAATCAAAGATTTCATAATATTATAATAAATATAATTATAACACAATATTTTATTCAAATAAATATTTTATTTCAATATTTCAAATGGAACAAATTTTTGGACTCCGCTATTGTACATTCACTTGTATATTACACAATCATTCATATTTACATACATTCCTCACTACAATATCACTCGATTTACTCGATTCACTGATATTTACATACATTTCCTCACTACATTCCTCACACATACAACCATAAGCAAGAAAAAAATACAGGAATATGATTATATAACAATAATCATAATAATATGTTCAAATCTTAGTGCTATGGATCCTGTAACAAACATTGGCATTCAAAATTTGCTGGTTATTCAAAAAAAATGTTAACCTTCATTTTAGAATGCTTGACTTGAAGCATCTTAGCTTTTCATTTTCTTTTCTTCATCTTCTCTGATAAATATAAAGCAAAAACAAAAAAAAAACTGAGAATCATGTGAACATAGATTTCCAAATCTATCTTCTACTTTGTTCCGACTAATATGTTTCTATAGTAACTCGAGTTGGCGCACCCATACAGTGTTGTAAAGTGAAACAACAACAATATTAGACCAAGCTTAGTAACTTTTGCTATAAAAATAATCAAAATAATCAAAGCTTAAGCCATCTCTTAAACCTCTTTGTAAGTTACCAGCAACATCATTGATTCAGAATTGTCAACAAAAGAGTAAATTACCAACAAAATCTAAACTTACTTGCACTTGGTAGTCTAACATGGTGTATTCGTGTATCTCCGCAGCCTCCATCTAATAATTGCACAGTTCCTTAAACTAGTACATTTCCCACACCATCACATATCAAGCAACCTGTATCTAGATTAATCAACTTTAGCATCCATCTTTCAGATGGGTTACTGCATCACATATATATTCAGTTAGTTTTTGACAACAATCCCAACATTAACCCATAATTTCCATTGCTTTTCATATGCCACAATTTTAGCACAGTTAAACAAGAAGGCAACTTGCTTCAAGTTTTTTATCCACGTTCTTTAGTGTCCATTTTAGAGAAGCAACTACGCAAAATCATATAGCAATATGCATGATAACACCTAAATAAAGACCATCAACCTTCGTTTAGTGTTATTTTGTACAATAATTCAAAAAAAAAATTACTAAAAAAAATCCCCTTTCAAATAGAACTTACCTTGTAAATTACCTCTTGCACTAAACGAAAAAGGAACCTATACTTAGACAACAACATGAAAACTGATTAGGTTGCCACCAAGGTCTAAAATCAAGGTTCTCCTTAATCGTCGACACAAATTTGCAAATGAGTATTGGCTAGGTTGCCACCAAGGTCTAAAACCAATACGTGGCATTTTATTAAGATGAAATCCTAGGCCTCTTCCAAAGCTTCTAGCACAAACGAAAACACTCAGGATTGATTTAATATAGTCTCAAACAAAGAAACTCGGCTATTAATCATCCTAGACTCATCTGCCTTTAATACCACAGAAAGGAGGGAAGCAATAACACAAGCTATTATCTTTTAGTCATTCATTATAACGACATTCGTTGCTTTTCATGCTAAATCTCAAATATACAGCCAGAAACAAAAACAGTACCCAAAAAAATCAACATAGAAAAACTTTGGTTATTTGTAGTAAAATTGTAACCTATACTGAGGTATCAGTGAAATATCGTATTAAACATTAACACAAAGTGTAACACCCCACCTTCGTTAAGGTCACTCACAAAGGGAATGCTTTAACTTTGATGGACTGTTTTAGTAGACAAAATGGAAATTTACAAGACAGATAAAACAGTACTTGAAAAATTAATAACTTTATTACAACAGAAACCGAAATAAGTTTGGTTACATCTTTTAAAATCACAATATCATAATTCAAGTACAAAATATCGGTCTTGTACAAAAGCCTTCAGAATGCATAGTTTTTAAAGTCATAATCCCCAACATAAACTGCCATGGAAAGATAGAGCCAAGGCCAAGCGATACTTCAAGCAGAGAAAATCCGAATCAAGCTCCTATATTTCCACCCTACAAACCTGGGGGGGAAACGAAAGAAAAGGGGCGAAAACAAGCAAGGTCAGACGTAAAGTCTGGCAAGTCCAGTGATTTTCAGCATATGAACAGATAATAATATAATGACATGAAAATAAAGCTGGATAAGAGACAACAACAACAGGAGAAACTGGTATACTTAAGCTAAACAGAAGAAACAGAATGATATAGCCCAAGTTATGTTTCTTACTTATATTTTACTTCTTTGCACTAATACTAGTATAACAGAATTAGGTGTTACCCTAATGTCTAAATGGAACAGAATAATCTATACAGAAACAGAGTGCCAATAATGAGCTTTTGCCTCCCCAACAAACAGAAGGTACATAAACGGAATCAGAGACGGAAACAGAATAATCCCTACGGAAACATAATATTAGAATTAGGTGTACACTAGTAAATGGGCCTTTACCACCCCAACAGACGGTACCACGCAGAAACAGACAGGTGTTACCACCCAACAGAAATAGACGGTACCCCAACGGAAATAGACAGAACTAAGTGTACCCTAAATCTACCCCAAGCGATCGGCTCCCTAATACATAAATACCCTGTGCCAGCCCAATAGAAGGGTGTATCACTCCCTAAAGTGGCAACCTTTGAATGACACGGACCTATTTACAGATGTCACGGCGTCTTACATCCACAGAGGCAGACCGGGATCCATGCACGCACATGACCCGGTTGGAACGCACCATCAACACCCCTCTCCATTATCAGAATGAACCACTTATAATTAGTTCAGTAAGCATGCCCGAACCCTACCTACTGTTGGGGTCATAGTTTTGATACCAGAAAGGGTTACTGACTAATATGGGTCCCAAACAACAGATGACACAAGTATTTTCCCTCCTAACCTTGTGTCCCCAGACTAATGGATTTCAGATTAACTTGTTTACAAATTTTTAGGCCTACAGAGTTCAGATCAACTAGTTCACAGACCAAAAAATCAAGTCAACAGGTTTTCAGACTAACGGATCAAATGTATAGTTTTAACAGACTTACCGATTGTCTAACTTTGTATTGGGCCTATAGATTCACGAAATAGGTTTATTAATTCATCAGTCCAGTTGGTTTAGCCCTATCCACCCAACACGTTTTAGACATTATATATATCTTAGATTTGCATTAATTAAATATGCGCAGACCTCTCACATTAGGTCGGTAGCTTGTGGCCGCTGGATAAGCCGGGTGGTTCCGAGCAGACTTCTGCCATAAGACAGACCTAACCTCGTGTCTAAGCATATTTTAGTTATGCCTACGACCTCTCACATTAGACTAACAGTTTTCAGTTGCTGGTTAAGCCGGTTGGGTCCGGGCAGGCTTCTACCGCAAACATGAGTCTAACCTCATGTCTCAGCATTTTTATTATAACCAGTTTACAGATTATACAACTATCAGCCTAATTCTGTCAATTTAACAGATTTGACTTCTTTTCAAGTCGCACCAGATTAATCAAATTAATCATGTTTTACTCAATCTTAGATCGAGCCTACGGATTTTCATACACAAATTACAATCATTCAGCTTTTCAACAGATTTAACAGATTTAGCAGCTCAGGCGGTTCAACAGATTTAGCAGATTAGGCAACTCAACAGATTTAGCAGATTAGGCATATTTAGCAGATTAGGCGGTTCAACATATTTAACAGTTTAGGCAATTCGACAGATTAAACAGGTAACAGATTTAACAGATTAGGCAAATTTAACATATTAAGCATATAACAGTTTTAACCGATTTAAACATTCCTTAAAGTCCTATTCACATATCTTGCCTAATTCAAAAAGTAAGCCTACACTTATATGCCCAAATTATGGTCATAATCCACCATATAACATATGTCCCAAATTCTAGTTAAACTTGCATAGTTCATAATATTCTTCAAAAACCCTAATCGTGATTCACATATAAATTATGCCAAATATAGCCATTGATTACAATGCATGTCACATATCCAAAAAAACCTTTACTTAGGTGTATTCACACTTAATAGTCACCAAATCTTAATATAGGTTTTTACACCTAAGTCATATGCAAATTAATTCTCCTACTTCCAAATGACAAACTATCAGATTTAATATGCCCAGATCCAGATCTTAAATTATGAAATATGTTCTTTATTTTCTAAGTCACTATAATCCTCTTCTTCCAAGTCATGGATCATCTTATGCAATATGTCTCAAATTTATGTCCAGATTTACAACATGCGTTGTGTCCTCAAATTAGTTACAAATCGATTTTGCCCAAATATGCCTCATTCAATATTCTTCCCAAATTTTGTGTTTATGCGTTCATCTATTATGAGACTTGGCTCAGGCTCGTGGTAGCCTGGCTATCAAACAAAAAGAAAGAAATGAGGAAGAAATACAGAACAAATAGAATAATAAAACAGCGGAACAGATCTGACAAATAGAAAAAGGGCCTAGTCTCAGATTCAGTTTTATAATTATGTCAAGATCATGATTAAATTTCATATCGGAAAATAACTGCACTTGCCTTGGTTGGATTATAGAAGAAGAGTTGCAGTAGTTCTCTTTTAATCTTATTCAGATTTGGAAGAAGATGCACTAGTTCTAGTTTTGATCCCAACAGAGTAGCGACGCCATTATTTTATTTATTTATTTCTATTATTTCAGAGGCAGCATAAGGAGAGAAGAATGGTGTAAAGAGAATGGGGATAGGGGGCTGTTTATATAGGATTAGGCGGGCGAATCTAGACTGAAAACGAGACCAGATACATCAGAATGAACCCAGACTCAAAACTGGGTTCTGGCACCAGGTCGACCCACAGGTCGACAATAGGGTCGACCTGGTCCCTAGGAGGTCGACCATAGTGTCGATCACCAGGCCGACCTGGTCCTGGGCGGTAAAATTCCCGCCCAGTCTGTGCTGAGGTTTGAATTCGAATTTCGAATTCGAATTTCGAGCTGTTTTCGATCCTGAAAATTCCTGAAACTTCGAAGGGTCATATCTCCCTCATACGGACTCCGTTTCTTGAAAACTCGGACTCGTTTCCAAGCAGAATTTTGAGATGAATGCAATGGCGCAACCCGTTTCCCCCGATTCTTAATTTAAAATTTAATTCTGGCTTGATTTACGGTTTTAACATGTTAAAAATACGGGTTATTACACAAATTGTCTCACTTTGATTAGTCCAAAACAGATTACTCAATCCTCTGAAGCACGACAAGCTTTAATAATTAGTTGCTAAAACTAAGTGGTTATACAACCAATTCAACTCATAAATTAAATGATATAAATCCAATTGCAAGAATCTTACCATCATAGAATCGAACATGAGCAACGACTTTAGCAGGTTCGATTTGTTTTGCGGGATCAGTTCTGAGAACAAGCGAGTATCCACTGCAAACCCTAATTTTGCCGACCTTGCCAAACCACGTCTCTACCTTGAGGCTTTCAATTAGTTCCATCTAGAAGGAAAAATCGTAGGCCATAGTTGTTTGGAAATCAACTCAACGCCTTTTCTTTTCTTCCTTTGAAGACAGCGGATAATGATGGTGGGTGAGAGCGAAAATGAAATGGAAATTTGGGGATGATTTGAATGAAAATTAGGGATCAAAATTTGAAATTTTGGGGATTTCAATGAAATGATTTTTTCACTGATTTTGGAAATTTGGGGAAAATGAAAATAAGCGGGTAAAGTAAAATAACAGCGGGAATTAGAAATGGGTGAGGTGCAGATAAGGGTGTTGATTGAATGGTTGGGATTTTGTTTTAACTAAAGTTGTGGATCGCTGAGGTGTCATTATTTTTTAACTTTTTTAATTTGAATATATCTATAGCTACTGCAACACAATTTGATATCTATGGTAACACATTGAAGCGTGCGTTGCAATAGACAAAAAAAAGCATAGCAATGGAAACATTGTAGCTAGCAACACCATGGTTTTTCGTTGCGATAGGTCATCTATGGCATAGTGCAAATAGACAAAAATCTGACAGCCAAATACCCGAAAAACCTGAAACTAACAAAACCCATCGTCGACTTTGATCTCGATGAAACCATTCATGCTTCCTTCGATCTCTAACACACTGAGTTCATCGACTTGGATTCGCTGCCATTCTGGGTAGAATAGGTAAAGCGAATTATGTTTGAAGTGGAGATGCAAATTCAGCGTCTTCGATCCTATGTGAGAAGTCGGATTGTTAAAAGGAGTTGAAAAGGAGCTTTACTTAGTTCTGATGTGATTTGGTTTTGAAACGTTAGGCAGAGGAGTTGGATTTGAAGAGAGGGCATGGATACGGCAAGGAGGAGAAAGGAGAAATATGTGGTTGGAAATGGTAAAGGTGACGTAATCAATGAAACATAGGGTTTATTTTCTACAGAGTAGTTGGAGGAAAGTTTCAAATTTTTAGTTGGTGGGAAGATTTTTTTCCACAATGGAGCCAAGATTTTCAACATGCGGGAAAATTTTGATATTTGGTCTGTTTGTTTTAAAAGCAAGTTAACGTGAAAATCTAATTAAACTTAGGGAGTGGATTACTAAAATCATATACGCTAATTACTGTTTTGAAAGTTATCTAATGTGGTAAGTTAAATATTAATTATTTCTTCTTAATCATTGATTATTAATATTTTATTAAGAATTAATTCTCATTTATTAATTATTAAAATTTTAATGGTAATAATAAGTAATTATTACTTATTAATTGTTATTAGTTATTACATAGTGAATGTAATTATTAATATTAGTTAATCTAATATGGTAAGTTAAATATTAATTACTGCTTCTTAATTATCGATTATTAATATTTTATTAAATAATTCTTGTTTATTAATTTAATTGTAATAGTATTTATTACTTATTAGTTATTACATAGTGAATGCAATGATTAGTTATCACATATTTTCAAATTAACTACTGGTTATTTTTATTATTATTAAATAGTACTTATTAATATTTTTATCAGTTGTAATATTTAATTATTAAGTATTATTGTTATTTATAATTATCAATTTATTATTTCAATGGAAAAAGGAAAGATTGTACCACAACTGGTACAAAAATAAGGTTGTTAAGAAATATCATTTAATACTAGTGGTAAAGAAAAAGAGTTGCAAAATATGCATATATTATAAAATGCAAGAAAGAAGTGTTGTAATAGATATCTATTACAACAGGTAACTACAAGAGTTGTTGAAAATAAGTTTATTGCAACTTTCGAAAGAAAAAAAAGTTGTAAAAAGCCCTTTTTACAACCGTGATTTTTCCACCGTTGTAAAACTGCAGTTGTAATATGGTCAATTTGTTGTAGTGTTGGCAGTGGTTCGACTCATTCTAGCATTTTATAAAAGCAACTGCTCGCTGTCCAAATAGCTATGCAGAATGATCCTTATAACCAGGCTTGGGTTAATTAGGAAATCGTTACTTCTACTAATTATAGAAATGCTCTTTATAATAATCTTGCATGAGTAAACAGAAATCAAGAATTAAGTGGCAGGAAGAAGGTGATAGGAATTCCACTTACTTTCATGCGGTTTTAAAGGCTAAGCAGTCCAAGGAGACCATTCCCTCAATTACAGATATGAATGGTCAGGTTCACTCTTCTCTCCCTGCTGTGCAAAGTGCCTTTGTACAATACTTCTCGAACCTTTTAGGTAACTCTGTGAACTTTACTCCTAATCTTGATGATATTGATCCTATGGTTCTTCCTGTTCTTAACACTGATCAATATAATTTTCTTAGTGCAATTATTACTAACGTAGAGATTAAATATGTCGTGCTTTCACTAAATCGTAACTCTTGTGGTGGGCTGGAAGGCTTTAACGCTTTCTTTTTCAGCACTGTTGGAGTATTATTCAACATGATGGTATTAGTGCAGTGTAAATTTTTTTTAAAAAGGTAAAATGCAGACCTCTTTTAATAATACAACCATTGCTCTTATCCGTAAGTCTAAAAATGCTTGCTTAATTAGTGATTTTAGGCCTATCTCCTGTTGTAACTCCATCTATAAATGCTTTTCTAAAATTTTAGCTTGTAGACTTAAACATGTCTTACCAGAAATTATATCGTTAAATCAGTCTGCCTTTCTACCTAGTAGAAATATCCTTGATAATGTTTTGGTAGCTCATGTACTTCTTAAAGGCCATAACACTAAGAATTGCTCTCCTAGAATCATGCTTAAATTAGACATTAGGAAGGCTTTTTTTTTTTTTGAAAGGCAGGTGAAATTTTTTATTCACTACTTCAGGAGTAACATCCAAAGAATACAAATAAAGCTTAATACAGACTCTTGACATTATGTAGCCTTAGACTACCAAAACAGAAACTGTATTACAACTGACAGAATCCCTTAATGTGCAGCAAACCACCAAAGAGGCAACATTGTTAAGAATACTCTAGCCGCCAGCAGAAAAATGACAAACAAATCAAAATATCTAAAACAACCGCACCATGCTAAGAATAACAAATCACGCTCATTTAAATTGAAGAGACCCAAGCATATAAGTGGGATTGTTTCTGGTATGTTTTCCAGATTTCCTTGAATTAGTTGTTGGCATAACGTCTTCTGGTTTATAATCTAACCTATCATTCAAATCATCATCATCAGATTGTTGCTTTTTCTTGCTTCCCTTTTGCTTACCACTCATTAATGATGACATAAGTGGTGAGGCAGTAGATGGTCTAACATTGGGTGGTGGAGGAAGAATAAAGTGAGAAGGAGGTGTCAGGTGAGAGTAAGGTGATGCTGATGACATAGCAGTATAAGATGTACTGGACGTACAAACAAAAGAAGGAACATACATTGTAGCATTTAGGACAGAAGAGAAAGATTTGCTCAAGGAAGAAGGCAATGACGAAATGGACGCTCCCAAATCAGCGGCAGCTATATATGTATTAATCAAACCCTCTTCACTATCACAAAATAACTTTCCAAGGAATGTATCATTCAAATCAATACCAGTCGTATTCAAACAATCTTTGTTTCCAATTGTAAACCCTTTACCATGTATAGAAGCTCCATGAATTCGTCCTGAAGATGTATTAATTAAAATGTCCTGACATGAAGATCCATCATACTCAGCTTCCTTAATAATCTGAGTTGCCTATTCAGCCAAAACTATATCATCCCTATTGGTCTTATCAGTGTTTTCGGTAGCTAAAGCTTCGAATGGTTTCACATCTTCCTTCTTACCCTCCGTAGAAGCAACATCTTCTTTATTGTTATTCGCCCCCTTTTCTTTTCCAATATTTCTTTTCTTTTGAATTCACTGTTGTCCAGTTAATTTGATTTGCATTAGAAAAAACTTTATTGTAGTTCTGATCTATAGGAGCATGATTCCTAACATGTGTAGCAACATGTTCCTGCACATCATTATCCTTCATAGCCTTGGGATGGTGTTCAAATTTATTGGTGTCATAGCCAAAAACTTTGCAAAATGTACAAATCCGAGGTCTCCAATCATAAGTTAACTTAACGAAAGGACAATTATCACCTAGGCCGTCAACCTCTATTTTATCAGGTAATTCAAATTCTGCTGAAATTTCAATCAAATCTTTAGCGTATCGAAATCTTTGCAATCTTTCAGTACTGTTATCAAAGAATATAAGCTAGGAAGGCTTTTGATTTTATTCAATGGACGATTATTACTAAAATCATGAGTTATATGAATTTCCCCTCTTGCTTTGTTGCATGGATTTACGCATGTATTAGTATGCCTCACTTTACGTTCAATGTTAATGGGTCCTCTGCTGGTTGTTTTGAGAGTAAGCAAGAAATTAAGTAAGGGGACCCAATTTCTGCTTACATTTTCATTACTGTTATGCGGCTTCTCACGCGAATGCTCGACGAACTAGTTGACTAAAATAAGTTCAAACTGCACCCCAAATGTAAAAATCCTAGAATTACATCGCTAATGTTTGATGATGACCTTATTATTTTTAGCAAACCAGATTCTGAGACTTTGCTGAACATAATGAATACACTTGAGAAATTTTATACGTTGACTGGTTTAAAAATCAACACTGATAAATCTGAATTCCTGGCTGCAGACATTTCTAATTTCCGTATTAACCAAATTCAACATATGACTAGTCTTACCAGCAGTAATCAAACTAATGCATATTTAGGGCTTCCGCTTGCGACATCTAGAATCACTACCCAGCAATGTTTGGCTTTATACGATAAAATCACTGCTAGGCTTGACTGCTGGTCTGCCAGGATGCTCAGTCAAGCTGGAAGATTAACATTGATTAAGGCGGTAGTTATTTCAATGCAAGTTTATTGGGCTAGGACCTTTATTCTTCCTCAGAAATTGATTTTCATGATTAGAACTGCTTTTATGTATTTTCTTTGGAAAGGTAACATACACATGAAATATTTAGCACCAATTTCTTTCTTTATGTTAGAAAGACCTACCTGCAAGGGGGGTTTAGGAATTATTAATATGTGTAAGTGGAACTTAGATGCTGTGGGAAAAAAGAACGATATTTTAGATTTAAAAGATAATTTATGGGTTAAGTGGTCTTATTGTCACATTCTCAAGGATAACAGTTTATGGACTTTGACGGTGAAGAATAATCACAGTTAGACCTGGAAGTGTCTTATGAATCATAGGCATTTCTTTTTACCATATTTTAAATTTGGAGCTAAATCTTTTGATAATATTAAGTTTTGGCACGATCCCTGGTTTGATTATGGGATCATTATTGAGAGGAGGCTTTCTTATCTTGAAATGCTTCAATCTGGAGTTGGATTCAATAGCAGTGTTATCAGCGGCAATCGTTTCTTGCTTCCAAGCACTTCAAATCAGAATATTGTTGCATTATGGTTCAAAATAAACAACACCTTTAATCGCAACATCCCTCTCAGCCATTGCCACTAGACTTTCCAAGGTGAGAAGTTAACAACTAAATCTATGTATACTGAACTTCAAGGTGCCTCAGCTATGATTAATTGCAGCTAGCAAAGCATAATTTGGAGATCGGCGAAAGAGAACCTAACTTTGTGGAAATCTTACAATCAAGCCTTCATGACGAAAGACAAGCGTATCTTGAGAGGCATGCAAGTGGAGCATTTGTAATGAACAACCGGAAACAGCAAGTCACCTTTTCTTTCAATGCAGAGTCTTGCAGCCAATCCAAAAAGCAACGGTGATCAAGTCTGGTAATAGCTTGAGTGTTGCTCCTTTCTATTGGGATGAAATGAAGAAAAGATGTAAAGGCAAAAGTGCTAAAGCCAAGTTTTACACGTTCGTTCTGAAGAAGTACGTTCATAGAATCTGGTATGAGAGAAATATTCGAACCTTCCAACCTGAGAAAGCTTTGGATCTGGAGCATGTTGTGCTGCATTTATGGAGAGATATTAGGAAAGTGTTAAGTACTTGAAGTTTGTTTACGATCCTGGTATTTTGAGTTTTTAACTTGCTCATACATGATTGTAATTAATTGTTTCGTTTAGCTCCTATAGTCGTTGATGCGCCATGTTACTCTGTGCTCTTTTAGTTTCTTTTTCCTCTTTGTTTCTTTATATTCGTCTTGGTGCATCAATAAAGTGGTAGGAGACCACTGAACCCAGGCGGCCTTGCCAAATTTTTTTTTACATTTATTTACATAATTTGCACATGCTTTTATTTAGAATTAAGACTGTACTAATTATAATTAAATCAAATGTTAATTTTCCACTTATTTATCATTTGTATGTTGTAAAAGGATTAAATACGATTTTTGTATGCTAGTTTGGATTAATCCTCTATGTCATGCTATTTCCTCGTTTTATCCCCGTTGTAACTTTTTGCACCTCCGCCACATTGGATCCGCTGAGCGCTTTAATTGCACACTATCATAGTTTGTTATTTTGTTCAAAGACTATTTCGGCCGTCTAATTCCATAAAAATAACGGTGGTTGAAGCGCTACAAATTATGGAGTTACTAGATTTGATTGAAAGGGAGATTTTGGTGCATGGAAGATGAAGATGGAAGTGGTGATTAAGAAAGAGAGGACATTTAAGGTTGTCTCAAATTCAGAGAAATTGAGGAATTTAGCACTTGAAGAGATAGAAGAATTGAAAGAGGAAGTTCTTACTACCATCCAACCTTGCCTTTCTGAAGTACTTAGAGAGTTTCTCATGTGAAAACTTCTAAGGAACTATGGAATGCTCTTCAGAGAAAGTTCTACGATAAGTCTCTCACCAACCGCATCATCCTACAACAATTTTATTCATTCAAGATGAAGCCTAGAACCAATGTATTTTCTCACGTGGATTCCCTTAACATGCTTTTCATGAATCTTTGAGCAGCTAATGTAAAGATTGAGATTGAAGCGCAAGCTGTTATTTTAATTTGTTATGTTCTTTGCCTGCAAAGTATAACACTTTTGTTAACTCTGTGATCTATGGGCGTTCATCTGTTTGCTTGGAGGATGTAAAGACAAATTTCCATAATGAGATGTAGAGGGGAAAGTTAACAAGCATAAGAATGGAGAATGATTCTGAAGGCCTTATTAAACAAAGGGGAAGAAGTAAGAGTAGGTCCAAATATGGTGAAGATAGAGCTAAGTCCATGTCCCAGTCATGGGGAGCTCGGAAGGGAGTTTGTCATTATTGTAGAAAACCTAGACATTATATTGCAAGTTGCCCCAAGTTGGAGAATAAAAACAAAGTTGTTCCCCAAAAGGCTTCAGCTTCTACTGCGGAGACATCAAATTCAGAAAGTGATCTTGGCATGTTTACAGCTTCTACCTCTTCTACGAATAGTACTATGTGGATTACTGACTCGGGGGCATCCTATCATATGACACCTGATAGACACTCTTTTTCCACTTATCGCCAGTTTAATGGAGGAGAGGTTCTCATGGAAAATAATGCTTTTTGTCGTATGGTTAGTATTGGAACGGTAAAAATCAAGATGTTTGATGGTGTTGTTTGTACTTTATGCGATGTCAGGCATGTGCCGGATTTAAGGCGCAGTTTGATCTCCATTGGAGCATTGTGTAATTTTGTCTTAAAGTGTGTAATAGAAAAGGATTCATTAAAAATTACAAATGGCTCATTGATAATGAAAGGGGTAAAAGTTGGAAATCTATATTTGTTGAAGGGTGCAACTGTTGTTGTGGAGTCTGCTTCGGTTGTTGATTCTGTTGATTCCGATTCTGCAAGAATGTGACATTTTCGTATGGGTTACATTGGAGAGCGCAGTTTGGAACTATTGAGAACGTAAGGTTTAATTGACAGTTTTCATCATTCAAAACTTGGCTTTTATGAATGATGTGTAGCCGACGAAGGTTTCTTTTGGCAGTGCGGAGCATAAGTCTAAAGATGTTTTAGAGTATGTTCATATTGATGTTTGGGGTCTGCACCATGCTTATCTTTTGGAAGAGCCAGGTATTTTGTTTAATTTGTTGATGATTTACCTTATGAAGTCCAAAGATGAAACTTTTGATATGTTTCAAAGTTGGAAATCTCTTGTTGAGAAGTAGTCTGGAAAGAAAGTGAAAGTTATTCCATCAGATAATGGTGGTGAATTCACTTCTCAAGAATTCATCAAATTTTATGAGTCCGAGGGAATCAAAAGACATTACACACCACACCACGCCAGGAGACCCTCAGTCAAATGAGGTCGCAGAGAGAATGAATCGAACTTTGTTGAAAAGAACTCGTTGCTTACGACTGATTGCGAGATTAAAAAAGAGATTTTGGGAAGAAGCATTATTTACGGCAGTTTTCCTTATAAACTGCACACCTTTTACCGCCATAGATATGAAGATTCCTGAAGAAGTACTAAAGGGAGAGCCTGTTTCATATTCCTTCCTCATGGTGTTTGGTTGTCCAGCTTTTGTGCATGAGAGCAAAAGGAAGTTGGATCCAAGATCGCGCAAGTGTATTTTTCTTGGCTATAAGAAAGGAATTAAGGGTTATAGGTTGTGGTGTCCTACTACCCAGAAGATTGTTTCTAGCGGGAATGTTACATTTGATGAGAATGGTATGTTGAAGGTGGAGCCTTCTTCTTCAATTAATGATGATGTTGTGTTCGATGATGAATATTCTATGAATTAGAAAGCAGTCGCGAAGTGTAATAAACCGCAAGTGCACGGCGTACACTTGTAGTACGTTAGCGAGTACGAGTCGATCCACGGGGAAAGAAGTGATTTTAATTATTTTACTCTATCAAATAAACCCAACTTTAAATTGTGATTAAGTACTAGAAAAAAGAAGTAAACTAAAATATTGACTAAAACTATGAGATTAAAACCAATTTAGAGGCAACTTCACTTTTCTCTCTTTTAACATGGTCCAACATAAAATAATACAAAGATCTCTCAATAATCTAAGTAAGATTAATTATGTAATTATCATAATCATGACTTATTTGCACTATTAATTAACACAAAATAGTCATCAAGCTATAATACACAATTAGTCTAACTTTTTAACTTTTATGAAACATGACATTGAAATGAAACTATAATCTAATTTAAGTATGACCTATTTAATATTGCCTAGTAACATAGATCATCAAATTTAAGCTTAAACCCCGTTTCATTGCCATAATCACATTTTAAGATGAAGAAGCAATTTGTTGTTTATGTCATAAACATTGCCTTAATGTTATGAAATGAACAAAAGAGGCTATTAAACGCAACAAGAAGCACAAATACACAAAAACATCTATTCTCATTAAACCCAAAAGAGATCATTCATACAAATTTATGTTGAATCTACATTAATGAGAGGAAAAGCTTCATCACCCCTAAATTGTAGGGGTTTAGCTCCTCATTTGTATTATTATTTCAACACAAATAGATTTCAACATTGAAGAATAACAAAAACAAAGAGTAAATAATGAAGAAAAGATATTAACTACTAACTACTTGCGTGAAAATAAATCTAAACTACTAGCAATAAAAAGAGAGAGTATGAATAGACATGAACGTTAAATAGAACATAAACACGACATGAAAGAAAGAGGCTTGGAAGCCATTTTTGTTTATTTGATCACTTACACTTTCATTTACTAAAAAATGGGATCCCCCAAATACATGAAACAAAGGGGTATATATACATGATCAAAAACCTTAAAACCCTAATCACTTTCCTTGGGAAATCCCCAATTACCCATTCATGAAGCTTATAATTGCCATTAGCCACTAACAAGTCATGTAGAATGCATGAGGCCTTTTGTATCATTCAATTAGTCTTTAATATGGAGCTTAAGAGCAAGTGCTCCAGTTAAAAGATGTGGGCCTCCGCTATCCATAAAATGAATTAATTCTTTGCCTCCTTTTGTGTAAATGCATGCTTTCCCTCATCTCTTTTTGTGTATATATCCTTTTAGCTCCAAAATTCCTACAAGAGATAATCACAAGGAACAAGTAAAAGATTTCACAAATTAAAACATGCATGAGTGACCACTTTTTCCCAAAATAAGGGATGATTTTGAAAATATTTAAAACATGGTTTGATCATATAAAATACCCAAAAATGTTCATGTATTCAACTAAACACGAATAAATATGTGAATATAAATGTGTATTTTTACGTGCACATCATGTTGAGAGGACAAATTCAGTATACCAAACACAAGTTAGATCATTAAACTTCCATACAAGTAAAAATGGTGATTCCGATGACACCGAAGTTGATAAGGAGAGGTCAGAGAATCAATCTCAAGGTGGAGCTCAAATTAAAACTCGACTAACCAGAGAGAAGAAAAGACTACATGGCTTGATGATTTTACGGGATCAAGTATTGAAGATATTGACTTTAATGACATGGCAGCTTATGCACATTTCTTAATGAACCTAGAGACTATAGAGAAGCCATTAATTTAGTTGATAGTTCCAGTTGGTTATTAGTAATGAAGGAGGAGATTGAGTTTATGCACAAAAATCACACTTAGGATTTAGTGTCGCTTCCTTTTGGCAAAAGAGAATTTTGATGTAAATGGATCTATAAGGTGAAAGACGATATCAATGGTGGCTTAAGCTACAAGACAAGATTAGTAGCGAATGGTTATGTTTAGAATAAACGTGTGGAGTTCCATGATATTTTCTCTCCAGTTGTTAGACACACTTCCATTTGCAATCTTTTGGCACTGGTTTCTTACTTCGACATGGATTTGGATGTCAAGACAGAATTCTTGCATGGTGACCTTGAGAAGGACATTTACCTACAGCAGCCAGTGGGATTCACTAGCAGTAGCAGGCCTAGTCATGTTTGTAAAGTTAACAAATCTTTTTATGGTTTAAAACAATCTTCTAGACAGTGGAATGGAAAATTTGATAAGTTTATGATCTCACAAGGTAACTCTAGAAGATTTTAGTACTAACGTGTCTATTTTAAGAAACGTAATGATGACATCATCTGTTTGATACTTTATGTTAATGATAAGTTGATATCTTTTAAGAGCATGACTAGAATTTTATAGTTGAAGATAGAGCTCAACAAGGAGTTTGAGATGAAATATTTGGGAAACGCACAGAGAATTTTGAGGATGGAGATTCATAGGAATAGAAAGCAAATAATTTTGAGGCAAACTCAAACACAATATATCGAGAAAGTCCTATCTTGATTCAGTATGGAGAATGGTAAATCGATGGCCACTCCATTAGGCTCTCAATTTAAACTATCCAGAGATATGCGTCCCACATCAGATGAAGACAAAAGGGATATGTGTAATATTCCTTATTCTTGTGTAGTTTGAAGCCTTGTGTATGATATGGTATGCACAAGTCCTGATTTAGCTCATGCAGTTGGTGTTGTTAGCAGATACATGTCTAACCCAATAAAGACTCATTGGCAAGCAATAAATTGGATTATAAGATATTTGAGAGGAACTTATGACATTGGCTTGTTGTTTGGAGGTAGTGACATAACTCTAAGGGGTTTTTGAGACTCAGATTATGCTAGGGATAGAGATGGTAGGAAATCGATTTTGTACTATGTTTATACACTTGGCTTAGGCTTGATTTCTTAGAGATCCAAGCTACAGTCCATTGTAGCTTTATCAACTACAAAGGCAGAGTTCATTTCTATTATGGAAGCGACGAAGGAAGGATCGTATTTGCTGCATCTTTTGGATGATTTATTAATGATGCAGAAGACCATGAAGTTGTTTTCAGATAGTCAGAGCACTGTTCATCTTGTGGAAAATCAAGTCTACAGCTCATGAACAAAACACATTGATGTTAGGAGTTTCTTTCTCATGCTTGTAGTAGAGAGAAATAAGATAAATTTGTTGATGATTCACACAACCAGCTGATATGCTGTACGCAAACGGATTTTCTATCGAATTAGAAAACCGTCAACAAAATATCGTAATAAAACCACAAGCGCACGACGTACCATTATTAGTATGGGGGCGAGTATGGGTCGATCCGTAGGGAAGGAAATGATTTCAATTTCACTCAATCAAATTAAACCAAACTTTGGATTGTTTTAACTAATGAAAACTAGAAACTAAGTTGAGAGCTAAATATGAGATTAGATATCAATTTAGAGGTAAATCCCCTCTAATATTTATGTAAATTAACAAACATACGATCTATGATCTCTATTTTTAATATTAAGTGACATAAATGTTGCATTTATCATAAGTATAGTCTGTTTGTGTTATTAATTAACACAACATAAATAATCAAACCTTAACACAACAATTAAACCACTTATGATTCTCATGAAAATGGAATTAAAGCAAAAACTATTTTAAGCATGGCCTATGAAATATTAACTATAACTATAGACAATCAAATTTTGTTCTTACTTTCATTTCAAAATCAATAACCACTTAGCAAATATTGATGTAATTTGTGTTTACATCGAATAAGAATAGCTTATTTGCATATGCAACATAAACTATCAAACACACTTTTATAAACTTACATAAAAAACCACTACCATGAAGCATAAATTAGAGAGATCACAAATCATACAAATGTTGAACTTACATAAAATTAGAGAGCTTCATTACCCCTAAATTCTAGGGTATTAGCTACTCATAACACATGCAAGTTTCAACATTGGAAAAGAAAGCAAATTGAAAGACTAAATAGAATAAGAAAAGAACTAAATTAAGTGCATGTAAATAAATCTAAACTATGAACATAAAGTAGAGAACATATAAACGAATCTAAAATATGAACATAAAGTAGAGAGCATAAAAATTAAATTGCATTAAAACGAAAATTACATGAGAAAATGGCTAAGTAGCAATGGAAATAAAATAGAGGTTTGGATTTTGAGCCTCCACTCTAAACTAAACTAAAGGAGAGGATAAAATAGGAGAGGATAAAATATAATCATATACAGGGGTATATATACATGTTTTTTTACCCTAAAACCCTAATCATTTTGGTTGGGGACTACCAACAATACCCCATTATGAAGCTTCTAACCTTGTTTTAGCCACTAATAAGTCATGTAGAATGCATGAAGCCTTTTATCTCATCCAATTGGTCTCTAATGTGAGGCTTAAGAGAAAGAGTGGGTGGGGTGCTCCGCTAAGTAGTGTATGAATTAATTCCATCTTCTCTTGTGTATATGCATGCTTTTATTCATATCTTCATATGTAAACATCATTTTTACTCCTAAATTCCTACAAGAGATAACAACATAGAACAAGTAAATGATATCACAAATTAAAACATGCATAAATTACCCTTTTTACCTCAATATGAAGATGTATGCATGATGATTTAATAATTTTGGGTTGCTGGTTAAAACATGTAAAAATAGCTCGATTATGTTATTTATTTAATTAAAACAAGAATACATTTATGAATACAAGTGTGCATTTTTACGTGCATATCGAATACCCCTACACTTATATTTTTATTCGTCCTCGAATAAAAAAAACTAAGATAAATCCGTTTTCGTAGGGAGCACGATTGCATTGAGTGGATGCAACAAGTTGTTAAACCTATAGGTGTCTCCAGTAGACGAGTGTTGTCTCGTGAGGGTTTTCAACAGATACTACCCACAAAATCCAAATGTTAAATGCAAAAAATATTTACAAGATGCAAGATTTGAAAATATTTACAGGATGAATGCAATTTTTCAAAAGAATAATTACAAATGGGTAACTTACTTTTAGATTTGACACGAATGAGTTAGTACAAGTTGGGTCGTCACTATGAAATTTTAGTCTGTTACTAATCAAAACTTCAAACAAAAGTCAGGTTATCGTTACAAGCTCCTCCAGCTTGGCTAGTTATTTTGGTTGAAAACATAGGACAAATATGGAATGAATTCTAAAATCGATATCAATAATCGTAAAATGGCATCCCAATTTCCTTTTGGTTAACAAGTTAGGTCAAATAAGTGAAGAAGGTGCTTGGATTTCAAGTGCTTACTCTCTCTTTATTATGAAAAATATTTACATTATTATTATTTACAAACACCTAGATATACCACCCCTACACTGGATTACGACTTACGTGTGAGTTGGGACAGAGCCTGGTGAGTTTGCACACCAATGCTAGATGTACTAGCAATGTTGGATACTCTTGGATTTTATATATATATATATATATATATATATATTATTCTCTTCTTTTTTTCTCTTTCTTTTTTAACATAAAAGAGAGAGTCAAGCGAGAATATCTTAGCATAACTTCACTTAAAAGATCTAAAATGTTATCGTGAGTAGTCTAAATCAATCGTTTTATTAATCGAATTATAATTTAGAAAACATTTTATACTCATCACCTATGAATCTCCCTATATATCAGTTACACTAAATTTTGTTACACTAAATTTGCTCATTATTCAAACTTTTCTTTCGTTATCCGTTAAGAGAAGTAAAATTCCAAATATTTTAATCATATGACTAAAATCATATGCTTACATCATCATGCCCATTTAAAACTAAATTAAATGCTTTTTTTTTGAAATTTTTTGATTTTTTTTGAATGAGAAAAAGAAAAGAAAAGTTTAATGCAAAACAAAAATAAATATGAAACTCCCTCCACATTTGATTTCGACCGTGTCCCCGCAAGCAACCCAAGTGAAAGGAGAATTTAAAAAAAAAAAAAAATATGTCCTATATTTGCAAGAGAAAAGAAAAAAAATATTTACCGAATATCGGAAAATATATTGATAAGAAGTAAATGAAACAGTCTTCTAAAGACTGATTCATTCGTCTCTACATATATGAGAGACACAGTTTAAGCTTGAAAAAACAAATCGTAAATTTTTTTGAAGTTAAATGTAGATTTTGAAAAACGAATGTGGTTTTATTAAAAATTGAAAGTGTTGTTTTATTTTTGATGATTTATGGGGTAGATTGAATAATGGATTAGAATTCATATTTAATTTCACCAATTTGAATTTCAATTTTATCATGGAAAAACTGTCCAGGAATATTGATTTCGAAATCCAAATAGTGATTCAAATCTACTCGTTTAGAATTCAACTCATCGTCAAAAAGTCCAAAAAAATCGTATTCATCAAATTCTTTTTCTTCGGTGAATTGTCAACAATTTAATGCATGTATCATTTTCAAAATCCAAAGTTGTTGTTTGAAATTCGTTATTTTCGAAAAAAGGAAAATCGAGTTTTAATTTTGTTCTTCTCTCTCAAAAGAATTGAAATCCAACTGAATTACCATATTATTAACAACTTCGTTAAGACTATTGTTTTCCATTTCGAAAGTTGTTATTTCAAAATCATTGATTGTGGTAAAAGATGGATTAATGTTCGAATCATCGTACGTTTGGATTTGATTTTGTTTCTCACGAAAATTCAAGTAAGTTTCATACAACAAATCCGTGAAGATTTGCTCATCAAAATCAAATTTATGACTATTTATTTGAGAATTTCCAATTTGAAATTATTGAGAACAAATATTTACAGTTGCACCACAATTGAAATTATTCTCATGGCCAAATCATTTGAAAAGTGATTCAATTTTTTATTTTGAATTTGAAATTCATTTTGAGTTCGAAATTGAATTGGCAAGGGTTATAATCAAAATCATTTGAATTTGGATTTGAATTTTGATTAATTTGAAAACTTTGATTTGAATTGTTGCACAAGTTTGAAATATACAATTCATTTCCAAAGTTGAGGGTTGATCGTTGTTTCGAAAATTTTGTGGAGCAAAACCAGGATTATTCTGAAAATTTTGAAAAGTTGGTGGTGCGGAATCCAAATTGTTTGTACAATCGTTGTTATTAAAATATCCATAGGAATTTGGTGTAAAATTATATGGATTATACTGATTTTCACAACTATCGTAAAATCCGTGGGAATAAGGAAATTGGGACATTTTCAAGAAAATGGTTTTTTTTTTTAAAAAAAAACGAGAAAAGGAAATAGATATTTACAAATGAAAATCATTTTTCATTTTTTTAGTTTTTTTTTTTATATATATGCATGAACCTAATGCAACTATATGAATGCAAACTACTATTTACAGATTTTAAATTTATTTAATGACGTTTGGATTAATTTCAACAAAAGATTTTTCAACCGGTTAATGGACATGAGTTATCGGTGCACCAGGAATCACCCTAGCAATGCAGCCGAAATTTTAAATGCTTTCAAAGGAACAACCTCTATAATATTTACGAATCACCGTAATATTTATAAACGGTTATTACTCTGCCGTAGTGTAGACACCGAGAAATAATTTGTTAGAAATAAACCAATTTGTCAAAATATAACGACGACTTAGAAAATAAAAATAAAATGATATGAATGCAAAACAGAAATTAAACGTGTATTAACAATGCAACTACGAATTATTATTTTTAATGCAAATGCAAGCAAACGACAATGCAAGTAAATAAAAACTGAGTTAGAATACAATACCAGAACGTGCAATTTTTTTCAACGGCGAGACTTTTCTATTTTAAGCGAGCAAAGCAAGTCGAGCAAGCAAATTTTGTCCGCTAATTCCTGCAACCTGAAAAGATTTGCAAGACAATATTGAAAGCAATTCCCTTGTCTCTTTTTTTCGGAGAGAAAGAGACCAAAAATAAAAATAATAATAAACTAAAGACTCAAATTGCAAACAAAAAATGAAAAGCAAGAAAGAAATAACTCTGGCCCAAAGCAATGCAAGCCCAACAAACTATGGTACCGCACCTAATTCTTAAAACAAACCGACCCTTTTTCAATTCAACCAAATATGGTGTCGCCACGTTTATATTAACAAGTTAAAAACGCTAGCCTGAATCGATTAACACTACACCCAGATCAAAAATCACAAGCCCGACTTCCTTTAAAATCCTCAAAACCAAAATCAAACCAAATGTTCATGGAATTTTAGAGAATCAAATTGGATAGCAAACTCAAAAAAAAAAAAAAAAAAAGGGAAAAAAAAAAGAAAAAAATCGCAAATCGAAACCAGGTGTTCGAAGGAAGGGATCGTCACGGGTTTGCAGAGGGAAGGCGGAAGTGGACTGGGAAATTAGGTTGGCGATTTGTGGTCCAGGCGAATGATTGGTGAACGAGGCTGCGGGCACAAGGTTTGAGCAGTGACTGACGTTGGCTTTCGGTGGTGATTTACAGGTTTTGGAGGTTTGCGAGTGGATATTATTGAAGAGGGGTTTGTAGGTGGAACTGGTTGGTGGAGACAAGCTGATGATGTAGGGGTGTGGACTCGCTGTTGGAGGTGGAGGATTAGTTTTGCAGTGTTTGTCAGGATCAGTGTGGGGGTCAGTGTGGTGCTTTGGTGACTAGGCTTTGGTCAAGAGTTAATGATTGGCTATGTCAGGAAGGATGTATGAAGTTTGAACTGTAACTTGTGAGGCTGTGTGATGAAAAGAGTGGGAGGTCTGCTTTGAATGTTGATGATGAACGTCGGGACAGTGAGTAAGTGATGGTACGGGAAGTGAACTGCGTAGGTATTCGAAGAGTAGAAGTTGTATATGGGGATGGTAGGAGTTGAATGTGGATTGTATAGCTGATGATGTTCAGTTGGTGAATGTGTATGAGACAAGAATTGATGGAGTTGCAGTATGATGAGGTAGTTGATCAACAGTGGGTGGTTGTGGGGATTGTCGGTAATGAATGACAGTTTAATAGGAGTGGTTAGTATGTTTGTTGACGACTCGGAATTTATGGAGTTGAACTGCTAGGAGGAAGGTTGTTACTGCTGTTGGGGTCTTGTGCATAGTGAAAATTTTACAAAACACCTAAGAAAAATATGATTTTTTTTCATCAAATTACTTGAAGATGAATTTGATCGAAAATAACATTACAATGAATTGGAAATAATAGCAATATGCAAATATTTTTTTTTATTTTTTTTTACACTCATAAACAAAAATAAACAAAATAAAATTGAATCAATAACCTTATTGAGATAGACAATGAATATTTAGACGACTACAAATATTGTTGGAGCAGAAGAGCGATGAAGAACGACGACAAACCCTAGGACAATCTGGAGGCACCAACTACATCTTTCAGCAATAAATAGGAATAACTATTCTCAACCTAAATTCCTTCATCTTCCTTTTCAGGGCGCAAGCCCCTGACAACCTCACCAAATATTCTCATATGGTTTTTTGTTGATTTTTTATTGATCTAACAAAGAAGGACTGCATATGTAGGAGAATGGAAAGCATAGAAAATATCCAAATTGCCTCTTCAAAATATCTCCAAAATATAATTACTCATTTCTTTCCTTTTATGATCAAATCAACCAATCAATTAATCAACCAATATTTCAAATCAATTAGTCAGTCAATCAAATCAATCCATCAATTAATTGATTACATCCTCTTCATAAAATATTTGAATCAAAAAATTCAACAATCCACCTTGATTCAAATATCATATCACCAACAATCCACAAACGAGTCAACCTAGCTCTTTCAACAACACTTATTCTCAATTAAAACCAATCTCGATTTTAAAGTAATGAGATACACCCCAGTCGATTTGAAAGGACCACGACCACATCCCAAATACAAACACAACCCACCGTCTGTAAAAAATGCATCTACACCTGAGTTGCACCACGCAAAAACCAACGGTCTAAAAGTGCTTGTAGTACCACAAAGACCTCCATCTCATCTTTGTGGATTTTACAACTCGACATTCGTCTTCCGTTTGACATGATCTTTTCATCTCCGGTATCCCTCTAGCATCATTAACATCTAGACCCTTGTCGATACCATGATCCTCTACCGTAGGACGATCAGCAGTGACCATATTAACCTCTCCACCTTGCTGTGAACTTGGTTCTTCATCCGTTACCCACCTTCTTCTTTGTCTTCTTCCATCTTCCCTCATCCATATCAGAGGTCTTCTTCTCATCTCCATCAATCAGACCATTGAGGTATGAAGCATACACCATTATAGGCCTTCAAAAATCCCCCAATATCTATCATCAAAAATAGTCATTTATGACAGTAACATCATCTCCGATATACACAATTTTCAATCCAAAATCACCCCAAACTATGCGATGATATAAGCTCTGATATCAACTATTTGGGTTTTATGCACAACGGAAGTTTGGCAAAACGCCCTGAAAAATAGGATCTTTTTCACTCAATCACTTGAAGATGAGTTTGATCGAAATAACAACACAATGGATCAGAAATAACAACAATACACAAATACTCCACCCAACTACCCTCTTTATTGATTCAACAAAAACAAATTTTGTTTACACTAAAAAACAAAAATAAACAAAATACAATTGAATCACCTTATTGAGATAGGCAAAGAATATCTAGATGACTACAAATATTGTTGGAGCAAAAGAGCGACTAAGAACGACGACAAACCCTTGGACAATCTGGAGACACCAACTACATCTTCCAGCAATAATTAGGAATATCTATCATTAGCCCAAATTCCTACATCTTCCTCTCCACGGCGCAAGCCCCTGGAGGCACACGACCTCATTAGATATTCTCACATGATTTCTTGTTGATTTTTTGTTGATCTAACCAAGAAGGGCTGCATATATAGGAGAATAGAAAACGTAGGCAAATATCCAAATTACCTTTTCAAAATATCTCCAAAATATAATCATTCATTTCTTTCCTTCTATGATCAAATCAATCAACCAACCAATCAAATCAATTAGTAAATTAGTTAATCAATTAATCAATCAATCAAATCAATAAACTGATTACATCCTCTTCATTAAATATTTAAATCAAAAAATTCAACAATTGCTGGTATGATGGGATGATAGTAGGGTTTGCAAAGTTTCTGGTTTGGAGTGTGATGAAGGTTGTGTGTTTTTCTGGTCAAGGTGAGCTGAATGCGGCTTCGGGCGACATGATTAGAAATGGTTGGTGTTCAGGAGTGAAGAGAAGATAGTGTCTCAGTGAAGTGGTTTGTATTCGCAGCTTGGGTGATGTGAATGTGTGCAGGTAATGTGGTTTTAGTGGAGGTTGGTTGAGGTGAATGGAGTTGTCCGGCAAACTGATGGGGGATGTTGTTGAGGATGTTCCTTGTGGTATGAGGTGTGTTGAGATGTATGGTAGAAATGGCAGTACTTGTTTGACTATGGTCAGTGCAGTGATGACAGGTGGATGATGATGGCAATTGTTGAGGAGGACGAACTTATTGACAGGTGTTGGAGTAAAGGTTGCTTTGGTTAAACTATCGAATAAGAAAGAAACAAAAACAATTTTATAATCAGTTGTGTATGAGAAAATGAGAGAATGTTGTAAATAGTTTTAGTTGAATATAAGAAAATGAAAAGTGTTGTAAACAGAAGATGTTGATCTTTTTTTTTTTAAATAAGTAGATAAACGAAGGAAGCTAAAAAATAAATAAATATTTACAAAATGCAAATAGTAAGCACTTAAAAGAACAGTGAGTTCAAATGTAATAGAGAACAAACTGCAAACTAAGATATGCACATTAATTCACTTCTACTAAGAAAAAACAAAAATGAACTAATGTGAAGAAAACTCCCAGTGGACAGTAACTAAACAAAAACAGAAATGGAGGAAAAAATGCAGTTTTTTTATACTAGATGATAACAAAGCAAAGAAACACACGCAAAAACAAAATAAAACATATAATACGATTTTTTTAGGAATGAAGCAACACAAATCAAAAGACAAGCATGAACATAAGCGAACAAAGAAAACAAAATGAACACACAATTTTATTTTTATCTTAATGAAGAACAAACAAGAATAACACACAAACAAATAAACAAAAACAAACACACAATCAAATGTACAACTAGACACAAATAAAAATAGAAACAAAAGGGGTGATTTTTTTTAAGAAGAACAAGAAAATTGATCCAAAGAATAAAATCAAAACTAAATTCTTTCCCCTGCAACGGTGCCAAAAACTTGTTCGCAAACGGATTTTCTACCAAATTAGAAAACCATCAACAGAATATTGTAATAAAACCGCAAGCACACGACATACAATTGTTAGTATGAGGTCGAGTATGGGTCGATCCGTAGGAAAAGAAATAATTTCAATTTCACTCAATCAAATTAAACCAAACTTTGGATTGGTTTAACTAATGAAAACTAGAAACTAAGTTGAAAGCTAAATATGAGATTAGAGAGCAATTTAGAGGTAAATCCCTCTCATATTTATGTAAATTAACAAACATACGATCTACGATCTCTATTTTTAATATTAAGTGACATAAATGTTGCGTTTATCATGAGTATAGTTTATTTGTGTTATTAATTAACACAACATAAATTATCGAATCTTAACACAATAATTAAACCACTTATGATTCTCATAAAAATGGAACTAATGAAAAAATATATTTTAAGCACTTAATTTGAACTATAGACCATCAAATTTTGTTCTTACTTTCATTTCAAAATCAATAACCACTTAGCAAATATTGATGTAATTTGTGTTTACATTGAATAAGGATAGCTTATACATGTGCAACATAAACTATCAAACCCACTTGTATAAACATGTATCAATCCACTACCATGAAGCACAAATTAGAGAGATCACAAATCATACAAACGTTGAACTTACATAAAATTAGAGAGCTTCATAAACCCTAAATTGTAGGGGATTAGCTACTTATAACACGTGTAAGTTTCAACATTGGAAAAGATAGCAAAATGAAAGACTAAATGGAACAAAAAAAGAACTAAACTAAGTGCATGTAAGTAAATCTAAACTACGAACATAAAGTAGAGAGCATTAAATGAATCTAAACTATGAACATAAATTATAGAGCATAGAAATTAAATTGCATTAAAATGAAAAATATATAAGAAAATGGCTAAGTTGCCATGGAAATAAAAAATAGGTTTGGATTTTGAGCCTCCACTAATAAGTCATGTAGAATGCATGACGCCTTTTGTCTCATCTAATTGGTCTCTAATATGAAGCTTAAGAGAAAGAGTGAGAGTGGATGTGTTCCTCTGCTAAGTAGCATATGAATTAATTCCATCTCCTCTTGTCTATACGCATGTTTTTCTTCATATCGTCATATGCAAACATCATTTTTGTTCCTAAATTCCTACAAGAGAATAACATGGAACAAGTAAATGATATCACAAATTAAAATATGCATAAATAACCCTTTTTACCTCAATATGAAGATGTATGCATGATAATTTGAGAATTTTGGGTAGTTGGTTAAAACATGTAAAAATACCCCGATTATGTTATTTATTTAATTAAAACAATAATAAATGTGTGAATATAAATGTGCATTTTTATGTGCACATCATATGCTAACAAAGTCGGTTCCAAAGGACAAGCTTGAGCATTGCTCAAACTTGATTGGTGTGGTACGAGATACTTAGCGCTATGGGGCGCTGACCCAACAACCATTTTTTTTTTATTGATGAATATATTTATATTGAGATGGAGTGTTAAATTTGGACGTTTTAAATATGTTAATGACGAGATATTAATTGATTCTCGTAATTAAGTCAAATCGGGAAGATAATATATTAATATGGAGATGGTATATATTTGATTTAAGGAATCAATCAAATATCAGTATAGATGGAAACTTTTAAAAATGTTCCATATTTGTGGTGGAATAATCAGAAAATACTTCATCCTTATCTACGAAGCATTCTTCTTCCTTCCTCCAATATATATGCAGGCATTTGCTCATATTTTCAACACGCATAAGAAGAAAGCTCTCTCCATATATTATCTTCAATAAGATCCCTATTTTTGTATCTATTATAGGGTGAGAAAGTCATATTGAGTTGTGTATATTTTCTCATATTGTACCTACTCTTGAAGTGAAGAAATAAAAGATTGTTGGATCCGAGGACGTAGGCATAGTCGAACCTCATTATATTAGTGTGTTCTTCCCCTTTTCTATTTCTGTTTTTCTATATAATTTGAGACATTTGTTTTTCTTTATCATCTTTGTTTGATTGACATTGTTGAGATTGTCAATAGGCTAGATTATTGAGTGCTCTGCTTCCGCTGTCCAAACCACTGATTTTTCACTATAACAGAGGGACTGCAGCATGTAGTAGGTGGCGCCAAAGGTCGTTTGGAGGGTGGTTGGTGTGGTGGCAGCGTACGGGAAGTTAGGGAAGGAGGAAGGAATAAGTATTTTGGTTTTTTGGCCGGGAGAGGAATAGGAGCATGTCGCGGGTTCTAGAATCCTGTATAGGAAATTTTCCAATGGTTTCCAGCAGCCGCAAACATTCTTTTTCCAATGGTTTCCAACAGCTTCAGATGACAAGTTTATCAAAATAACAATTTTACTACGAAATCAACGGGTTGTTGCTAGCCGTTGAAAACTGCCTGTGGCATTACACTGTAGCTCCAATAGTGAAATCTTCTTATCTAGTTTTAAAATATCTTTTATATCTCTTAAAATTCATTAATAAAAGAAAGATTTCTTTCAATTTTGTTTCTATTGTTGAATCTGTGACTTATTATTATCAACGAATATATGGATATTAAAACTATTGCCAAACATGGAGGTGGTGCTTAAGAAGGATAAGAATTTTAAAATACTTTAAGAGTTGGAAAAATATAAAGGCCCACCATTTGATAAATTGACGGAGAAGGAAGAAGGAACCCTTTCATTTAGTCATGCCATTTTAATGAGATTCTTGGAATGTTTTGTTCACGCAAAGTAGATGAAGGAGCTATAAGATGTGTTGACAATGATGTATCATGATAAATCCTTGGCCAACAGTAATATTCTTTGGTATCAATTAAATATCGATCTATAAAATGAGAACCACACTTTCACAGAAAATAGATATCTTAATCAATCACCGTGATGTTGAAGTTAAAGGCAATGTAGGTAGATATTACATATGAAACACAGAAGATCATATTGTTTGTAACAACTCTACATTTTACGTCTTTGATGGTCGTAAAATATTTTTATTTTATTTATATGATTCACATAACTCTATAACATTAGAACATAACTCTTCGAGAAATTTTGCACACCTATGGTTTTTCCCATATTTCTATTTGTTCATGATAATCTTGAAAAACTTGTTTAGACTAACTTTTAATATGAGCAAAATTAGATCTCAATCATATTTCATTGCTTATGGATGATGATTTTTCATTCCGTAAATTCGTCATAAAAGGAAAAACCACTACAAAAGGTTTTTACAATAAGAAATAATTGTTGTAGCGAGGATTTTATGGTGGACCACTGACCATCTTGATAGGCCACGTAAACGGGAATAAAACATTATAAGAGTCGAATGTAGTAAACTTATTTTACAATATTTCAAAACCGTAGCGTTAGAGCCTTTTATAACAGTAATTGCCTCTTTCAACAAAAAAAGTTACAATGGTTTAATTTGTGAGTCCATGAATCATGGATTATTATTATAGGGTATTTTATTCTAAGGCCACATTTAAAAAAAAAATGATTCAAGTACAACTAACTTTAATAATTAGATCAAGGACGAAGATCAGAATATATTGCACTTTAATTTCTCATCTTACTAAATTGATTTAAAAAATGCCCTTAAAACTAGAAGACAAAAAATTGTGATTTTAAAATTATTTTAGTCGATTAATGTTATTACTATAAACATATAGAAACAAACACCTTGGAAAACTAAATGACTATAGCATTGTAACTTAAAAATATAACTTTATATTATATTATCTAAACACAGAACTAAGTCATTTAAAAACTAATCTCATTTAGCATCCGAAAAAACTATATGTAAAAAAACGAAGAAACATACATTTAGCTTCCCATCCTAAGTTTTCTTATACTCTATTTTCCATATTTACAAAACAAAAAATATTTTCTAATTAATTTTTATTATTTTTTAATTTTATATTGAAAAATCATTTTCTTGTAATTAATTTTTTTATTTGTGAAATATCAGCATGTGTCTTTAGTCTAAAATATTTGGATTTCTTCTAATTAAAATACTAAAGTTGTGCTTGATGTAGATAATAAAAGTTGTGTGTTCTTAGATCTATTTTTTTCTAAAATGCATCCTTGAACGAATATCCATTATTATTTTTTCCTTTTTTATACTCAATAAGAAATCAACAAAATTATTTGTTAGACCAAAAAGTGGCACTAACACCTAAAAAGTCGTGTTCAGAGCATAAAATGCAATAGAATAATCGGAAAAAAGGAAAAAAAGCGAGAAAACAGCATTTTTATAGTGGTTCGGTGTTAACGAGCCCACATCTACTTCATAATCTCTTAATTCAACAAAGAATCACAATTACAACACTGTTTCTATTGTTTATCTCAAATTACAATCATGTTTACACTCAAATTTCGAGGTGAAAGATAGATGGCAGCCATGGCTAAGGAATATGGAGCTTTATATGGCCAAAAAGTCCCCTGAAAATGCCATGAATTCAAGTATTTATAGCCGGTTCCTAGGTTTGGGTCGAATGACATGTGTCATCCATCCAGGAAATCCTGGTAGTGTAGTGGAAGACGTGGAGAAACTATCTTCAGATCATGGGTTGCCAAGTGGAACTTGATTTGAATTCCTATGCTAAAGAATAGGTGCATGTTGATGTGTAACAATTGCTATTTCAGGCGGGTCAGATGTATGTTCCTTTGATATGGTGTGTTTTTGTCGGCACGCTAAGTTCAGGCCAATGCATGGGGTTGGGCCAAGTTCGACCCGACCCGGTGAAGAAGAGACGAGGCAGAAAGCCAATCTGCTGGTGTGCAGTGGGTCAAGATTCAATGCGGTTCGATGCTTCGAATCGCTTGTTCGAACCGATGGAATGCCAAGTTGATGAAGTGGGTTCGAGCCATTTAATTTGACCCGACCCGGTCCTTGTGCGTGTGATGTCCAAGTTTCCCAATACTGCGTCACTTCATCCAAGTGAATGCCAATCAATGCAAGTTTATGCTCAAGTCCTGAGTAGCTTTCCTGATAGAATTCGAGTTTGCTAGAAGGTAGGATAATATTTTGACCACTTGGGCTTTGGGTGGCCTCGTCACAAAGTAGACTAACACTTTGCCGCCCAAAGTACATCCTATCGAAGATGAGATACGCTTTGAATAAGCCTGCTGAATCTTTCTGGAACGCCACCCATCTTTGTGAAGGCTTTATCAAATTGTTGTTTCCTCTTGAGTATGTCTGATATTCTGACTCCTCGTGTATAGACGGGTTGTCATATATCGCACCGCTTCCATGGGTGCTCATCGGGCCAAATCTTATGGTTGAAGCAGTTGAAATGATCAAGTACTCATTTAAACGTCGCTGAATCAAGAGGTCAAGTTCTTTCACCATAAGTCACGCTAGATCGTTGGCTCTCGAGTATGATTTTACACACATGTTGTTATCAAATGATGTCGTCTTTCTATGCAAGTCAAGTGTATTTCCTTTTTAGACTTTCTTTTACACACATGTTAATGTATTAAGTAGTTCTCCAAGTCATGAGGTAGTATAAGAATTTTTTAGGATTTGAGCTAGTATCTGGATCATTGGGATAGAACACATCAGAAGTGGCATATGAATATGTCATTTGTACTCGGCTTTGGACTATCTCGACATCAGGATACTAATCTAGGACTCCATGATCGCATTGGTTCGTAATAATAAGGAATCTGAAAGCCACGATCACTCCGGATCATATTAGTAGAAAATAAGAAATTCATAGTTGCATCGGACCATATTAAAAGAAATCCACGACCACCCCAGATCGTTCCATAATCCCATGATCACATACGGATTTATACGAGATGTTGTTGAAAACATGCAAGCCAGTGTGGTGGCGTAAGCCAGTAAAGGACTTTATCACACTTTCCATTCAGTGTAGTTGCGAATTAAGTCTTGGTAGTCATGTTTGACTCGTTAGCCGGCTCGCTTGAACAGGCAGGACGAATCATGTCATATTCCGGAGATACTGGGTTAAGGAATGATTTTGTTGAAGACACCTATCACGACAATCCCAAACTAATTGATATTAAATATGAGATTTAAACGGAATTTACATAGACTTATATTCAACACAAATTCTTGTAGTGGATGAATACTATAAGAGGAATAACGATGTAAACATCTTCCAAATTCCTCAAATAGTAACATTTACACAATGGTAATCAGTACCAAATATCTAAAGATCAAATCTATCTAAATCCATATTCCAATTAATCTTAATCAAAATATTTCTCAAAACTCATCTTTCAAATCCAATAAACTAACATTTGGAAATCTTTTAGTTCATTTAATTTGAATTTCCAAAATGTCGTTTTACCGTATTTAGCAAATTAGGCTAAAAACACAAAATTCAAAATATAGTTCGAAACTTTATATTTCTTTTCCAAATATCTTTAAATCACTTATTATGATTTATCATAATTTTTCCATATTTTTAATAATTTTTATCTAGTCATTTCGATCGATTTCCTATTACGGTCATCGAACTGCGTTTACAATGGCCTTTTCAAAAATAGATTTAAACATAACTTAAAATCTATAGGTTGAAATTCCAAATTCTTCTTTCATTTGCAAGCTATCATTTAGAAAACAAACATTTCAAGTTTCGGGGATATCCGATTTAAATTGCATTTGTTATAGCCATTTGAAGTTTAGGGTCGAAATTCGCAAACTACCGTTGCACGACACGTCCTATTTAAACCATATTGTAATTGAATATAAAACTCGTACGATTTAATCCAAACATATTTTATAAAACATTAATAAACTCGTTTAAAAATGATTCCATTCTCAAACTCAATTTTAAATCAAAATTGAATATTCTAAATTTTTATAATATTAAAATAATAATAATTTTCAAAATATAATATTTTAAAATTCCAACTTTCCTGAAATCCATTATAAAAATAAATAAGATCAATGGAGCAATCTATTCTAGTTAACAACGTTGTTTATATATCGAACTGGAATTCACTTTTGAATTTACTCAAATTTTATTTTAAATTAGAACATGCTATTTATAATTCAAATCTCTTTCAAATTCATTTCAACCTTTTCAAACACTATTTGAAATCATTTCTATTTCATTTTCAAATCTTTTCGGATATAAAAATCCAATTACCATTTTCATGTCTTATTTCACTTAAATGTATATAATCTTCATTTAATATTTCAATGGAACTTGACTCAATCAATTCCAAAATTATTTCATATTCATGGTGTGAATTGTGTGAACAATTATAATAACAACCACAAGAGTTATCAACCAACAATCAATAGTCATAAGACAAACATTATAACTGTTAATGCTTAAATGTATAAAAATCCAATTTCCATAGATTTTCCAATTAGCTTCTTGCTTTTGTGGAAATTGGAACAAACGTTGGACCATCAATTAAGGCACAAGCCATTTTTGCTTAACGTTGCAATGATATAATTACTCAAAATGTCAACGCCTCTGTGGAAACGCTATTAGTTAATGTGCAAGATATATCTGATCATAATGAAACAGTACCATCTACGAAAGCTTATAGCTCTCTGGATCAATTGGATACTGATGATGGTATGAGTAATATTGGAAGCAAAGAAAGCATTGCAACTGACAATACTGCTCAGGCTGTTCTTGACAAGGGAAACAACACTTCACCATATAATGACATTCAAGCTCCTAAAGCATAAAAACCACCCCCCATTACACCTAATCTTAATTTTTCAGGTGATGCTTCTAGTAAGGTACAGGGAAAGAGCATTGCTAACTCAAACTTGCAAGGTACTCCTAACAAAAAGCTAAATTCCAAAAATGTCATTTTGCTAGCAGAATCACCTTTATCAGCAACTTTTTCTGATTATGCAAACACTACTGCTCCTAGAACCAGAAGCAAGGCGGCGAACAAAACTCTCCCAATGGTTTAATTATGATACAAAAAATGGGTGTTTGGAATATTCGTGGTGCCCACCATGACATTAAACTCGAGCAATGTAAGTCCTTAATTATAGATAATAATTTAAGAATTATAGCCGACATAGAAACTGTACTAAACTACACTCTAACTCTTAGAGCTGCTCATGTCATTAATCCTAATTGGCATCTGATTCATAACCTTGGTCATGCTCCTTATGGTAGAATCTTTATTCTTTTTTATCCTAACATACATCAAATTGCCAACAGGATTCAGACAAATAAGTTATACACTATCATAACTGGCATATACCTTCATCTACATCTTATTACATATCATTTATCTACGCTGACAATTCTGTGATTGCTAGACAAAATTTATTTCAAAACTTACCTCATTGGAGACAAGATACACATCCGTGGATACTCATTGGTGATTTTAACTGTTGCCTCAACCTTAGTGATAGAGTTGGAGGTTGTCCTCAAACTATTAGAGAAATCGGACCTCTGAATAAAATGATCAAAGATGTTAATTTGTTGGAAATAAAGACAACTGGTGCTTACTTTACTTGGAATAACTGTAAAAGGCTAGGAACTAGAACCTTCTCCAAGATCGACTTAGCTTTCTGCAATTATTCTACCTTAAAGAAATGGCCTGAAATGTTTAATCATAAGCACGTTCCTCTTATATTTGATCATTCTCCTCAGATTATTTCCCTTAGTTCTAAGCACAAGAGAGGTAAGCCTTCCTTTAAATTTTTTAATACGTGGACTAATGAAATTGATTTTTCTTGCATAGTTAGTAGCGTTTGGCAACTACCTATTCAAGGTAGCCTTATGTTCAAGCTGCATAAGAAGTTAAAAGCAACTAAAGACAAATTAAAAGTGCGGGCTCAAGCTAAGTTTGGCAAAGGGAATAAATTGTCTGAGCATTGCAAGAGCAAGCTAGTTGATGTTCAAAGTAGAATGTTGATGTCCCTCTCCAACTCCATGCTTACTGAAGAAGAAACCAATGCTAAGCTAATCTAGCAAGAAGCTCTCCTCACTAAGAATAGAATGATCAAGCAGAAAGTTAGAATTAAGTGGAAAGTGGAAGGAGATAGAAACACTTCTTTCTACCATGCGTCTTTTAAAGTTGAGCATAACAACATTAACATCTACAGAATAACAGATAAGGGAGGCAATCTTCAAACTAGTTATTTAAATGTTAAAGACACTTTTATCACTTACTTCTCTGATACTCTTGGCAATACTGACAGGTTTGTTCCTGATCTTGATGCTGTAGACCCCATGCTCCTTCCTCGGCTCAACGAAACTGAGCATATTTTTCTTTGTGCTGAAGTTAAGGATGAAGAAATAATTAACGCTTTGTCAACTATAAACAAGAAAGCTTGTGGTGGTCCTGACGGCTTTAATGCTCATTTCTACAAACACAACCTGGCCTATCATAGGTTCTGATGTCATTAGTGTGGTTAAGCATTTTTTTCAAGAAGGCTAAAATGTTTGAAGGCTTCAACAACACCCACTTAGCTCTTATACCTAAAGTTAAGAATCCAGATAAGGTACAATCTTTTCGTCATATATCTTGTTCTAATGGCATATATAAGGGGATATCTAAAATCTTAGCAAACAGATTGAATGTTGTTTTGCCTTCTATTATTTCCAGGAATCAAACTGCTTCTCTTAACAATAGGAACATATTAAATAATGTTCTCCTTTCACATGAATTAATGAATGGTTACAAAAATTGTCAAATTTCACCACGTTCCATCTTGAAGCTTGACATACAAAAGGTTTTCAACACTATCCAATGGGATGCAATTGTCAGGATACTTGGATATATGAATTTTCCGATACACATTATTTCTTGGAATTATGTTTGTTTGTCCTCAGTTAACTACTCAAATTGTTTTATATGGCTCGTGTGTTGGCTTATTCAAGGGGAAGCAAGGCATCAGACAAGGTGACCCTATTTGTTAATATGTTTTATCACTGTGATGGAACTTTTAACCCAGATGCTCCTAAATTTGGTTAGGCAAAATGCTTTTTCATTATATCCCAAATGTAGGAATCCTCTCGTTATATCTCTCATGTTTGCTGACGATCTAGTCATATTAAACTGGAACTAGAACTGGCAATATTCTTAGTTGTCTTGATGGTTTTTACAAGTGTATTGGCCTTAAAGTAAATCTTGATAAATCTGAATTTACTGCTGCTGGGATTAGTACTGACCATATTAATGAGATCTCTCATATGTCTAGTTTAAAACATAATTTTAACTCTATGTCGTATTTAGGTTTGCCCCTTGTGACTTCTAAAATAACTACACAACAGTGCCTTCCCCTTTATGAGAAGATAATTAAGAGACTTAACTATTAGTCTAATAGATTTCTTAGTCAAGCCGGCAGAATTACTATCATTAAATCAATTATTTTTTCTATGTAAGTCTATTGGTCATGCACTTTTTTTCTACCTTTGAAATTAACTAATACAATAAGATCTGCCATTATGAATTTTTTGGAAAGGTAACACTTCTTGTATGTATATTGCTCCAATTTCTTTCACCAAGATTGAGAAACCCTTGCAGAAAAGTGGTTTGGGGATTCTTAACATTGTTTATGGAATAAAGCCGCTTATGCTTCACATTTGAATAACTTTCTCAACAATAAAGATGGGCTATGGGTACGCTGGTTCGAAAACATGTCGTCAAAGGCAAGTGTTTTTGGTGCATGGACATCCCGCAAAAATGCTGCTGGACTTGGAGAAGTTTGTTCAAACTAAGGCGAGTGCTTCTTCCTGCAGTTAAATATAATTTGAATCGTCATAACAAAGTGTTATTTTGGTAGGACCCTAGATGAATTTTGGAGAAATAATAAGTAAAAAGGTGGATTTTCTTGAGATTCAATAATTTGGCATCAATAGTCATGAACTTTTGAATAATTTATCACGTGATGATGGTATCGATTTGCCATCGTCCTCGAATCCTAGAATTAATAGTATTTGGTGTCGGATTCGAAGTTCCTGGAGCTATAGTTCTCATGACACCAATGCTAGATGGATTAAAGACAAATTTATCATTTAAAATATATATAAACGCATGGCAAATGAAGATCTATGTCTAATTAGAAATGGAGGAGAAGAGTTTGGAAAACTGACAATTATGCTAAAGTTAATTTCTTCTTCTGGAAGGCCCTCTCGGGTGCTCTTCATACCAATGAAAGACTTCTATAGTGTGGAATCGACGTTAATGCTCAGTGTGAACTTTGTATGCAACTTCTTGAAATGCTTGATCACCTTTTGTCGAATGTACTGAGACAAAACAGCTGCTGGACTTCATTCTGTAGAAGGCGGGAGTGAACATAACTGCTAACTCTAATGCATCTCTTTGGGACAAAATCTACAATTTGATAGGCTGCAAGGACTACCGCAAAAGATTAACGAATATGATTTTAAAAAAGTTCTTGAATTACTTATGCCGAGAGAGAAATTTCAGAGTTTTTGATATTGATAAGAAGAAAACTTCTGATACCTTGAAGGCGTGGGTCACACAAGAGATAAAGCTGGATATTGATAATGCACATTTCGCTATTGAGCTTGGGGTTCTCTTGCAGTTCAATAATTAGTTTGTTGTGTTTTCTGTTTTTTGTCTTTATTTTATTTTCGTACTTCCTGTGCTTGAAGTATTGTCGTCTCCATTTTCTTCATTATGATGGTTTATTGCAATGGCTTTGTACTTTCTCTTAATACATCAATAAAAAAGATTGGGGTCCTTCAAACCCCGTCGGCTATACCAAAAAAAAAATGTACATAAACAGTCAATAAATAACTGTAATAAACATCTATCATCCACAAAGCAACCATAGACCCCACAAACAATCAATATATAATCAGATAAGATTATAATAACTTAACAAGTTAAATCAAAGGGATCTCACAGTGATTTTTTGTAACACCCCGAATTTCAGTTAATGCTAAAATTCACTAATAACAGAATAAATAATCTCAGACGTGAGAATTGGGGGAAATGGGCTGCGTCATTGCATTCGTCTCGGAAAAATAAGCGAAATAGAGTCCGAGTTTTCGAGAATCGGAGTTCGTATGGCCCGGTTATGGCCCAAAGAAGTTTGCAGAAAATTCAAAGTTAAAAACAGATTTAAAAATTAAACATCAGATTTCGAAATTGGAGCCAGCAAGGGGGCCAGGCGGGAAAGTTCCCGCCCTACCCATGTCGACAGGGCTGTCGACAGGCCTGTCGACTGGGGGGGTCGACTGCCCTGTCGACAGGGGTGTCGACAGGGGGTGTCGGCTCTGCTGATCTGGGTGCACCAGATCTGGTTTTTGGTTGAGCCTTGGGCTGCGTTCTAGAGATTTCCTAAATCTAACGGACCTAATCTAATCTAGGGTTAATCTAAGGGCCTAAAACACTCACCTAATCTATAAATACACCCTAAACCTACCCTAATCCATACTAAAAATAGGAATGATGGCCTCATGCCGCCAAAATCAAACTTGAGAGAGCCTCCACTAGTTTATGAAGGAAGTTGCAAGCTAATCACTCTCTAATCAACCTCTAATCATCATCTTCTTCATATTTAGCAACTAATTCCACTTCATAAGTTTGCTAATCTTGGGTTTGGTGAGTTTCTATCACTTTAACATTAATTGTTAAAGTAAGTAGATTGGGTGTAATGAGACTTATGGTCTTAAATGCGGATTAGTGAGTTTGAATCATTTGTAATGATATGCTACTCTATGTTTTCCTATGTTTATGCATAATTAATAAGTGGGTTTATGCATGTTTTATAAGTTGGTTTATGCATGCTTAATAAGTTGGTTTATGCATGTTTAACAAGTGGGTTTATGCATGTTTAACAAGTGGGTTTATGCATGTTTAATAAGTGGGTTTATGCATGTTTAACAAGTGAGTTATGCAAGTTCATATGCAAGTTATGTATATGCTTAAATGCAAGTTTAACATGATATGCAAGTTATGCATGCTTATGCAAGTATGTGGATGCTTATGCAAGTATGTGAATGCTTATGCAAGTTATGTATATGCTTAAATGCAAGTATAACATGATATGCAAGTATGTGAATGCTTATGCAAGTATGTGAATGCTTATGCAAGAATGTGAATGCTTATGCAAGTTATGTGTATGCTTAAATGCATGTTTAACATGTTGTGCAAGTCATGAGAATGCTTATATGCAAGTTCAACATGTTATGCAAGATATGTGTATGATAATATGCAAGTTTGGGTTAAATGTAGTTGGGTTAATATATGCTCATATATGCAAGTTGACATCCTCTTAACCCATGACAAAGTTATATGCTAAACCCATGATATTTGTGATGGATCTTCCCCTTTATTATGTCATGAAATGAGAACGATTTACGTGGGGAACGATGGGGTTGGTAAATATGTTAATAAAAGTATGATTGGGTATGATTAAGCATACCATAAAAATAAATTAACATAAGTGGGAATTTACCTATTGAGTTAGGTCTACCCCATGGGAATTTACCTATTGAGTTAGGTCTACCCATGTTATGAAAAACTTGATATTAATTAGGGATAATTAATATAGGGGTGATTAATTAGGTGTAATTAATCGACTAAGACACGAGGTTGGACTCATTTGTAGTGTAAAACTGCCCGGACCCTACCGGCTTAACCAGTTGCTACAAACGTCAGCCCAATGTGAGAGGTCTTAGCCATAAATTAAATACGTGATTAAAGTAAAGACACGAGGTTAGACTCTGTTATGACGTAAGACTGCCCGGACCCTACCGGCTTAACCAGGCGGTCATAACAGTCAGTCTAATGTGGGAGGTCTTTATGGGAGATCACGGTCTTAATTAATTAAGAAACACTTAACCATATTAGCATGTAGTGGGACATGAGGGGTTAAGTGGGTGCCTTGGGTGGCATGTGGAGATTTAGTGGTTGCCTTGGGTGGCACGTGGAATCTAGTGGGTTGCCTTGGGTGGCAATAGAAAATACGATTAGAATACTTAACCAAGTGGAAACATGTAATTAAACATGATTAAAGGGTTAAGTGGGATACACTAGATAAGTGACAAGCTTACGTGGGTAGCTTGTGGGGGCCCATTTCAACCAATATCCCAAATGTATCTTTGTGGGCTCGACCCATGTCGAGTGACGGGACACGCATATTGGGCTTGACTATAAGAGGCCAAAACGGGTTAGCGGTGGCAACGCAAGTCCAACGGGTTTCATATGCGTGTGTGGGCCCGGGCTGGTAGATAAGCCGTTGTTGCATCGTGTAGATATAAAGCCGTGCACCGTTGATATTATCAGGTGGCCACTTTGGGGAATGATACACCCCATTGTGGGACCAGCACGGGTATCTACGGTAGGGAGCCGATCGCTGGGGAGTAGTGGGTACACCTATTAAAGATAGGGGCAGACGGCACCTATGTAGGGGTACACGAAACTACTGGGTAAAATTACGAAGTACACCTAGTGGAGATAGGGGCAGACGGCACCTATGTAGTGGGCTAGGAGTACACGAAACTACTGGGGAAATTTTCTAAGTCCTTGGGAGGGATCAACCTTTGAGTAGGAATGACTGGTGTGGTGCAGTTAGTAATTATCCTTGGGTGGGTAGATGCGTCTTTACAGTTATCTTAGTTTATCCTAAGTCTATCAAGCTGCTTAGTGTAGCCATTCATCCCCAGACATTACCGTAGGTCAAGTTTATGTCTTCTCTGGTTACTTTAATGATTGTATTGTTAAAGTTATAGGACTCGCTCAGACTTATGTCTGACCCCGTTGTTTTTATCTTTTTCTCAACCCTCAGGTCCTACGGTGGATCCTAGCAGTAGTGGAGCTTGATCGGATTGCTGTTCCAGTCTTTAGGAGCTTGGCTAGATGTAAAGCTCCAGTTACCCAGTTATCTTTTCTTTTGTCCTGGCTATTGTATGAGAGAGTGGGATTATGTACTTCTTTATTTTGATGGATATTGTACTTGACTTTTATTTTGGTTTTATGATGTAACCAGACATGTTTACTTCCGCTGTTATGAGATGATGTTTTAAATTTCAAGTACTATTTATATCTGTCTTGTTGTAATTTTTCTGTTCTATACTCACTAAAATACTCCACCGATGCTATGGCATTCCCTTAGAGAGTGACCATAGCGGGTGTGGGCTGTTACACGTGGTATCAGAGCAAAGGTTACCGGAACAGATGAAATTTTTAGAAAACTATTTTTATAAAAACATTTTTGGAAGAGATATTTTCAAAAACATGTCTTTAAAGAGAAAAGTTTTTGAAGGAAAAGCATAATCCCCAATAGCCATATCTATATCCTTCGAATTCTCCGTTTTGAATCTTTCCTTTTTCGTTTCAGCATGGCTGAGAATCTTAACTTTCCGGAGGGTGTGACGATACCAGTATGGTATAGGAGATTGATGGAGGCTAGGGCCACCACTGCGGGTCCAACAAATGTTCCTCCACCAACCGTAGCACCCGATCTTCCTCCTCCCCCTCCTCCTCGCACGGATATTTTTGCTAAGACTTGCAAGGAATTTAAAGCTATGGGAGCGAAACCTTTTCAAGGATCTGAAACTTTTGTGGAGGCTAGAGATTGGCTTAAGGAGGTGGAAGAGTTGATAGATATCTTTGAGATGGAAGTAGGAAAGAAAGTCTAGTTAGCTGCTTGGTTAATGAAGGGAGAGGCCTCATTCTGGTGGGAGGTCACTAATGGAGAACGCCCCGTTGACTCTTGGGCGGATTTTAGGCAAAGATTTGTGGCAAAGTTTCTCTCAAGGGCGGAGGAAAACTTGTATATGGAAAGATTCTTGACTCTAAAGCAAGGAAATCTCTCGGTGAAGGAATATGTCAACAAGTTTAATCAATTGGCAAGGTTTGGCCTAGATATGGTGAATACACCGGAGAAGAAGGCTTTGAGGTTCGTGAAAGGCTTGAATGAACCGATGCATGGGTTGGCTATGACTCATATCCCTATGGGGGCCACCTTTGAGAAGCTAGTTGACATGGCACTCATGCATGAAGAAGAGAAGGGTCCCAATGCTAATAAGGCACCCGAGAAGAAGGGAGATCAAAAGAGACCTCAGCAACAACAGCAAAATAAAGGTGGGAAAGGCAACGGTGGCAAAGGCAAGAAGAAGAAGTGTTTCAATTGTGGGACACCTGGCCACCTAAGCAAGGATTGTCGTAAGAAGAAGAAGACTGGCTGCTTCCACTGTGGCGAAGCAGGGCATCTAGTGAAAGACTGTCCTAAGAAAGGGCAAAGGACGGGGTCTACCTCAGGAGGACAGGTGCGAGCTCTTATGGCACCAGGTCAGGCTAGGGGGCAAGTACAGGCTCTCGCAGTTCCACCGATTCAGGAGAGAGGTAGAACTATTTCCGTTGAAAGTCTGGTTTTTCTATTTGATCATCCTGTCCGTACATTGTTTGATTCAGGCGCATCGCATTCGTTTATCTCATCATCATTAGTTGAGTCACTGCACTTAGACACCAGTCTGGTAGATGATCCCTTGGTTGTTTCAAACCCAATTGGGGGCTCCACTTATTTGTCCATGATATGTTTGGGTTTGAAGATTTCTATACTTAGCATTGAGTTTAGATGTGATGCTTTTGTGTTGGGCTTCACGGGCTATGGGTTGATTTTGGGCATGGACTGGTTATCCAGTAATGGTGCCGTTCTTGATTGCGAAAGGAGAGTTGTTAGGCTCATGACCCGCTTGGGTAACACTCTCGAGATTTCTTGTAATCCCATGGATTCTGTTATGCTAAGTTATCTTGAATCGCTTGACGCTTCGGTCGAGAGTTTACAATCTGTTAGAGTGGTCCGGGAATATCCGGATGTGTTTGAGGAGGTGAAGGGCTTACCTCCGAAGCAGGAGATTGACTTCCGAATATATCTGGTGGATAATGCTAAACCTGTATCTTTACCAGTGCGCCACATGGCTCCTCGTGAGAGGAGGGAACTCCATAAGCAAGTAGGGGAGTTGCTTGAGAAGGGGTTCATAAGACGGAGTATATCGGAGTGGGGTGCTCCGGTAGTATTTGCTACAAAGGCGGATGGGTCCCTCAGACTTTGTGTAGACTATAGAGAACTCAACAAGATCACAAAGAAGAATAGACACCCATTGCCGAGGATTGATGATCTTTTCGATCAGTTGGTTGGCGCTTCAGTATTTTCTCAGTTGGACTTAGCCACAGGGTTTCATCAGTTGAGGGTGGCTGAGGATAGCATAGACAAGACTGCCTTTAGAACTCCGGATGGTTTCTATGAGTGGCTGGTGATGCCATTTGGGTTGACGAACGCCCCTGCATACTTTGTTGATTTGATGAGTAGGGTGTTCAGGGAGTTCCTTAATAAATTCGTGGTGGTCTTTGTGGATGATATCTTGGTATTTTCTAAGAGTGAAGAAGAGCATGCCCTACATCTTGGGGAGGTATTGAAGACTCTTCGAGCACATAGCCTTAAGGCTAAATTCTCTAAATGTCACTTCTGGAGGAAGGAAGTACGGTTCTTGGGGCACGTGGTCTCCAAGGAAGGGATAGCTGTGGATCCCGCGAAGGTAGTATCAATTCAGGATTGGAAGGTTCCAAAGAATGCTACCGAAGTAAGAAGTTTCTTGGGGTTGGCGGGTTATTATAGGAAGTTTATTAAAGACTTCGCAAAGATATCAGCCCCATTAACCCGCTTAACGAAGAAGAATCTTGTTTTCACATGGGACGTAGATTGTGATGATGCGTTCCGACGGTTAAAGAGAGCTTTAACCACTGCTCCAGTTTTAGTATTGCCAGATGGGAGCAAGCCGTTTGTTGTCTATACCGATGCTTGTGGGACAGGACTTGGCGCAGTCTTAATGCAAGAGGGAAGGGTAATAGCCTATGGTGGAAGGCAGTTGAGAGTGCATGAGAAAAATTACCCTACCCATGATTTAGAGTTGGCCGCTATTGTTTTTGCGCTTAAGATTTGGCGCCATTATCTTCTTGGTGAGAGATTCGAATTGTTCACTGACCAAAAATCATTGAAGTACTTGTTTTCTCAAAAGGATTTGAATTTGAGACAGCAAAGGTGGATGGAATTCTTAGCATCCTATGATTTCGAGATAGCGTATACCCCTGGCAAGGGTAACGTGGTGGCGGACGCCTTGAGCAGGAAGAGGTTGTCCTTGAGTCCATTGTTCGTGGAACGACAAAGCTTGGAATTTATCTCGATGTTTGATTTCAGACCTTCCGTTGATTATGTACCCGGTTTGCTAGCTTCCTTGGAGGTTAGACCTACTCTTTTGGGGCGGATTGGAGAAGCACAGAGGGACGACCCACGGTTGGTTGAGTTGGTGGAGAAGCTCATAAGGGGGGAGTCGTCCAGCCATTTGAGTAGGTACACCCTAGACGATAGGGGGTGCTTGCGTAGAGACGGTAGACTTTGTGTACCGCAAGACGAGGGTTTGAGGAAGGTTATTCTTGATGATGCACACCGTTCTAGGATGACCATTCATCCCGGTGGGGACAAGATGTACCAAGACATGAAGAGGATTTTCTTCTGGGCCGGTATGAAGAAAGATGTGGCCGAGTATGTCGCTCGATGCTTGGTGTGCCAACAAGTGAAGGCGGAGCAAAAGAAACCTGGTGGGTTGCTTCACCCATTGGAGGTTCCGCAATGGAAGTGGGATAGCGTCTCGATGGATTTTATTGACGGGTTACCCAGATCGAGGAAGGGTAATACGGGAATTTGGGTGGTGGTAGACAGACTTACTAAGAGCGCCCATTTCATACCTGTGAAGAGCAAGAGGACCACTCCATGGCTAGCTTCAGTATATCTTCGAGAGATAGTTCGATTGCATGGGGTACCCTCTAGCATAGTGAGTGATCGAGATCCTATCTTCACTAGCAAGTTCTGGAGAAGTTTGCAAGAAGCAGTGGGGACTCAATTATGTCTGAGCACCGCATATCATCCTCAGACGGACGGCCAGACTGAGAGGGTGAATCGTGTTCTAGAAGACCTTTTGAGGCTTTGTATCTTAGATTTTGGAGGTACATGGGAAGAGCATCTTCCATTGGTGGAGTTCGCATATAATAACAGCTTTCAGTCCAGTATTGGTATGGCTCCTTTTGAAGCTCTCTATGGAAGGCCTTGTCGATCACCTACATGTTGGTGGGAATCCACGGATAAAATCTTGCTTGGGCCTGATATGATTAGGGAGACTTCTCAGAAGATTGACTTGATTCGAAGAAGGATGAAAGCAGCGCAGGATAGGCAAAAATCTTATGCGGACAAGAGAAGGACGGATCTTGAGTTTGAGGTTGGGGATATGGTTTTTGTCAAAGTATCTCCGTTGAGAAATGTTGTTCGCTTTGGATCCGTTGGGAAGTTAGCACCGAGGTTTGTTGGGCCGTTTCCTATTAAGGAAAGGATTGGACGGATGGCATATAGAGTGGAGTTGCCTGACAGACTTAGTGGTGTTCATGATGCATTCCATGTATCACATCTGAGGAAGTGCTTACATGAGACCGCAGAGGTGGTAGAGCCGAGCTTGCTTAGAGATGTAGAGGTAGAGCGTGATGCGACGATTCGACGAGCTCCTACTTGCATCCTTGGGTCAGAAACTAGGAAGTTAAGAAACAGAGAGGTTCAGCTAGTTAAAGTACAATGGGGAGAAGACGAAAGCAATGCTACTTGGGAGACGGAAGCGAAGATGCGTTCTTTGTATCCATTTCTTTTTGAGGGTATGTCTTTACTTTCTCCTCTATCGTTGTCTAGTACTTATCTTATCTTTAGTATGTCCTCTCGTTAGTACTGTTTGACCTTTAGATAGGGTAAACCTATGATTGAAACATGTGTTTGAGACATGTTATGGTTGATGGATGCAAGTGGATGCAGGTGTTTGCTAGTGGTTGCTCGTGGATGCATATACACACACTCTAGGCACTAGATCGGCTCAGTCACTTCATGTTGCATATTGCATAAAAATTGTGTGTAGGAAGCTATATGGATGAATGTATAATGATTGTGTTATCATATGGATGATGCATTTTGGTGAATGATTGTGCACTCATGTAGATATTGTATGTGTCGATAGGGTTCTCTCGCATACATAATGGATGCATGGCACTATCATGGTTTGCATATGTTCATACATTAGATAGGGAACATATACACACACTTTTTGCATATGCTCATACATCATTAGAAACTGTTTCAAGGACAATGGATGCCCGTGTATGATGGATTGAGTAGATGGTTGTTTGGATGGTAGGATATGCATTCTCCTTACTTAGGGATTTCGGGGACGAAATCCTTTAAGGAGGGGAGAATGTAACACCCCGAATTTCAGTTAATGCTAAAATTCACTAATAACAGAATAAATAATCTCAGACGTGAGAATTGGGGGAAATGGGCTGCGTCATTGCGTTCGTCTCGGAAAAATAAGCGAAATAGAGTCCGAGTTTTCGAGAATCGGAGTTCGTATGGCCCGGTTATGGCCCAAAGAAGTTTGCAGAAAATTCAAAGTTAAAAACAGATTTAAAAATTAAACATCAGATTTCGAAATTGGAGCCAGCAAGGGGGCCAGGCGGGAAAGTTCCCGCCCTACCCATGTCGACAGGGCTGTCGACAGGCCTGTCGACTGGGGGGGTCGACTGCCCTGTCGACAGGGGTGTCGACAGGGGGTGTCGGCTCTGCTGATCTGGGTGCACCAGATCTGGTTTTTGGTTGAGCCTTGGGCTGCGTTCTAGAGATTTCCTAAATCTAACGGACCTAATCTAATCTAGGGTTAATCTAAGGGCCTAAAACACTCACCTAATCTATAAATACACCCTAAACCTACCCTAATCCATACTAAAAATAGGAATGATGGCCTCATGCCGCCAAAATCAAACTTGAGAGAGCCTCCACTAGTTTATGAAGGAAGTTGCAAGCTAATCACTCTCTAATCAACCTCTAATCATCATCTTCTTCATATTTAGCAACTAATTCCACTTCATAAGTTTGCTAATCTTGGGTTTGGTGAGTTTCTATCACTTTAACATTAATTGTTAAAGTAAGTAGATTGGGTGTAATGAGACTTATGGTCTTAAATGCGGATTAGTGAGTTTGAATCATTTGTAATGATATGCTACTCTATGTTTTCCTATGTTTATGCATAATTAATAAGTGGGTTTATGCATGTTTTATAAGTTGGTTTATGCATGCTTAATAAGTTGGTTTATGCATGTTTAACAAGTGGGTTTATGCATGTTTAACAAGTGGGTTTATGCATGTTTAATAAGTGGGTTTATGCATGTTTAACAAGTGAGTTATGCAAGTTCATATGCAAGTTATGTATATGCTTAAATGTAAGTTTAACATGATATGCAAGTTATGCATGCTTATGCAAGTATGTGGATGCTTATGCAAGTATGTGAATGCTTATGCAAGTTATGTATATGCTTAAATGCAAGTATAACATGATATGCAAGTATGTGAATGCTTATGCAAGTATGTGAATGCTTATGCAAGAATGTGAATGCTTATGCAAGTTATGTGTATGCTTAAATGCATGTTTAACATGTTATGCAAGTCATGAGAATGCTTATATGCAAGTTCAACATGTTATGCAAGATATGTGTATGATAATATGCAAGTTTGGGTTAAATGTAGTTGGGTTAATATATGCTCATATATGCAAATTGACATCCTCTTAATCCATGACAAAGTTATATGCTAAACCCATGATATTTGTGATGGATCTTCCCCTTTATTATGTCATGAAATGAGAACGATTTACGTGGGGAACGATGGGGTTGGTAAATATGTTAATAAAAGTATGATTGGGTATGATTAAGCATACCAGAAAAATAAATTAACATAAGTGGGAATTTACCTATTGAGTTAGGTCTACCCCATGGGAATTTACCTATTGAGTTAGGTCTACCCATGTTATGAAAAACTTGATATTAATTAGGGATAATTAATATAGGGGTGATTAATTAGGTGTAATTAATCGACTAAGACACGAGGTTGGACTCATTTGTAGTGTAAAACTGCCCGGACCCTACCGGCTTAACCAGTTGCTACAAACGTCAGCCCAATGTGAGAGGTCTTAGCCATAAATTAAATACGTGACTAAAGTAAAGACACGAGGTTAGACTCTGTTATGACGTAAGACTGCCCGGACCCTACCGGCTTAACCAGGCGGTCATAACAGTCAGTCTGATGTGGGAGGTCTTTATGGGAGATCACGGTCTTAATTAATTAAGAAACACTTAACCATATTAGCATGTAGTGGGACATGAGGGGTTAAGTGGGTGCCTTGGGTGGCATGTGGAGATTTAGTGGTTGCCTTGGGTGGCACGTGGAATCTAGTGGGTTGCCTTGGGTGGCAATAGAAAATACGATTAGAATACTTAACCAAGTGGAAACATGTAATTAAACATGATTAAAGGGTTAAGTGGGATACACTAGATAAGTGACAAGCTTAGGTGGGTAGCTTGTGGGGGCCCATTTCAACCAATATCCCAAACGTATCTTTGTGGGCTCGACCCATGTCGAGTGACGGGACACGCATATTGGGCTTGACTATAAGAGGCCAAAACGGGTTAGCGGTGGCAACGCAAGTCCAACGGGTTTCATATGCGTGTGTGGGCCCGGGCTGGTAGATAAGCCGTTGTTGCATCGTGTAGATATAAAGCCGTGCACCGTTGATATTATCAGGTGGCCACTTTGGGGAATGATACACCCCATTGTGGGACCAGCACGGGTATCTACGGTAGGGAGCCGATCGCTGGGGAGTAGTGGGTACACCTATTAAAGATAGGGGCAGACGGCACCTATGTAGGGGTACACGAAACTACTGGGTAAAATTACGAAGTACACCTAGTGGAGATAGGGGCAGACGGCACCTATGTAGTGGGCTAGGAGTACACGAAACTACTGGGGAAATTTTCTAAGTCCTTGGGAGGGATCAACCTTTGAGTAGGAATGACTGGTGTGGTGCAGTTAGTAATTATCCTTGGGTGGGTAGATGCGTCTTTACAGTTATCTTAGTTTATCCTAAGTCTATCAAGCTGCTTAGTGTAGCCATTCATCCCCAGACATTACCGTAGGTCAAGTTTATGTCTTCTCTGGTTACTTTAATGATTGTATTGTTAAAGTTATAGGACTCGCTCAGACTTATGTCTGACCCCGTTGTTTTTATCTTTTTCTCAACCCTCAGGTCCTACGGTGGATCCTAACAGTAGTGGAGCTTGATCGGATTGCTGTTCCAGTCTTTAGGAGCTTGGCTAGATGTAAAGCTCCAGTTACCCAGTTATCTTTTCTTTTGTCCTGGCTATTGTATGAGAGAGTGGGATTATGTACTTCTTTATTTTGATGGATATTGTACTTGACTTTTATTTTGGTTTTATGATGTAACCAGACATGTTTACTTCCGCTGTTATGAGATGATGTTTTAAATTTCAAGTACTATTTATATCTGTCTTGTTGTAATTTTTCTGTTCTATACTCACTAAAATACTCCACCGATGCTATGGCATTCCCTTAGCGAGTGACCATAGCGGGTGTGGGGTGTTACATTTTTGATCGTTATAATAGCAATCGTTTTTTGAGTTAAATTAAACATGGGTTTAATTTATCCCAAATTTCCAACTAGCTCCAATCTCGTCCAAATCAATTTCATAGCAGAGTATTCTTTTCCACGATCCAATGGATCTTGCTTCGTCCAATTACGAGTTTATACGAGAGAGAGAGAGAGATATATATATGTTTAAACATTAAACAATCATTAATTTAATTAATTATTTAACTTAAGCTTAACTTTTCTTCCTCCTTCCACGTTTTCACTGCTCTACCTCCTTTCACTATCGTTGCACTAACTACGGCCACCTAGACCGCCGAACCGACCCACTGGCATCACCGCCGACCCGACTCACTGGCATCACCGCCATTCCATGGCGGTCCCTTGCCGACTGGAGGCCAGCGTCGTTCATCCCCCGTCACCTCGAATTTCCCACTCGACCCAAACATCTTCGAACCGCTGAATCGAGCGCCACAGTCCACCATCGACCAGGACGTCGCCTTGGTTCGACGTGACTCGCAACCATCCACCTTTTCCCAGTTGAAGATTTCCTCCAATAACTCCTTCATTCGTCGAAAACTTTAAAAATTCATTTGCTGCCACCTTGAAATCGACACCTCCGATCATCTACGAACCACGACCATCACAGGCACTTTAGACCAAACCTCCAACTACAAAGTTGTAGATCTCTCTCCTCTCTACACTTCCCTTTAGACACAAACACCCAACTCTCAATCGTTTGCATGTAAAACTAGATAAACCAAAAGTCATCATATCCGCTGTCATGGCGATTTCCGGCCACCTCCGTCGCCCATTCACTACCAAATTTTAGCATTTAGTAGCCCTTACTAAGTACTCCAACTTTTCATGTTGCAGACTTCTACCAATTCTCAACGGTTTGTGAGATAAAAAATAAAATGAGGAGAGGGACTAAATTGCAAAATGGTTGTCGATTTGGGGCCTAGGGATGGTGATTTTAGGTTTACGGTGGGGTATCTTATAGGCAAGATATTTTAGTTAGCTTATAGGTAAATCTTCATGTATTTTATTATTTATTAGTTATCGCTACATATATTCGACATTTAAAAATTCACATGGGCACATACGAACTCCGTTCGTGGTGAAAATTGATATGTAGCTATGTTTTGTCATTACGATCCTAATGAAACTTGTTTTGTCGAAATCCGTGTCTGCTTTCTCAAATAGAACTAGTTCGAGTTTAAATTATTGACAAACGTATTTACGTTGAACGTTTATATCTTGCACGACCACATACTAACTTCGATTGACCTGAAATTTGAAATTTTACAATAATTTAATGTTACTGATCTGATAAAATTGATTTCATCGAAATCCGAGATCGTTTGCAAAATGGCTATTTTTTCATATTCAATTAAATCGATAAAATATAATTTTAAAATATTTTAATTCTACGATAAAAAATATAATTATTTTATATATCCAAATAGCATGCTATATAACTCCAATATAAACATGCTTGGGTTTATAACTCGATACTTCAAAATCCAAGTTAAATTGACATTCAATTTATATATAAAGTCCTTTTATTATATAAGTAAATCATTATGGTTTATAAATGATTCCATAGCGACTTTTTGAAAATTTGATTTGGAATAACTCACAATCTACAATATGAAATCTAGATTTTTCACTTCCATTAGAAAACTATAGTTCAACACACTCTAACATTTCTTGTTTGAACGCGTTTTGACTTATATTGGATCCTAGACATTCATTTAAAGTTCAAAATGCAATATTACATACTACCGCGCTGCTGTGAGCTTGTTTTTTAAATTATATTATAAACTATGCATTCAAACCTTGATTATATTAAATTTCAAGTCATTAATTCTTAAAATAAATTGTTTTATTTATTTAATATTCATTGAATATTTCTCACTAAAATCTAGGTCGTTACATCTATTATAAGCATATTACGATTTAGAGTATGAATGATCTTTCGTAAAATAAGAATAATGAAGTGATTTTGCAATTCGAGTTTAAGTTATTATGTTTATAAAAGCATTCATAAAAATCATTAGGCACGATTATCATTTTTAACATGTCTTGTACCCCAAGATTGATTCGATATGAACTTTCATACCCGAGATGGAAATCCGAGAAGAACCCTCGAGTTAGACTCATCTCATCTGAGATCTCCCGCGATACAAGATCAAGCCTCTATAATTCCCGAGACGAAACGCGACCAATATCTGAGATTTAAAACCTTAATAAAAATAAGAGTTATACTGTGATTAATAGAGGTAGTAACTCTCATCGGACACACTTCTTCGATACCATGTCTATCGCTTTGTGATTGATTTGGGGCTCCTTTGATTACGAGAGTGTTATTCAAGGTAGATGACAGTTGCGGCTATGTGTTACCACCGATCCAGGGATGCAATTGGTATAATCTTACCTGGGTATTGCCACGTATGTCATGTCATATTATCCTCATCGAGCCTCTATGATTTTGATTTGTGTCTTACCTATGGAGTGCCCTCGGATGCCACTAGTTTACAGTGTGTTTCCGGTACTGTATAGATTGCAGCATTATAAATGATTTAAAGGTAAAAATGTACACTCTCTTATGTTATTTTCAATATTATATTTGACCGTAGACACTAATATGATAGCGTATTGTATTATATAATATATAGTTTAATGGATCCTTAGAGAATGGAATCTCAAGCATTTTTTAAGTTACTTGTGCATTTCATTTGAGCATTTCACTTGGGATGATTTACTATTGAGAATATTAATCTTGAATCAAGTTCTTTGACTTGATGCTTGAGTCTGACTAAGGAGTTCAACTTTAACAATTTGTCCTTTGAGAGCTGAAGATCTATTAGAGATTCTACTTACTATTTATCTGCTATTGCTATCTTGGTGATTCGATTTTCCATTTCTATCATTTGTTTTTATATTAGACATTATGTATCCAATATTTCATATGTATTAATTTATTCCTCTAATATTATGTATTGTGATTTTGAGACTTTGTAATTAGTAGCTTCATGAACTACTAATTTATTTATTCCGATGCGAGTTATTCTGCTATTTTGTATTTATAATCTATATGTGTTCAGTGATTTGATTTTATTAAACTCCATAGTTAAAACAATCCATTCTTTCATATAATTTGAGTTGGTTTCATTACCGACTTGAATGGTAAGAAAATACAACTAGTTACGTCAACTTATGACAATGTAAGTATGATCTTATAGAGTGACATCTAACATAACAATATTTACGGGCATCTACAATGATGCTAAAGGAGTAAAGCCAACTGATAATTCTACTGGCAAGAAAGGGAAACAATCTAATATAAAAGCAGCCAAATGACATGTTTCATTGCATACCTCTTCATAAAATATGTGTCCAGGGTTGGATAAATTAAATCAATGTAGCAGAATTATTAACTGTAAAATTACATGTATTTGCCGTATTGTCGATGCTGTTACTCTCTCTTGCATTGACCGTGAATAACATTTCAATGCAAGGCAGTTAATTATCCACCATTTTTCTCTGTTTGATGGGTGCTACCATTTCCTTTATTTCAAATGAAGGGATTATGTGATGAACAATAAGCCCACTTCGTAAGAACTATTTCTTACTACATATTAAACAAAAACACTTCCGAACATTGCAACATTTTCATGTCAAATAAGTTGTAATTGGTGAATGAAAAGAATGTACCCATTAAAAACGACTTTACAAATGTTTTAAAAAATAATAGTGAAAGTCTAATAATATGTAAAATATAAATAACAAACTACCAGATATAGCGTGAGATATACTGTGTATATATACTCATATAACATCACTTAACTTATTTTCCATTGTCTACAACTTAATTATTTCAGCTTATTTCATTCCTATTTGAAGTGGTTCATTAAATTCCGTTCCAATACATACCATGTGTGAAGTGTGGGCCACATGATAGTTTTTGAGAAAAATTGGATGTATGCTTAAAGATTTTGATTCTTATCTAAGAAAAAATGGTTTAGTCAACACCTGTTCTAAATTAGCACTATCCAAACATTATGATAGGAAAGAAGAAAAATTACAAAAGATTTCATTGTGCTAAGTATAGAATATATCGTGGTAATCATTAGATATTAATTAATAACTACATATATGATATTATTGCTCATATTAATTTTTGTTATCTAAATTACTCAGCAACTGAATTTATTTGAGAAATATGATTTGAAATGTCAACTCCTAATCCACCCATTCAAATTCTTTATATATATATATATATATCAAACTTAAACAAAATTACCAACATATCAACAACTCTTACTTCAACACTATAATTATAATATAGATTTATTTCATTGAAATGGAATACGATAAAGAAGGCGGCGACGTGCCATTTTTGCATGAAGCAACAAAATATAGTGAAAAAGCAACCACTTCTCAAACTTTGGTCAATATTCTGATATCAATTTTTGGAACAGGAGTTCTAAGTATTCCTTATGCTTTTCGGGTTACGGGTTGGCTTTCTGCATCGATCGGTCTATTGATCTCCTGTTGTGCTGCTTACTACTGTATGCTTCTTCTGGTATGTACCCTTAGTCTCTCCCTACCGTGCGTGCATTAACTTAAATTGTGCCAAGATAGTGTGGAAATGGTGATATGGTGTCTACCTAATTAAGTTAAGGGTCGGGAATTTGAGACTCCCCTTAAACCTAGTGATGTATTAACCACATTTAAAAAAAATGCTTTGATTTTGTTACAGTTTCCTTAGTTCAAATTTATCAGCTTTAATTTGTTTGAATTTAACAGTTGAAGCTAAAAAAAAAATCTACGATTTAAAATTTTATTTCTTTTCTTGATTAGATATATGATAATATGCATATGTAAAATGATACACATAGCATAATGTTTTCTCATCGTATAATAGAGATAATTCTTTGTATGATGATGCTGGCTAGAAAGGTGATCAGGTCTTCTTTAATTTTCAGAATTTTAATAGTAATGTTTTTATAAAAAAAATTGATAAATAAATAATATTACTGGACTTATAATTTAAATGTTAAGATTAATTGGTTCTATTATTGAACTAACCTATCATATGTAAAAAACAATATGATGATGTATTTTTTTTGAATGGTCTAAACTATTCAGGTATTTTGTGTTTAGACCAACAAGAACAAAATGGTGGTATCAAGTCAATGCGCTTATAGCATACAGATTCACAAATTGCACCATTGATTTTATTTTAAAAATATAGGTGGAAAGTAGGGGTAAAATAGAAGAAGACGCAGAGGATACAAACAAATTAGCACTGACCAAAACGTATGGAGATATAGGAGCAGTTGCATTCGGTGCACAAGCACGTTTCATAACAGAACTCCTTATAGTCATAGCACATTCTGGTTGTGCAGTTGCCTTCCTCGTTTTTGTCGGTCAAAATCTTTCCAACATTTTCATTGATTCCTCGCCACTTTCATCCTCAACTTCCATTATTCTTCTACTCCTTCCTCTAGAAATCACTCTCTCATTCATAACATCTCTCTCCTTTCTTTCCAAATTCAGCGTCTTTGCAGCTATTTGCAACTTGTTCGCGATGTTTATCGTGATCAAAGAGAACATAATCAGAATTAAAGACAAGAATATCACACATGCTTACGAGAAATTAGTCGCTATAAATGGATTTAGAAGCATTCCTTTTGTTTGTGGAATTATTGTCTTTTGCTTCCAAGGTTTTGGAATGACATTAACGCTCCATGGATCAATGAAGAAGCCAAAGAAATTCCCTTTTGTTTTAATGCAAGCGTTTGTTGGATTGTTGTTCACCTATATTTTTTTTGGATTCTTTGGCTACATGGCTTATGAAAATGAGACCATGGAAATCATCACTCTCAATCTTCCAAATAGTTGGTCAGCAATTCTTGTCAAGGTAAACATCATATATATCTTACAATGCTGTTAAAATTTTAACTTGTAATAATGCCTGGTTTTTAAACAGATTGGTCTGTGTATCGCCATAGTGTTCACGCTACCTATCATACTTATACCTGTCCATAACATCATTGAGACAAATATTAGCTCAAGTAAACCATTTGAAAGATTTTTGGGCAATTCGGAACATAAGCGTTGCATGATATCTAAGGGGATAAGGCTTATAGTGGTGTTGGTGTTAGGAATAACAGCGGCTGTGGCTCCAGGTTTCGCACAACTGGTATCTCTGCTTGGAAACACGATTTGTGCACTAATAGCATTTGTTCTTCCTACAGTTTATCATCTGAAGATAATGGGGTCTTCACTTTGCCTATGTAGACTTGCTGTTGATTGTTTGATTTTGATGGTGGGATTGATACTTGCTTTGAATGGTATCTTCTCAGCTTTGCAGCCTATCATCGGTTAATAGATGATGTATGCCTCAATGGCATTATCCAGAAATCAGACAATGTCTTATATTTAGTATCTTCGATTATTCGGCATAATATACTCATATCGCGTTCTTTGTTATGTAACAGGCTCAGTTTTGTATTAATAAAGCCCAACCCGAGTATTTGTAGCAATATACACGTACTCATTGTCGTATAACATATCATGTATTGAAAATTGAGATCAATGAAGCAGTCTTTTTTGTTAAAGCATCAATGTCAAAATTCAATCCGAAAATTGGTATATCTCATTCATCAAGTACTGCAGATTGTATCAGAGCTTATTGCTTAATCTGGATATTATGCTAAGAGAATAAATCCTCCACCATCATATGTATATTTGTATTGACCAACATAACCGATCATTAGAAATACTCTGTCAGACATTCGTTTATACACGTTCATTCTAGGACTGAACGAAACCGAAGGAACAATTTCCATTAATCCATCTTAGGCATTTTCTATCTAGGATTAACAGAAAAAGCCCTTACACTTTACTCCATCTTCGATTATCTTCATATAATCCGATTCGCAACGCTACTGCCAATACGGAGTAGGTATTGGATAATAATCAAATCGGTCTCTCCATATTGATAATGATATTGGTCAATACTTCGATAGTAGGTTATTTAACTATCGAAGAAAAACAAACATTCATCCAAAACATCAAATAATCGCTGGGCACCTTAATTAATATTTCATTAATTAAATCACTTCTTCATTTACTTATCAATATTTGTTAACCCAATATTTTCAACAATCATCTTGACCTCTTACACTATTTGGAAAACAATTTCATATATCACCTTCTTTTGTTTTCTATACTTAGAAAATATCTTCTATTTATAATTGGAAAACATTCCAATTACTTATCTCCTTCCCGAACTCATTTATTTCTATACTTAGGAAATATTTGCTTTTATATTTCCAAAATTCCACTTACTTGAGTTAAAACGAATGTTGTGTAAAATATTGTTACAACAACCCAAATTATTGAATTTAACTAAATCTTTCTTTAAACGTTGATCTTCGAGACTGAATCCTTCTATTTATCAGTTAATAGTGAAATCAACCAAGTTGGGGTATAACTACCTCTCAGTCCTTGACTGAATAACATTCTTAACTTCAAAACGGACAAGACTACTTATCTCAAATAATCAACATCATATAAAACCAATTATTCTTTTTTTAACGTGTATACGTTTCTTTTTCTATTCTTACTAGATTTAAATTTATAGATTCCCTTCTTGTTTATAATATTCTATATTAAGTTCGTTTCCTTATCAAATTCTATATATATATTGTTATATTGATTTTTAGTTATCAAATTTTCTTATATATATTATAACTCCTTTAATTTACGGAAAATTTCACCGGCATCTCCTCTGTTTGACTCAATCGGTACAACTATAACTCGCCTCTCTAGGCCCTTTCCATTCAAAAAGAAAATCAAAAAGCCAAGTGGCTTGCCCAGTAGGCTCATAAAATCTCATATGGAATTTAAACATGTACCTTTTTGCCGTGCACTCAAAATATAATCTTCATTCTCTTCATTGCAAACTTTCCAAACATAGATCTAACCATTCCCAATTTATTCGAACTCAACCCAATCGTTTTTAACCCAATTTGCTAATTCTTTAATTAGCACTTTTGCATATTTTACTTTTTATTCAGAAATATCATGTTCATACATATTTTTAGTTTGCTTATAAATCAATCGAATTTCATTTCCAACTCAAGTTTCATATTCGATTTCGACAAATCCCATTCACTTATACAAAGCCCAATTTTGATTCAAAACTCCATTAACTAATTATTCTTTAAATTAGTTAATTCTATTCTATAAATCAGAATTTTGTTTTTAAAAATCAATCCATTTACCCCACTTCAGTTCATATTTATTTTATAACTCAAGTCTGGATTTTTCTAATGAAAATCTAAGTTTTATTTGCTTAAAATCCTTTCATAAATTTAAATAAACCGTTATGGTTTAATAACGATTATAGCGCTATTTTTTTGGAAATTTGATTTTGATATAACCCAAAATCTATAAGACGAAATCCATGATTTTCTCTTCCATTAGAAAACTATTATTCAGTCTGTCCCGATGATTCTTGCTAAAGGAATTCCGACTTAATTTGAGTTCTATATACTTAATTGAAGTCCAAAATGTCAAATTACGAACTACCGCGCCGCGGCGAGTTCGTTTTAATTAAATTTAAATATAAACATTTAAACTTCGTTTATTAATAAATTTCAACTCCATTATTATATATATTTTAATGTGTATTAAACCAATTTTCCTAATCCAACTTAATATTTATGATTATCCCTAATCGTTGATTATTTTATAACTCAGTTTTAAATTTATTTACAATTCAATCTTCTATATTAAATTCCAAATCAATTGGAAATAAATTATTTTATAAAATTCGATATATCAAATTCCAATTTTAATTTACTTGGATTTAACTCAATTCACTTTATATTTCGAATTCCGGTATAAGATCCATCGTTCCCTTTTCGAAACGATTTCCAATTCACTTTTAAATCCACGTTTGAATTCAAACTTCCAAATGATGCTATGATAATTTCTTCACTACATTTACAAACATCGTTTATAAATCTACTTCCTTGTTTAATATATTAAAACAAGTTTCATTTCAAAATTTATTTAAAACCTAATTCTATATTTGGAATATTTGTTTTATATAACTTATGTGTAATTCAGAATCTGTTTTCATATTTAAATTTAGTTTCTATCGATTACAATTCCAATACCCTATGCGAAAATCATTTATTTTATAAAAGTCGACATTGTCGAATCTAATCAAAAATCCATATGGATTTACTCCAATTCTATTTACATTTCAAATATCGGAATAAATTCCATCGTTTACTTTTTGAAACAATTCTTAATTCCCCTATTTAAATTCATACTTGAATTTAAATTCTCACATTGTCCAATGATGATTATTCCATTTCATTTAAAAACATCGTTTATAAATTCACTACTTGATTTTATTATTCAAACAAGTTTATATTTCTAATCCACTCGAAATTCAAATTCTATTTTAGAAAATAAAATTTCCCCTTTTAAAACTAAAAATTCCTTTTTACGATATTTGTATATATCAATATTTAGGGCCAGTGATATTCAAACATCCAAAATACCCAATTTTCAATCATAGGTTTTCTAACACATCATATATGATAATATATATGGAAACAAACAAATAATAAATTTTGAGGAATCCAGTTGGATCCCTCAAACCTATTTTTCCTGCATCTACAAACGTTGGGCAACATAAATAATACCCATCCTGCTTTAAGGCAGGATATCATGGTATAGAAGGTCATCAACTATATATATTGTGGGGGTGCATAGGGTCATCCGCTAAGGTACTGCGGGAATCCGCTAATGGTACTACGGGAAATATCATATATATATATATATATATATATATATATATATATATATATATATATATATATATATATATCCACAACCACCAAGCCAATATAACCAATATTTTTATATATATATGTAATAGCCATAACTAATACATAATTTATAAATGCATCCAAGTAGCCAATAATTTTTTTTAACGATAAAAATAATTTTAATAAATTTTTGAGTGAGAATTACTCTCCTTAATTTTTAATCTTTGAATTTCCCAATTTCATCGCAAAGTATAAGTCCATACGAGCTTAAAGCAATTTATGGCGTCTCGATGGAATATAGAATGTGTGAGTTATAATTTTATAAGATACGAGAATTAAATAATTTATATATATTCCTAATTAATAAATTACAAATTAATTACCTTATTTGCAAGCTAACCCTTTTCTTCTATAATTAACAAATTCGAGCCCCTTTGCCACTATAAGCCATTTTCGAACTTCACTCCTACACTACTACTCCTATACTCAGCAAAATCCCCTTCTGAACTTGGCAGTGAGCACAAAACAAACTCTAAACCCTTATTTGTTTTTAACCTTCTTCCTGAATCACGCGAGACTATTCCATGTAGCAAACCCAACCATGGTGCCGCCTGTACAGAAGTTCAGAACCCCGGTTGACCACCGTCGAACTCCCCTACATCACCATTCTTCCCGTTCACCCCCTCAAGTTCTACTCAATGGCCTCTATCATACGCGATTTTGAGCTTAGTTTACCTTCCATAGTGCGTCGAAAACCACTTGCACGAAATACCATCAAATCGAGCTATACCCTGCCACTAATTCATCTCATCGCCATGAACACCTTGCCAACCTCCAATCGAGGTCTGTTTGCCTAAAATCCTTGAGCTCCTTAGACCTTGGCTTGTTGATTCGAACTCAACATCCATTACTTCTCGTGCACCCAATTTGAATACAATTACAAATTTAGGCAACGATTTCGATTTATCTTTGTTCGACCGGTTTTTTTTTTATTATTATAAGAGGGAATTCATGGTTCAATAATAATGAATGAATGAAGAAAATAAAAAAGGAATTAGAGGGAGGTACTTGCCTTTATATAAGTGAGAAGAAAACTGAACGTACACCATTTAACTTCGTTGTTTTACTTAGTAGTGAAGAATGGGAACAACGAGTACATGATACGAAAGAAGGCAGCTAGTTAGGTTAGGCCTGTCGTGTAATTTTGTTACCTTAGGAAGGAAGAAAATGAATTAGTACAACATTTATTTATTTTGGTTTGATTTGAAATAAAGTGATTTTATTTAATTCAAGGTATCTTGTGATTTCTATCCCTTATTTGAATGCAATAACCGACATTTGTTGGGTTATACCGCTATTCTAAACATTGGAACAAGTTCCGAGGCCTCATTTAATCGTATGGAGAAGATATCAATTTAAATCGATATAATATAAATTAAATTCAAAACAATTAATTCCTTGATAATAAATTATTATTATTATCATTTATATTCAAATAGAATTTTGACTGTTTGAATCGTTTCAATGCAATTTTAAACTTCAAATTTATTTATTGTTTCATATTACGATTATTCGATATACTCGAAATTAAATCGTATTTCGATTATTAAATCGAAAAAATCAATATAAATCCATTTATTTTATCACTCAACGTTTAAAATAATATTTAATTGTTCAAAATAAATCGATTAAAATCATGGTCGTCACATAAAGTTTATGGCATATCAGTGAGTAATCAAAACTGTAGCATACAAAATGACCCATAAATTCTAACTACAATAATAATTAAGTTGAATCGAATATATACATGGGAACAATAGCAGTACGTGGAAGAAAAAATAAACCTATAACTTGTTTGAACTACAAAGATGGTACCACTGGTGTTTCATACTACGCTTGTGCTCTTTAGTTTCAGCAAGCTAAATGGAGTAAAAATGTAAGGCCCATGTTAATAAAATTTTGGAAATACAAAGAAGATAAAATTTGGTTGAATTCCTATTAAAATGTGAACTTGGCAGAGAGTAAAGTAAATCATATAGCGAGAAAAAGTAAATGGATAAATATTTTAAATTGGTTTTCTGATATTTCTTAATAGTAAAACTACTTCCAATGTGCACATATAACAAATACTTACAAAAGAAACTTAATATAACCAAGGAAGGATATTATTATTAACTTGCATAGCTAGATCAAGTTCTTAAGTGATAGACAAATGTATGGGTAAAAATATGTCACCAACCAGTGTTCTATGTAGTCAAATTGCTAAGATATATTGATAGACAAACACAATGCATATAATATATCATGTATCGTAGTGCCTATTTCTAGGCAAGAAATGGGTTGAATTATATATTAATAAAGAAAAGATGTGACAAAAGGAAAGCTTTTGTAGATATGTCAAAAGTAAAGATGTGATAAAAGGAAAGCTTGCGTGTACAATATATTTCAATATCAAGCACTACCGCATATAGCCTGTACAATGGTTACCTGCACTAATAAATGAAAGATGTGATAAAAGGAAAGCTTGTGTGTATAATATATTTCAATATCAAGTATTATCACATATAGCCTGTACAACGGTCACCAACACTTCCCTATTTTAACATATTTCCTTTTGTTTTGTATATGGGATGTACCATTTATTCTACTTTACATTATTATAAATAGAGGATACCACTCTATACAATTTGTATCAATCTTCATTACAATTATGAAATAATAAACTTTTTATTCAATGTTGCCTCCGTTGTTCTTTATTCTTTCATGGTATCAGAGCATTATTAAGGCTTCAGCCATTGATGCATCTCTTCTCTTCAACTCGAAAGAGTTTTGATCATCTTTATGGTTGATTCATTGGTTGGTCGTCATGGCCAATGATACTGCATCATCAGCTTATGATAATGCCACTGGACTATCGAAAGTCTAATAGTTGTAGAAAAACTCACCAAAACAGTAATTAGTCCACAATCACAACTAATTACTATATAATTGGATGAAAATAATTACATATTATGGAAACTACAAATTGAAACGACAATTCAAGGGTATGGCCTTGAAGGATTTATCATAAGCACCTTATCTGTTCCCCCAAAATTTATCACTCATCAAAAGAACAAAATTGTCAACAACGAAGAATATATGAAGTTTCATAGGCAAGTTTTTTTAATCAGTTCATGATTCCTATCATCTATTAATCAAAGTCTACTGCCACAAGTAATTGGCTGCAAAAGTGTCAATGAGATATGGACAACTATAGAAAAAGCTTTCAACAATCAGTCAGTAGATAAAGTAGTGTTTTATAGAAGGCAGTTATAGAAGATAAGGAAAGATAATACCACCATGAGAGAATACTTGAGCAAAATGAAATCTATTTGTGACATGTTAGAGGCAGCTGGTCATAAAGTGCAAGAATCTAAACAAATTCTAACAGTACTCAATGGGTTGAGTGAAGAGTATGAGGCTGTCGAAGCTATAATCTCTTCATAAAAGAAATTTTCTTCTCTAGACGAAGTACATTCAATTCTTTTAGCTCATGAAGCTGGACTTGGAAGCAAGAAATATCAAGAAAGTGATTCACTATCAATTATACAGTCAACAAAAACAATGATAACAACAAAAATCATGCAAATAATAATAGTAGAAGTGGACAAACCTTTCAAAGGGGTAACTACACCACCAGAAGTAGAGGTAGGAGAGGAAGAGGACGCTGGAGCAACAACAACAATCGACCAAAGTGCCAAATTTGTGAAAAAATTGGCCATATTGCCATCAAGTGCTACTTTCAATACAATTCAAACTATTCAGCAAATCAAGGCAACAATAGCACCTAAAGAAACATCAACTATGCTGCCAATGTTGCTCAAGCACATGGAGGAGCAACTAATCATGCTGACATTACCAGAAATCAAAATGAACATTGCAGAGTTGAGCATTAGCAGACGTTTGTTAATAGAAAGCAAACATTTTTTGTTTTATGGAAATCCGATTTAATTTGCAAAAGTTATAAGCGTTTAAAGTTTACGACAAAATATGCGAACCTACTGCTTCGCAACAAGCTATATTTTGACCATAGTATAAATTCATATAAAATTTATCCCGAATTGCTTCAAAATAATTTAGAAAACCATTGTATACTTATACAAACTATTTAAACTATTTAAAACCATTTTCGAACAACATTCCAACTTTCAAATTTAAATGAATAAAATATTCATTTACAATAACAACATGGTCGGAGACTTATCCGATATCTATATAAATCCACGTAAGTGTGTGTAACAAGTATAATGCACATACTACCGCTAATAACAACCACGGAGCATCCGTTCATCCATCACACGAGCATATATGGGTATAAATTATAGTGCATACATGTGTACATGCAAGCATTTGCTACTAAAACTTACTTTGCAATAATTATATCCACATCATCAACAACCATTCACACATCATAAAAAGTGAACAAATATAAGCGTCGAGTTCTCACCTTGGGGTTCAACTATGCCATCCTTTATTGCTAGGCTACTAGATCAACTACAGCTATTCCAGACTGACTGTTTGATGTTACCAACTTTTCAGTAATTTATATAATTTATAATTGGAGGAGGAGGAGGAATTATACCATGAAAGCCATGGATTTTAAGGTGAGGAAGGAGGATAAATGAAAGAGAGGATTAGAATGAATGTTAAGGGAAGAAGGGTGGTGTATTTGTACTTGAAATGGATGAATATGGTGATGCCACCTTATAAGACAAGTGTATGTCATGCATGGAGTGGTGCATGCAACATTACAAATGTCTTAACACTTGTTGACATAAAGGAAAAGCTTAAGGGGAGAGTGACACATAATGGGACATGTGTAACCCATGCATGGAAAGGTACATGCATTAAGACTAGTGTCCTAACATTTGTAAAAATAAGGAGGAAGGTACTTTAGGTAGCATTTCTCGCTTAAATGCTATTTGAAAACTATATGTAAAACTTAACCAAATGCTACCAAAGGTGTATATAAAACTATATATTTAACAAACTACTTCTCAACTGTATTTTATAATTCTAAACAACTTATTTCAAAATTAATTTTTATTTATTTATAAATTCATCTAAATTAATTAGTTAAAAATTCTATATAATTACATTCACCCTATGCAGTTAAAGCCCCCAATATCCCCGCTATAGCCGATAGCGCTCTTCAACCGCTGCGCTATTTATATTTAGCATCGATGAACAATATATCTGCTTCTTGCCCTGCTATTTTCCACTGCGTCCGCTAAATCAAGGCTTTTTAGTGTCTGCTTTAGCAATATTAATAAATATAGCTTGACTTGACTAATTGTCTTATTAAAAAATCAGTAAAGTTAGCATAAAGTGCTAAATTTAAGGCATAAGTGTCTAATATATGGTAACAATTAATTAAACTCATCAAATTTAGCATGCATAACTATGATATTTCATGATTTTGTTATATAAGATGATTAACTAATTTTTAAATATTTGATTTTACATCTGATAAACCTTTTTGTACCTCCTCTATTTCCCCGCATTATCCCCGCTGCACATTTTTGCACCTTCGCCGCAACATTCGCCCCTTAAAAGAATTTCGTCCTCGAAATTTCGTAAGACAGTAATGACTAAAAGGAAATAGATAACGAAATGAGTTTACCGAAGGTTGGGCTAGACTGGAATGTCCACTCGACAGCCCGGGTAGAATTTTCACATGATCTCTTCCGTTTCCCAGATACAATCCTTGGGGTCATCACTCCATTGTACTTTAACCAACTTAATAGTCTTATTCCTTAATCTCTTTTCATATCGAGCAATGATCTTTATGGGTTCTCTTTTGATAGCTAAACATAGGGTAATTTCCAGATCTTGTTGAGGAACTTCTTCTATAATCTAGTCTGGGTCATGCACATACTTCCTAAGATTAGATATGTGGAATACATCATGCACACTAGACAACCACTCTGGTAACTACACTTGATAAGCTAACGGTCCAATTCTCTCTAGAACAGGAAACAGTCTAATATACCATGGAGCTAACTTTCATGTTTTCCCAAATCTAGTAACTCCTTTCATTGGAGATACTTTCAAAAATACGGAATCTCCAAATGTATATTCCAAAGCATTTCTTCTTCGATCAGAATAGCACTTTTGTCGATCCTAGGTCGCTTTTAGCTTCTTTTTAATGAGATCCACTTTCTCTGTCGCTTCTCTGATTGTATTTGGTCCAAGAACAAGTCTATCTTCGGACTCAACCCAACATATTGGTGATTTACATGGATGACCATAGAGTGCTTCAAATGGTGCCGTCTTAATACTAGCTTGATAATTATTGTTATAAGAAAATTCAACCAATGGCATATGATTATTTTACGAGCCTCTGAAGTCGAGAACACATGCTCGCAACCAGTCTTCCAAGATCATGTTAATTCTTTCTGTTTTTTCATCTGATTGTGGATGATACGCAGTGCTAAAGTTTAACTTTGTTCGTAAAGCATCTTGAAAAGCCTCACAAAAGTAACTGGTGAAGATAGGTTCACGGTCACTCATGATGCTACTGGGAATTCCATGTAAACGAATGATTTCCTTTATATATAACTCTGCTAAACTAGCAGCAGTCCTAGTGCGTTTTACTGGAATGAAATGGGAACTTTTAGTTAGGTGATCTACAATAACCCATTTTCCTTTGTTCCCTTTACGAATGCGGGGTAGACAATTGATGAAGTCCATTGAAACTTGATCCCATTTCCATTGTGGAATTGGCAAAGGTTGAAGTAATCCCGTTGTCTTCTGCTAATCGCTTTTTATTTGTTGACATGTGGCATAACAACTGACATAAACAAATATGTCCCTCTTCATTGTTCTACACCAAAATGTACGGCTAATATCTCGATACATTTTATTAAGTCCAGGGTGGATTCTGAATTTGAACTTATGACATTCACCCTATACTTCTTTCTTAAGCTCTTTTATGTTTAGGACGCAAGTGATCTTCCTTTCGATCTCAAAATACCTTTTTCATCAGTTTCAAAACTTGAAGTATTACCTTGTTTCTATTCTCTACTATTCTTAGTAAAAATCTATCTTCTCCATACTTACTGACAAAATTTTCCATAAGATATAGTTAGGGCAATAACAGGTAAGCGATGATGGCATATTTCCTACTTAAAGCGTCAGCTACAACGTTGGCTTTCCTAGGGATACACTGAATATCCAAATCATATGATGCTAAATATTCCAACCAACGTTTCTCTCTTAAAGTCATATCTTTTTGAGTGAATGAATACTTTAGAGGCTCATGGTCAGTGTATAATTCAAACTTTCGTCCTAAAAGATAGTGCCTCCAAATTTTCAAAGCAAAAATTACAACTAGCAGTTTCAAGTCATGAGTTGAATAATTCCTTTCATGCGGTTTCAATTGTTTGCTTGCACATGCAATTACTCTGCCTTCTTGCATCAAAACCGCGCTAACTCCTACCTCGCACACATGTGTATAAACCGACAACCCTTTATTTCCATTTAGAATAGCTAGAACTGGAGCAGACGTCAGTCTTTTCTTTAGCTTTTGAAAGGCTTCTTCACATATTAGGGACCACACGAACTTGAAATTCTTCATAGTTAACTTTGTAAAGGGAGACGCTATTCTTGAAAAATCTTGAACAAAGCTTCTGTAGTAGCTGACCAATCCTAGGAAACTTCGGACTTCTTTTGGCGTCTTTGGTAGCTTCTAATACAAAATGGTAGAGATTTCTTGGGTCTACTGAAATTCCTTTCTCAGATACGATATGACTAAGGAATTTTACTTCCTTTTCCCAGAAGTGGCATTTCGAGGGCATTTCTTTGAGCATATCCTTTCTCAATATTTCCAAAGCAATTCTTAGATGTTCTGCATGTTTTTTCTCAGTTTTGGAGTAGATGAGAATATCATCGATGGAAACCAATACGAACTTATTTAATACTTCTTGAAATACTCTAGTCATTAGGTCAACAAAGTAGGCGGGGGCATTAGTCAAACCGAACGACATTACTAACCATTCGTAAAAGGTATTGGGTCCCCTAAAAGCAGTTAGATGGATACAATCCTCTGCGATCCTAAGCTAATAAAAACCGGTGGTTAGGTCCATTTTTGAGAAAAATCGTGAACCATTTAATTAATCGAACAGGTCGTCTATACGGGACAATGGGTATTTATTTTTAAGAGTTTGCTTGTTAAGATCTCGATGGTTGACACACAATCCTAAGGAACCATCCGACTTGGCTACGAATACCACGGCTGACGGCGCTAATCTATGAATTAGAAAAGCGCGACATTTATAATAAATTCTGCAAGCATACAGGTGTGTAGCATACAGGTCGAACACAGGGAGGTGAATTAAATCAAATTATTTATCTAATCTCTTGGGCGAGTTAGACGATTTTCGAGGTTGGTTTTTGAAAATAATAAAAATTGAAACTGTGATCCAACTCAGAACAAATCTAATTGAACCGATGGTCAAATCACAATTATCAATTGGGAATTAAAATGCAAAACAGAAATAAAATGCAGAAAGTAAAATTGCAGGAAAAGAAGAACAACAAAAAGTAAATTAGGATTGTCGTTGAAACTAATCAAACGACTAATCACTAACAAAAAGTGTAAAATACAATTGGTGTTCTACCGAATCTAATCGTGTAGACAACACTAATCGCTAAGAAAATAGAAAAATGCTAGAAAATAAAAGAAGAAAAAGAACTTTTATTAATGGAGTGATGGAATAGAAAATAGGATGGTGGCTACAATGATATTACAAGGGTATATATAGGGTAGATAGCCAAACCCTAACCCTAACCCTAATGATAAATGGGCCTGGTCATTACATCACTAATTAGTTTACAATGAGAAACATAAATGGGCCTTTGATAAATAAAGCAAATTTGGGCCTTTTCTCTTTTCCACTTGTTTCCTTGACACTTCTTCATTGATTTGTGATGTGCAAAGCCTTGTTATCAATCCTTTTCTTTGTCCAACAGCAACTAGATGTGAGATCTTTATCTACAATTCTTCAAAATGTAAATATATATCAATTTCATCTCTATTTCTCTACTTTTCTGGTTGCATGCGGGCTGGGTTGGAATATCTGTAAAAGTAACAAAACAATACCCAAGTAATATTTATTTATATACAAAAGATAAGATATACGAGCATAAAATAAACACATTTCTATGTCAATCAAATACCACGGCTGACCCCTAACTTGAATGGCTAGGTCGGATAAATCCTTTAGCCAATAGTTCTTGGACTTGCTTATTTTGCTCTTCTCTTTCTATTAGCGTCATTTTCCGGCTACGATGGATACAGGTCGGGCATTAGGTACTAGGTCAATCCTGAATTCGATTTCACGATATGGAGGAAGACTCTTAACTTCTCCAAATACGTTGGAAAATTCCCTAACAATGGAGATAATATTTATGTCGGTATTAGGGTAATCCAAGGTATACACTAGGTATCTTTTATTGGTCAACGATCGTCACAAGATATTTCAATAAAATTCCCGAGATTTGTCTTTACCTATATTTTCCTATTTGCACAATCTAGATGGGATTCATATTTACTTAACCAATCCACTCTGAGCAGAATTCCAAATTCATTGAAATCTAGAACAATAAGATTAATAGGGAATTGATGAAGAGAATAGGAAATAGGGACCTTTCTACAATAAAAACAGAGATTTATGGAACCTCCTACTGGATAAGTTATGCAAATGGGTTGGTCAATAAATTCAAGTTCAAGTTTTATCACTTTTGTGGTTTCCTTTGAAATAAAACTGTGTTAAGCGCCGGTATCAAATAATACTCACTAATTTATCACAAACAAAAATACTCCCTTCTAATACTCCTTTCCTTTCTACATATGGTGAGGCTAAAGCTTCACCTTATATTGTAAAGATTTGTACCTTATCAGTTTGCTTTACTAGAGGGCAATATTTACTTAGATGTCCGAACTCATGACAGTTGCAACACTTCCATATTTCTCGACCTTGATCCTTTAGTTCCCTTGGTTTCTTGCAGTTAGTCTAAATGACTTTTTACCTACAGTTATAACAATTAACTTTCATTGAGTGATTTTGCTGAGTTCCTTTATTTGGTTTCTTTGGCTCTGTCTTCTTTCCTTTAGACTTCCTCTTCTTGTCTTTATCCTTATTATTATTGTTTTCCTTTTCTTGAAGTACCTTTTGCTTGTCAATGGCAGCATACCTATATCCTATATCTACTAAGTCCACGAATGATTGCTTGATGTGTGCAGTCATCCTTTCATTATACTTTGGATTCATCCCCTTAATAAATCTTTCAATCTTCCTCAACGAGGTGTTAATTAGTTCAGGTCTAAAGAGAAAAAGGTCATTGAACTTATTCAGGTATTCCTCAAACGACAAATTATCTTGCTTAAGATTAATAAACTCTTCATATATTCGAGAAGTTACCGCTGAGGGCATTTAACTTTCTTTGAAAACTTCTTTGAAATCCTTACATGGAAAGTTGTCTTCTAATTTCCCTTGGACGATAGTTTCCCACCATGTGGCAGCTCCTTCCTGTAGTGGCTATGTTGGCAGTAGTCTCTTCTTGTTATCTTTTTGATTAAGTCCTTTGAAAATCTTCTCGCATGATTTAATCCATACTTGATCTTCCATAACATCGTCGGATCCCTTGAATGGTTTCCCACCCAGATTCGCGTAATTCTTATTCTGATCACGAAGGCTAGTTTGAGCCAGGGCTCGAATTGTTTTCACCAAAAATGGCTCAAACACCAAGGGTACAAGAATTGTACTTCACCAATGTGGTCAGAAAGTAAATGGAGCCGCACTCAATTAAAATTAGACGGTAAAAATGTGAGGAAAGTAAAACGGATGCGGGGTTTTAGAGTTGTTCAGCCCTAAGCTAGGCCTACATCCACTATGAATGTAGTTTGCATTATCATGACAATGATTACAAAGCATATAAACTCTCTTTGCACATGCATCATCTCTATTTTACAACATATTCTCTTTCTCACATATAGATCTCATTTAAACTCATGGATTTCAATGGAGAAATGATAAGATCGACGGAGGAGAAGGGTAAGTCTGTGGAGCAGGAGAAGGATAATGTTCTTGTTCGAGAGGAGGATGAAGGAGAATCTTCAATCTCTTCGCCACTTAGGTGATCTCGACTGATGCCATGGCCAAGTGGATGAAGGATCTTCCAATGGAGATGAGGACGATGATTGGAATGCTTAAGGAATGGTGGAGGGAAGAATTTTTCAGTACTTCGTGGTGGTCCGGAGTCCTCCCTCTTAGGTGGGAGCCATAGCCTATTTATAGGTGTGCCTCCATGAGGAAATGATTTGAAAACCATATATGTAGACTATGGGTCGCTTGTCTCCTTAATTACGAATATGCCACCGCTTAGCTGTACCCAACTGGTGACAGCTGTATTCAGTTGCCTCATGCGATCGAGCTTTATGGGTACAAACAGTTACATAGACCCTAGCCGTTTGAATGGGCGGTTAGGCGAGGGGTACACGGGCAACTGGTTAGGGCCTTTGGATTGGTGCATAGGCGACCGACCGAGCGCCATGTTGAACCTTTTAATGATTATTTAATAGGTGGTATGTGGTTGATGCAACTTATCTAATTACGGATGAACGGGCGATTAACACCGTAGTCCGTAAGCGAATGATCAAGGCTTGTAGAACAAAATGTAAGTGCGACCCTTTGGGAGCTGGTATCTACTGACCAATAGGTAGCATCTGATTGAAGCTTTGGTGACTGATTAAGGAACAAGCGAGCAGACATGGTAGGCATGTGCGACTTTTGGCGTCTTTGTGTTCCTTGTTATGTACGATCAATCAGGGCAGTATAAACGGACGACTGCAGAGTGGAACGTGTGGTTAGAACCAATCCTCTTCCTTGTCTGGTACATATGACCATTCCCCATGGTTGAGTTAATCCAACCCATTTTGAAGAGCGGTTGAACTAACTGTTCTTGTTAAGTCCTCTTTATGCACGGGTGTTCGAACACCTTTTCGTCGTAGAGGTAAGTAACTTTTTCTGATATGAGTGACCAACATCTTCAAAGATATGAGCGACCGATCTCTTCGGATATGGACGGCCGGTCCTTTGAACTGTGCTCGTACTTTTTAGTTGTATTCCTGGTTATGTGCAAACGACCCTTTGATATTGGAACGGGCAGCTCTTATATCAAACGTGAGTCTTCCAAGCTTGCCTGGGCCATATTACCTCTTTGTATGGTCAAACCATGCTGCATGACCGACATGCGACCCATTGATTTTGATGTTGTGTGTCCTTCCTTGTCGTGCTCAGACTTTATTGATACGTTCGAACTTAGTCTTGTAGGGATTCTTTTTACCTTGCACGAACGATCCAAGTGTCCTGGATCGTTCATGCATATCTGGGCCCTGGAACGGTCGTCCCGTAGGTCTTACGAAGATTTGATACATTAATTATACACATTCTTTTTAAGGAAAAACATGAATCGTGGTTTCATTAACTGCCATAACATCACAACCACTGGTGGTGGTACTACTTTCTCCCCTACGTCTGCCTCTACTGCTCATTTCCAACTATTTGAAAATAGTATGAAAATCCTATTAGACATCAGACGAATTACCTAAGTAGTATGAAACAGTTTAAACTCTTTTCATTTCATTGGATTCTACTAATTCTATGGTATTGCTAACCCCATCTCTAATGATCTATCTAATGAATTATACTCCAAGCTTTGTATAAACCAAAGCTCTGATACCAATTGTGACGACTCAGAATCACGACCACCGGTGGTGGTACTACTTTCTCCCTTACGTCTTCCTCTACTGTTCATTTCCAACTATTTGAAAATATTATGAAAATGCTATTAGACATGCATACGAATTACGTAAGTAGTATGAAACAGTTTAAACTCTTTTCATTTCATTGGATTCTACTAATACTACGGTATTGCTAACCCCATCTCTAATGAGCTATCTAATGAGTTATACTCTAAGCTTTGTATAAACCAAAGCTCTGATACCAATTGTGATGCCTCGGAATTTCAACCCTCCAAAATCAAAACTTTAATACCTTCTCGTATTAAAAATGTCGGAGATTCAAGTGACGAATTCCTGGTTGTTTGAGGATATAATAGATTAGATCAATCACAATGAAATAAAACAACTTAACATGAGATTACATCAGAATTTACAACAATACATATCCATATCCAAGAGAACAATGGAAACAGACTAAACAAGGTAAATCCCATAACAGACTCCATCTTCACCTAATAACTCAAAATCATAGATGCCCACAAGTAATATGTTCCAAAGAAAATAGTTGATACTCAGCAACAACAACAACTCCACAAAAGCAAGAAATACACTTTGAAAGAGGCTCCAAGACACAAGCTCCAAATACTAGTACTAAACCTGACACTATACATCCCATGTGAAAATTATGGGCACCCATAGTTTTGTGTGAAACCAAAACAACTCCGGGTCAATCATGGGAATGTTGTAAAAACTCATTGTATTTGTTTGTGCATAGAAATTCACAACGACTTTTTGAAAAATGAAACTAACATTTTTGCTCATTACAGAAAATAATAATCATGCAACATTGGATGTGGAAAATTATACCCTTCAAACTACAGAGAATCCACATGACAAAACAGGGAATGAGAAATTTAAATTCCCCACTACACATAACAATTTTAACATTTTGGCAAATATGGATGATGAAGCAAGCATCAAGACTTCACTGTTAAGTAATGCTTCTAATCTGTAGGTGTCTGAAACAATTATAAAAGCTCTAAGTTCGGTGAATCTCATGAACAGTACAGAAACTGGACAGGTGGAAGACTGGTTGGACTCTGATGATGAAAACTTGGTTGCACAGATTGCCATAAACGAACAAGAGATTGCTCACCTTGAAAAAGACGTAAATGTTACTGCTAATATTTATAGAGGAAAATAAAAAAATTACTGAAGAAATAAATGCGATGCAAAACAACAATAAAAAGAAAGGGAACACCTTTAATATCACTATTACTCCGCCCAAAGTGACAACAAGGAGCCAAAGAAAAATAAAATGAATATTGTAGCATGGAATGTTAAGGGGATGAATGCGACGAATAAATTATTTGAGGTGTTTAAGTTCCTTAATAAATTCAGGCCATCTATCGTCGTCCTATTAGAAAGTAAAATGTCCGATGACGACATCGAAAAAACCAAAAAATATCTGCACACTAAATGTGATTCAGTGGACAGCAATGATTGCGGAATCATGGGTACAAATCTTATTTATTGGGACACAAATATTTGGTCGGTTTGTGTTTTACATAAATCTTACCCGCATATATCCGTGGTAGCTGAAAATGTTAGGGATTTGACTTGTAGACTGTCTTTTATATTTTCTAGTAATTTTCTCCTAGCTAGAGAAAAACTTTGGATTGATAATGCAAATGAAGTGATGTAGGTAAATATCACTTGTTTACTTCTTGGTGATTTCAATAATATTACATACCTAAATGATAAAAAAAGGTGGAACTTCTGTACCTTTTAGATATATTTCTGTCTTATTGATTGCATTACATGGTCAGGGATCATGGAGATTAACATTGGTGGTTTCAAATACACATGGAGGAAAAAAAGGAATAGTAAATAAAACCGATCACGTGTTTTGTAATAGCAATTTTCTATAGATATTCCCGGAATTAAAAGCTGTTGGTTTTCCTAATCCTTTAATTGGTCACATACCTGTTTGCATTTTTTTTTCAAAAATGATAAAAAAGGAAAAGAAAAACATTCCTTCTGATATGTTAATTCTTGGCATCAAAATGAGGGGTATATGGAGTGTTTCTTTACTGCATTCGAAATGACATACTTATCCCCGTGGCAGGGATTTTTTTGGAGAATGCAAGTACCAATTGAAGAGGTGGAACTGTCTTAGAGAAAAGGTTGAAAATGTCATTAAAATTATGGAAGATAATTATATTGACATCTTAAAATAACTGGATGATAATCCAACAGATCAAAATATGTATGATAGTCTCAAAAGCGCTTACAATATTTGGAAAGAGCTAAGCTTTGTTGAAAACAAGATTTTGATTAATGTCAACAACGTGAAGTGCATTGGAAATCATGTCATAGAGATAAGGTTTTATATATACACACACACACACATTGAGTCGTGTAAGAATTATGTTAAAATCTATCCTTAAGTATAACACGAGTATAAAACAAAGCATATATATATACATATATATATACACATTTCAAATGACATGAAACAGTCTGACTGGGCAAAAATTCCTGAATCAGTCGACTGGCCCAAAACCAACCAGTCGACTGGTCATGCAATTTTGCCCAAGTAACGGCTAGTTTCTAAATATTTTAAATATATACGATTTCATACTTTTTAACCAGTCGACTGATGATTTTAACTAGCCAAATGATTCGAAACAGCACATATTTTCTGAAAGGTTGTCTTCAATCATAAAGAGAAATCTCTTCATTTCTGAAAGGAAATGGAAGCTTCTTTTGGATAAAACTCTTCATGAAGCATTACAACTATTATATACACAATTTAAACATGATTTACAATCACCGAATGATTCTCTATTCTATCTATCTTCTAAATTGCACTTATATTCTTTGCAAACAAAAAGCTCTCTCAATTTCAAGTAACATTTTGAATCCTTGATAACATTTCATATATCTTGATTCAACAAGCATCAATCTTCCTTCAATCTTCACATTAAAATCATATACTCAGGGATAGGATTATAGGAAGGGTGTACTTAAACTGTTGACTATCCGTGTTGATTCAAGAACACAAAGTAGAAGTCAAAACACTTGTAATTGTTGAAGTCCTGTATAGTTGCTCAGGCGAGAGGCATCCTTATTGGAGCTCAGGTGTATTGACCTATTCCTTCGGGTTAAGAGAGGGCGTGATAGTGAATTTCGAAGAGGAGCTTCGGGACTGGACGTAGCGCGGGAAGTACGAACCAATGTAAAATTCCTGGTGTCGTTTCTTATTGCATTTATTTTTGATATATTTCTATAGCTTAGCTTTTTACCTGCGTAACTATTGTATGTTAGCCAGTTAGTATATCATCTTCATTCCCGCTATATCCATATAGATTTTTCTTAAGTCGTACACATCTACTCTTTTCAATTGGTATTAGAGCGAGGTTATCATTTAACCGTAAAACCGTTATTTGATATTTAGACAATATGGATAATAACACTAGTACTAGCATTAATACCGGATATACTGAAGGTTAATCAACTTCTAGACCACCTACTTTTAATGGCATGAACTATAGTTATTGGGCAACACGAATAAGGATATACATGCAAGCAAATAGTTATGATGCATGGAACATTACACAAAAAGAGTACACACAACCTACTACTTTATATACTGAATGGTCCACAAATGAAAAAGCAAAGGCTACTGCCAATGCTAAGGCTATTAATATGTTGTATTGTGCTTTAGATAGAAACGAGTTTAACCGGATTTGTATGTGCAACGTAGCATATGAAATTTGGAGAATACTCATGAAGGAATTAACAAGGTTAAACAAAGCAAAATATATATGCTTAAGAATCAGTTTCAAAATTTTAAGATGAATGAAAATGAATCCATAAATGATACGTATTCACATTTCCAAAACATTTATCACTCTTTGTTAGGATTAGGAGAAAAATATTCTGATTTCGATATAATGTCAAAAATTTTAAGCTCTTTAACGAACAAATGGGAGAGAAAAGTATTAGCAATCGAAGAAGCTAATGATCTCTCTACCATGAAACCAGAAGAGTTGATCGATTATCTAATGTCTTACGAAGTAAATTTGTAGGCAAAGAAAGCACAAGCATAAGATAAGAAAAATTTAGCTTTCCATACCGAGAAAGAAGATTCCGATTCAAATGAAGAGGATATTTCTTTCGTAGTAAAGAATTTTAGAATATTTCTAAAATACAGAAAAGGTCAAAGCAAAAGTGTGAAAAAGAATTCAACAAAAGAGCCTGACCCTGCACTAGTAGAATGATTTAATTGTCATAAGACTAGACATTATCAAAAGAATTGTCCGGATTTGAAGAAAAATCGCTAAAAGGAAAAATCAAAGAAATGAGCATTTTCAGTCACTTGAGACAACTCGGATTCATCTTTTGAAAGCGACAGCGGCAGTGACAGTGAGCAAGCAAATGTATGCTTGATGGCTAAGGATAATGATGTAAGTGATTTTACTTTTGATGAATTAGTAGGAATTAATACTAAAATCGTAAAATCTAGGAAAATGTTTAAGCGAAAGTTTAAAGAAGCTAACGAAGATAAAAAGAAAGAAGAATTTGAGAGAAGTTTTTTAAAAGATGAGAATAAAATTTTAGAAAACGAAATTAGAAAATTACAACAATCTCTTTTAGTAGCAAATTCTCAAATATCTATGTTGACTCAAGAAATCGAGACTCAAAAGAATAAAAACGATTTATTAGCTTCTAAGAATCATGATTAAATACAAAAGTTAAAATTATAGAACTAGAAAATTCTAGTTTAAAAATTAAGTTAGAAAGCATTTCTAAAAACGTAAACAATTTTAACAAACGAAGAGAGGATTTATCTAAAATATTAGAGAACTCTCTGCCAGTTTTTAGTAAAAAAGGACTCGGATATAATCAAAATCCAGTTCAAAAAATTATAATATTAAACCGTAAATTTCTAGTAGTAAATTAAATATTTCTACTAAGTAAATTAAATATTTCTACTAAGTAAAAACTCTTGGGAAATATTAGTATATGGATTCCGCAGAAAAATTATGTTCTTATTAGGAATAAGTATATTAAAAAAAAAATTAGATTTTGTTCATTATAATGATAAATTTTTTTTCAAAAAGGATCCTGAATCCTCTTGGGTTTGGCTTCCTAAGACATAACCCTTAGGACCCTAACGGAGAAAGTGAGTACTAATGAAAATTTTAAATTATTTATTGCAGGTCCCACTCAACAAAAACAGAGGAAAATGGATACTAGACAGTGATTGCTAAAAACACATGACAAGAGACAAGGAAATGCTAACAAATATCATTTACTAAAAAGGAGGAACTATCACGTTTGTAGATAATTCAAAAGGATATATCACCGACAAAGGCGATGTGAGCAATTACGATATATCTGATTCGACTCTTATTTCAGATGTTTTATTGGTTAAGAACTTAAAACATAATTTATTAAGTATTAGTCAATTATGCGATAAAGGTTTTAAAATATCGTTTTCTAAAAATAAATGTAGTATATTTGATTTAAATCAAAGTCTTATTTTTGAAGGAAATCGAGACAAAAATATTTGTATTTTAAATATGGCAGTTAATAATAATCCAAGTATGTGTTTATTAGCAAAAGACAATGATCCTTGGTTATGGCCCAAATGATTTTCCCATATTAATTTTAAAACAATAAATAAGATATCTAAAAATGATCTTGTAAGAGGATTACCCAAAATAAAATTCAAAACTGAAAATTTATGCGATGCTTGTCAACTTGGAAAGTTTACCAAATCCTCTTTTAAATCTAAAAAGGTCATATCAACCTTACAACCACTTGAGTTACTACGCATGGATTTATTCGGGCCAACTCAAGTTCAGTTCATAAATCATAGCAGATATGTGTTTGTAATTGTTGATGATTTTTTAAGATACACTTGGACTATATTTTTAAAGAATAAAAGCGATACTTTTGACGTCTTTAATAATTTCGTCAAACAAATTCAAAATTTAACTGATTTAAAAATAAAGAATATACGAAGTGATCATGGAGGAGAATTTGAGAATGAGAAATTTGATTTATTTCGTCAAAAGAAAGGAATTTTCCATAATTTTTCTTTACCTAGAACTCCTCAACAAAATGGAGTTGTAGAACGTAAAATCAGAACTTTACAAGAATGTGCTAGAACAGTGTTAAATGGAAGTACACTAGCAAAACATTTTTTGGCTGAAGCAGTTTCTACAGCTTGTTATATTTTGAATCATGTCTCCATTCGACCTCTTACTAAAAACACTCCATACGAGCTTTTTACAGGTAGAGAACCAAATATATCCTATTTCAAATTTTTTGGTTCAAAATGCTTCGTACTAAATACAAAAGATCAGCTTAGAAAATTTGATTCAAAATATGATAAAGGAATATTCATAGGATATTCTGAGCGTAGCAAAGCTTATCGCATTTTCAATAAGAGAACTGGTAAAATCGAAGAATCACTTCATGTGTCATTTGATGAAAATGTTATTCAAAATTCATTTAATTCAGATATTATGAAAAATAATTTTTCACATGAAGATGATATTGATATATATATATATATATATATATATAAGATGAAAACATTGTTCAAAATAACATAGAGAGTAATGTTACAAAAACTCAAGATAATATCAACAATCAAAATATTCCTATTAATGAAGTTCAATCTCCACCAAGAATATTATGAGACCATCCAACTCAAAATATTATTGGAGAAATAACTTCAAACGTAAGAAAAAGAAGTCAACTTAATTTAGTAAGTAATGTAGCCTTCTTATTAAATATTGAACCCAAAAAACCCTAAAGAAGCATCTACAGATGAAAAGTGGATAATTGCAATGCAAGAAGAATTAAATCAATTTGAACGTAATGAAGTATGGGAATTAGTTCCAAGACCGACTGATCAAACTGTTATTGGATCAAAATGGGTTTACAAAAATAAAGTAGATGAATTGGGTAATATTACTAGAAATAAAGCAAGACTTGTTGCACAAGGTTACAATCAAGAAGAAGGCATAGATTATGAAGAAACTTTTGCTCCAGTCGCACGACTAGAAGCAATTCGAATACTATTAGCATACGCTTGTCATCACAACTTTAAACTATATCAGATGGTTGTTAAAAGCGCTTTCTTGAATAGTTATATATTAAAGAACGAGTACATGTTAAACAACCTCCACTATTTGCTCATGAAAAATATCCTGATTTTGTTTTTAAATTAAAAAAAGGCATTATATGGTTTGAAACAAGCACATCGTGCTTGGTATGAATGTCTCAAAACTTGTTTATTAGATTCAGGATTTCATATTGGAAAGGTTGATCAAACACTTTTTTTTCAAAAAGGATAATAAAGATATTTTAGTAGTGCAAATATATGTAGACGACATTATCATTGGATCAACGAATGATCAATTATGTTAAGAATTTTCAAAAATAATGACCAATGAATTTGAAATGTCACATATGGGAGAACTATCTTACTTTCGGGGTTTGCAAATTAAGCAATTATTAGATGGAATTTTCATTAATCAAGAAAAAAATTGTACTAATTTAATAAAATGTTTTGGAATGGAAAACACGTCAAGTAAACCTACACCAATGAGTACGATGACACATTTAGATAAAGATGAAAATGGTAAAAATGTTGATCAAAAGCTATATCGAAGCATGATAGGTTCACTTTTGTATTTAACTTCATGTAGACCGGATATCATGATGAGTGTTTGCTTATGTGCTCGTTTTCAGGCTAATCCAAAAGAATCACATTTGAGAGCAATTAAACGTATATTATGTTATCTTAGTAGTACAAAAGACTTTGGACTTTTCCATCCGAAAGACTGTTCCTTTGAATTAGTTTCATACAGTGATGCTGATTTAGGAGGATCACGGACGGATCGTAAGAGTACAAGCGGAACATGTCACTTTATCGGTAAATCACGTATATCTTCGTTCAGCAAGAGACAAAATTGGGTTTTACTATCAACATGTGAAGCTGAATACATATCTGCTGCACTGGCCTATGCTCAAGTAATATATATGTAGCAAATACTAAACGATTTCAACGTAAATTTGTCTAATTCCACAATTTATTGTGACAATACAAGCGCGATAAATTTATCTAAGAATCCGGTAAACCATTCTAGAACAAAACAAATTGATATCAGACATCATTTCTTAAGAGACAATATTGAAAAACAAAAAATTAATAATTTAGAGTTTGTAAACTCAAAAAATCAAATTGCTGATATCATTACTAAACCCCTTTTAGAGAACTCTTTTATAAGACTTCGGCGAGAACTAGGAATTGTATCTTTCAAAGATCTCTAAAATGTTATTCGATTACTTTGTGCTTATGATGTTTTAATTTCTTTTTTAATCAATGACAAAGGTGGAGAAATATCTCTCTTATGATTCCATGCTATTGGAATATATGTGCTAACATTTTTTGTTGCAGGAATCAAATGGTAAGTTTATAAATTGATGAACTAACAAAATATTGCAGAAATTCAGAGGGAGCTAAACATTCAGGGCGAGAAAATCAGAAGTGTTGTCATTAATCAAAAAGAGGGAGAATGTTGAAAATAAGATTTTGATTAATGTAAGCAACGTGAAGTGCGTTGGAAAACATGTCATAGAGATAAGGTTGTATACATACATACATACATACATACATACATACATACATACATAAATATGTATATGTATATATATATATATATATATTTATATAGACGCACACATTGAGCCGTGTTAGAATTATGTTAAAATCTATCCTCAAGTATAACACGAGTATAAAAAAAGTATAAATATATAAATATATATATAGACGCACATACACACACACATTTCAAATGACATGAAACAGTCTGACTGCGCAAAAATGCATAAACCAGTCGACTGGTCCAAAACCAATCAGTCGACTAGTCATGCAATTTTGCCCCAGTAACGGCTAGGTTCTGAATATTTTAAATATATACGATTTCATACTTTTTAACCAGTTGACGGATGATTTTTAACCAGTCAACTAATTCGAAACAGCACATATTTTCTGAAAGGTTGTCTTCATTCATGAAGATAAATCTCTTCATTTCTGAAAGGAAATGGAAGTTTCTTTTGGTTAAAAGTCTTCAAGAATCATTGCTATCTTTCAACTATTATATAAACACTTTAAACATGAATTACAATCGCCGAATGATTTTCTATTCTATCTATCTTCTAAATTGCACTTGTATTCTTTGCAAACAAAAAGCTCTCTCAATTTCAAGTTACTTGTTGAATCCTTGATAACATTTCATATATCTTGATTAGACAAGCAACAATCTTCCTTCAATCTTCACATTAAAATCATATACTCTAGGATAAGATTATAGGAAGGGTGTACTTAAACCGCTGAATATCCGTGTTGATTCAAGAACACAAAGCAGAAGTCAAAACACTTGTAATTGTTGAAGTCCTGTATAGTTGCTCAGGCGAGAGGCATCCGTTGTTGGGGCTCGGGTGTACTGACCTATTCCTCCAGGTTAAGAGAGGGCGTGATAGTGAATTCCTAAGAGGATCTTCGGGACTGGACATAGGGCAGGATGTCCGAAGCAGTATAAAATTCCTATTGTCATTTCTTATTGCATTTACATTTGATATATTTCTATAGCTTATCTTTTTACCTGCGTAACTATTATATGTTAGCTAGTTAGTATATCATCTACATTTCCGCTATATTCATATAGATCCTGCTTAAGTCATACACATTGACTCTTTTCAAGCTTAATTCTAGAAATCTAAGATAAGCTAGCTTAATGAAGGTGACTCCTATATAAAGTTTTTTCATGCAAAAATGTCGCTTAGAAAACATATTAACAACTGGGGAAATATGTTTATGGAAGATGGAAATTTGAGACAAGATGAGGATTATATGGAAAGGGAGTCCATTAATTATTTCTCCGGTATTTTTATGTCTGACATGCCGTGTACTAATAATTTTCAAGATATAAACTGTAGAATGATCATAAATGATAGAGGATGCAATCACTTATCTGCAAATATTTGCATGGAAGAAATTCACGAAGCCATGTTCTCCATTCCAGATGATAAGAACCTAGGACCTGATGGTTTTTCTGCAAAAAAATTCAAAGTACATTGGTGTGAGTTAAGAGACATTATGCTTGAGATAATTCAAGATGTTTTCAGTACTGGTAAGTTAACTAAAGGGATAAATCATACTTTTCTAACACTTATTCCCAAAGTTTATAAACCATATAATATAACCGATTATAGGCCTATTTCGTGCTGTAATGTTATCTATAAGATTGTACCTAAAGTTATTTGCAATAGAATAAAACCATATGTTAAGCGTTTGATTTCGGATAATCAATCAGCGTTTATACCGGGAAAATTCATTGCTGTTAACATCCTTTTGGCACATGAGCTAATCAGATCTTTTAATAGAAATGGTAGCGGTAAACTTTGTATCAAAATTGATTTACAGAAAGCTTATGACATGAAAAATATGGGGTTTATTTATCACATGTTACTATGATTGGTTTCCCTAAAGTCATTGTTCGTATTATTAAAAAATGTATCACCACCCCAACTTTTCCAATTCTAATTCAAGGGAGCCCAAAAGGTTTTATTCACAGCAGTAGAGATTTAAGACAATGTGAATCGCTCTCACTGTATCTTTTTTGCATGGCCATGGAATATTTTTCTATTCTTATGTACAAGGCAACTAAGTCGAAAGTTGTGGAGCCTATTTATATAAACGAACCTATTATCACTCACTTGATTTACGCTAACGATTTGATGATTTTTGCTAAGGCTAAAACTACAGGTGTGAAAGAAATTAATAGAGTTTTAGAGAAATTAAAAGAAGTGGCAGGTCTTAAACTGAATAACGCTAAATCCAAAGTTTTTTTAGTGGGGTTGTTGTGAATAAAAATTAATTTCTGCAACTTCTTGACATGAAGGAAGGAAGACTCCCTATCAAATATTTAGGGATTCCACTATCTATGAATTATCTTCACTTTGCTGAGTGTGGAGATTTTTTTGACAAAATAAGAGGAAGAATGGATAGCTGGGACTGTAGGCTATTATTTATGGCTGGTAGAGTTGAATTAGTTCATTCAGTTATTACGCCAATGGTTATGTACTAGATGTTGACATATCAATTACCATCAGCTACTATTGAGAAGATAAACAAACTGTGGGCAAATTTCATTTGGGCTGGTAAGAAACATAAAATTGCATGGGAGATTTTATGCACACCGAAACATGAAGGGGGAGTTAGTATTCCAAATTTTAAAGACGTTAAAACTACTGCTACCCTAAAATTACTTTGGCATTTTATAAATGGTGATAGCTTATGGGCTTATGGAAGCACTGGATGGAGAAAAAATATTGTGGAGAAGATCATTTCTGGGTTATGGATATTGATCCTAACTGTTCACGTACATGGAAATCCATCCTCAAACATAGACAGCTAGGTCGACATTGCATTAATCGATGTATTGTCAATGGAAAAAATACCAAACTGTGGTTTGACCAGTGGATTAACAGTGGAACATTGGTTAAGTTGCTAGGAAGGGACTTTTTAAGCATATGTGGAGGAGAAAATTTAATGGTTAATAGTATTATTCAAGATGGTACCGTTAATATAAATAATCTATTAACTACTCATTTGGTTGGAGATAAGGTCAAAGAAGTAAATATCCATCATTTATTAGAAAGTGATTATTGGAGCTGGAATAATACGTCTACTGGATTCACATTTTATTTGGCATGGGATTTTTCCAGAGAACATTTACCTGAGTAAGATTGGTGTAAGGTAACGTGGCATTACATAAACAGTCCCAAAATGTCTTTATGCACATATAAAGCCATATCAAATCATTTCAGCACAAAAGATAAAATGCTAGACTGGTGGATTGATATTAACCCTAAATGTCTCCTATGTGATGATATTTCAGAAAGTAGGGATCACCTATTTTTTCAGTGCTCATATGCGTTTTGTCTTTGGGTTCGCTATAGAATTAATATGGGTATCCCACTGATGATAATCGAACCATTAGCGTTGGAGGAAGAATTGCGTCTCTTCAAATCCACATTCATCAGTAGAGGAATCATCAACGATATTGCTTTCTACAGCATTGTAACAACAATTTAACACGTTTGGAGTGAAAGGAACGCGAGAGTACATGGAAATCACAGTAGAGATAAATACAAAAGATGGGATCTTATTGATATCGAAATTAAATACTTACTTCGTAAGTCCAAGAGGAAAATTCAGAAGCGCACAGATGTGAAGATCCTTGAAAAATGGGGAATCGAACTTAATGATGAAGGTTGATTTCGTGCGATGAGGATATTTGGAAGATGGCGGCCATTATATTTTTGTTTCTATTTGGGGAATGTTTGGGTTAATTTATGTCAATGAGGTGATCTTTCCCTTTTTGGTTGAGGCTTTGGTGTGAAGAACGGAAGGACCGATGTTGAGCTTTTCACGGGCCTTTTTATTTTCTTCATTTCCTCAAAGTTTTTGTACTGGGCCGTTTTTGCTTTTGTTTTTGTTTTATGGGGCATGGGTTACTAATTCTTATGTTGCTATTGCCCATTGTGCTCTAAACTTTCACTGTGCCATAGATCGCCTATCACAACGAAAATCCAAGGTGTTGCCAGCTACAATGTTGTTGCAGCTATGCAGATTTTTGTCTATTGCAACGCACTCTTCAATGTGTTAGCATAGATATCAACACATGTTGCAGTAGCTATAGATATATTTTAAATAGAAAAATATAAAAAAGGAATACACCTCAGCGATCCACACAACTAGTTAAAACAAAATCTGAACCATTCATCCACGTTATCAATCCACACCTCAACATTTTTATTTCCCACGTTTATTTTCATTTCCCCGCTTAATTTTCATTTCGTTGCCCCAAATCGAAATCCCTAATTTTAATTTCATTCATCAACATCTCACAAAGCTAAAGCTTTCTCCATCGATGGAGAATAGGGTTACCCGCCGCTAGTCAAAGCAGGTGTCTCGATCCATTCTTTGAACTGTCTCGTTTCATTATCAGAAATAGAAACTCATCGATGGCGGTAAATGTGGATCGAAGAAGGTTCAGTTTTCCGAATATGAGATTCGTTAGCTCTGCATTGAGGCCAAGCATGTGTTCGTTTCGCGGTCCAATTTGCTTGAGATTCGTGCTCCTATCAAGATTTATGGTCAGATTTCACCCTTTTTGGTTGATGCTTTTATTTTGATTTTATGAATGTTTTTTAATAGATGAAAGTGTGATCATGGTTTCAATAAGAGTGATATTTTATTGTTTTGTGGAATTAGATTTGGATTATTTGTATGGATTAGATGAAGGGATTAGGGATCTGATACTTCTATAGCTGAAAAAATCGAAAGTTTCAAACTTTCATATGAGATTGATCTGTTAATTCCGAAAGGTTCATAAATGATTTCACGTTTAATTCTGATGTTGAGGACATATATATCATTGTATACTTAACCATGGAAGAACAACTCTAATTTCCTTGACCTCTACTCACCAGAAATCAATAAATAAACACATACACAGGCTGAAATTTTTGGAGATAAATTATTTAATGCTTATTTGATGATAATTACAATGAACTGCTGCTTTCTGTCAGCCTATGAATCAAACTGTGGCTCATATAAAGGGGTTTGTTGGGCTACTGCGGATGACCTACTGCTGTAAATACAAAGGGGTTTATACCCATCAACAATATGAACCCATATATGGAACAAGTAATAGCAGGTGTGCCATGTCCAAACCATTTTGGAAACAACAAAGAAAGTGGAAGAAACTATGCCAGTAAACAATATAAGAGTATGATTTTACAAGAGGATTTTTTTCTCGTTAACTTTTTTTATTGACTTGTCATCCTATTTTGTTTTTTTTTTAATTGATCTTTACAAGTAACTCATTTTATGCTGGCTCCAATTTTATTGCCTTTTAGGCAAGGTTGACTAACATCGGTAAGGAGATGGGCTTTATGTTCTGGGTGGGGCTTAACAGTCATACATAAAACTAGATTGATTAATAGATACTTGCAACCAATCATAGGTTGGGCTTTATGTTCTGGGTTGGGCTTAACAGTCTATCATGAATTATATTTACGCTAGTTGCCGATGCTGCAGATCTAGATTCATCATCCATGATCAAGATGATGAAGAAATTCTTGGATAACCAGTTTCAGTGAATGGATTCAGATGCCGAAGGAGCTCAAGAAGATGAATTAGAAATTGGGTCTGTTGAGCAGCCAGAAGTTGTAGCAGAAGGGTAATTTTGATTGCAGAATAGTTATGGAAACTTCTTGGCGAGGCTGAACAAATCTGGTAATATGCTTTGGTCTATTTTTATGTTTTTCAATAGATCTGTTATGTTGTTATGCTTTGGTCAGTTATGGGGAGAAGCTGTAGCTGAAGTCCATGTAGATGCGGATCACTTTGTTCAAAATGATAGGTGAAGCATATGCCACATTGTCCGACCTCTCGAAGGTAGTAGTTTATATAATCATTTTAATGTATTTTTTCTTGCTTATGGTTGTATGTGTGAGTCTATATATGAGTGAATCGAGTGACAATGTAGTGAGGAATGTATGTATATCGATTGTATAATATACGAGTGAATGTACAATAGTGGAGTCAAAAAATTTGTACCCCTTGAAATGTTGAAATAAAATATTTATTTGAATAAATAGTGTGTTATAATAATATTTATTATAATATTATGAAATCATTGATTAATAGCAGTTGAGGTGTAATTACTTTTAGCAGCTGTAAAACAAATTTTAACAACTGCTAGAAACAGTTGTAAAAAAGTTTGACTTTGTTACGATTGCCAGCTGTACTAGACTTATTACAACTGTTTTTTGCTGTTGTGAAAGGTATTTTTTTGTTCTAGTGGTACTTGTGACAACACCTGTACTGATGTTACCATAGGGTCGCAAAGGTGTTGCCTTTGACTCTAAGGCAACGCGACAAAAGGCAACCCCAAAAAAGTGTTGCCACAGACCTATAGCAACAAATTTTGGCACCTAATGCGTCACTTCTCTGGGTTGCCGTAGGCCATCTATGGCGTAGTGTTTGTATACTTTTTATTGATGCGATGTCAATAAAGCACCGAACTCTTTTTTTCCTATCTAGTACTTACACTGAGTACTATTTTAGGTTTTCAACGAGGCGGTTTGCCCATTTTCTAAAATCTAAATGAAACTAACATAAGGTCTCGCGGCACACACACAATTAAAATGCACACATGGACGAGGTTTCTCCTTATGATAGTCAAAAAATGCTTTAATACGCGAAAACCATTTTGATATTATTATTAGTGCATGTGTGAAAAACAAATTTCGAAAGTAAATGTATCAATCTTAGCTAGCATAGGTACCATATACTATACTGACATAATAGTATACAACTAAAACCGTACGGGCTCATAGTGTAGATTGGGTTTCCAACAATGACCAGGCAAAGAAACTTCCTTACCGAACTGAATTTTGAACACCTCTAGAGGGATGTCTGAGGATCAACTAATCTCCTCATTCTAACATAAGGCCGGGTTACCTCTGTAACTAGGTAACTTAGAGTACGTCTGAGTATGTCTTCTCTTGGTCATTACCGACCTTTCCGAGCGCTCGCCAATAACAACCACAAAAGTAGATGTTTTCCACATAGGTTAATACTTAGGCTCCATGCCATGATACACCTTTTGTCTAGAAGGAGACAACACACCCATAACCCTGCTGCATTTCTTCATGTCTTGGCCACTTACCGGGGTGTAAGGCTTGCCTAGGTCACGATATACACAAGGCTACGTTTATACAAGCCATACTTTGATCATCCATAGTTCGTCACATAACTTGAGATGCCACATTGCACGTTTACAACACATCACTGAATTCTATCAATATATAACATCTAAGCTCATACATGAGCTAAGAGAATAAATTCTCCGCCACCAAACAAATATATATTAATAAAGATCGGTGTTACGCAGTCAATTACAACGCCATACACACAATCCATAGAGGTTCGTTCTGGGTTTGAACGAAACCAAAATCCGGAATTCCTCTAAATATGTCTGGTCTACTTGCCACTTAGCTGATATAAAATCCATCTGCAAATGAGGGCTACCCATCCAAGACATTCAGCAAGCATCCCTTTCTATGTGCAGGGTCCCCGTCTTCAATACCGTCTTCGATATGTTTAGTTGCTCCAAACGTTGTATTATTATTCGGAATGGTTTTCAAATCTAGTTCTGATCCCGGTCAACAAGCGTAATTTTAAAACCATATGGATATACAGGACCAAATCAAGTCTCAACCCATACTCCATGTTTGGAAACTCAAATAATCATATAAAACACTTTATTACTTGTTAGAAATCATTTACTAAGGGTTGGAAAAGATTTATAAAGTTGAATCCCTTTAAAACTAAATAGTGAATGAACAGTGTTATAAAACGTGTTTTAAAATACTGATACTGGCTAGTTTAAGTAAAATGACCTTTAAGTTACCGAAAACTTCATGATTTTAACATAAATCACTTCTAAATAATTAATTATGATGAGTGCGAACCCGTGTTATGCACATGGAGATGCCTTAACAATTTTTTCATATGTAAGATTGTTACTATTTAATCGATGATTATTTAAATCTATTACAGGAAAGTATAGACAAACATCACTTACATTGGGAGCGGGGGGTGTCTAGCATCTATATGCCGCAGTTCCCTCTTCTTATAGTAGTTGGCATGTGTTTTAAGTTGTAGCTAATTCATAGTAAACTTTTATATTCATATAGTTAAATCTAATCTCTGTGCAGTGAGCTTCGAACCTTTTTGACGTAATTGACATGTGCACATAAATTTATACTATGTAGATAAATAAAGATATGTCAACATGCTAATATTGAAGCCTCAAAAAATTAAAATGAAAGGGGAAAATGTTTGAAAGGGATAAAAACCTTTACCCAAATCAAACAACAATCATTTGAAACTGACTAATGATGAATAAATACTCACAAATAACATCAACGAGAAGTAAAGTGCGTGCATGGGATAAAAGATAACAAAAACAGAAAATTTTAACAAAGTATTTAGACAGGGTATTTAGATGGAGTAAAAGGTTGAACGGGAGATGCATTTGCGACGTCAAACGAATCATTTAAACTAAGTATTTTAGGTTGAGATTTATATTAAATTAATTATAATTAATTAATTAGCTCAAAAAATGGAGTAGTTAGTGCTAAAATGGGGGTAAATAACTCAAAAAAGAGTTTTGGCATCCGACGTTTTTGATGCCAACAGTTCAAAAAGCTCACATTTGAGCTGTTAGATCGCCTGGCCAAAAGGTCGGTCTGGGTTCTGAAAGCGTCAGATGCATTGTAAACCAAATGTGGCCACTTTGGTTCACTCACTCCAACAAAAATGCGGGGCTTGGGATCGCAAATAAAAATCAAACAGGGATGTATTTTGGCCCCATCAAAATAGTAGACAAAAAAGAACAGTGCATTAAAGTTGTCGAATATCATGTGTTCAAACGATGGTAAAGAAGAAGCGAAGCCAGAACTCAAAAATGATCCAATATAATCGGAACAACATACTCAACCCTCATCATAATACTTCCTATTGCCATCTATCCATTTCTGCATCAATCTACCCACCATCCATATCTACGTTGGACATCACAGCACCATCAGTCTCCACCCTATTCATATCAACGGATTCCTTTTTCAAGTTTTGGTCGATTCATAATCTGTTATTTTATGATGCCCTGTATTCAGAAAACGTGTGTGATTAGACTGAGAAAGAAAATTGTTGTAGGTCATAACAATAAGAAATAAGAATTGCTTGCTATCGAATTCATACTTTGAAATAGATTATGTGTTGTAGATAATTTTAAGAGTATTCCTAGGCCGTGGTGGGTTGGGAACCAACTGACTCCTAATTTGAGGGGTCAACACATCTAATCCGCATTGCTTTTGCAATCCCAGAAGTTGCCAAAGCAATACGGAGTTTGGTTTCAATGCGGTGATTAGCCGACTTATTTTAAGCAGGTTAAGCTTAATTGAAATAAACTGACTAGGAATCGATTTGTTCAAAAGTTATTTTTTCTTATTCGTTTTATTTTGAACCAACTAAAAGAGAAATGTGGACTGCAATCTAACGGACGTGGATTGCAATTCACGTGAGGCTTGCTAGCCGGCTTAAGATAAGCTAGCTAACATCCCACTCCAAGTTTGACCTGTTAGGGGTTGGACTCATTGATTCACCATGAATCGAGCATTACCAACCCCTTTGGTTGGGAAATCTCTGACAGGCATACACCATACAATCTAGCACACTAAGAAATTCGTAATAAAAAGAAATTAAATTGAGCTGCGAAATTCAGATGTCTTTATTAATTTTTAATAATATTACACTTTTGCATTTCATCATAATAATAAAGAGATCACACTCAATTCTATTGGAAATAATGGAGAAACGCAAACATAAAAACATTAGTGCAACTCCACAGGAACCCTTCTTAACCCATCCTCGCATTCTTATGGAACACAAAAAAAGAAATAAATTAGAAAATACGCACATAATAATAGATCTGCAATTGCATTTTTAAACATTCAAAACCAAAAAATTGAATTTGCTTGATAACACTCCAGACTGCAACATCATAATAATAGAAAGTAAAATTTGTCGAAAAACAGACAACATGATGGAAAGATTACCAACTGAATAAATCCAAAGATTATAATTTCAAATCAGGTTTTCTTTTCCTTGAAAAGAGAGGAAACACCAATAACCTTGATAACCTTGAACGAACACCACAAATATTACATGCTACATGCCTCTTTGGGCTGAATCATGCATTCAACGGTTCATCATTCTCTCCAGTGTGGTTCAAGCAACCATCATTTGGCACAAAAGGCACAGCTTCTTCCTTTTTATCAATCGGGCTCTAGCTACTTACGAATGCCGAATGGTAGAGTTCTGCATTTTTTTTCTTCAATACCTCTGCACCAATTGTTGATGTTCACTAACCCAACAATCCAAAAAGACATCCTAGCCTTATATAGTAAGGATTTTTTTTTTTTTTTTTTTCTTTCAAGTAGCATATTACTCTTTTGTTTTGTTGTTACTCATAAATAGACATGTACTAACTCAAAATACCAATTACCCGCAATACAATACTAAAATATAAGCAGTAACATATAAGATTAAATATGATCTGTGTGTTCTTTATTCCCCTAACAAATTAAGCAAGTATTCCTGATTTTCTGTTATCTTTTAGAGGGTAGAAAGACCATGATTAGTACTCTTCCATTAGGCTACTACTTGCATAAACAAAGATCATGTCAATTTTCAGATGATTTTTTAAAGCTAAAATTCTACAAATCATGTTACTCAGGGACATAAATGGCAAAAAAACCCTCTAGAAAGCATGCATGGTTTCATAACTTCGAAGCTATTACACTCCTATAGATGAAATGTTAACTGGAAGGAAACATATGTACACCACTAAAATTCGTGTTAATCTAACATAAAAAAATATGAATTATTATCCCATAGCTCAAGCAGACTACTGCTAAATTCTGTAAAATTAGTAAAAGGATGCTTTTGAATTTTGTGGCTTATGCGAGAAAATAAATATTGCTTAACACGTTAAAGAGTTTCCAATTAGGCTTTAGTTGTAATTTTCAGCAATTTTTCAGATAAAGAAGTTGGAATAAATTATTTATCATAGATCCCAGGAAGATATGTACCATATCGTTGGAAAGTGTGCAATGGCGAAAGTTGTGGCTAAAAAGGAAAGCCCCCCTTCCTCCAGGGAGTGCAAATAAGGTTGTAATTGCATGTATCAAAAAATGCAGATGATTCGGTTTATTCAAAAATCAATGTGTAAAGCTTTTAGATCATGAAGTAGCTTGTTAAAAAAACTAATTTAGTGGGTTTACAGAGGGTATGCGAAGATACTGTTAAAATAGTGAACAGTTAAGGAGTCCATCACCGGACGGAAATAAAAAAGCGAAAGCTTAAAACAATACGCTTAATTTGGCAATAAGTGAAAGCCACCTCAAATTCATAGATTTTAAAATAAAAACTAATTCTATTTGTTTTCCAACAATATATATTATTATACAAATGCAGGATAGTAACGAATTTCATGGAAACAAATTCAAAATGCAACATTGAGAATATAATTTTAAGCAAAACCCAGCATTATAAAATGCAGCATGATTGAAAGTTGAATATTAATTTAAAGATATAGCTTGTTGTTAGAAAAATTGGTAGTGTATGCAGTGTTACAACATCAATTATATATTATGTTAAAAACTGCAAATGCTTATATATAGCTCAAACAAACAATAGGGAAGAATGTATATTTGAAATATGTTAAAAGTTACAAAAAGATTTGTAATTGTGACAACTTATGTCTGTTAATGTCACTCATTAAGAGAATACATTAAGTTTCGTGAAGTGTTATGGGTAAACAGAAATAAAAATATTACAAAACAGATATAAAATAACAGCGGACTTTAAAACCTTATTAAGCAGAAACCATTGTGGTTCAAAATGTGGTTACATCATGAGTCTGAAATACATAAAACCCAGTACGTCAACTTAGAATTTTTGTTTTGTACTAAACTCATCAGAGTACAATAAATATGAAAAGAGCATAATCCCCAAAAACATAGCCATAATAGGAAAGGTACGAAATCAAGCAGTACATTTAAACAACTCCAAGCAGAAGTAAAGAAGAATCATGATCAAGCTTAATATTCCCACCCTGAGAACTTGAAAGGGGGAAGGGTAAACGGAAGAGAAAGAAGAGGAAGCAAAATAGGTCAGACGTCAAGTCTGGCGAGTCCAGTTAATTTTAGCATGTAAATAAGTAAAAACATCATGACAAACATATAAACTGGATAAGAGAGATAACAACATATAAAGCAGGTGTGACAACGTAAACAGATAAACTAAACAGAACGCATATGTATAGCGCTTCTCTAATACTTTTCTCTTTCTCTGCACCAATACTAGTATCGTATGAAGAAGATGAACCCCAACAAGATGGTAGACTTAAGTGTACTTCTAGTGAGAGGTTTTACCCCATTCAATAACAGGCAGCCCAACTGAACATACCGGAGTTACCCCTAAAGATAATAACGGACTTCTAAACATATCAGAGTCTAGATGTACCCTGATCACTTCCCCAATCGATCGGCTCCCTACTCCGTAGATATCCTGTGCTGGCCCCACAGTAGGACATATCACTTCCCAAAGTGGCAACCCCGTGCACAATCATATCTACTGATGTCACGACGTATTGGCCTCCTCTTATCCGGATTCATGCACGTACATGACCCTGTTGGAATGCGCCGCCCACACCGTCCCCTCTTTCGGATCACTTACAATCAACCTAGTAAGCATGCCCCGACTCTGACCTAGTTCGGAGTACTCGTTTGATATATATATATATATATATGGGTTACCGACTGAAACGAGCTCCACACACAAGATGATACAAGCTTCCCCCTAAGCTTGCATCCCCACTACTAGGATTTCCATAGGTTATTCCATACCAGTGTAAAAAGATTGTATAACCCCACAGGTTAAGTTTGTGGGCCTATATATAAATATTACCCACCACCCCAAGATATACTTAACTCTCCCACTATTTCAAGCAAGTTTACTTAATCCCGACTCAAGTTAACATGTTCATGTAATCCCTATGGATTAAACCAGGTTTAAGTATTCAAGTTCATTACTATTTATTCATTATGGTTATGATGCGCTAGACCTCCCACATTGAGCCTACAACTTGTGGATGTTGGATATGCCGGGCGTGTCCGGGCAGACTTCTTCCACAAGTCGGACTTAATCTCGTCTCTTAGCCCGTTACGTGTTTATGCACTTAGACCCCGCACATTAGATTCACCACTTGTGGTCGCTGGATAGGCCGGGCGGGTCCTGGTAGACTTCTATGACAAGTGTAATCTAACTTGTGTCTAAGCGCGGTTACAGTTTCTAATTACTGTAAATCTAGGCATTTCATTCTTTAACAGTTATCTCTATTTCATTACAAATTTTCATGCTCCTTTTACAAGTCATATTCATCATGTACCATATAACCCAAATTAAGGTCTAAATCACAATTTGATTTATGCCCCAAATCAATATTCATGTATTTAACTCATGTTATGCCAAAATTTTCCAATACAAGTTATGCCCCAATTCTAACATTTTCCCCTCGTTCCCAATTTGACGCATTCGCGTATTTTAGCTTTATGCCTAGGCTCAAAGGTAGCCTGGGTATAAAACAAAAAGGGAAAAGAAGAAGGGAAGAAAACATATATTAACATACAAACAAGATTGATATATGATGGCAGAAATAGGCATAACAACTAATAAACATATAGTGACAAAATTGGGTATAATGAAAAGATAGGCATAAAGGAACAGATTTGATGAACATGTGATAATAGAACTGATTAGGCATAGTGTCATGATCATAAACAGGCATGGTGAGATCTAATTAGTGAATTAAATGTACAAATAATGGCAGATCTGACATGATAAATAGGCATAAGCTTATATTTGATTCATAGTCATGTCAAAATAACTTAGATACAAGGTTATGTCAGATCTGATATGATTCCATTAGTCATAGGCTTAAATTCAATTCATAATAGGTCAAGATTAACTTTTTATGTATTCATATCTAAAAATAACGTAGGCTCGCAGAGAATGGATCTAAGAAACAGAGGAATAATTGTAAATGTTGAATCACAAATCTTTGAACTTGAATGACTTAATTGTTGAAGAAGAATAGGCTATTTTAATCTAGGCAGAGGCAACATCTAGTTTTCCATTGTTTTTGTTGTGTAAAAACAAGAGAAATAGGGTCCTATTTATAGCCTAAAGCCAACAAATCTAACCAAGAATTCAGTCCACATACGCAGAAATGTATTTCGCCCGAATCTAGGGGGTGCCGACACCCCACTTATAGTGTAGACACGTGGGTCGACACCCCTAGGGTGTGTCGACCCCCGACGGATCCATTTCCCTCCCAAACTTCCCACTTCTGATTTTGAATTATTTTGAACGATTTTGACTTGGTTACGTATACAAACTTCAAACCTCAATATTTTCTTCATACGATGTCCATTTTACGCAAACTTGGTGTCTATCTCAAGAAAAATTCTGAGACGAACGCAAAGGCGCAGACCGTTTCATTTAATTACAATTATTTAATTAAGTGTTCCTTAGTTTATCATTTTAGTGTTATAAAATTACGGGGTGTTATAGTAATATTAACGTATGTTAGCATATCTATGAGGAACATTCAGATGTTACAACAAAGACATAGTCAAATGTACCTATTTTGAAAACCTGATGAATGGGTACTATAGTTCCTAGCGGATTGTTCGCTGTTGAAGCTATGTGCATGCAGGATATTGAGCAAGTCTTGGTTCGTAATGTACACACCACCCACTGAGTCGTCGATTCTTACGATTACCTGTCGAGACATAAAGAAAAGGTTTATTAATAAGATTTTGTGGTAGATATGTGTGAACATATTATTTGGATTACCTTGTTGACAGAGCTTTGGCTGACAAATGAAAAAAATTCTTTTTTATATTTGAATTACCCTTTGAAAGGCATTTTGGCAACTCAAAAGGCGCCACTTGAGAGTTTGTTGAAGCAGAAGTATAATGGTGTGTTTGAACTTTATAATTCTACTACAATCTGAAAATACAATTTCAAGCTTAGTTTAAACTTGTAAAGAAGTTGTGCATAGAATTTTTTTTATAAGAGAACAAAAATATATGTGTGTGTGTGGAATTGCACTCAAATTCATTACTTATCATGTCAGATGTTATATAATACATACATTTATAAATAATCTATATGTTATAAGTTTTATCGCTATTTTGTAATTAGTTCACCAATATCTAGGAAATAACTTTCGCAATGTCCTAACTGTTTTACATGACTTTAGTTTGCAAATTATTAGTGCCAAAATAAGAAATTATGTACAATGAGATATTAAAATAATTATTAAAAATGCATGCTAAGGCATTCAATATGTGTCTAAATAATCTGTGGTGTTTTAATACGATTGAAATATGTTTAGAAATATATTTATACCTTGGAAGCCTATACAATCAAAATTGCTACTCAGAATTAGTCAACGTAACTCCAAATTCCAACGTCTACGTCACGATAGTAATAAATGTTGGAGAATATTGTAATACGCAGTTATGAAAATGATCCAAGTAAGCAAGCATAATAAATATTTAAAACCTAATTAATCATAAGTAGTGTCTAATAAATGAACCATGTTCCGATAAAAAATGACTATATTTTCCCTATCTTTAAATTATGTATTAACAATATATGAGTATATGTGTATATTTATCAATTACACTATATATTTAATCCTATATCAGTATGTTACAAATTATTCAAATGGAATGGAGTATAATTACATTGTTGCCTATCAAAAAGTTTTGTACCATACACAGCTAATGTCTAATGGGTAACTATTTCATAAACCATTTCAAAATCGGAAAATATTTGGATCAAAACCGGAAAACACAAAAACAAAATTACATTAAGATCATGCAATTAACTAATCTAAGCCAGTATAATACATATTTAACAAAAAAAGGATCCAATGGCTTGATCCGCTAGTATAAAAATTGTGAAATAGAATGAATTTTGTTCCTTAAGTGCCTGCACATAACCTGAAAACCACATACATAAATTTTTTATGATGATGAATTATATGATTTAGATAAGGTGAAAATTTCTTGGTATCATTCCAGAATTGAATTTTATAATTAATTTGACATTCAAACACACCTATTGAAATAAAAACCTTATAAAGAAAGAAAGAAGGGCTAATCAAACTTTAATGATAGATATGAAAGAAATAACTAACCAAACAGCAAGCTGAAACTAGTCTATTCACTTTTCTCTTGCTCAACCTTCTCTTCAACTTTTGCAACTGCACTGTATGGACTACTGAAGGCAAAAATAATATCCCGCTTAAGAAAATATTTTTCATGAAACTCAACTGAAAGAACTTCAATCGATCAAGCATAGATAATCATCTAAATTTGGATGGGGGCACGAAATGTCAAAATTGGATAGGAGACAAATTTGATACATTACAAATGATTTGGTAAATAATACATGCTAAAATCTAAACATATATATCCTACCAGCATAGCATTGAAATGGTGATTAGATTAGTGATTTGTAAAGAAGTACAAAGGTCACAATGTAAATGCAATAAGATGAAAAATCAAAGCTAGCAATTTAGGAATACTCATTTTATATTGGACCATATCTTTAATGTACGCATTAATGTAATTGTATTGTTCCAAATTACCTACATTGTTTTATCTACTTCTACTTGATAGTTTATGGTTTTATAGTTTGATCTCATCAAATCATCTCATGTTTCATCTTCTATTATCTAATTTTATTGTCTTAAATCTGTACTGCCACTAAAATTAATAAATTTCTTGTTACTGTACAGAAAATAAAAATTACCAATTTGGGTAATAAAAGTCTTATTGAATACATGATAGTTGTTAATATTTGATTTCATGTAGTTGCCCTACCTTGTTTATTGTAAATGTATGTGTTTTTTTCCTTGTCAAAAGTGAATGATGCGTCATTATTATCCAACATTTCACTTACCTGCACGATCAACTATTAAAAAATCAGTTTATTTAATGCCAATTTTATTATTTACTGATTTGACTTCATGCACGTAAGTGTGGTCCAATGGAAGTACTCGTTCTTCGCACACGGGTTTTGCAAAATAAATGCACTTGTAGTTGCATTGCTATTAGCATATACGAGAGTAATGAAGTGCTACATCAAAATATTTAACAAAGTAGTTGGATTTTTTATTTTTATTTTTGAATCTTAAAAATATGTTATTTGAAAATCACAATTTTGTTCATTATGACAACATGAAGTTAAAAACAAAGTGACCAAATAATTCAAGTTGTTGATTACACAACCAATCACAATAATGTTAATATAAAACACATTATTAAAAAGCTGAATAAGAGCTTCATCGTTTAATTCAAACATTCTCTCAATATAATTTTACTACATTTAAAACAAACAATTTATCTAGTGCTACTAACATATAAAGCATATCAAAGAACCATACAAAAGGTCCAAAACTGTGAAAATAACTAAATTAAAATACTTGCAATTTGAGTGGATTCTTCAAAATCTCCTTAGTTAGACCCATTTTCCGCCAGATATATTAAAACTCCTTGCGAACCTATCAAAAGAACAAATGTCAGAAGTGGAAGAAATTCATTGAGCAATAAATAAAGAATAGCATAAATTTAAGAGCAGCTTGCTTAATCCACGTGGTTGGACGTCAAAATCATTCTTCAAAAAGACTTGCAATTTGATTATAATATCATATCTTACATTTTCAGAGGAACAAAAAACTTTTTACACTTAATGCACTACTATGTGATCATATAGCTATTATGGCCTTGTTAGGCAATTATTTCATTTCAACCACATCTCTAGTTTTTCAATAGCTCCATTAATAATAATTCTATAACTGGAGTTCAGTTATACCTAGAACAATAAATTGCAACAACCCTGATTTTTGGAACCAGATTAAATTTATTTTTAATTGATTTTAATGGATTTTAAGTATTTTAAATGATTTATTTTGAGAATTAAAGATCTAAAATTTATTTGAATCGAAGTTTGAATTTAAAATTTAAATAAAACGAACTCGTAATGGCGCGGTAGTTTGAAAATTTAGTTTTGAAATTTAAATGATTATGAAGAATGCAATTTAAGTCGGATTTCAGTAAAATCAGAAACGTTAGAATCTATATAATTATATCTTTCTAACGAATGTAAAAAATTGAGATTTCGTATTATAAATTGTAAGCTATGACCAAATCAAAATTCAGAATAGTCGTTATGGAATTTATTATTATTTTAAAATTATTAAAGCCCTAAATAATAGCTATTTTGCAAACGATCTCCATTTTCGATGAAATTGATTTTGTTAAAACCGTATTTGCAAAACATAGCAAGATTTCAAATTTCAAAATTTCTGGAGTCAGTATGTGGTCGTGGTAAATTAAAATGTACGTTGAAATTCAATTTGACATGTTTTTTTAGTTTGTTCAGGAAGGAAACCAACTGGAGTTGTAAAACCCTCCATAGTGCACTTAGCCCGGCCCATGAGCACCATATAAGTGGTTGATCTTAGCGTATACACATGGTAAGTTCTTAGCATGTCATTTCGGGTTTTGAACCCACGCTGCCGTTACCATGACCACATACTGGGCTACTGCTGTAGACAAATTCAATTTGAAATGTTATATTAACTTATACTTTAATTTTGATAAAAACCAATTGAAACAGTTGAATGGGCTTACGAAACATATCCCATTGTGTCCGAAATGAGGGTATTTGGTTAGGGGCGACAGTCGTTGGTGTTCATTTAGAGTTCGTATGCGAAATTCACTTTTAAGAAATAATTAAATTTTAAAATACATAATACTATACATATATATAACCTAGAAAAGATCAGCTAACCCTAATTACAATCAATTGCCGCCACCTCCAACGGATTAATGGTCATAATCATTCCATTCTCGTGCCCTAAAATTTTACAATCCATTTCAAATTGATTCAAACCCCCAAAACAAAAATCAAAGCACTTCTTTGGCTCTTCAAAATCATATGGAGATGATCGTCTCTAGTGGTGTATATTACGTGAATTCATGGCTTAAAGCCACCACCTCCGAAGTGGATTTGGGGGGGGGGGAGTGGGAGGGGGAGGGGACAGGGCATGCGGGTTGGTGGCCGTCGCAGGGGTGGGAGGCACAGGCCGAGGCACACCTCAAGGTGCAATTGGACCGAGCTCCGGTCAACTTTTGGTGGTGGGTTAGTGGTTGATGTATGGGTTCGAACGTTACAGACAAATAACGATGGAGAAGAGGAAAGCATCGGCCTAATATTGTATTAAGGTAAATTAAACTGATTAATAATATTAATTATATTATTAACGACGTAAAGTGTATGCCAACTTTTAAAATCCATAATCGTACGATATCAGAATTGCACAAGTTCAGGTGTGTTGGAATCACGTCGTCGAACACAACACATGGAATAGACCAAAATAGAAACGGAAGCAGCTGGAAATTTTGATAAAATTATACGTCTCTCGAATTTTATTAAAACAATAGTTTTAATAACGATTTCTAAACCGATCAAAGAGAGAACTCTTTCACTCATATTATTTGTACGGTTATTCTATTTAATAACCGAATATATATTGACTGCCTATAATGATTTTAATCTGATTTATTATCACAAATTATTATACGGTGCCTGGTAGCTCAAATCATAGTTGTTTGCAAACCCATAGATGAATTGTTGACTTGTTGTGTTATGTTTTGATTGTGATTTTGAGTTGATTAGCATATCAAAATAATGTTAATATATTTGTGGTAGTTGAAATTGGATATAAATATCCATTTATAATTTAAACAGTTAAAATTGGTTAGTTAGAAAAATAATCTGAATCGAATTAAAATTGGTTGAATTTATTAACCAACGATTGATTTAAATTAATTGTTGTTGGTTGAAAACCCCACACAGTTCTTGGGATGATATTGGACTCACACATCACTCATGTGTGAAATTACGGTTAATCGATTGACTGACAGATTAATATAAGCGTCAATTATTTAATTGAAGCTTATACGAAAATAAAATTCACATTGGATGTAATTTTGGATGTTAATAGTTGTTTACAATTACTGTTGGGTGCATATGATGAATGTAATCCATATAAGTTTATTTATATGGATATTGGTTGAATTTTTTTCCAATCCAGAATAAATATGAATATTTTTATAATATAATATTCAATGAACATTAGTTGTTTGATTTTGATGTCCAATTTTGGATGGACATGAAAATGTAAAAATATGAAGCCGAGTTAAGGATATAAATGCTATTTTAACTCGAACATTTTTATATAGATTTTATTCCTTTTTATAATGAATATCTAGAAACTAGAATTCAAAATCCGACATTTCGAAAATATTATTATTTTGAGATTATAATAATATAGAATATTCAATTTTAATTTAAAATTAAAATGGAAGTGAAATAGTTTTTAAACGAATTTATAGACGTTTTATAAAATACATTTTGAATGGAAATCGACGATATTATATATATATATAAATGGCTTGAATACAACGTACCACGCAGCGATCGTTCACGAATTTCAACCATTGACTTTGAATAGATGTAACGGGAGATCCGACCGTCAGATTCTCCTAAAACCAGAACAGTTGGGTTCGTACCAAAAAGAACTTTCAAATTAATATTTGAAATTTAAATTTGAACAGTTATATTTTAAAATATATCCAAATCAATTTCAGAAAAGGTCGCTATGGATGTAGTTCGGCGGCCGATATTGAAAACCGAATGTAAGGGCCTTAGTAAAAATATTAAAAATATGGATAAATTATGTAAAATCATAATTAATGATTTAGAAAGATTTTGGATGAAACATTCCATGCTTGAAAAGATAGAAGATATTTATATCTGAATGAACTAGTTAACAACTAGAGTAATAATCCAATGATTTCAAATTAATAAATTGGAATGGATTTGAATGGTAATTATCTTCGGATATTTCAATATTGGATTCCATAATTATACGGATATTGTTATGGGAATTTGGAAAATACTAATATCATTATTAAAAAACGATACCTATTAATTTCAGAATTTGGTATTGAATATAAGTCAATATGATTTCCATTTAAGATCTTATATTTAATATCAAATTGGATTTTGAGTTCGTTGTGAATGGTATCTTAAATAATACTGTTCTTGAGCCCACTTGTGAAAGTAATAAATCTTTTTATTAAGACTTAAAAAAGTTTTCCATTTTATTTAATTAAATTGGAATTGAATGGAATTCGATTAATAATAATCGAGGTGAGCTTTTGTGAAGGAAAGCTTTTACTATTTATGGAATTTAAAAGGTTTTGCCATTATTCCACTTATAGTATTAGTCGGATACAGAAATTTATATCGATTATGAATCTCTCAAATTTCCGTGAAGATTCCATATTAAATGGAAGAGGATTTTGGGTTTACTGTGAATGGTGTTTTTACGTGACATTGGTTCTTTAACCCAAGCAAAACAAGATTAATTTTCAAACGTTGAATAATCATTAAGTAATGATTCTTGAGATCAAAACTGAATTAGAGTTTTAATGAATCTTTAAGTAGACTAAAATGAGAATGGGATAATTAAATTTATAAAATTCGAGAAGTGTTCGAGAATGGAATATCACCAGTTTTACTCCATGTGATAGTTAAATCTTTAATTAGATTTCAACGTTAAGTTGTAATTAAATTTTTTGATAACACAGTGGGTGTTAGACATGGAGTACCACTAGTTTCTCTCCATGGGATGAATAGACTGGGATTTGGATAATAAAGTAAATTATTACTTTGGTAAGGCTCGATTATCCTGACTAGTTGATAAACCTTAATTTGGTTTAAGTTGTGAAAAGATAATATAAAATCTTTTGATGTTTTCAAAGATATGAATATTTGAATAAAAGAATATTCTGAATTGGACTGAGGCGTGTGATGTGTTTTTATAACACTTGATTATAAGATACGTGATTTATTTGGAAAGACTGGGTTTAACTCGTTCTGAATGACTGTTGCAATGATTAAAAGTCGAAATGAAGACGGTGGTTGAAGACTAGAGATCTTCACATCGTTTGGGCTATTGTTGATGTCTCACTTGGAAAGTACACCGAATTCGAAGTTATATGTGGTGGTCTTCCAAACGTACTTGGAAATCGACCGGATATGCGAGGATCTCTCTCCTGTATTAGACATGCGAGATAAGGAATAAGGTGCCTCCTGTTTCGTTCAAACCCAGAACGAACTTGTAAACGGATTGTATATATGACATTGTATTTCATTCTGTATTGATTGATTTCTATTAAATATATATATGTTCGATGGCGGAGAATTTATTCTCTTGCTTGACACCATTCTCTAAGACATATGAGCTCAGAAATTATATATTTGTAGAAATCAATTGTATGGCATGAATTGTCAATGTGGTATGCTGAGCTGCAATGATCAAGGCTTTTGTTAAAAAGCATGGCCTTGTGGATGATGATCAAAGCACGACTTTAATTAGCACAGCTTTCTGTACAACGTTAATTCGTGAGCTTCACACCCCGGTATGAGTTAAAACGGGATAAGGGACGCAACGAGTGCATATGTTTCTTTCTAGATAGAAGTGGTGTCATGGTATAGCCCAGACATTTTTACTTATGTGGGTGATGGATTGCAAGGCGCCTCAGATATAGAGCCGACTAAAAGGCTCGTTGGTTGACATACTCACCAGGTTGTAGGTCTGATAGGATCGGGAAACATATTTTTCAGGAATAACTAATTCACAAACATTAGGTGTGGACCGGCCCTGTAGGATCCAAGGGTTTCCTGTAGGTGTGATCCTGGATCATCTTGCTAGAGGTGGTTCGAATTCGGTAAGGAGACCATCCCTTGCCTTGACTCATGATCGAAAACCAATTTACAATACGCCACTTTTCAGTTTTAGTTGTAAACCTATATGGCGACATAATATATGGTACCTATGCCATATATGATTGATACATTTATATTCGAAGTTGTTTTCTACACTATGCACTTGATAGTATATTAAAAAGCTTTTTTTTAAAACGTATCAAGCATGTTTGGCTATTATAAGGTAAAACTCTATCCTCCGGCTTGTGTTGCAATGTGTGATGGGACCTGAGTCTTATAATAGCTTCATTTTTCAAAAAGCATTGAATTGTTTTTGTTTTAAAATTGGTATCCATATCGAGGAAACCCGTTCCGTGTCATATGGCATGGTCCCATGATGTTACCTTATTCTATATAAGTAAAGTTTTAATAACTGTTTTAAGTTCTCACACTAGTCCCATCACCGACTCGGAGTTTATTTTTTTTCACCTAAACTCTGGGTGCCCATATTTCCCATACTGGCAGATAGTAGTTTAGGTTTTATAGATTTTTATTTAACAGGGTCATGGTTTACAGCTGGAGTTATTTTTGCAAAGCTTTGTATTCATGTATCTCTTTTAGTTGTGGTAGTTGATGTATTTCCGCTATGCATTGTATTTATACATTTTTATTTCCGCTGCTGTGTATACTATTTATTCTTACTCTGACATTCTTGTACTCTGATGTAATATTGTTGTAATAGAAATGAAAAGTTCTTTTGTTTTGTGTTATAATGCGTCATGTTCTCATACAATCCGCGTTCTCGAACGGTTTTGGTCGATTTAGCGATCGATTCAGACTAGGCGGAATACGGTGCGTGATAGCTTGGTATTAGAGCTTTGGTTTACAAAGCTCGAGAACAAGACACATTAAAACTGAACGAAAGAATTCATCAGAGATAGGATTAGTAATATCCTATAAGAATGACTCGTTAGATATAGGGTTAGTAATGCCCTAGAATGAGTTCGAAGAGTGTTATTTATAAAAACGAATTTCGTTTTGAAAATTATATCTTATTATACGTATTTGAGTATTTAATTTTATATTAAATTTGGACTATCGAGTATAGAAGATTTTTCATATACGTCTCGCGAACATATATACGAAGTCTCAAATGTACTTGATAGATATAGAATCACAATCTAGTCCCTCGGGGATGGTTCTGGTGATTGATATATCATCACCAGTATCTATGCTTGAGTTTCAAATGTGGGATATCTATATGATTCCAATTGATTGGTGTGAGAACCAAAACTTAGTTAGAGTTTATTGTTTGTGATTTGGCACTGAAAATATTATTTTAAATATATAAAAGTTATATATTTGGAAAATTAATTAACTAATTGATTGTCGGTTGTGATGTTTGATAATTAGTTCAACCTATTGGAATAATAAAAACAAACGAGAATAAGGTAATTTAAACCAAACCGAATATAATGTTGAATTGAATAAAAAAATTTAACTAGAATTAGACATATATTTATGTATATATCTGTTGATCAGGTTATTGGCTAAACGTTGAGTAAAGAAATAAATTGTGTGCCCAACAAACAGGTGCACCTTTATAAAGTGGCTGCGCAATTTTATTATTATTAAACTAATGTGAATGATTTGGATTCACTGTGATGGTTGCTCTATGTGAAATTAAACATGTGCCATAAGATGGTAACAAGTAAATTATGAGCCACAACACATGACATACTTTATGAAAGACGGCATAGCAAAACATATTCCGTATAAGCATTTGGTGCTTATATGACGAGGTTTGGATTACCAATTGAGCAAGACACTTGTATGGCGAGGACTGAACTACAGGTTGAACTAAGGATCGATTTTGGAATTAATAACAAACCCTACATAGATCTTGAGATGACAAAAATATACACGTCACCCTTGTTTCAGACACTGCACATGGATTATGATTAATTCCCATCATTGGGTAAATGGATGATTTTTTTACACATCTCCCTTGAGCATAGATAATTCACATTTGATTGCTATGCGATATATTGATTTATTGGGTGCCTAATACGGCCCATAAATTTGTTCAGATCAACCCGTACAAAAAAAGTTATGGCGATTTTTTTTAGAAATTTAGGGTGTTAGCCAAATTTCAATGAAATTAGGAAGTTCTTAGAAACTAAATAATTACAGAATGAAAGCCAGAATGAAAGTTGAGTTGGTTAGTCAAACAACTTTCAGCTCCGTTCCTTTTAGGGATGAAAAAATTTTAAGTGGGAGAGATTGTAACAACCCTGATTTTTGCAACCAATTTAAAATTTATTTTTAATTGATTTTAAATATTTAAAATGATTTATTTTGAGAATTAACGATTTAAAATTTATTTGAATCAAAGTTTGTACTTATAAATTTAAAATTAAAAAAAAAAAACGAACTCGTAATGGCGCATAGTTTGAAATTTGGTTTTGAACTTAAAATGATTATACAGATGCAATATAAATCGGATTTCAGTAAAACCAGAAACATTAGAATCTATTTAATTATATCTTTCTAACGAATGTGAAAAATTGATTTCGTATAATAAATTGTAAGTTATGAGAAAATTAAAATTCAGAATAGTCGCTATGGAATTTATTATTATTTTAATATTATTAAAGTCTTTAAAAAGAGTCATTTTGTAAACGACATCTGTTTTCGACGAAATTAATTTTGTTAGAACCGTATTTACAAAACATAGCAAGATTTCAAATTTCATAATTTTTGAAATCAGTATGTGTCGTGGTAAATTAAAATGTACGTTGAAATTCAATTTGAAACGTTATATTAATTTATATTTTAATTTTGATAAAAACTGATCGATACATATCTCATTGTGTCCGAAATAAGGGTATTTGGTTAGGGGCGACAGTCGTCAAGGTTCATTTGGAGCTCGGACGCGAAATTCACTTTTAAGAAATAATTAAATATTGAATTATATAATACTTATATATATAACCTAGAAAAAATCGGCTAACCCTAATTACAAACAGGTGTCGCCACCTCCAACAGATTAATGGCCATAATCGTTCCATTGTCATGCCCTAAAATTTTCCAATCCGTTTTCAAATTGATTCAAACCCTCAAAAAAAAAAAAAATCGAAGCACTTCTTTAGCTCTTCAAAATCAAATCGAGATTATCATCTCTAGTGGTGTATATTCCGTGAATTCATGGCTTGAAGCCACTGCCTTAGAAATGGATTTCGAGGGGTCATGGCATGCGAGTTGGTAGTCGTCGCAGGGGTGGGAAGCGCAGACCGAGGCGCACCTTAAGGTGCAATTGGATCGTGCTTTGGTCAACTATTGGTGGTGCGTTTAGCAGTTGATGTATGGGTTCGAACGTTACAGACAAATAACGATGGAGAAGAGGAAAGCATCGGCCTAATATTTTATTAAGGTTAATTAAAGTGATAAGTAATATAATTATATTATTAACGACGTAAAGTGTATACCAACTTATAAAATCCATAACTTCTTTGTAGGATATCAGAATTGGACAAATTCAGGTGCTTTGAAATCACGTCATCGAACACTACACCATGGAATAGACCAAAACAAAAACGGAAGCGGTTGGAAATTTTGATAAAATTAAACGCCTGTTTAATTTTATTAAACAATCGTTTTAATAACTATTTCGTAACCAATCAAAGTGAGAACTCTCTCACTCAAATTATTTGTACTGTTATTCTATTTTATAACCAAATATATATTGACTGCCTGTAATGATTTTTATCTGATTTTTTATCAGAAATTGTTATACGATGCCTGGTAGCTCACATCACATTTGTTTGCAAACCCATGGATGAATTATTGACTTGTGTTATGTTTCGATTGTGATTTTGAGTTGATTAACATATTAAAATATGGTTAATATACTTGTCGTAGTTGAAATTGGATATAAATATCCATTTATAATTTGAACAGCGAAAATAGGTTACCTAGAAAAATAATTAGAATCGAATTATAATTGGTTAAATTTATTAATCAGTGATTGATTTAAATTAATTGCTTTGGTTGAAAACCCCACACGAGTCTTGGGATGATATTTGACTCACACATCTCCCTTGTGTGGAATTACGATTAATCGGTTGATTGACATATTTATGTAAGCGTCATCTATTTGATTGAAGCTTATATGAAAATAAAATGCACATCGGATGTTGATAGTTGTTCACAACTATTGTTGGGTGCATTTGATGCATGTAATCCATATAAATTTATTTATATGGATATTTGTTGAAATTTTATGCCAATCCATAATAGATACGAGTATTTTTATGATACAATATTCAATGAAGATTGGAAGTTTGATTTTGATGTCCGATTTTGGATGGACACGAAAATCTAAAAATATGAAGTCGAGTTAAGGATATAAATGCTACTTTAACTCGAACATATTTTTGTATCAATTCTATTCATTTTTATAATGAATGCCGAGAAACTGGAATTCAAAATCTGACATTCTGAAAATATTATTATTTTGAGATTATAATAATATAGAAGATTCAATTTTAGTCTAAAATTGAAATGGATGTAAAATCATTTTTAAATGAATTTATAAACGTTTTATAAAATACGTTTTGAATGGAAATCGGCAATATATATTATATACATATTTAAATGGCTTGAATAGAACGTGTTGCGCAGCGACTGTTCACGAATTTCAACCATTAACTTTGAATGGACGTAACGGGAGATCCGACCATCGGATTCTCCTAAAGCTGGAACCGCTGGGTTCGTATCGAAAAAATCATTTAAATGAATATACGAGATTTAAATATGAACGATTAGATTTTAAAATATGTCCAAATCAATTTCAGAAAAGGTCGTTATGGATGAAGTTCGGCGGCCGATATTGGAAACCGACTGTAAGGGCCTTAATAAAATTATTAAAAATATGGATAAATTATGTAAAATCATAATGAATGATTTGGAAAGATTTTGAATGAAACATTCTATATTTGAAAAGATAAAAAGATATTTTTATCTGAATGAACTAGTTAACAAATAGAGTAATAATCCAATGATGTCAAATTAACAAATTGGAATGGAAATTATCTTCCAATATTTCGATATTGGATTCCGTAATTATACGAATATTGTTATGGGAATTTGGAAGATATTGATCAACGATACCCATTAATTTTAGAATTTGGTATTGAATATAAGTCGACATGATTTACATTTAAGAGCTTATATTTAATATCAAATTGGATTTTGAGTTCGTTGTGAATGGTGTGTTAAATAATACTGTTCTTGAACCAACTTGTGAAAGTAATAAATCTTTTTATTAAGATTTAAAGAAGCTTTCCAGTTTATTTAATTAAATTTGAATTGAATGGAATTCGATTAATAATAATGATCGAGATGACCTTCTTTGAAAGAAGACGTTTGCTATTTATGGAATTTAAAAGGTCTTGCCATTATTCCACTTATAGTATTAGTCCGATACAGATATTTATATTGATTATGAGTTGTTCAAATTTCCGTGAAGATTCCATATTAAATGGAAGAGGATTATGGGTTTACTGTGAACGGTGTTTTTACATGACATTGGTTCTTTAACCCAAGTAAAGACAATATTAATGTCCAAAGGTTGAATAATCATTAAGTAATGATTCTTGAGATCAAGACCGAACTAGAGTTCTAATGAATCTTTATGTAGATTAAAATGAGAATGGGATAATTAAATTTATCAAATTCGAGAAGTGTTCGAGAATGGAGTATCACCAGTTTTACACCATGCGATAGTTAAATCTTTAATTAGATTTTAACGTTAAGTGGTAATTAAATTTATTAACTCCTCCTGTGTAGTTTTCTATGCAGCCTGTCCCAAGCCAGGGTAAAGGAGGAGGGTTGTGATAGGCTTGGTGAGCCAACGTAAAAACTTGTCCTCTCTTATGGATATGGAACCTTATGATATATCATTAGGGGCATAACCCTCTTAGCGACGCGCTATATCGAGGCTCGGATATGGTGTTAAATATGCAAGGGCTGGGCCACCATTCTCTTAGTGGCGCGTTTCACCGACGCCCCGGTGTAGTGATAAGTGAGCAAGGGTCCTCGCATTTTTCTAGGCGGATGCGAGGGGCAAGGAAGCTAGTCGACGATAGTAGGATTCGATTAGGTAGTTGGAATGTAGGGTCCTTAACATGAAAATTAAGAGAGATAGTGGATACTATGATTAGGAGACGGGTTAACATCTTGTGCGTTTAAGAGACTAAATGGGTGGGTCGGAAGGTAAAGGAGGTGGAGAACAGTAGCTTCAAATTGTGGTACACGGGAGAAGTACGTAACAAGAATGGGGTAGGCATATTGATTGGCAAGAACCTTCAGAACAATGTGGTCGACGTCAGAAGACGAGGGGATAGGATCATCCTAGTTAAGCTAGTAGTTGGGGAGGCGGTTTTGAATGTCATTAGCGCATATGCCCCACAGGTAGGTCTAAGTGAAGAAGCCAAGAGGAAATTCTGGGAAGACTTGGATGTCATGGTTAGGAATGTGCATAGTAGCGAGAAACATTTTATAGAAGGAGACTTCAGTGGCCATGTTGGCTCATCTAGCGGGGTTTTTTAGTGAGTGCATGGTGGTTTTGGATTTGGTAGTAGGAACTAAGAGGGTGAAGATATTTTGAATTTCGCACGCTCTTTTGATCTCATGATTGCTAATACCTTCTTTAGAAAGGGGCAATCACATTTGATCACCTTCAATAGTGGCCAACAGGCTAGCCAGATTGATTTTGTCCTAACTAGAAGAGATAGTAAAAGAGATTGTGTTGATTGCAAGGTCATACTTGGAGAATGTGTCATCTCACAACACCAGCGCTTGGTATGCGTGTTTCGTCTTCGGGTGGTAAAGGATAAGAGAGCGAAGATTAGCAGGACGAAATGGTGGAAACTCAAAGGAGATGGTTCACGGGTGTTTAAAGATAGAGTGATGGGAGAAGGGGCTTGGAATGTGGAAGGAGAAGCAAATGTCATATGGAATGCGATGGCAAATTGCATTCGGAGAGTCGCTACTGAGGTATTTGGGATAACAAGAGGAAGCAAGCAAGAACCCAAGGATTCATGGTGGTGGAATGACGAGGTGCAAAAGGCTATCAAAGAGAAGAAGGAATGCTACAAATGCATGTACCGTCATAGAAGCGAAGAGAACATGCACAGGTACAAAGTGGCAAAGGAGACTGCAAAGAGAGCAGTGAGTGAAGCAAGGGGACGAGCGTACGAAGATTTGTATCAAAGGCTAAGTACAAAGGAGGGTGAAAAAGACGTTTACAAAATAGCAAGGCTGCGCGAGAGGAGGACAAGGGACTTCCATCAGGTTAAATGCATTAAGGATGAGAATGATAGATTTTTGGTGAAGGACGATGAGATAAAGAATAGGTGGCGAGAATACTTTGATAAGCTTTTCAACGAAGAAAGTGATAGCTCTTCGATCGAGTTGGAAGACTTAGCCGACAACACTAATAGACATTTTGTGCGGAGATTTCAATAAGCTGAGGTAAAGGGGGCGTTGAAACGTATGAAACCAGGCAAGTCGGTAGGACCTGATGACATTCCTATTGAGGTGTGGAGATGCTTTGGAGATGCAGGGATAAGATGGCTAACTAAGTTGTTCAATATTAATTTCAAATCAAACAAAATGCCAGATGAGTGGAGGAGAAGCATTTTAGTTCCAATTTTCAAGAATAAAGGAGATATTCAAAGTTGCACAAACTATAGAGGAATTAAGCTTATGAGTCATACAATGAAGCTTTGGGAGAGAGTTTGCGAGCAGCATTTGAGGAGGTTGACAAGTGTCTCTAGGAATCAATTTGGTTTTATGCCTGGAAGGTCAACCACTGAGGCGATTTTCTTGGTTAGGCAACTTATGGAGAGATACAGGGAGCAGAAGAAAGATCTCCACATAGTTTTTATTGACCTGGAGAAAGCTTGTGACAAAGTGCTGAGGAGGGTTATGTGATGGGCTCTAGAAAGGAAGAGAGTGCCATCAAAGTATATTACCCATATTAAGGATATATACGAGGGGGTTGTGACTTGTGTCAGGGCATGCGATGGTGAGACCAGAGACTTTCCAATTAACATAGGGTTACATCAAGGTTCGGCTTTGAGCCCCTATATTTTTGCATTAGTGATGGATGAAATCACAAACGATATACAAAGGGAGATTCCCTGGTGTATGCTCTTTGTCGATGATTTTGTGCTGATTGATGAAAGTAGATTAGGGGTCAATCGACAACTGGAGCTGTACAGGGAGACCTTGGAATTAAAGGGTTTCAGGCTTAGAAGAACTAAAACAGAGTATATGAAGTGTGAGTTTAGCAGTGTCAGGTCAGACGACGGAGTTGTTACCCTGGCCGGTAGAGTAGTAACCAAGAAGGAATTGTTTCGATACTTAGGATCTATGTTGCAGTTTGATGGAGAGATTGATAAGGATGTTACTTTTAGAATTCAAGCAGAATAGGTGAAATGACGACTAGCATCTGGCATTCTCTTTGATAGGAAAATTCCTCAAAAGCTTAAAGGAAAGTTCTATAGGACAGCAATCAGGCCTGCGATGTTATATGGTGCAGAATGTTGGCCTACTAAGAGGCAACACGTCCAGAAGATAAGCGTAGCAGAGCTGCGGATGCTGCATTGGAGCTGTGGGCATACCAGACGATATCAAATTAGAAATGAGGATATTCGGGAAAAACTTGGAGTTGCACCTACTGAAGAGAAGTTAGTCCAATACCGCTTGAGATGGTTTGGACATATCCAACGTAGACCATACGATGCTCCTGTACTCATTGGAATTATAGGCCGCGACGAAGGACCAAAGAGAGGTAGAGGTCGACCTAAAATGACATGGGAGGAGATAATAAAGAGAGATTTAAGTAACTGGGGTTTATCGGAAGAGTTGGTAGTTGATAGGAGTGCATGGAAGTTGGCAATCCATGTACCAGAACCTTAGGTTTTTTAAACACATATATATATATATATATATATATATATATATATATATATATATATATATAGTCATTTTAGATTTTATTTCACGTTTACTGAACCTTTTTACTTTTTATTTCTATTTTAGATTTTATTTCACTTTTATTGAACCTTTTTACTTATTATTATTATTTAAAAAAAAACCTTTATCAGACGACTTTTTATTTGTTGGGTTATTTTAAACCCTTTATACATATATATTATCATCATTATTAATTTTATTTTATTTTAGTTTTGGGTTCCATATCTAGCCAACCCCAACTTGTTTGGGATATATGGCTTTGTTGTTGTGGTAATTAAATTTACCGATAACACAGTGGGTGTTAGACATGGAGTACCACCAGTTTTGCTCCATGGGATGAATAAGTTGGGATTTGGATAATAAAATAAATGATTACTTTGGTAAGACTCGATAATCCCGACTAGTTGATAAACCTTAATTTGGTTTAAGTTGTGAAAATATATTATAAAATCTTTTGATGTTTTCAAAGATATGAATATTTGAACAATTGAATATTCTGGATTTGAATTAGGGGTATGATGTGTTTTTATAAAACTTGATTATAAGATGTGCGAGTTATTCGGAAAGACTGGGTTTAACTCATTCTGAATGACTGTTGCGATGATTAAAAGTCGAAAATGAAGATGGTGGTTAAAGACCGGAGATCTTCACATCTTTTGGGCTATTGCTGATGTCTCACTTGGAACATACACCCAAGTAGAGGTTATATGTGGTGGTCTTCCAGACATACTTGGAGATAAACCAGATTTGCGAGGACCTCTCTCCTATATTGGACATATGGGATGAGTAATAAGGTGCCTCCAGTTTCGTTCAGACCCAGAACGAACTTGTTAATGGATTGTATGTCTGACATTGTATTTCATTACGTATTGATTGATTTCTATTAAATATGTATCTTTTTGGTGGCGGAGAATTTATTCTCTTGCTTATCACCCTTCTCTAAGATGTATAAGCTTGGAGGTTATATATCTATAGAAATTAGTTGTATGGTGTGAATTGTCAATGTGACATGCTGAGATGCAATGATCAAGGCTTTTGTTGAAAAGAAGGGCCTTGTGGATGATGATCAAAGCATAGCTTTAAGTAACACAACTATAATTAGCACAACTTTGTGTATAACATTAATTCGCGAGCTTCACATCCCGGTTTGAGTCAAAAACGGGATAAGGCACACAGGGAGTGCATACGTTTTTTTCTAGCTAGAAGTGGTGTCATGATATGGAGCCCAGACATTTTTACTTATGTCGATGATAGATTGTGAGGCGCCTCGGATATAGAGCTGACTAAAAGGCTCATATGGTCGACATACTGACTAGGTTGTAGGTCTGATAGGACCTGGAGACGTATTGTTCAATAATAACCAATCTACAAACGTTAGGTGTAGACCGGCCCTGCGGGATCTAAGGGTTGCCCATAGGTATGATCCCGGATCATCTTGCTAGAGGTGATCCGAATTCGGTAAGGAGACCATCCCTTGCCTTGACTCATGATGGAAATCCAATTTCCAATACGCGACTTTTCGGTTTTAGTTGTAAACCTATATGGCGACATAATATATGGTACCTATACCGTCTATGATTCATACATTTATATTCGAGGTTGTTTTCTACACTATGCACTTAATAGTAATATTAAAAAGCTTTGTTTTAAAACATATCAAGCATAATTGGCTATTATAAGGTAAAACTCTATCGTCTGTCTTACGTTGCGTTGTGCGATGGGACTTAAGTCTGATAATAGCTTCATTTTCCAAAAAGCATTGCGCTGTTTTGTTTTAAACTGATATTCATGTGAAGTAAACCCCTTATGTGCCATACGGCGTGGTCCCATTATTTTCCAACTTTTAAAATAAGGTTAGTAACTGTTTTAGTTCTCACACCAATCCCATGACTGACTCATGTTTCTACCAAAACTCTGGGTGCCCATATTTTCCACACGGGCAGCTAGTAGTTTTCGTTTTGCAGATTTTTATTTAACAAGATCATGGTTTACAGCTGGATCTATATTCGAAAAGCTTTGTATCCATGTATCTCTTTCAGTTGTGGTAATTGATGTATTTCCGCTATGCATTGTATTTATACATTTTTTATTTCTACTACTGTGTATATTATTTATTCTTCGGATATTCTTTTACTCAGATGTAATATTGTTGTAATAGCAATGCAAAGTTCTTTGGTTATGTGTTATGATGCGTCATGTTCTCATACAATTCACATTCTCGAACGGTCGTGGTCGGTTTAGCGATTCATATACGGTGCGTGATATTAATGGTATATATCTGACACTTAAACTACTTTCCTTTTCTATTTCATTGTCAACGACCAAACCTGTTTACATGCTTTATTTAACCTGTATTTGTTGTAGGTCCATCCCTATTTTGCTAGGTTGGTAGCATTAATTTCGTACTCATGAACTTCACATACGTGTTCAATTATTGATGCCAAATGATTATAAGTCTCCTTAGTTATTAGTTTGTTTTTTATTTATTCTGTCGTTATATTTGAAGGTTTGACGCCTTCTTTACTATATTTTATTATTAGTTGTGCAATAGTTTGTGAGCAATATTCTTTATATAGAGCGTGTTTTCCAGCATAGTACCCTTTAATCCAACTATTAAAATAATTTTTTATTACCCATGCAGCAAATAATACCATAACCAAAGCCAGACAATATCAAAGCCAAATGCAAAACTATATGCAGAATGTCCATGGAACATACCATGTAAATGTAAACAATTATTTAATTACAAATCATGGTAGTAGTATTTCCATATAAGATTCAAACGCGAAACATGTGGAGGACTAAACAATACAATTTATATCAAGTATAATAAGCACCATTCAATATCGATTTAGACAACTATTCTGGTGTTCTTTTTAAGTGCAAATTATCTTATTGTTGCAAGTGCATACACCACTATGATATTAGGTTCCAACATGAATTTTTGTTAATATTTCTTCATAACTCCATATAATTAATGCAATTGAAACTGAAATGAATGCATTCATTACTCCGTATCTTGAATTTTATATAACTATACATCTAGAAACAGAAATGAACACGGATTATATGAGAACACGGCACATCATAGCACAAAACAAAAGAACTTTCCATTGCTATTACAATAATACTACATCAGAGTACAAGAATATCCAAGCATGAATAAATAATATACACAGCAGCGGAAATAAAAATGTATAAATACACCGCATAGCGGAAATACATCAACTACCACAGCTAAAAGAGATACACGGATGCAAAACTTTCCCAATATAGATCCAGTTGTAAACTAGGATTCTGTTAAATAAAAATCTACAAAACCAAAACTACTAGTTGCCCGTGTGAAAAATATGGGCATCCTAGAGTTTATGTAGAAATAATAAACTCTGAGTCAGTCATGGGACTGGTGTTGTAACAACCTGAAAATCTGGGCCAGTTTAAAATTTTTGCTTTGGCAATTTTAATGAATTTTGAACATTTAAAATGAATTATTTTAAATAATAACGACGAAAATTTACTTTGAATAGAATTCGAATGTATATAATTATGTACGTCGTCGTTAGAATATAAATAATTATATATAATTATATAAGGAATTGAAAATGGCGCTGTAGTTCGATAATTCGATTTCAATCTTCAATTGAATGTAACGGGTGCAAAACAATCCGGATTTCAGTGAAACAGAAAATAATAGGATCTATTGGATGATATCTTTCCAAACAATCCGAAAAATCCAAATTTCATAGCGGAAATCAAAAGATATGTCCAGTTGAAAATTCTGAATAGTCGCTATGGAATTCAGGCCCTTAAAAATGGGAATTTTGCAAACGACCTCGGATTTCGACGAAACCACTTTTGTTGGGTCCGTGATGTCAAATTATTGCTAGATTCCAAATTTCATAATTTTTCGAATCAATATGTAAGCGTGGCAAAGGAAAACGCGTTTGACCATTTTCAGTTGATTTTAATTGACTGGAAATTGGCCATTTTTCAAACGGTCTCAGAATTTGACGAAACTAGTTTTGTTAGGACCGTATCGTCAATACGAAGCTAGAAAATATTTTTCTGGGATTTATAGAGTTCGTATGTGACCCCGGTAAATTGAAATGCGCGTTCAAATTCAATATATAGAGTTATATGTTGATTTTAACGAAAACTGATCGTAACAACCGAATCAGCCTGAGATATCTATCCAATTGTGTTCGGAATGGGGGTAATTAGGTATGAACGACAGGCGGTGGGCCTCGTTTAGAGGTCGTATGTAAAAGTCAACTTTTTGAAATTAAAAAAAAAAAAACTCTCTCTATACCTTGGCTCCCCCCTAATTCCCAAACCCGATTCACTCAGCAAAAAAAAGGGGGGGGGGGGGACGGAGGCGGAAAACCGCCATCGCGATCGCGCGCCTCTAGGTGGCGCGCCCACCAACGAAGCCTCCCCCTTCGACGGCGGTCGATGCCGCACCGCCCTACCCCCCCCCCCCCCCCCCGTTCTGAACTCCGCTTCCCCCTCCCTTCTTCTTCCCCTCCTCCTCCGACCCTGCACCGCCGCGCCCACCCAAACACCCGCCGCACCACCCAAATTCGAGCACCCCTCCGACCGCAGTCCCCGTGCGTCGCCATTTCCCCCACCTCCGATTCAAAACAGTGAACACCTCCTTCCTCTTCGTTTAGCAATATGAGTTTTTCATATATAGTTAATTTAGTTTTTTTTTTTTATGAAATAACGTTGTTATAAAATCAGTTTTTAATTTAATTTCAGTTTTATTTTATAGTGTAGGAGGATAAAAATATAATCTTTTATAGTGTAGGAGGATAAAAATTAGAAGTGTCGTGGAGTTGGGATAGCTATTTGTGAGAATTTCTCACTCTTCAATTTCTTTTTCTAGTTATATATATATATATATATATATATATATACTAGGGTGCAGACGGTCCTTAGCAGCACCCGACACCCGTCATCCACAGACCATGGATGGCTTGTTTGTTTGATTGATGTGTTGTGAAAATTGTTTGTGATGTTGATGTGAAATCGAAAAAAATGTAGATAGTTGAAATAAAATATTTTATCGTTAAAAATATAATTTTTAACGTGAATGTGAATAAATAAATATTTATAAACAAATCGGCCGATTTGTTTATATACACTGATTTGACTGATATTGATTGGGTCGATAAATTTTACACATCGCCCAACTGCACAAATAAAAATCTGTGTTTGTTGATTTGAAACCCCACACGGGTGTTGGGATGATATGTGGGTACACTAATCCCAATTATTGAATTGTATGTCGATCGATTGGTCGACAGACTGTGTAAGCGTCGATTATTTATATTTGATGCTGATGCAGTTGTGTGGTGCACTCTGGATGATGGTTGAATGTTTATCGTTGCTATTATATACATGTGTTGTATGGAATCCATATAATTAACATTATATGGTAATTGATTGGGCCTCATTCCAATCGGGAAAATAATGAATATTATAAAAGAAAATTCATGTGTTGAAACTATTTATGTGTTGAGTAAAATATTTTAATAATAAAATTTACATCTTTATCATATTTACGATTAGACACTACTTCACGGTGGAGTCTAATTAAAAATCAAACGATAGATACCATAATTTTATAAAATATTTTACATAACAAAAATAGTGATGTGTTGACAGTACTCATGTGTTGAAAGAAATATAGATTCATGTGTTGAATAGAATAAATATTCATTTGTTGAATAGAATAACGAATTTATTGAAATATGTAAAGCTGTTTTGATTAGAGTTGCGTTATTTTGAAGCGAACGATATTTATATCGATTTTATTCATTTTATAATGAATATTGAAAAGTGATTTCAAAATTTAATATTTTGAAATGAAATTCAATTTAAATTAGATTAAAATTCAAATTGAAATTTTATTGAATCAAATTGAAATGAATTCGAATCGAATAGAAAATGGATTCGATTCGAATTGAATAGAAAGTGAATTTGAATTAAATAAAAATTGAAATGAATTCGAATCGAATAGGAAATGAATTCGATTTGAATTGGATAGAAAGTGAATTTGAATTCGAATTAAATAGAAATGAATTCAAATTGAATTAAATTGAAATTGAATTAAAAACGAATTGAAATCGTTTTGAGTGAAATTTAAAACGAACTGAAATTAAATTGAAATCAATTTGAAATGAATTCGAATTGAATTAAATAGAAGGTAAATTCAGATTGAATTTAAACGAATTAGAAGTTGAAATTGTTTTTGAAACGAATTTAAAACGATTTATAAAATACGTTTTAAAATGGAAATCGACGAAATATATATATATATATATATATATATAATGGCCTGAGTAGAACGCGCCGCACCGCGGTAGTTCGTGAATTTCGACCAATGACTTCAAATTGACATTGCGGGAGATCCGACCGTCGGATTCTTCTAAAACCGGAACCGTTGGGTTCATATTGAAAAGAGCTTTCCAATGAATATTATAAATTTGAAATCTAACGGTTGGATTTGGAATTATGTCCAAATCAAATTTGAAAAAGGTCGTTGTAAGTGCAGTTCGATAGCCATTGATGGAAATCGACTGTACGGGCCTTGATAAAATTAATAAAAATATCTATAATTTGTGTAAAATCATAAGAAATGATTTGGAAAAAATTGGGCTGAAAAATTTCATATTTGAAAAGATAAAAATAGTTTTTTATCGAAATGAACTAGTTTTGAACTAGAATTAAAATCAATTTATTTTTGAAATAAATAAATTGAATTTGAAAGTGATTTTAAAAATAATCAATATTCCCAATACGTGGATTGGACTGGAGTCGAATCGAAATTATCTTCGGAATATTTCGATGTTGGATTTCGTGACTATACCGATATTGTTATGGGAATTTGAAAGATATATTTTATATCGTTATTTCCAATACGATATTTGTTGGTTTCAGAATTTGATATTGAATATAAGCCGGTATATTTTCTATTCAGAGCCTTGTATTTAATATCAAATGTGATTTGGGTTTATCGTGAATCGTGTTTTAGATGATATTGGTTCTTTAACCCAGTTAAAGGCAGGATGTTGATTTTTTTTTGAAAAGATTAAAACTAAGTGGAGTTTTAATGAATCTTTAACTAGATTAAAAATATGAATTGATAATTTAAATTATCAGATCTGAAAGGTGATCGAGAGTGGAGTACCACCAGTTTTGCTCCAAAGAGATAGTTGAATCTTTAATTAGATTTGAACGTGAGATGGTAATTAATTTTACCAATAGCACCGTGGTGTTAGATATGGAGTATTACCAGTTTTCTCCATGGGATATTTAGGTTGGGATTGGGAAATAAAATAAATAATTACTTCAGTGTGGTTCGCTAATCCCGACTAGCTAGAAATGATATCCAAAGGAAGATTATAGGATAAATTTAGAAGAATTTATCTTGGATAAAATTAATGGGAACCTTTCCCTAAGAATGTGATTTTGTGAATAAAAGAATATTCTGAATTGGAATGAGGCGTTCATTGAGTTTGTGTAACATTTGTTTACTATATACGTGGGATATTCAGAAAGGCTGGGTTTATACCCATTCTGAATAACCGATTCGACGAGATGTCGAAGATGAAGACGGTTGTTGAAGACCGGAAGTCTTCACGTCATCTGGGTGATTACTAATGATCTCGATTGGGCTGTACACCCAAGATTAGGGAAACAGTTGGTGATCGTCTAGGCGTACTTAGAGATGGATGGATATGCGAGGAAAGTGCCTCCGGTTTCGTTCAAACCCAGAACGAACTTGTAAATGATTGTTTGTCTGACATTGGATTTTATTCTGTGTTGATTGATCTCTATTAAATATACATCTGTTTGGCGGTGGAGAATTTAATCTCTAGCTTAACGCCCTTCTCTGAGACGTACGAGCTCAGAGGTTGTATATCGATGGACATCAGTCGCATGGTGTGAATTGCCAATGTGGCACGCGTAAGTGGCAATTGAGCAAGGCTTCTGTTGAAAAGCAAAGTCTTCTGGTTGATGATCAAAGCACAGCCTGTGTGGCGTAGCTTTGTGTATAACGTGAATTCGCGAGCCTCACACCTCGGTATGAGTCAAAAATGGGATAGTGACTGCAGGGAGAGCACGACGTTTCTTTCTAGCTAGGGTGGTGTCAGTGACCTACCAGCCCTGACATTTATATACTTTTCACCTGTGTGGTTGTTGGATACGAGGCGCCTCGGATATAGGTCTGTAAGGACCGGGAAACGTGTGTTCAGGAATAACTAATCCTCAAAAGTAAGAGGGGACCGACCCTGAAGATCCAAGGATCATAGTGGGGTCTTGGGACATTTGCTAGAGTGTCTCGAACGCGGAGAGGAGCTTGCCCCTTGCCTCGACTCATGATGGAATCCAATTCCCAATACGTGTGTTTCAGTTTTATTTGTAGAGCCTAGTATGGCGACATAGTAGATGGTAGCTATGCCACCTATGATTGATATTTATGATTTGAATTGTTTTGACACTATACACTTATAATAGTATCAAATAATGTGTTTTAAACGTATCAAGCATACTTTGGCTGTTATAAGGTAAAAACCCTATCCTCCGGCTTGCGTTGCATTGTGTGATGGGACCTGGGTCTTATAACAGCTTCATTTTCCTTTATTTAGCATTGCGCTGTTTGTTATATGCACTAGTATTCTTGGGAGGAAACCCGTTCCGTGTTATACGGCGTGGTCCCTTGAATTACTATCTTTAAAGTAAAGTTTTAAATAACTGTTTTAGTTCTCACACCAGTCACATGACTAACCTGGAGTTTATTGTTTTAACCTAAACTCTGGGTGCCCCTATTTTCGACACGAGCAGCTAGTAGTTTGGTTTTGTAGATTTATTTTCACAGGGTCCTGATTTACAGCTGGAACGATGCTCGGAAAGCTCTGTATCCGTGTATCACTTTCAGTTGTGCTTTTGTATTATTTTCCGCTACGATGTATTTAAATGTAATTTAAATCTCTGATATTTGTTGAATGTAATTTATTCGGTTATACTCTTTATATTCTTGTATCTGATAGAATTGTTGTAATAACAATGAAATGTTCTTCCGCCTGCGTCCTGTTGTGTGTTGTTCTCAAAGTATCCGCTCTTTCCTTCACGGGGAAGTTACGGGTCCTTATAGTTGGTATCAGAGCTTTGGTTTACACAGCTCGAGAACAAGACACATTAGAACCATACGAAAGAATTCATCAGATATTGGATTAGTAATATCCAATTAGAATGACTCGTTAGAGATAGGATCAGTAGTATCCTAGAACGAGTGTGAAGAGTATATTTTTCAAATGAAAACAATTTTTTTTTTGAAATTTAAATCGTTTTAAACGTATTTGATTATTTATTTATTTTGAATATGGACAATCGAGTATATAAAGATTTCGTGTATACGCATCATGAACGTATAGTCGAAGTTTTGATATACTGGATGGATATAGAGTCACATTCTATACACCCGGGGATAATTCTGATGATGTGGCCACATCATCAATATTTATGTTCGTGTTTCGAAGGTGTGATATCTATATATTTCCATTATACTGGTGTGAGAACCAAAACTAATATAGATAGATTTATTGTTGTGAATTTGCATCAAAAACATGATTTTTGTATATGTATCAAAATTATGAATTTGAAACGTTAATTCACTAATTGATTGATGTTTGTGTTGTTTGTTTATTTGTTTGCTAATTTTGAACCATTTAGCCTAATTGCATCAAATATTGAATTGTATTGAAAATTGGTCGCATTTGCTTGCATATACATGTACATACATTGAACAGGTCATAGCAAGGTGGCTAGAGCAGAGGAATAAAATTTGTTTGCCCGACAAATAGGTACATGTTTAATATAATTTACTGTTTTGTTTGGGTGATGATGATTTTATGAGCCGATTGGCTAACCGCTTGGCTTTTTCTTTGTCTTTTTGAGATCAGAAGGCCTGTATGGCAATTTCGGGATTTTCCCATGGCTCCCGGTGCAAGGGAGGTTATGGCGAAATTTTTCGAAAATTTAGGGTGTTAGCCAAATTTTTGAAGAATTTGAAAATTCTCAGAAACTGAAAAGTTGGAGAATGGAAGCCAGATCGGACGTAGAGTGGATTGGTCAAACCACTTTCGACTTTGTTCCTTTTCGGGGATGAATAGTTTTAAGTGGGGGAGATTGTAACAACTCGAAAATCTGGGCCAGTTTAAAATTTTTGTTTTGGCAATTTTAGTGAATTTTGAACATTTAAAATGAATTATTTTAAATAATAACGACGAAAATTTATTTTGAATAGAATTCGAACGTATATAATTATGTACGTCGTCGTTAGAATATAAATAATTATATAAGGAATTGAAAATGGCGCGGTAGTTCGATAATTCAATTTCAAACTTCAATTGAATGTACCGGGTGCAAAACAATCCGGATTTTAGTGAAACGAAAAATAATAGGATCTATTGGATGATATCTTTCCAATGAATCCGAAAAATCGAAATTTCATCGCGGAAATCAAAAGATATGTCCAGTTGAAAATTCTGAATAGTCGCTATGGAATTCAGGCCCTTAAAAATGGGAATTTTGCAAACGACCTCGGATTTCGACGAAACCACTTTTGTTGGGTCCGTGATGTCAAATTATTGCTAGATTACAAATTTCATAATTTTTCGAATCAATATGTGAGCGTGGCAAAGGAAAACGTGTTTGACCATTTTCAGTTGATTTTAATCGACTGGAAATTGGCCATTTTTCAAACGGTCTCAGAATTCGACGAAACTAGTTTTGTTAGGACCGTATCGTCAATACGAAGCTAGAAAATATTTTTCTGGGATTTAGAGAGTTCGTATGTGACCCCGGTAAATTGAAATGCGCGTTCAAATTCAATATATAGAGTTATATGTATATTTTAACGAAAACTGATCGTAACGACCGAATCAGCCTGAGATACCTATCCCATTGTGTTCGGAATGGGGGTAATTAGCTATGGACGACAGGCGGTGGGCCTCATTTAGAGGTCGTATGTAAAAGTCAACTTTTTGAAATTTAAAAAAAAATTCTCTCTATACCTTGCCCCCCCCCCCCCCTAATTCCCAAACCCGATTCACTCAGCAAATAAAAAAAAGGGGGGGGGGCGGAGGCAGAAAACCGCCATCGCCATCGCGCGCCTCCAGGTGGCGCGCCCACCACCGAAGCCTCCCCCCCCCCGACGGCGGTTGATGCCTCACCCCCCCCCCCCCCCCCGTTCTGAACTCCGCTTCCCCCTCCCTTCTTCTTCCCCTCCTCCTCCTCCCCTGCACCGCCGCACCCACCCAAACACCCGCCGCACCACCCAAATTCGAGCACCGCTCCGACCGCAGTTCCCGTGCGTCGCCATTTCCCCCACCTCCGATTCAAAACAGCGAACACCTCCTTCCTCTTTGTTTAGCAATGTGAGTTTTTCATATATAGTTAATTTAGTTTTTTTTTTATGAAATAACATTGTTATAAAATAAGTTTTTAATTTAATTTCAGTTTTATTTTATAGTGTAGGAGGATAAAAATATAATCTTTTATAGTGTAGGAGGATAAAAATATAATCTTTTATATTGTAGAAGGATAAAAATATGATTTTTACATTAAAGAAGTGTTAAAAATATGACCTTTATATGGTAGAATATATAAAAATACTATTTTTATGTAAGTAGTGTATTGAAAAGAAAATTTCTATATAATAGAGAAAGATAAAAATATAATCTTTATATTTGAAAAGGCGAAATCTCTATATAGTAGCGATGTAAAAATAGAATTTTTATCTATATAGTAGCGATGTAAAAATAGAATTTTATCCATATGAAGTGATAGTAAAAATTCGATTTTTATATATTGAATAGCGAAGTAAAAAATTCGATTTTTATATATTGAATAGCGAAGTAAAAATTCGATTTTTATATATTGAATAGCGAAGTAAAAATTCGATTTATATATATTGAATAGCGAAGTAAAAATTCGATTTTTATATATTGAATAGCGAAGTAAAAATGTGATTTTTATATATTGAATAGCGAAGTAAAAATGTGGTTTTTATATATGTAGTGACTACGGGCAACGGAGGTGACAAAAAGGTGAGAACGATGAAGATTTCCTACATTAGAAGTGTCGTCGAGTTGGGATAGCTATTTGTGAGAATTTCTCACTCTTCAATTTCTTTTTCTAGTTATATATATATATACTAGGATGCAGAGCAGCACCCGACACCCGTCATCCACAGACCATGGATGGCTTGTTTGTTTGATTGATGTGTTGTGAAAATTGTTTGTGATGTTGATGTGAAATCGAAAAAAATGTAGATAGTTGAAATAAAATATTTTATCGTTATAAATATATTTTTTAACGTGAATGTGAATAAATAAATATTTATAAACAAATCGGCCGATTTGTTTATATACACTGATTTGACTGATATTGATTGGGTCGATAAATTTTACACGTCGTCCAACTGCACAAATAAAAATCTGTGTTTGTTGATTTGAAACCCCACACGGGTGTTGGGATGATATTTGGGTACACTAATCCCAATTATTGAATTGTATGTCGATCGATTGGTCGACAGACTGTGTAAGCGTTGATTATTTATATTTGATGCTTATGCAGTTGTGTGGTGCACTTTGGATGATGGTTGAATGTTTATCGTTGCTATTATATACATCTGTTGTATGGAATCCATATAATTAACATTATATGGTAATTGATTGGGCCTCATTCCAATCGGGAAAATAATGAATATTATAAAAGAAAATTCATGTGTTGAAACTATTTATATGTTGAGTAAAATATTTTAATAATAAAATTTACATCTTTATCATATTTACGATTAGACACTACTTCACGGTGGAGTCTAATTAAAAATCAAACGATAGATACCATAATTTTATAAAATATTTTACATAACAAAAATAGTGATGTGTTGACAGTATTCATGTGTTGAGATTAGTCGTGTGTTGAAAGAAATATAGATTCATGTGTTGAATAGAATAAATATTCATTTGTTGAATATAATAACGAATTTATTGAAATATATAAAGCGGTTTTGATTAGAGTTGCGTTATTTTGACGCGAACGATATTTATATCGATTTTATTCATTTTATAATGAATATTGAAAAGTGATTTCAAAATTTAATATTTTGAAATGAAATTCAATTTAAATTAGATTAAAATTCAAATTGAAATTTTATTGAATCAAATTGAAATGAATTCGAATCGAATAGAAAATGGATTCGATTCGAATTGAATAGAAAGTGAATTTGAATTCGAATTAAATAAAAATTGAAATGAATTCGAATCGAATAGAAAATGAATTCGATTCGAATTGAATAGAAAGTGAATTTGAATTCGAATTAAATAGAAATGAATTCAAATTGAATTAAATTGAATTAAAAATGAATTGAAATCGTTTTGAATGAAATTTAAAACGAACTGAAATTAAATTGAAATCAATTTGAAATGAATTCGAATTGAATTAAATAGAAGGTAAATTCAAATTGAATTTAAACGAATTAGAAGTTGAAATTGTTTTTGAAACGAATTTAAAACAATTTATAAAATACGTTTTAAAAAGAAAATCGACGAAATATATAACATATATATATATATATATATATATATATATTATATAATGGCCTGAATAGAACGCACTGCATCGCCGCAGTTCGTGAATTTCGACCATTGACTTCAAATTGACGTTGTGGGAGATCCGACCGTCGTATTCTCCTAAAACCGGTACCGTTGGGTTCATATCGAAAAGAGCTTTCCAATGAATATTAGAAATTTGAAATCTAACGGTTGGATTTGGAATTATGTCCAAATCAAATTTGAAAAAGGTCGTTGTAAGTGCAGTTCGATAGCCGTTGATGGAAATCGACTGTACGGGCCTTGATAAAATTATTAAAAATATCTATAATTTGTGTAAAATCATAAGAAATCATTTGGGAAAAATTGGGCTGAAAAATTTCATATTTGAAAAGATAAAAATAGTTTTTTATCGAAATGAACTAGTTTTGAACTAGAATTAAATTCAATTTATTTTTGAAATAAATAAATTGAATTTGAAAGTGATTTTAAAAATAATCAATATTCCCAATACGTGGATTGGACTGGATTTGAATCGAAATTATCTTCGGAATATTTCGATGTTGGATTTCGTGAATATACCGATATTGTTATGGGAATTTGAAAGATATATTTTATATCGTTATTTCCAATACGATATTTGTTGGTTTCAGAATTTGATATTGAATATAAGCCGGTATATTTTCTATTCAGAGCCTTGTATTTAATATCAAATGTGATTTGGGTTTATCGTGAATCGTGTTTTAGATGACATTGGTTCTTTAACCCAGTTAAAGGCAGGTGTAATGTCCCGCATTTTTATTGGTTTCTATTTGAATATTTAAATCAGTTTAAATATTGAATTCTTAATATAAGTAGATTTAAATATTAATTAAAACGAAGTTGAATGTATAAAAATATATATTCAATATAATCGAACTCATAACGATGTTGCAGTTCGTAATTTAACGTTCTGAACTTCAACTGAGTGTACAGGACTCGTTTTAAATCGGATTTCTACGAAACAAGAAATACTGGAATCTGTTAAACTGTATCTTTCTAACAGAAGTGAAAAATCGAGATTTCGGATTATATATTGCAAGATATGTCCAAATCAAATATTCAGAAAGTCGCTATGAAATCCGTTTATCGACCGTAACGGTTTATTCGATATAAGTAGATATCGGTTTCGAATTCAGACATGATTCTTTTGAGGCGCAGTGATAATTTAATTTTTAGGATTTTTCTATAATATTTAATTAATTAAATACACAACTTTTTATTTGGGGTATTTTGCACCCTGTAACAACATTTTGGGGTTTCACAATATGAGTTCACCTACCGATATTATTATATTTTTGGAGTCATGATACATCGTTCATCACAATGGTGTTTTTATTTCTGTCCGTAACAGTCCTTACGTAAACGGAATTGGATGTATCAGAATGCAAGTGTATAAATGACTGGTGTTTAAATAATCATAAAGTAAAATCCTAAAACATGCACCAACGTAAAGGACTTGTAAACATACACTAATGGTGTCACTGTTATGAAAGTTGGTGGCGTCAGCTAGCTCAACAAAGAATTTAACACCTTGACGGAATGAAATGGTGCTATACATTATACAAAAATAACTTGTAAACATAGGCACGTTCTTACTCTATGGTAATGCATGTCCTCTACATTGTCATTCACTACGTGTAGTTCCCTCATGTCCCCTCTCCATATGAATGTGTCACCTTTCTTTATTGTTAAGTACCTACTTTAATATTCAAATCTGTGAACCTTAGCCAACAAGAAAATCACTGTACCTATATAGTGTAGCCAACCTATATTAAGTTATGCGTGTACTGAGGTTTCCCTATGTGCCTAAGCATTCAAAATAGCAAACCTACCTTCCCTATTCAAACCCTATTCTTTCGATTTCTTAAGTATTAAGTTTCTCTGATGTATCAAATCCACACTGATGCCCACCTTCGTCATGAAGATTTCCAAAGCAAATAAACCCCATTTTTCAACGCAGCTAAGTGCTGTCTTTTCCTACCTGTATTCGTTTCTTCCATTTCTTCCATTCAAAGATATCAAGAAAGAAAAAAAATCAATCAAAACGTCAGCAAGGTATTGTTTCCTATCTAGGCCATCCATACATTTAGGCTACTGTAGAACATGGTGACTTGAAAGTATAAAATATAAAACATATATATTGTATTTATAAGCTGTGCTCTTCTTTTTGTCCATATATTTTTTTTACATACGTATTTTTGTATTTTCGTTACTTTACTCCTAAGTCTTTCTTGTTCCATCTTTTCATTTCACATCATCGCGTTTACCAAAAATTGCAAGGCACGATCCTATATATTAGATGCCTAGCCGACGTCCTTCCCCACTGATGCTTCGTGTCAAATACAAAGACCTAAAAGGCTAAAACTGTCACCTAACCAAAGCTGCTCCTTAAGGACCAAGTAACCGTGATTATAAATATGTGACTCCAACCGAAAATCAAAAGAAAGACTAACAAAAGCTTCAAAACTTTATTCACAAAAATAATGCAACCTAGGACGTGTGTTCTTTTTGAGGAGCAGAAGTGTTGAAGGTTTAGTATTGGTGTTCTAACGTTGTATAAGGGAGACACTGCCTTGAAGTTGTGTGCAGTTCAATACTGCGACTAAAAGGAAGTAGGACTGATGATGAGTGGGCAGTGTAAGCTGGGGGACAGGCGTGAAAAGAAGTGGGTGGTTCATGGAGGTAACGAGGTAAGGTGAGTTGTGGTGTCTGCATGGAAGAGGGAAACCACCATGAGTTGTAGTGGGTACGGATTGGAGTTGCTTGCGTTTGTACAGAGGGCATTGGAGTGGGAGCGTTGGCAATCGTATATGGACAGGGGATCTGATGAACGCCGCATGGTGTAGCAGGAGGAGTGGTTTACAGGGTTCATGTGCGGTAGGACTTAGTAGTCAAAATGGAGGGGGCGGAGGACTGAGAAAGTTTGGTATATGGTTCGAAATGGAGAGCTGATGCGACTGTCAGCATGGGAGAGGCCAACGTTTTGGTTTTAGGTGAGCATACATGCGTATATATGAATGGGGGGAAAAACACTGATTAGTAAATCATGGCTGGAGCAAACTGTTTGGTAACTTGTTGGAAGGGACGCGTTGAGCTTGGCAAGGTGGCGACGGTCAGTGGAGATTGTTTTGACTTATGACGAATTAAACATCCGACGCAAATCGTTATTGAACGATTAACGCGCAAAGGTGAGTAAATTCACTAACTCTCTTTTTATTTAAAATATTTTAATTATATTTTAAATAATGGTTGAATGCTGTGTGATGGTTGATTAGATAAATTACAGTTAAATTGGTTGAAATAAATATATGTCATTGCATATGCACACATCATTGGTTGGATATTGATTTGAATAACATCTATGGATGCGGAAATCGGTTGGAGGAATTCAACCGGATTCTTCAATATTTATATGTACTGTTTATGCACTGTTTGAACTATGTTGAATGGAAGTTCAACGTTATGTTGATTTAGTAAATAAACGATATTGATTTAGAAAGTGGCAACAGTCGACCATAAACACATCGTTTTGTTAAGAAATTGGTTGACCGTCAAGCAAATCAACGAAGTTCAATTATAAAAATTATATCTTTATAATTGAAGCGAAGTTATAAATTATAATAGAAGTTCTATTATAAACTGGTATTTTTAATACCGTGAGTTAGATATAAATTGATTCGAGTTTAAATAGGAAGAATCGATTATTTATTATTTCTAAATAACGGAAATTGAATCTTGATTAAACAAGGAGGCGATGACTTGTTTAAGTATATCAAAAACAAGTAGTCGATTTTAAAGATGCTTATGAAATAAAGTATAATTCTATGTTTGGAGTATGATCGTATTTGAAATAAGGGTAGTAAAACGAGTCTAGATTCCTATTGGGAAATGATATTTTAATAAAAGTGAAGAGTGGTTAGAAAGTAAACATTTTGTAAGTAGATATTTCTATTTGAGTTAAACTAAATTGATCTGATTAACGAGAAGTTTAGAAATGGAGTTTTGAAATGTTTTTCCAACATTAATAATGTGTATTTTCTAAAAGTACAGAAAATAAGAAAGGTAAGGAAGATGGAAATGTTCCAGATATTAAATAAATGTATATCTTCTAGAATGTGGGTGAACAAGTGCTATGATATTTGAAAATGGGTTTTTCAAAGAAGTATGAGGTTAAACAGTTTTGGAAATATCTAGAAAAATATGAATAATGAAATATTGGAAAGTGCCGAGATTGTGAAATAGTTTGATGGATGTTTATTTTCAAAACACCGACTATCAAAGATTTTTGTAACGAAAAGAGATATCAAGATTTTGTAACGGAAAGAGGTGTTGAGATTAATTATAAAGTGGAATATAGTAGCATATTGCAAGTCTCAGAACTATAGCAGTAAAGTAACGCTGTTGACTAGGCTTAAGCGTGACTGTTATGTCAAGATTAGTTATAAAGGGATATAGCAGCGTATAGCAAGTTTGAACTGTAACGATAAATGAAACGCTGTTAACCAAACTTAAGCGTGATGTTTATATACAGTAGCACTTCCTAGGGAAGGAAAACAGCTTGTTTTGAAATTCACTTATTCAAAAGTAATAAGTAATGACGTTTGTCCAAAGAAATGTAAGAACGAATGTTAAATAAAAAGTGCCTGTGATTTGTGTGATATTGGTTGTACATTGAATGGATGTTGTTTTTACTTCGATAGTTAAACAACCAACTATCGAAGTGTTTTGACCATCGTTGTCTATACGGGGAGACCGGTTGGATATACTATCTGAAACCGCTCCGTATAGGCATAAGCGCTGCAAAATATGCTGAAGAAAATTGAAGACGGAGTGAAATGCAAGGGTCGTCCTATTCAGAATGGTGTTTTCTGTTTGTCCAGACCCAGGACAACTTGTATGGATGAATGCCTGACAGCGTATTCTTAGAAGATCACCTAAGACGTTCTTTTCAAGGTATTATGTCTGGTGGCGGAGGAATTCGTTTCTCTTAGCTTTTATACCCGTAATGTTTTTGGAAAGATCAACTAGTGATTTGACGGGTTTGACGATGTGGCATTCAAAGTGTATGGTGGCCAGATGTTCTAAAAGGTAGGCGTAGCCTCAAGCTTCACAGCCGGGAAATGACAAAAATCGGGCAGGCAGCATGGCTATGTGGGTCGCTCCCATTAGGGTGTATAATCACCTATCTAGAGAAATTCCTTTTGTTTCTAAATCTATCGATTCTGCCCATTCGGGAACGGTGGTTTGAGTCCAACCGTTGGTGATATACATTCGATACACTCAAGCGAAATGAGTGGTCGGTCATGTGTGGGCCGGGTTACAAGATGTTCTTGTTGAACCCAGGTGTATTCGCCTCTAGAGATACATTATCGGAAGGTGGTCCCATACCTTGTCATAGTTGGAATCCAATCTCCAATAAGCGCCCTGCGGTTTTTGATTTTATACTATATATATGTAGAGCGTGAGATGCAAGCGTTCTACTATTTGGTTATTTACTTGATTAGACATTATTATAATATCACTGGATTTTGATATCAAAATAGTTTGGGTTATAGTAAGGTAAAAACCGTCCATGTTTATGTGTGGGCTGGTCTTACTATTATCCTTTGTTTTCAAAAGGATTTTCAAAGTTAAGCCATATGGTTGGAATTTACTCACACCAGTCCCATGACTGACCCAGAGTTTATTTTGTTTTGTTTTTCCTAAACTCTTGGGTGCCCAAATTTGTACGGGCAGTCAAGTGTTTCAGGCTTTACAGATACACTTGAAGGAGCTAAAAGCAGAAGGCTTCACCGTTAGTATTTAGAGACTATTTCCGCTGTGATCTGATGTATTGTACTCTGATAATGGTATGTATATACAATACAGTTTTGCATTTCAAAGTTATGTTATATAATATATTTTATTCGTTCCGCTGTGAGATTCGTGTTTACTCTGATTATGTTTAGCTGTGTTCTTCTTCTTCTCCTATTCTATTAGTTCTATCTTTTCTATCTCATCCTCTAACTTCTTTCTATTAATGGTCCGGTATTTTCGATGTTTGAACAGTCGACGTTGGGTTTTATGTCGATTTTCGGAGTCGAAAATCCCCGGGTCGTTACAGTGGTATCAGAGCTAAAGGTTAAGTGATTACCTTGGCTCTGTGGCGTGACTCAATAGAGATGGAGTTAGTAATACTCTAGATTGAGTTTAAGTGTATATATATGAGCGCGTATTTGTAAATTTTTATAAAAACTGTTTTATATTGTATTGATTGATCTGATGAGTGGTATATAAATTCCAGATCGACGCGTTTAGCTGACGAGGTCGATAGGGATTTATAAACGCTTGGATAGAGAATTTCGACATAGTATTGTTTTGAAAGAGGGTAAATGAAATAATTTTACTCGGAATATATTTTGATATAAAGAGAAGCATATATCTTGAGATTATAGTATATTAGATGTATTGATCATTATTATGATCAGATAAAGATATATAAGTGAGTTGGTTATATAAATAACCAATCGGAATATTATATGAATATAATATATAAATCAGATAAATTGAATCTGATGATAAACCAGAAATGGAGTTAAAACCCTAGAAATTTGAGAAGTCATCGTAAATGGATTTGAATTAAACATATGAGGATTTTAAAATCCTGGGAGATTTGAAACTATTTTCCAAGTGTTGTGAAAGGTATTTTAAAGAAAAATTCAAAATGAAAGTGTTTTAAAATGAATTTTGAAAAGTAATATAGTATTGAACTCACTTTGATGGCTGGAAATAAATTCTGATGATGACGGCCGCATTATCAGTGTCCATTTTCGAGTTTCTAAGTGACGGATTACTACCAAAGATTTTGTTTTGAAATAGGTTGTTCGTAAATTAAAATGTTTTGAATTATTATGAATACATATGATTTCAAACTTATTTGACATGAAAACCCCAGGAATTTGAATTCTGAAATTTAAAATTTACTTATGAAGTAAATAAACAGAGAATTTAAATAAGTTAAATAAAATTTGAGTTGAATTGAAGCCAAGTAAGTGGAAATCGTACTGGAATAAGGATTTGACTGGGCAAAGTAGTTGAGTTGTGAAATGAGATTGGGAATGGAACCAAACTTGGTTGGGAAGTTTGATTATTTGGAATTGGAATTGAACTGGGGTTTGAAAAAGAAATTTGAGTTGGGATTACTGATTGAGAATAAACTAACTGGAGATCAGTTGGAGATGCATTTGGGTATGTTGAATGGATTGCAAATGGAAGCGAGAAAGTTGGATGCCCAATAAATGGAGAAGGCCAGAGTGGCGTGTTATAGTAGTACCGAATGAACCGTGCAGCAGAGAGGCTGACGAAATTCTCCGAAAATTAAAGTGTTAGAAAATTTTCAGAATTTTGAAAATTTTCGTTACAAAGAAGGGAATTAATATTTTGATCAGTTCAGTTGAAAACTAAAATTATGAAGTAAACCAAAAAGATTTTTAACCTGTTTGCAACAGAGATTGTAGCATTTTCCCCATCTTAGCAATTTCGAGGACGAAATTATTTTAAGGGGGAAGGAATGTAATGTCCCGCATTTTTATTGGTTTCTATTTGAATATTTAAATCAGTTTAAATATTGAATTCTTAATATAAGTAGATTTAAATATTAATTAAAACGAAGTTGAATGTATAAAAATATATATTCAATATAATCGAACTCATAACGATGTTGCAGTTCGTAATTTAACGTTCTGAACTTCAACTGAGTGTACAGGACTCGTTTTAAATCGGATTTCTACGAAACAAGAAATACTGGAATCTGTTAAACTGTATCTTTCTAACAGAAGTGAAAAATCGAGATTTCGGATTATATATTGCAAGATATGTCCAAATCAAATATTCAGAAAGTCGCTATGAAATCCGTTTATCGACCGTAACGGTTTATTCGATATAAGTAGATATCGGTTTCGAATTCAGACATGATTCTTTTGAGGCGCAGTGATAATTTAATTTTTAGGATTTTTCTATAATATTTAATTAATTAAATACACAACTTTTTATTTGGGGTATTTTGCACCCTGTAACAACATTTTGGGGTTTCACAATATGAGTTCACCTACCGATATTATTATATTTTTGGAGTCATGATACATCGTTCATCACAATGGTGTTTTTATTTCTGTCCGTAACAGTCCTTACGTAAACGGAATTGGATGTATCAGAATGCAAGTGTATAAATGACTGGTGTTTAAATAATCATAAAGTAAAATCCTAAAACATGCACCAACGTAAAGGACTTGTAAACATACACTAATGGTGTCACTGTTATGAAAGTTGGTGGCGTCAGCTAGCTCAACAAAGAATTTAACACCTTGACGGAATGAAATGGTGCTATACATTATACAAAAATAACTTGTAAACATAGGCACGTTCTTACTCTATGGTAATGCATGTCCTCTACATTGTCATTCACTACGTGTAGTTCCCTCATGTCCCCTCTCCATATGAATGTGTCACCTTTCTTTATTGTTAAGTACCTACTTTAATATTCAAATCTGTGAACCTTAGCCAACAAGAAAATCACTGTACCTATATAGTGTAGCCAACCTATATTAAGTTATGCGTGTACTGAGGTTTCCCTATGTGCCTAAGCATTCAAAATAGCAAACCTACCTTCCCTATTCAAACCCTATTCTTTCGATTTCTTAAGTATTAAGTTTCTCTGATGTATCAAATCCACACTGATGCCCACCTTCGTCATGAAGATTTCCAAAGCAAATAAACCCCATTTTTCAACGCAGCTAAGTGCTGTCTTTTCCTACCTGTATTCGTTTCTTCCATTTCTTCCATTCAAAGATATCAAGAAAGAAAAAAAATCAATCAAAACGTCAGCAAGGTATTGTTTCCTATCTAGGCCATCCATACATTTAGGCTACTGTAGAACATGGTGACTTGAAAGTATAAAATATAAAACATATATATTGTATTTATAAGCTGTGCTCTTCTTTTTGTCCATATATTTTTTTTACATACGTATTTTTGTATTTTCGTTACTTTACTCCTAAGTCTTTCTTGTTCCATCTTTTCATTTCACATCATCGCGTTTACCAAAAATTGCAAGGCACGATCCTATATATTAGATGCCTAGCCGACGTCCTTCCCCACTGATGCTTCGTGTCAAATACAAAGACCTAAAAGGCTAAAACTGTCACCTAACCAAAGCTGCTCCTTAAGGACCAAGTAACCGTGATTATAAATATGTGACTCCAACCGAAAATCAAAAGAAAGACTAACAAAAGCTTCAAAACTTTATTCACAAAAATAATGCAACCTAGGACGTGTGTTCTTTTTGAGGAGCAGAAGTGTTGAAGGTTTAGTATTGGTGTTCTAACGTTGTATAAGGGAGACACTGCCTTGAAGTTGTGTGCAGTTCAATACTGCGACTAAAAGGAAGTAGGACTGATGATGAGTGGGCAGTGTAAGCTGGGGGACAGGCGTGAAAAGAAGTGGGTGGTTCATGGAGGTAACGAGGTAAGGTGAGTTGTGGTGTCTGCATGGAAGAGGGAAACCACCATGAGTTGTAGTGGGTACGGATTGGAGTTGCTTGCGTTTGTACAGAGGGCATTGGAGTGGGAGCGTTGGCAATCGTATATGGACAGGGGATCTGATGAACGCCGCATGGTGTAGCAGGAGGAGTGGTTTACAGGGTTCATGTGCGGTAGGACTTAGTAGTCAAAATGGAGGGGGCGGAGGACTGAGAAAGTTTGGTATATGGTTCGAAATGGAGAGCTGATGCGACTGTCAGCATGGGAGAGGCCAACGTTTTGGTTTTAGGTGAGCATACATGCGTATATATGAATGGGGGGGAAAAACACTGATTAGTAAATCATGGCTGGAGCAAACTGTTTGGTAACTTGTTGGAAGGGACGCGTTGAGCTTGGCAAGGTGGCGACGGTCAGTGGAGATTGTTTTGACTTATGACGAATTAAACATCCGACGCAAATCGTTATTGAACGATTAACGCGCAAAGGTGAGTAAATTCACTAACTCTCTTTTTATTTAAAATATTTTAATTATATTTTAAATAATGGTTGAATGCTGTGTGATGGTTGATTAGATAAATTACAGTTAAATTGGTTGAAATAAATATATGTCATTGCATATGCACACATCATTGGTTGGATATTGATTTGAATAACATCTATGGATGCGGAAATCGGTTGGAGGAATTCAACCGGATTCTTCAATATTTATATGTACTGTTTATGCACTGTTTGAACTATGTTGAATGGAAGTTCAACGTTATGTTGATTTAGTAAATAAACGATATTGATTTAGAAAGTGGCAACAGTCGACCATAAACACATCGTTTTGTTAAGAAATTGGTTGACCGTCAAGCAAATCAACGAAGTTCAATTATAAAAATTATATCTTTATAATTGAAGCGAAGTTATAAATTATAATAGAAGTTCTATTATAAACTGGTATTTTTAATACCGTGAGTTAGATATAAATTGATTCGAGTTTAAATAGGAAGAATCGATTATTTATTATTTCTAAATAACGGAAATTGAATCTTGATTAAACAAGGAGGCGATGACTTGTTTAAGTATATCAAAAACAAGTAGTCGATTTTAAAGATGCTTATGAAATAAAGTATAATTCTATGTTTGGAGTATGATCGTATTTGAAATAAGGGTAGTAAAACGAGTCTAGATTCCTATTGGGAAATGATATTTTAATAAAAGTGAAGAGTGGTTAGAAAGTAAACATTTTGTAAGTAGATATTTCTATTTGAGTTAAACTAAATTGATCTGATTAACGAGAAGTTTAGAAATGGAGTTTTGAAATGTTTTTCCAACGTTAATAATGTGTATTTTCTAAAAGTACAGAAAATAAGAAAGGTAAGGAAGATGGAAATGTTCCAGATATTAAATAAATGTATATCTTCTAGAATGTGGGTGAACAAGTGCTATGATATTTGAAAATGGGTTTTTCAAAGAAGTATGAGGTTAAACAGTTTTGGAAATATCTAGAAAAATATGAATAATGAAATATTGGAAAGTGCCGAGATTGTGAAATAGTTTGATGGATGTTTATTTTCAAAACACCGACTATCAAAGATTTTTGTAACGAAAAGAGATATCAAGATTTTGTAACGGAAAGAGGTGTTGAGATTAATTATAAAGTGGAATATAGTAGCATATTGCAAGTCTCAGAACTATAGCAGTAAAGTAACGCTGTTGACTAGGCTTAAGCGTGACTGTTATGTCAAGATTAGTTATAAAGGGATATAGCAGCGTATAGCAAGTTTGAACTGTAACGATAAATGAAACGCTGTTAACCAAACTTAAGCGTGATGTTTATATACAGTAGCACTTCCTAGGGAAGGAAAACAGCTTGTTTTGAAATTCACTTATTCAAAAGTAATAAGTAATGACGTTTGTCCAAAGAAATGTAAGAACGAATGTTAAATAAAAAGTGCCTGTGATTTGTGTGATATTGGTTGTACATTGAATGGATGTTGTTTTTACTTCGATAGTTAAACAACCAACTATCGAAGTGTTTTGACCATCGTTGTCTATACGGGGAGACCGGTTGGATATACTATCTGAAACCGCTCCGTATAGGCATAAGCGCTGCAAAATATGCTGAAGAAAATTGAAGACGGAGTGAAATGCAAGGGTCGTCCTATTCAGAATGGTGTTTTCTGTTTGTCCAGACCCAGGACAACTTGTATGGATGAATGCCTGACAGCGTATTCTTAGAAGATCACCTAAGACGTTCTTTTCAAGGTATTATGTCTGGTGGCGGAGGAATTCGTTTCTCTTAGCTTTTATACCCGTAATGTTTTTGGAAAGATCAACTAGTGATTTGACGGGTTTGACGATGTGGCATTCAAAGTGTATGGTGGCCAGATGTTCTAAAAGGTAGGCGTAGCCTCAAGCTTCACAGCCGGGAAATGACAAAAATCGGGCAAGCAGCATGGCTATGTGGGTCGCTCCCATTAGGGTGTATAATCACCTATCTAGAGAAATTCCTTTTGTTTCTAAATCTATCGATTCTGCCCATTCGGGAACGGTGGTTTGAGTCCAACCGTTGGTGATATACATTCGATACACTCAAGCGAAATGAGTGGTCGGTCATGTGTGGGCCGGGTTACAAGATGTTCTTGTTGAACCCAGGTGTATTCGCCTCTAGAGATACATTATCGGAAGGTGGTCCCATACCTTGTCATAGTTGGAATCCAATCTCCAATAAGCGCCCTGCGGTTTTTGATTTTATACTATATATATGTAGAGCGTGAGATGCAAGCGTTCTACTATTTGGTTATTTACTTGATTAGACATTATTATAATATCACTGGATTTTGATATCAAAATAGTTTGGGTTATAGTAAGGTAAAAACCGTCCATGTTTATGTGTGGGCTGGTCTTACTATTATCCTTTGTTTTCAAAAGGATTTTCAAAGTTAAGCCATATGGTTGGAATTTACTCACACCAGTCCCATGACTGACCCAGAGTTTATTTTGTTTTGTTTTTCCTAAACTCTTGGGTGCCCAAATTTGTACGGGCAGTCAAGTGTTTCAGGCTTTACAGATACACTTGAAGGAGCTAAAAGCAGAAGGCTTCACCGTTAGTATTTAGAGACTATTTCCACTGTGATCTGATGTATTGTACTCTGATAATGGTATGTATATACAATACAGTTTTGCATTTCAAAGTTATGTTATATAATATATTTTATTCGTTCCGCTGTGAGATTCGTGTTTACTCTGATTATGTTTAGCTGTGTTCTTCTTCTTCTCCTATTCTATTAGTTCTATCTTTTCTATCTCATCCTCTAACTTCTTTCTATTAATGGTCCGGTATTTTCGATGTTTGAACAGTCGACGTTGGGTTTTATGTCGATTTTCGGAGTCGAAAATCCCCGGGTCGTTACAGCAGGATGTTGATTTTTTTTTTTTGAAAAGATTAAAACTAAGTGGAGTTTTAATGAATCTTTAATTAGATTAAAAATGTGAATTAATAATTTAAATTATCAAATCTGAAAGGTGATCGAGAGTGGAGTACCACTAGTTTTGCTCCAAAGCGATAGTTAAATCTTTAATTAGATTTGAACGTGAGATGGTAATTAATTTTACCGATAGCACCGTGGTGTTAGATATGGAGTATTACCAGTTTTCTCCATGGGATATATAGGTTGGGATTGGGAAATAAAATAAATAATTACTTCGGTGTGGTTCGATAATCCCGACTAGTTAGAAATGATATCCATAGGAAGATTATAGGATAAATTTAGAAGAATTTATCTTGGATAAAATTAATGGGAACCTTTTCCTAAGAATGTGATTTTGTGAATAAAAGAATATTCTGAATTGGAATGAGGCGTTCATTGAGTTTGTGTAACATTTGTTTACTATATACGTGGGATATTCAGAAAGGCCGGGTTTATACCCATTCTGAATAACCGATTCGACGAGATGTCGAAGATGAAGACGGTTGTTGAAGACCGGAAGTCATCACATCGTCTGGGTGATTACTGATGATCTCGATTGGGTTGTACACCCAAGATGCGGGAAACAGTTGGTGATCGTCTAGACGTACTTGGAGATGGATGGATATACGAGGAAAGTGCCTCCGGTTTCGTTCAAACCCAGAACGAACTTGTAAATGGATTGTGTGTCTGACATTGGATTTTATTCAGTGTTGATTGATATCTATTAAATATACATCTGTTTGGCGGTGGAGAATTTATTCTCTAGCTTAACGCCCTTCTCTGAGACGTACGAGCTCAGAGGTTGTATATCGATGGGCATCAGTCGCATGGAGTGAATTGCCTGTGTGGCACGCGTAAGTCGCAATTGAGCAAGGCTTCTGTTGAAAAGAAAAGTCTTGTGGTTGATGATCAAAGCACGGCCTGTGTGGCGTAGCTTTGTGTATAACGTGAATTCGCGAGCCTCACACCTCGACATGAGTCAAAAACGGGATAGTGACTGCAGCGAGAGCACGACGTTTATTTCTAGCTAGGGTGGTGTCAGTGACCTACCATCCCTGGCATTTATATACTTTTCACCTATGTGGTTGTTGGATACGAGGCGCCTCGGATATAGGTCTGTAAGGACCGGAAAACGTGTGTTCAGGAATAACTAATCCTCAAAAGTAAGAGAGGACCGGCCCTGAAGATCCAAGGATCATAGTGGGGTCCTGGGACATTTGCTAGAGTGTCTCGAACGCGGAGAGGAGCTTGCCCCTTGCCTCGACTCATGATGGAATCCAATTCCCAATACGTGTGTTTCGGTTTTATTTGTAGAGCCTAGTATGGCGTCATAGTAGATGGTAGCTATGCCGCCTATGATTGATATTTATGATTTGAATTGTTTTGACACTATACACTTATAATAGTATCAAATAATGTGTTTTAAACGTATCAAGCATGCTTTGGCTGTTATAAGGTAAAAACCCTATCCTCCGGCTTGCGTTGCATTGTGTGATAGGACCTGGGTCTTATAACAGCTTCATTTTCCTTTATTTAGCATTGCGCTGTTTGTTATATGCACTAGTATTCTTGGGAGGAAACCCGTTCCGTGTTATACGGCGTGGTCCCTTGAATTACTATCTTTGAAGTAAAGTTTTAAATAACTATTTTAGTTCTCGCACCAGTCACATGACTGACCTGGAGTTTATTGTTTTAACCTAAACTCTGGGTGCCCCTATTTTCAACACGGGCAGCTAGTAGTTTGGTTTTGCAGATTTATTTTCACAGGGTCCTGATTTACAGCTGGAACGATGCTCGGAAAGCTCTGTATCCGTGTATCACTTTCAGTTGTGCTTTTGTATTATTTTCCGCTACGATGTATTTAAATGTAATTTAAATCTCTGATATTTGTTGAATGTAATTTATTCGGTTATACTCTGTATATTCTTGTATCTGATGGAATTATTGTAATAACAATGAAATGTTCTTCTGCCTGCGTCCTGTTGTGTGTTGTTCTCAAAGTGTCCGCTCTTTCCTTCACGGGGAAGTTACGGGTCCTTATAGGTGTGAGAACTAAACAGTTATTAACTTTATTTTAAAAGTTGCAAAATCATGGGACCATGCTGTATGACATGAAACGGGTTTACTCCACATGAATATCAGCTTAAAACAAAACAACGTAATGTTTTTTGGAAAATGAAGTTGTTATAAGACTCAGGTCCCATCACACATTGCAACACTGTAACGACCCATACTTTTACGGATAATAAATAATTTATTTAATTATTTAAATAAAGGTTTGGTAATTTAAAATGACCAGAGTTAAGTAATAAGGAATATTTGATTAATATAATAATTAAATAATATATTTAAATTCCAGAATAGTCGGAAATAGTAGAATTCACAATACGATGTGAATTGGATCATATATAAGGTATAATACAGTTTAGAATTTGAACTGAATAACGAATATATTATTTGTACAACAGTTGAATGTATAATTTATATTATAATTATAATCGAGCTCGAAATGGCGCGACAGTTTGCTATTTGGCGATTCGAACTTCAAATGAATATACAGAATCCGTTTTAAATCAAATTTCTATAAAACAAGAAACGTTCGGAGCTGGTGAATTATATTTTTCTAGTGGAAGAGAAAAATTGGGATTTCATTGTGTAGAAAAGTCGCTATGGAATTCCTTTGAAATTTAAAAATATATATATATATATATATATTTATGTTATAAAAGGATTTTAAATATAAATCGAATATCGATATAACTGGGAATTTTGAAATATCGAGTTATAAATCCAATTGGAGCTGTATGATATTCTATTGTGAATATATACAATAATATAAATTTATTTATATTTAATTTAATTATTTTTAAATATATTTATATATTTAATTGGGTTATTTAGAGCTTTAAAAACATCTAGTTTTGCAAACGACCTCCGTTTTCAACGAAACTAATTTTGTTGGATCTGTAATATTAAATTATTATTAGATTTCAAGTTTCGTGATTTTTATAGTTAGTATGTGGCCGTACAAATTTTTAATGTGAAAAACAGTCAGTATTTTAACGGTTAAAAATACTTTGTGTAAGCGAACGGAGTCGGAATTCAACGAAACCAGTTTCGTTGGGTTCGTAATGTCGAACTGTAGTTGCATGTCCATTTTCATCGAAAATGGGATTCATATGGGATCCTATGAATTTTTAAACAACAAGTATGTACAGCGATTGATTATAATTGAATAAAGTAATCAACTGAAAATATATTATTATTCCTATCCTATAAATGCCTCCCCAACCCTTGTCAACCCTAAACATTTTTCTTTTTGGTCAAACCAATTTCCGCTGCTAGTTTCTTCCTCAAAAACAAAATCGCGAACTTCATAAAAATGGAAACAAATCTAGTAAAATATGATAAATCTCAAAACCATATTATCTGGATTCAGAGAGTTCTCCTCTTCATCTCTACACCGGTTTTGAGTAGTACGATGTGTATCTCATACGCTCGATTTTTTAACAGCGAATTCTAGGGTTAATGATTGGGGAGGATATAGGCATCGATTGATGTTTTGGAGTTGATATTCGAGTTTGTAAGGGTGTTTTTCTTTTTGCTACAGAGTTTCGAAGGTTTTAAGAGGAAAAAGATGTCGATCATGTTTACTATACATGGAATTAAGTGAGATAACGTGTTTTCCAAGGATGGTGCATGATGAAGATTTTTGAGATGGAAGAGTGGAGCTCAAGAAGAGGGATTCAATGGTGGTATTGGTTTGTAAATCGGTGGAGTGATAGAGGAGTTTGAATGGCATAAAGGATCAGAAATGGCTGTTAAAGAGCGCTGGGTTAATGAGGTTACGGGAAGGATGTAATGAGTAAGGGTATTAAGCGGGTAATGGTCGTTAAGGGGTAATTATATATTAAATTATTAGTTAATGATTTTTCTAATGTACACAATCTTATAAAAATAATAACTTTATCATACGATATAAGAATCGAGCGAAACAAGATCCGTTGGGATCGTATGGACAGCGGCTACACATTGGAACTGACTGGCATTGAATTGGAGCCCATTACAATTTATATCAAAGTAAATTATCTGTCTGAATCAAAGATAGTTATTCGTTATTTAACGATAACCGTCCAATGTGAGTAAAACTCACCAACTCTACCAGTTCATATTTTTATAACGTATTTTTAGAACTGCTAAATGATAATTAATTGCTGTGTGTTGACTATTTGGTAAATTGCTTATTTATTGGTTGAAATTATAGATAACGATAAATATATAAATCGTTAATCAAATATCGATTCTGTTTATTAGAAATATTTCATAGTGAAACGAAGTTGATGTTAATTATATTGTTTAACATCTGTGGATGCAGGGAAACAGGTTGGAGGGACACAACTAAGTTCCTCAATATATAAAATACTGTTTTGTTTCATATATGGTGATATATGATGTGATATATAATCTGTTGTTGATTATGTGTGTTTGAATGATATCGATCATTGTTATTTGGAATTTTAAATACCGTAAGAAATACTGGGATGTAGAAACGGGGATTTTCAAAGTGTATTTTGAAAATAAATCATTTATATAAAATCAACGGATTTTATATACAAATAGAAAATAAAATATTTGTGAAAACAAATAGAAAACGAAATATTTGTGGAAACAAATAGAAAACGAAATATTTGTGAAAACAAATAGAAAAGGAAATATTCGTAAAACATTTACAAATAGAATTGAAAAGGAAATAATTGTAAAACATTTATAAATAGATTATAAAAGGATATATTTATTTGTTAAATAAATAGATTATAAAAGGAAATATTTATTTGTTAAATAAATAGAATATAGTTTATTCAAATAGAGTTAACCGAATATAGTTTATTCAAATAGAGTTAAAGGAGTAAATCGAATATAGTTTATTCGAAAGGAGTAAATCGAATATAGTTTATTCGAAAGGAGTTAATCGAATATAGTTTATTCGAAAGGAGTAAATTGATAAGAGTTAATTGATTAGAGTTAATCCAATAGGGTTAATCAAATAGAGTTAATCCAATAGAGTTAATAGAATAGAGTTAATCAAATAGAGATAACTGATAAGAGTAAATCGATTAGATTTAATCGAATAGTGTTAATTGAATAGAGTTAATCGAATATGGCTATTCGAAGAGAGATTATCGAATATATTTTATTCTAAGGAAAGAGTTATCGAATAGAGATTTATTCGAAAGAGAGTTACGTAAGGAAGTTTGTTAAAGGTTTAAAAGGTGAACCTTGTCTGTTTCGAAGTTAGAAATGTTGTTCAGTTAAGGTCTGAGAGGTAGTTATACCCCAACTTGATTGGCTTCGTTTTTAACTAAGGAATGGTTAATGTTCGACAGTGAAGATTGGTTAAGTGAATTTAGTTAACGAGTATAATGGTTTGAGTTGGCATAGCGATGTTTGATTTAAAGATCTGTTTAAATCAAATGTAGGAGTTTTGGAAATGTTTTCCAAATAAGAATCAGAAATATTTTCTAATATAGAAAATAAGAAATGGGAATGTTTTCCAATGTTAATAACGTATATTTTCTAAATTTAGAAAATAAGAAATGTTGATTATATGGAAACACAAATAGGGAAATGGATAATTGAATGACAATTTAAATTAAAGTGGATCAGTGTTGATTGATGATTTGCTCGGAAAGATTTCCATTTGGAAATACGACCATTGTTTGTACACATGTTTTCCGTTGATAGTTAAATCATCGAATATCAAAGATTTTGACCATTTCCGTTGTCAATACGGAGAGACCGGGATCAGATTCATGTCCTGAAAACCACTCTGTATGGGCGTTAACGTTGCGAATCAAATATGATGAAGAAAATTGAAAACGGAATTATGCAAGGGCTGTTATGACGATCCTAGGTAGCAATTTCCTAAGATGGATTTACATAATAGTGTCTTTGGTTTGTCCAGTCCCAGGATGACCTGTATGGAAGAATGTCTGACAGAGTATACTTAATAGACCGCGTAAGTTGATCTCTTCAAACATATATACGTTTAGTGGCGGAGGAATTCATTTCTCTTAGCTGTATACCCGTTGTATTTTTGGGGAAATCAATTTTTTATTTGGCAGGTATGACGATGTGGAATTCAAGGTGAATAAATGTGTGATCTGTCAGAGATAAGCGTGGCCTCTAGCCTCACAACCGGGAAATGACAAAAATCGGGCAGGCAGTATGGCTAAGTGGTTGGCTGTCAATTAGTGTGTATTATCACCTATCTAGATTTATTCATTTCATTCTTAAATCTATTCGATGTTGTCCCATTCGGGAAACGGTTGCTGATCCCAACCGTTGGTGATATACATTCGATACACTCAAGCGTAATGAGTGGTTCCATCATGTGTGGCCGGGTTGTAAGATGTTCTTGTTGAACCCAGTGTATTCCACTCTTGAGGTACACTATCGGAAGGTGGTTCCATACCTTGTCATAGTTGGAAGTCCATTATCCCATAAGTGCTCACGGTTTTGATTGTATACTATGTATGTGTAACGTGAGATGAAAGCGTTCTGCAAGATGATTATTATATTGTGGTTGATAGACAATATTATAATATCAAAAGAGTTTTGATATAAAAGATCATAGTTTCTTTCAAAATGATTTTAAAGTTAAACCAAGTTGATTTGGATTCTCATAACGGATAAACCCGTTCTGTTATACGGCGTGGTCTTATGAGATATCATTATTTTCCCACACTGTTTTAAATTGTTTACTCATACCAGTCCCATGACTAACCCAGAGTTTGTTTTGTTTTGTTTTCCCTAAACTCTTGGGTGCTCAAATTTGTACGAGCAATCAAGTTGTCGGGATTTACAGATGCACTAGAAGGAGCTGGAGCAGGAGGATTCAACCGCGTTTTTATAGCTATAATTTATTTCCGTTGTGATGTAAGTGTTATACTCTGATAATGTTACTGTATACATATACTGATTTTATTTCAAAGATATGTTATCTATTATATGTTGTTGGTTCCGCTGTGAGATTGGTGTTTACTCTGATGTTTTATGTTCGTTTTCTTCTTCTATTCTAAGTTTCTATCTTATCTATTCTCACCCTTTGTTTTCTTTCTTTTAGTTTTCTGGGTTCCAGTGTAATTTGGGTTGGACTTATGTTATTTGGTCAGCTCAAATTGTACCAGAATTTCGGGACACAACAGTTGGTATCAGAGCTTAAGGTTAAGTAATTACCTTGGCTCTATGGCGTAACTCAGTAGAGATGGGATTAGTAATCCCTTAGATTGAGTTGAGTGTATATATACGAAAGAACGTATTTGTTATTTGATATAAAATGATTTTATATCGTGGAGATTTATTGGTTGAGTCGTTTATGAGTTCTAGTCGATCAGCTTGATCCACCGTATCAGTAGGAGTTTCTAAACACTTAAATACGATGAACCGACAGTGTATGTTTTGAAAAGACGGTAAATGATATAATTTTACCAAAAATATATTTTGATATAAACAGATGATTTGTGTTGATATTATTATTGAATGTGTTAGTTGTAATTATAATCGTATAAGATTATAATTGGAATGGTTATGTAAACAACCAGTTAGAATTCATATGATTATAATACGTGAAATCAGATGAATTAAATCTGAATTTAAATCAGAATCGGAATTTAAACCCTGGAAGGTTATAAAAGTGTTTGTAAATGAATCTGGGTTAAATATATCTGAATTTTTAAAATCCTGGGGGATTTTAAATTGTTTTAAAGCATTGTAAATTGTATTTTGAAAATGAATTTCAAAATGGAAGTGTTTAGATATGGTTTTGAAAGTGATATAGTATTGAACTCACTTCGATAACTGGAAATAGATTCCGATGATGATCATGACATCATCGATGTTCATTTTCGAGTGATAAGTGACGGATTACGACCAAAGAAATTGTTTTTGAATTGTTTTGAGAAAAGCATGTTGTTTTGAATTCCGAAAAGGAATATTTGATTTTGAAAAGCTAAGTTATTTAAAATTCTTGGGAACAGATTGTTTGAATTAAAAAAAAATAGCTGGAAATTGGTGAAACTATATTGAAAATCAAGAATGGTGCTTGAGATTGATAATGGAATTTGTTTTGGATAAACGAATGGTTATGTTGGAGATAAAAACTAATTGGAGTTTGATTGGGATGACATTGGTATATGCTGAATGGGTAGCAGATGTAAATGATATAATGATATGCCCGATAAAAAGGTACAAGTTTATTTTTTTTTGATATGAGATTTATGAGCCGAATTGGCAAGCCGCTTGGCTGTTTGATTTTCTTTTGGGTTGGAGAAGGCCTAGAGAGGCGAATTGTAGTTGTACCGATTGACCAGTACAAAGGAGGTGCTGGCGAAAATTTTCAGAAATTTCGGGTGTTAGATAATTTTCAGAGTTTATGGAAATTTTCGTTAGTAGGAATAAATTAATAATTTAGTTGAAATTAATTAGTGCAGTGAAACTGAAGTTAAAGAAGTAAAAATAATCTTTAACCAATTAATAGGGTTTGTTTTCTACCTTAGCAATTTCGAGGACGAAATTATTTTAAGGGGGAAATAATGTAACAACCCATACTTTTATGGATAATAAATAATTTATTTAATTATTTAAATAAAGGTTTGGTAATTTAAAATGACCAGAGTTAAATAATAAGGAATATTTAATTAATATAATAATTATATAATATATTTAAATTCTAGAATAGTTGGAAATAGTATAATTCACAATACGATGTGAATTGGATCATATATAACGTAGAATACAGTTTAGAATTTGATTTGAATAACGAATATATTATTTGAACGACAGTTGAACGTATAATTTATATTATAATTATAATCGAGCTCGAAATGGTGCGCGGTTCGCTATTTGGCGATTCGAACTTTAAATGAATATATAGAATCCGTTTTAAATCGGATTTCTATGAAACAAAAAACGTTCGGAGCTGATGAAGTATATTTTTCTAGTGGAAGAGAAAAATTGGGATTTCATTGTGTAGATTTTGATTTATGCCCAAACCAAATTTTAGAAAAGTCGCTATGGAATTCCTTTCAAATTTATAAATAAATAAATAAATATATATATTTATATTACAAAAGGATTTTAAATATAAATCAAATATCGATATAATTGGGAATTTTGAAATATCGAGTTATAAATCCAATTGGAGCTGTATGATATTCTATTGTGAATATATACGATAATATAAATTTATTTATATGTAATTTAATTTTTTTAAATATATTTATATATTTAATTGGGTTATTTAGAGCTTTAAAAATAGCTAGTTTTGCAAATGACCTCCGTTTTCGATGAAACTAATTTTGCTGGATCTGTAATATTAAATTATTGTTAGATTTCAAGTTTCGTGATTTTTGGAGTCAGTGTGTGACCATATAGATTTTTAATGTGAAATACAGTTAGTATTTTGACGGTTAAAAATACGTTGTGTGAGCGAACAGAGTCGGAATTCAACGAAACCAGTTTCATTGGGTTCATAATGTCGAACTGTAGCTGCATGTCCATTTTCACCTAAAACGGGATTCATATTGGATCCTACGAATTTTTAAACAACAAGTATGTATAGCGATTGATTATAACTGAATAAAGTAATCAATTAAAAATAAAATAAATTATTATTCCTATCCTATAAATACCTCCCTAAACCTTGTTAACCCTAAACATTTTTCTTTTTAGTCAAACCAATTTCCGCCACCAGTTTCTTCCTCAAAAACTAAATCGTGAACTTTATAAATATGGAAACAAATCTAGTAAAATCCGATAAATCTCAAAACACTCATATCTGGATTTATAGAGTTCTCCTCTTCATCTCTATACCAGTTTGGAGCAGTGCAATGGTATCTCATATGCTCGTGTTTTTAATAGCGAATTCTAGGGTTAATGATTGGGGAGGATATAGGCGTCGATTGATGTTTTGGAGTTGATATTCGAGTTTGTAAGGGTGTTTTGCATGTTTCTACAGAGTTTCGAAGGTTTTAAGAGGAAATGATGTCGATCATGTTTACTGTACGCGGAGTCAAGCGAGATAACGCGTTTTCCTGGGATGGCGCGTGATGAAGATTTTTGAAATGGAAGAGTGAAGCTCAAGAAGAGGGATTCAATGGTGGTATTTGTTTGTACGGTGGAGTGATGGAGGAGTTTGATTGGCATAAAGGATCGGAAATGGCTGTTAAAGAGCGCTGGGTTAATGAGGTTATTGGAAGGATGTAATGAGTAAGGGTATTAAGCGGGTAATGGTCATTAAGGGGTAATTATATATTAAATTATTAGTTTATGATTTTTCTAATGTACGCTATCTTATAAAAATCGTAACTTTATCATACGATATCAGAATCGAGCGAAAGAATATCCATTGGGATCGTATGGACGGCGGCTACACACTGGAACTGACTAGGATTGAATTGGAGGCCATTACAATTTATTGCAAAATAAATTGTATGTCTGAATCAAAGATAGTTATTCCTTATTTAACGATAACCGTCCAATGTGAGTAAAACTCACCAACCCTACCAGTTCATATTTTTATGATGTATTTTTAGAACTGCTAAATGATGGTTAATTGCTGTGTGTTGACTGTTTGGTTAAATTGCTTATGTATTGGTTGAAAATATAGATAACGATATATATATAAATCGTTAATCAAATATCGATTCTGTTTATTAGAAATATTTCATAGTGAAATGAAGTTGATGTTAATTATATTTTTTAACATTTGTTGATGTAGGGAAACAGGTTGGAGGGACCCAACTGGGTTCCTCAATATAGAAAATACTATTTTGTTTCATATATGGTGATATATGATGTGACATATAATCTGTTGTTGATTATATGTGTTCGAAGGATATCGATCATTGTTATTTGGTATTTTAAATGCCGTAAGAAATACTGGGATGTAGAAAAGGGTATTTTCAAAGTGTATTTTGAAGATAAATTGTTTATATAAAATCAATGGATTTTATATACAAATATAAAATGAAATATTTGTGAAAACAAATAGAAGAAGAAATATTTGTGAAAACAAATAGAAAAGGAAATATTTGTAAAACATTTACAAATAGAATTGAAAAGGAAATAATTGTAAAACATTTATAAATAGATTATAAAAGGAAATAATTATTTGTTAAATAAATAGATTATAAAAGGAAGTATTTATTTGTTAAATAAATATAATTGAAAAGGAAATATTTTTTTGATAAATAAATAGAATTGAAAAAAGAATATTTATTTGGGAAAATAAATAAAAAGATAAAAGGAATATTTATTTAGAAAATAAATAAAACTATAAAAGAAAATATTTGGAAAGTAAGTAGGATTATAAAAGGAATTAGAATTAATCGATTAGAGTTAATCGAAGAGAGTTAATTGATTAGAGTTAATCAAATAGAGTTATTCGATTAGAGTAAATCAAATAGAGTTAATCAATTAGAGTTAATCAAAGAGATTTAATTAATTAGAGTTAATCGAATTAGAATTAATCGAATTTGAGTTAGTCGAATTAAAGTTAGTCGAATATTAGTTATTCGAATAGAGTTAATCGAATATAGGTATTCGAAGAAAGAGAGTTATCGAATATTGGTTATTCGAAAAGAGTTATCGAATATTGGTTATTCGAAAAGGAGTTAATCAAATATTCGTTATTCGAGAGAGAGTTAGTGAATATAGTTATTCGAAAGAGAGTTAATCGAATATTAGTTATTCGAAAGAGAGCTAATCGAATATTAGTTATTCGAATAAAGTTAGTCGAATATTAGTTAATCGAATTAGGTTAATCGAATATAATTTATTCGAATAGAGTTAAAGGAGTTAATCGAATATAGTTTATTCGAATAGAGTTAAAAGAGTTATCGAATATAGTTTATTCAAATAGAGTCAAAAGGAGTTATCGAATATTGGTTATTTGAAAGGATTTAATCGAGTACAGTTTATTCAAATAGAGTTAAAGGAGTAAATCGAATATAGTTTATTCAAATAGAGTTAAAGGAGAAAATCGAATATAGTTTATTCGAAAGGAGTAAATCGAATATAGTTTATTCTAAAGGAGTTAATCGAATATAGTTTATTTGAAAGGAGTAAATTGATAATAGTTAATTGATTAGAGTTAATCCAATAGGGTTAATCAAATAGAGTTAATCCAATAGAGTTAATCAAATAGAGTTGATCAAATATAGTTAATCAAATAGAGCTAAATGATAAGAGTAAAACGATTGGAATTAATCGAATAGTGTTAATTGAATAGAGTTAATCGAATATGGCTATTCGAAGAGAGATTATCGAATATAGTTTATTCGAAGGAAAGAGTTATTGAATAGAGATTTATTCAAAAGAGAGTTACGTAAGGAAGTTTGTTAAAGGTTTAAAAGGTGAACCTTGTCTATTTTGAAGTTAGAAATGTTGTTCAGTTAAGATCTGAGAGTTAGTTATACCCCAACTTGATCGGCTTAACGAATGGTTAAGGTTCGACAGTGAAAATTGGTTAAGTAAATTTAGTTAACGAGTATAATGGTTTGAGTTGGCATAGCGATGTTTGATTTAAACATCTGTTTAAATCCAATGTAGGAGTTTTGAAATGTTTTCCAAATAATAATCAGAAATGTTTTCTAATATAGAAAATAAGAAATGGAAATGTTTTCCAATGTTAATAACGTATATTTTCTAAATTTATAAAATAAGAAATGTTGAATATATGGAAATAGGAATAGGGAAATGGATAATTGAATGACAAATTAAATTAAAGTGGATCATTGTTGATTGATGATTTGCTCGGTAAGATTTCCATTTGGAAATATGACCGTTGTTTGTACACATGTTTACCTTTGATAGTTAAATCACCGACTATCGAAGATTTTGACCATTTCCGTTGTCAATACAGAGAGACCGGGATCAGAATCATGACCTGAAAACCACTATGTATGGGCGTTAGCATTGCGAATCAAATATGATGAAGAAAATTGAAAACGGGGTTATGCAAGCGCTGTTCTGACGATCCTAGGTAGCAATTGCCTATGACGGATTCATAGAATAGTGCCTTTGGTTTGTCCAGTCCCAGGACGACCTGTATGGAACAATGTCTGACAGAGTATATTTAATAGATCGTGTAAGTTGGTCTCTTCAAACGTATATACGTTTGGTGGCGGATGAATTCGTTTCTCTTAGCTGTATACCCATTGTATTTTTGGGGAAATCAATTTGTGATTTGGCGGGTATGACGATGTGACATTCAAAGTGAATAAATGTGTGATATGTCAGAGATAAGCGTGGCCTATAGCCTCACAACTGGGAAATGACAAAAATCGGGCACGCAGCATGGCTAAGTGGTTGGCTGTCAATTAGGGTGTATTATCACCTATCTAGAGATATTCATTTCATTCTTAAATCTATTCGATGCTGTCCCATTCGGGAAACGGTTGCTGATCCCAGCCGTTGGTGATATACATTCGATACACTCAAGCGAAATGAGTTGTCAGTCATGTGTGGCCGGGTTGAAAGATGTTCTTGTTTAAGCCAGTGTATTCCTCTCTAGAGATACACTATCGGAAGGTGGTTCCATACCTTATCATAGTTGGACATCCATTATCCAATAAGTGCTCGCGGTTTTGATTGTATACTATATATGTGGAACGTGAGATGAAAGCGTTCTGCAAGATGATTATTATATTGTGGTTGATAGACACTGTTATAATATCAAAAGAGTTTTGATATAAACGATCATAGTTTCTTTCAAAATGATTTGAAAGTTAAAACAAATTGATTTGGATTCTCATAAGGGAAAAACCCGTTCTGTTATACGGCGTGGTCTTATGAGATATCATTATTTTCCCAAACTGTTTTAAATTGTTTACTCGTACCAGTCCCATGACTGACCCAGAGTTTGTTTTGTTTTGTTTTCCCTAAACTCTTAGGTGCTCAAATTTGTACGAGCAGTCAAGTAGTCGGGATTTATAGATGCACTAGAAGGAGCTGGAGCAGGAGGCCTCAGCAGCGTTTTTATAGCTATCGTTTATTTCCGCTGTGATGTGAGTGTTATACTCTGATAATGTTACTGTATACATATATATTTCAAAGATATGTTATCTATTATATGTTGTTCGTTCCGCTGTGAGATTCGTGTTTACTCTGATGTTGTATGTTCTTCTTCTTCTTCTTATTCTATTCTAAGTTTATATCTTATCTATTCTCACCCTCTGTTTTCTTTCTATTAGTTTTCTGGGTTCCAGTGTAATTTGGGTTGGTCTTGTGTTATTTGGTCAGCTCAATTTGTACCGGAATTTCGGGACACTGCAGTTGGTATCAGAGCTTAAGGTTAAGTAATTACCTCGGCTCTGTGGCGTAACTTAGTAGAGATGGGGTTAATAATTCCCTAGATTGAGTTGAGTGTATATATAAGAGTGAATGTATTTGTTATTTGACATAAAATGATTTTATATCGTAGAGAATTATTGGTTGAGTCGTTTATGAGTTTTGGTCGATCAGTTTGATCCACCGTATCAGTAGGAGTTTCTAAACACTTGAATACGATGAACTGACACTGTATGTTTTGAAAAGACGGTAAATGATATAATTTTACCGAAAATTTATTTTGATATAAATAGATGATTTATATTGATATTATTATTGAATGTGTTAGTTGTAATTATAATCGAATAAGATTATAATTAGAATGGTTATGTAAATAACCAGTCAGAATTCATATGAATATAATACGTGAAATCAGATGAATTAAATCTGAATTTAAATCAGATTCGGAATTTAAACCCTGGAAGGTTATAAAAGTGTTTGTATATGAATCTGGGTTAAGTATATCTGAATTTTTAAAATCCTGGGAGATTTTAAATTGTTTTAAAGTCATTGTAATTGGTATTTTGAAATGAATTTCAAAATGGAAGTGTTTAGAAATGGTTTTGAAAGTGATATAGTATTGAACTCACTTTGATAACTGGAAATAGATTCCGATGATGATGATGACATCATCGGTGTTCATTTTCGAGTGATAAGTGACGGATTACTACTAAAGAACTTGTTTTGAGAAAAGCATGTTGTTTTGAATTCCGAAAAGGAATATTTGATTTTGAAAAGCTAAGTTATTTAAAATTCCCAGGAACGGATTGTTTGAATTAAAACAAAATAGATGGAAATTGGTGAAACTAAATTGAAAATCAAGAATAGTACTTAAGATTGACAATGGAATTTGGCTTGGATAAACGAATGGTTTTGTTGGAGATAAAAACTAATTGGAGTTTAATTGGGATGACAATAGTATATGCTGAGTGGGTAGCATATGTAAATGATATAATGATATGCCCGACAAAAAAGTACAAGTTTATATTTCTATTGGATATGAGATTTATGAGCTGAATTGGCAAGCCGTTTGGCTGTTTGATTTTCTTTTGTGTTGGAGAAGGCCTAGAGAGGCGAGTTGTAGTTGTACCGATTGACTAGTACAAAGAAGGTGCTGGCGAAATTTTTCAGAAATTTCGGGTGTTAGAAAATTTTCAGAGTTTATGGAAATTTTCGTTAGTAGAAATAAATTAATAATTTAGTTGAAATTAATTGGTACAGTGAAACTGAAGTTAAAGAAGTAAAAATAATTTTTAACCAGTTAATAGGGTTTGTTTTCTACCTTAGCAATTTCGAGGAAGAAATTATTTTAAGGGGGAAGAATGTAACGACCCGTACTTTTACGGATAATAAATAATTTATTTAATTATTTAAATAAAGGTTTGGTAATATAAAATGACCATAGTTAAATAATAAGGAATATTTAATTAATATAATAAATAAATAATATATTTAAATTCCAGAATAGTCGGAAATAGTAGAATTCACAATACGATGTGAATTGGATCATATATAAGGTAGAATACAGTTTGGAATTTGATTTGAATAACGAATATATTATTTGAACGACAGTTGAACGTATAATTTATAATATAATTATAATCAAGCTCGAAATGGCGCGGTAGTTCGCTATTGGCGATTCGAACTTTAAATGAATATATAGAATCCATTTTAAATCGGATTTCTGTGAAACAAGAAACGTTCGGAGCTGGTGAAGTATAATTTTCTAGTGGAAGAGAAAAATCGGGATTTCATTGTGTATATTTTGATTTATGCCGAAATCAAATTTTGGAAAAGTTGCTATGGAATTCCTTTGAAATTTATAAATATATATAGTTATATTACAAATGGATTTTAAATATAAATCGAATATCGATATAACTGGGAATTTTGAAATATCGAGTTATAAATCCAATTGGAGCTGTATGATATTATATTGTGAATATATACGATAATATAAATTTATTTATATTTAATTATTTTCAAACATATTTATATGTTTAATTGGGTTATTTAGAGCTTTAAAAATAGCTAGTTCTGCAAACGACCTGCGTTTTCGACAAAACTAATCATGTTGGATCCGTAATATTAAATTATTGTTAGATTTCAATTATCGTGATTTTTATAGTCAGTGTGTGGCCGTACAGATTTTTAATGTGAAAAAAAGTCAGTATTTTAATGGTTAAAAATACACTGTGTGAGCGAATGGAGTAGGAATTCAACGAAACCAATTTCATTGGGTTCGTAATGTCAAACTATAGCTGCATGTCCATTTTCACCTAAAACGGAATTCATATGGGATCCTACGAATTTTAAACAACAAGTATGTATAGCGATTGATTATAATTGATTAAAGTAATCAATTAAAAATAAAATATAATTCCTATCCTATAAATACCTCCCCAACCCTTGTTAACCCTAAACATTTTTCTTTTCAGTCAAACCAATTTCCGCCGCTAGTTTCTTCCTTAAAAACCAAATCGTGAACTTTATAAAAATGGAATCTAGTAAAATCCGATAAATCTCAAAACACTCATATCTGGATTCAGAGAGTTCTCCCCTTCATCTCTATACCGGTTTTGAGCAGTGCGATGCGTATCTCATACGCTCGAGGTTTTAACATCAAATTCTAGGGTTAATGATTGGGGAGGAAATAGGCGTCGATTGATGTTTTGGATTTGATATTCGAGTTTGTATGGGTGTTTTGCCTTTTGCTACAGAGTTTCGAAGGTTTTAAGAGGAAAAGATGTCGATCATGTTTACTGTATGTGGAGTCAAGCGAGATAATGCATTTTCTAGGGATGGTGCGTGATGAAGATTTTTGAGATGGAAGAGTGGAGCTCAAGAAGAGGCATTCAATGGTGGTATTGGTTTGTAAATCGGTGGAGTGATGGAGGAGTTTGATTGGCATAAAGGATCGGAAATGGCTGTTAAAGAGCGCTGGGTTAATGAGGTTACGGGAAGGATGTAATGAGTAAGGGTATTAAGCGGGTAATTGTCATTAAGGGGAAATTATATATTAAATTATTAGTTAATGATTTTTCTAATGTACGCAATCTTATAAAAATCGTAACTTTATAATACGATATCAGAATCGAGTGAAACAAGATCCGTTGGGATCGCATGGACGACACCTACACATTGGAACTGACTGGGATTGAATTGGAGCCCATTACAATTTATTTCAAAATAAATTGTCTGTCTGAATCAAAGATATTTATTCGTTATTTAACGATAACCGTCCAATGTGAGTAAAACTCACCAACTCTACCAGTTCATATTTTTATAACGTATTTTTAGAATTGCTAAATGATGATTAATTGCTTTGTGTTGACTTTATGGTTAAATTGCTTATGTATTGGTTGAAATTATAGATAACAATATATATATATATATATCGTTAATCAAATATCGATTCTGTTTATTAGAAATATTTCATATTGAAATGAAGTTGATGTAAATTATATTGTTTAACATCTGTGGATGCAGGGAAACCGGTTGGAGGGACCCAACTGGGTTCCTCAATATATAAAATACTGTTTTGTTTCATATATGGTGATATATGATGTGATATATAATCTGTTGTTGGTTATGTGTGTTTGAATGATATCGATCATTGTTATTTGGTATTTTAAATACCGTAAGAAATACTGGGATATAGAAAAGGGGATTTTCAAAGTGTATTTTGAAAATAAATTATTTATATAAAATCAATGGATTTTATATACAAATAGAAAACGAAATATTTGTGAAAACAAATAGAAAAGGAAATATTTGTGAAAACAAATTGAAATGGAAATATTTGTAAAACATTTACAAATAGAATTGAAAGGGAAATAATTGTAAAAAATTTATAAATAGATTATAAAAGGAAATATTTATTTGTTAAATAAATAGAATTGAAAAGGAAATATTTATTTGATAAATAAATAGTATTGAAAAAGGAATATTTATTTGGGAAAATAAATAGAAAGATAAAAGGAAAATTTATTTAGAAAATAAATAAAACTATAAAAGAAAATATTTGAAAAGTAAGTAGGATTATAAAAGGAATTAGAATTAATCGATTAGAGTTAATCGAAGAGAGTTAATTGATTAGAGTTAATCAAATAGAGTTATTCAATTAAAGTAAATCGAATAGAGTTAATCAATTAGATTTAATCAAAGAGAGTTAATTAATTAGAGTTAATCGAATTAGAATTAATTGAATTAGAATTAGTTGAATTAAAGTTAGTCGAATATTAGTTATTCGAATAGAGTTAATCGAATATAGTTATTCGAAGAAAGAGGGTTATAAAATATTGGTTATTCGAAAAGGAGTTAATCGAATATTGGATATTCGAGAGAGAGTTATCGAATATGGTTATTCGAAAGAGAGTTAATCGAATATTAGTATTTAAAAGAGAGTTAATCGAATATTAGTTAGTCGAATATTAGTTAATCGAATTGGGTTAATCGAATATAATTTATTCGAATAGAGTTAAAGGAGTTAATCGAATATAGTTTATTCAAATAGAGTTAAAAGAGTTACTGAATATAGTTTATTCGAATAGAGTCAAAAGGAGTTATCGATACACTAGACCAGAAACAGCTTTTCACAGCATTTGAAAAATGCTGTAATAAGATATAACAGCGTTATTAGAAACGCTGTATAACGACATGCTGTTGTTGATGCATAACTTCTAACAGCAAAACACAAACGCTGTAAAAAAAAGTTTTATAAAGCGTTGTTTTTTGTTGTGAAAATGTGGTTAGGCATTTTTTTTGAAAGTTATGACAGCGTTTATTATAAGCTGTATGTAGTTTTTTCATAAGTTTTCAACAGCAGGTTATAAACATTGTTATTACTTGTTTCATCAGCAGCTCTTAAACGCTGTTGTGTCTACCTTTATATATTTCCAAAAAACTCACAGCAAGGGATAAACGCTGTCGTTTAAAACATATGTGCCATTGCAATATTCACATACCATTAATCTAATTGCATATAATTATATTTCAATTGATTAATATACAAAATATATACAAATCAATCTAAAAACAATCATTGTCATAAAATAAGTTAAACACAATATCCATTAAAAAGTTTACTCACAAACAATAATGAAAGTTATAAATAATCTTCGTACAAGACGTATAGAGTTTGCATCAAATCTTAATGATAAACCATGCAAACAAAAACTTTTCATTTGCTAACTACACCGAACCTCCAAAAATCAAAAGAGTATCTTGTGCATTTTTTACATCTACAACCTCCACCTGCCTGTAACAATGAAATTTAAAAGTCAGTGATGAAAAACACATTTAAAAAAACATATTTAATTTGCAATTACTAAAAAATTGCAACATAGATTTACACTAGCATTAACTTAGTTTTGAATGGAAAAAAACACATATTTTATCACTATTACAAGTCGTTAACGCACAGTTTTGAAACAAAACTGAGCAGGTGCTCTCAGTTTTGACTCAAATCTAAGCATCAACTCTGCTCACTTTGGACTAAAAACTGAGCATTAGCTCCTATAAATTCTAATGAAAAGTGTTGCAACTTCTATGTGGACATATTACTTTAGTATTTTCATAATTCATACTAGACCAATATCTATATTGAATCGGGTTTTCAACCATTTCTTATGGCATAGAGATACATAAAAGAACCCAGTTGCCTCTGAAATATGATGGTCTAGGCATTCTTAATTTAAACCATGGAACTTATTTTCTTTTTCACATTACGTAAACCAAATCCTCACTAAAAGTGGCAGCATCTGGGCTCTTTAGAGCCAACACTACAACTTGAAAATTGATAATTTTTGGAATATGTATAGTATTACTGACTCTAGCTACTTTCGGAGATAAATTCTCAAGTCAAGTAATAAATTCCTTCACATGATTAGGTGTAATCTTTAGCAGTCCTTCTGCCATTCCCCACGGAGCAATTCTAGTATTATATTATCCTCGATCGTTGATTGTGCGTAATTTGTTAAGTCAAAATTTGTCTTTTTTAAAATAGATTTCAAAGTATTTTGTGTGTAATTTATTCTGTTTTGATAATACCGCTCTTTTAGATGAATCACACACTATTTTTGTAATGTGCGGATACTTTATGAGGAATTTGGAAAGAGTAGACGAAATGAAGAAGAGATGGATGAAGCACTAGCCATACGTCAAATAGTATACAATCACGTTAATTCATATTGAATGAACAACTTCAAAAAGGGACACAAGTTTATTATCCGAAATAAATGAGACCGCATATTGAATCCATTCCCCCATTTTTTTGAAATTCCAAATTTTTTTAATAAAAAACAATATTCTTGTTCAAGCAGACAATATGCCATGGTTCAAACAAAAATAAAATATACCGTAATTTCTTGGCATCCACATAACCATATGGCTTCAGTTGAAAAGTAAAAAAAGAAACCAAATAATAAAGAGCATAAAAACAGTGGAAATGATGCAATCACTAACCTGCTCTCCAGCAAGTGAATCAGGTTTATTTTTCATAAGGCATTTTCTTCAAGGATCTGTTAAGTAATGTGTGCATAACCTATTATTAAACAATTGCTTAATATAATCACCTTAAAAAAAATAAAGAAATTATTTTGAAGAGAAGAAAGTCATGAATAAGTCAAATGAATACCAAAAGACCGTATCCATCTACAGTGTTTATATTACATCAATCCACTGACCATTCTTCAAAATGCACTTTTGTTCATTAACAAATATGAAAACGGGGACCTAGAAGGCAATCTCACGTGCACAAATAACTATATAATTAGAAGGAGAATAATATAAATAATGAATACCTGAAACATCATCTTATCATAGAGATGGTAGCCTCGCAAACTTGTGAGAGGATCCTGTCAACATGAACTTTCTCTAGTGTAAACTTGTAGGCTCACTTCTGAAGCACATTCATGTGGTCTTGCTCATGATTTTATAATTGTTCAAAAATAGGGAATCAAAGATCAAAACCTTATCAAAAAGTGCATCAATCACACGTGTGTGTGTGTGTGTGTGTTTGAATTCAAAGGTAACTGCTCTTGCTGCTTCGGATAATTATAATGAAGTTGTTTCTGCTATTACATCCGTCTGTGAACATTTAGCTCCGTAAGTGGTTCAGTTCTACTACATTATCCTTCATAGTAACTTTAACTTGATCAAAATTGACTAATTGATCGTCGACTGCTTATACAGCGGTACACTGCAACATAGGAATTAAAATTCTTACAGTGTTATAACTCATAACATTATGCCAACAATATAACTGAAAAAATACATTGGATGTGACAGGTTGGACAACCCGCTACAAGCTTCTTACACTTATGCCAGAAACATACATATACAGATCAACTACTTTAAGAAGTAGAGTCATACTACATTGACACAATTTTTATAACGGAGGGGATGTTGCCAAGGCAAGAACCATGATCTTACTATGTTTTTTCCACTTAAACTTTCTAGAATAACAATTACCAATTTCCGATTATTGTTTAGTTTGATCTTTGTCAGGCAAATTCTAACATTACCAACCTAAAATTTAGTTTCTTATAACGAAGAAAGGACATAACATGCATTTCTTATAAAATGTGTAATATTTGCACATTGGATATTTTAGGTACATACATTTCAAAAGATAGAGTATATTTTCTCTAATATCATTAAATATCATCATCGACTACGGATGGTAAAAAGTCATAACAAATGCATATATGATTTACTCAAAATTTTAGATTATATGGTCATCCATTTAAATTCAAGATCAGCCTCTTCTACTATCTTTGTTTGGATTTTTTTTTTCGTTTTTTTACAAATATTAAAAAAAGCAAAATACAACACCTTTAACTCTCTTTTTTCCATTGTCCCATTCTTCTTATTAGCATCAACTACTAAATTATGCACAGTCATTGCCAAAACGAGTAGGCCAAAGCTATCACTAACAAAGAAAAGCAAGTTAACTTAGGAAGAAAAATGCAAAGCTATATACATACATACATACATATATACATACATACATATATACATACATACATACATACATATATATATATATTAACATACATGGGTTGCTTAATTTTCTTCTCTTGTTATGTGGAGAATGGTCATGTAGATTCAGATATGCATCATCACTTTCGTAGCTAAAGTCCAAAACATCAAAGACCCCATTATGGCTTTGAGGCACATTATAACTGACCCATGATGTGCTTGTAGCATTTGGAGCCCGTTCATTTCTTGTATATCTTCATATAGAGCTAACTGATAATCCAATAGAGTTAATCAAATAGAGTTAATAGAATAGAGTTAATCATATAGAGCTAACTGATAAGAGTAAATCGAATATAGTTTATTCGAAAGGAGTTAATCGAATATAGTTTATTCGAAAGGAGTAAATTGATAAGAGTTAATTGATTAGAGTTAATCCAATAGGGTTAATCAAATAGAGTTAATCCAATAAAGTTAATCAAATAGAGTTAATAGAATAGAGTTAATCATATAGAGCTAACTGATAAGAGTAAATCAATTAGAGTTAATCGAATAGTGTTAATTGAATAGAGTTAATCGAATATGGCTATTCGAAGAGAGATTATCGAATATAGTTTATTTGAAGGAAAGAGTTATCGAATAGAGATTTATTTGAAAGAGAGTTACGTAAGGAATTTGCTAAAGGTTTAAAAGGTGAACCTTGTCTGTTTTGAAGTTAGAAATGTTGTTCAGTTAAGGTCTGAGAGGTAGTTATACCCCAACTTGATTGGCTTCGTTTTTAACTAAGGAATGGTTAAGGTTCGACAGTGAAGATTGGTTAAGCGAATTTAGTTAACGAGTATAATGGTTTGAGTTGGCATAGTGATGTTCGATTAAAATATCTGTTTAAATCTAATGTAGGAGTTTTGGAAATGTTTTCCAAATAAGAATCAGAAATGTTTTCTAATATAGAAAATAAGAAATGGAAATGATTTCCAATGTTAATAACGTATATTTTCTAAATATAGAAAATAAGAAATGTTCAATATATGGAAACATGATTAGGGAAATGGATAATTGAATGACAAATTAAATTAAAGTGGATCAGTGTTGATTGATGATTTGCTCGGTAAGATTTCCATTTGGAAATATGACCGTTGTTTGTACACATGTTTTCCTTTGATAGTTAAATCACCGACTTTCGAAGATTTTGACCATTTCCGTTGTCAATACGAAGAGACCGGGATCATATTCATGACCTGAAAACCACTCTATACGGGCGTTAGCGTTGCGAATCAAATATGATGAAGAAAATTGAAAACGGAGTTATGCAAGGGCTGTTCTGACGATCCTAGGTAGCAATTGCCTAAGATGGATTTACAGAATAGAGCCTTCGGTTTGTCCAGTCCCAGGACGACCTGTACGGAAGAATGTCTGACAGAGTATATTTAATAGATCACGTAAAATAATCTCTTCAAACGTATGTACGTTTGGTGGTGGAGGAATTCGTTTCTATTAGCTGTATACCCGTTGTATTTTTGGGGAAATCAATTTGTGATTTGGCGGGTATGACGATGTGACATTCAAAGTGAATAAATGTGTGATCTGTCAGAGATAAGCGTGGCCTCTAGCCTCACAACCGGGAAATGACAAAAATCGTGCAAGCAACATGGCTAAGTGGTTGGCTATCAATTAGGGTTTATTATCACCTATCTAGAGATATTCATTTCATTCTTAAGTCTATTCGATGTTGTCCCATTCGGGAAACGGTTGCTGATCCCAACCGTTGGGGATATACATTCGATACACTCAAGCGAAATGAGTGGTCAGTCATGTGTGGCCGGGTTGCAAGATGTTCTTGTTGAACCCAGTGTATTCCTCTCTAGAGGTACACTATCGGAAGGTGGTTCCACACCTTGTCATAGTTGGAAATCCATTATCCAATAAGTGCTCGTGGTTTTGATTGTATACTATAATGTGGAACGTGAGATGAAAGCGTTCTGCAAGATGATTATTATATTATGGTTGATAGACACTATTATAATATCAAAAGAGTTTTGATATATAAGATCATAGTTTCTTTCAAAATGATTTGAAATTTAAATCAAATTGATTTGGATTCTCATAAGGGAAAAACTCATTCCGATATATGGTGGTGTCTTATGAGATATCATTATTTTCCCAAACTGTTTTAAATTGTTTACTCATACCAGCCCCATGATTGACCCTGAGTTTGTTTTGTTTTCCCTAAACTATTGGGTGCTCAAATTTGCACGAGCGGTCAAGTTGCCGGGATTTATAGATGCACTAGAAGGAGCTGGAGCAGGAGGCTTCAGCATCGTTTTTATAGCTATTATTTATTTCTGTTGTGATGTAAGTGTTATACTCTAATAATGTTACTGTATACATATATTGATTTTATTTCAAAGATATGTTATCTATTATATGTTGTTCGTTCCGCTGTGAGATTCGTGTTTACTCTGATGTTGTATGTTCTTCTTCTTCTTATATTCTAAGTTTCTATCTTATCTATTCTCACCCTCGGTTTTTTTTTCTATTAGTTTTTTGGGTTCCATTGTAATTTGGGTTGGACTTGTGTTATTTGGTTAGCTCAAATTGTACTGGAATTTCGGGACACTACAAACACAAGCCAGAGGACAAAGTTTTACCTTATTATAACCAAATAGGCTTGGTACATCCTAAAACAAATGTCTTTGATATTAGTGCATAGTGACAAGAAAAACTTCAAATATAAACGTATCAATTATAAACGGTATAGGTACCATATATCATGTCGCCATATAGGTTTACAACTAAAACCGAAAAGTCGCGTATTGGAAATTGGGTTTCTATAATGAGTCAAAGCAAGGAATGGTCTCTTTACTGAATTCGGATCACCTCTAGCAAGATATTTGAGGATCACACCTATAGGCTGCCCTTGGATCCTGTAGGGTCGGTACGCTCTTACTTTTGTGGATTGGTTATTCCTGAACAATATGTTTACCGGTCATATCGAACCTCCAAAATGGTCAGTAGGTCGACCATATGAGCCTTTTAGTCGTCTCTGTATCCGAGGCGCCTCGCTATCCATCATCCACATAAGTAAAAATGTCTGGGCTCCAAACCATAACACAACTTCTAGCTAGAAAGAAACGTATGCACTCCCTACTTCCCTTATCCCGTTTTTGACTCATACCGGGGCGTGAGGCTCGCGAATTAACGATATACATAAAGTTGTGCTAATTAAATCCATGCTTTGATCATCAACCATAAGGCCCTGCTTTTCAACAAAAGACTTGATCATTTGCGTTTCAGCATGCCACATCGACAATTCAGGCCATACAGCTGATATCTATCAATATATAACCTCTAAGTTCATACGTCACAGAGAAGGTTGTTAAGCAAGAGAAATAATTCTCCGCCACCAAACAGATACATATTAAATAGAAATCAATCGATATAGAAAGAAATATAATGTCAGGCATACAATCCATTTTTAAATTCGTTCTGGGTCTGAACAAAACCAGAGGCACTTATTCCTTGTCCCATATGTCTAATACAGGAGAGTGGTCTTCGCATATTCGGTCGATTTCCAAGTACGTCAGGACAATCACCACATATAACCTCTACTTGGGTGTACTTACCAAGTGGGAAATCAGAAGCAGCCCAAACAATGTGAAGATTTCTAGTCTTCAACTACCGTCTTCATCATCGACTTTTAATCATCGCAATAGTTTTTTAGAATAGGTTAAAACTGGTCTATCCGAATAACAAACGTATCTTTATAATCATATGATAAATACACAAAGATAGCACACTTCTCATTCCAATCCAAAACATTATTTTATTCAAATATTCACATATTTGGTGAAAGGTTCCCATTAATTTTATCAAAGATATTTCTTTTAAACTTATTCTTTAATCTTCCTTCGGATATCAATTTCAAAAGATTTTATTTTATCTTTCCACAACTTAAACCTGATTAAGGTTTAAGAACTAGTCGGGATTATCGAGCCTTACTGAAGTAATCATTTATTTTTTTTAATCTCAACTTATTCATCTTATGGAGTAAAACTGATAATAATCTATTGACCTACTTTTAGGCAAAAGTTGTTGCGATTCAACGGATCGAAGCCCAATGCGAAGAAGCTCATTCTTCAACATCGGTCTATCGACCGATAGAATGACCAGTACTTCAGAAAGTCCAAAAAAGATTTGGCTTGAGCCAATTTCCTTCGGGTAGCGGCATCTCATGGCCCGAAGTAATTACTCTCTAAGACTGACCGAGTCATGCACTTACTTAAAGATCGGGTTGACCAGATATCCTGGGATTTGTGTAGAAATATCCCACTGAGTCATTCAATATTCAGCCCTATTCCGAAGGCATTAAAAGCGATCAACCACTTCCAGACAAAGATCTACTGTTACACCTCATCTTGAGTACTACGTAAGCCATAATTTTGAAGGATACTATTAATCAAAAGTAGACTGGGTCCTACCACCGTACCTACTTCAAATGATCAAGCTCCATGTGTCCAAGCTCTGCAAAAGAGGCAAGCCATATGGAAGCCCACTTCTTCACTTATAAATACCTCCAAGCTCAAAATGGAAAGGGGCCTTCTTTCGGACTCTCTTTTCTCCACTTAAAACTTTCGATTCCAATTCCCCTTTGAAAGCTTTCCTCAGGGCTACCGCCAAAATAGCCAATCCTCACTTTTTCTTCAGGTAGAAAAAAGTGTTGTACTTATAATAAAAAGTAAATCAATACATATAAAGTGGACGTAGGCATCATCTTTTCCAAACCACTATAAAAAGTCTTGCGAGTCCCCTATTTTCTTTACTTTACTACATGTTTGTGATTGTTATTCATTTGTTCTCCACACGATTAGAGGTTGACTACCACAAGTGACGGGTAGGGGTTATGCTCCGATATACCTCACGACCTTTAGCAAGTTCTGACCCATGGCGAACAAGTGAAAGAAAGATGCAACATCTTCCCGTCCCACGAACGATGATGCAGCCGAGACAAACTCTGTAGAGGCAAGTCGCGAAGCCTCCTCTCATGAAGACGTGTCCCGATATCTTACCTGGGATGACATAGATAAGATTATGGCCGAGTTCAGTGGCTAGATGACATCTCAGGGTAAACTCCTCGAACGACAACAACAATCGATGGATCATCTTCTTGCTCAGATGAAAAGGGATTTAACGCTTCAACATCAATTCTTCCACCGGGCGAAGATGGGGCAGTAACCAATCTTCGGTCTTCACAAATACGAGCCGCATATCAGATCACTCCTTTGCTTCCTCATGGTTCGGCTCCACCTCCCGATCAGTCACAGCTAGGAGTATCGCTTCTAGCAAACAGCGCAGCTGCATATTCACAAGAGGCCCACGATCAAGATCTAAGTCGTTCGACCAAATTACCTCCACTCGGGGGACCAAATCGACCCCTCGGACCAATCGAGCAACCACTGGGTCAGTCAGGATCAATGTCATTCCCATTACAACCTAGCATCTTATAACAGACTTGTCTTATACCGCCTCTCCTTCAACCAAGAGCTGGTTGAGCCTTCCCTTCGAACCAGGGAGACCACATTACTATACCAGTTCTCACCACGGAGGAGGAAAACGCAACCATAAGCCCTTCTAACATCGCTTCGGGCGGGAGCACTAGAGATCCCCAAACATCACATGTTATGATGGATCAGCTTGGACCTTCCATCGCGGGCATGGCTCGGACCAGTTCTCTTCAGGTTCAAGAGGTGCCAGTCTACCCAAAACCAACAACTGTGATGGACCCTCGCTCTCACCTTCACCCAAATCTGGTAGGTCGAGCCAAACTAATGACTAACCTTCCGAGCATGCTTTCGATGGATCCTAGTACTAGATTTCTTCCAAATGCAGAGATGGATTCATGGCAGCGACTCCTCGGAGAAGGAATCCAGCTTACAAGCATCATTTGATGCTTCACCCGGGGCACTTCTTCTCAGCAGGATATAGATAATATCCACCACCGCCCCTTCACAAGGGGAACTAGAAACTCCTGCAATCCTACGGACTTCAAGTTTATAGCCATTGAACCTTACAATGGTCGGACCGACCCGACCATCCATCTCATGCCATACATGCGTCATATGGAAGTACTCTCTGCTTCAACCAATGTTATGGACAAATGCTGCCCACTCTTCCTCATAGATGTTGTCGGCTTGTGGTTTCGGCAACCAACAATGGAGTTGATTGGTCGTTGGAACACGTTGGTCACCTGCTTCATCGAGCAGTTCAGAGTTCACATCTCTCGACCAAAGAGTGTCATGTACCTGACCCCCATCAAGCAACATCCAGGAGAGACACTTCGATCTTTCCTCAAAAGATTTAACGCGGCCGTAGCATCATTCGATCGACCCGAGCCATCGATGGTGCTAATGGCCGCCATCGCAGGTGTTTAGAACCGATCAGAATTCTCAATCTCTTTGACTAGAGATCCTTCCAAGGGTATTGAAGATTTCTATGCAGAGGCTGAGAGGTTCCTCCAACAAGAAGACACCAGCATTGAGATGGAGTGTCTCAAGGTCCTTACCACCAAAGAAGGAGATCCATCCAACACTAATGGCTAGAATAAAGGAAGAGGAACGACCTTGGAAAAGAATGAGCCCAACGTACGATCTCAGAGAGATAACAAGTATGATTAATCGAGCTCAATTCTTCTTTGCTCGACATCTACCTTGACGTGCGAGGTTCTCTGCCTTTCCCAAAACCTCCTAGAAGAGAACCAACCCAGAAAAAACTCGACTCTAAAAAGCGCTGCATGTTTCATAATAATTCTGGTCATAACACCAGTGAATGCAGGCACTTGCGCGATCTCATCAATGATAGGTTCAAGCTAGGAGGACTGCCCGTATATGCCAAGAAAACTGCACAGGCCATGCCGCCAGAATCTTCTGCCCAAGCTCCTCAGGCCTGTCCTCGAGCCCCTAGAAACGGAAAAGACCCTAAGCATTGCACCCGCGACATCATCATCAATTAATAAGATTTGGATTTCTTATTTTAAATGTATTTTTATTTCTTTCAATAATATGGATATGTTGAGGTACACATGTTCGGGGTTTGGATTTAGCTCCTAGGCATGCTTTGGAATCAATGGTCGTCTTCTTAGAATTTATTTCCATTTTCTTGTAATAGCTCTTTAGCAACAATGAACTTTCTTTTGCAAACATGGGTTATGTTTGAATGATTTAAGACAAACGTAACTGACGCTCGCCAACCCGAATATGACAAGTGCAAAGTCACCGTCTGTAACACACGGTAAAAGCCTGCCACCATCTCTAAACCTACTTCACAAGCTGAGTATGGTCATATTTCTTTAAGCCAAGTACAGATTAAACTCACTCCTTCTCTAAGCTGAGTGCACTCTCTACTCGCCATGACTTTATAAAATCACTTATACATCACCTTGTACGTACGGTTCCATCGGCCAAGTACGGACAAAGTTATATACGTCGAGCATGATTAACACTTGCCATAAGCCGAGTATGGATAATACTCACCATCTCTCTAAGCGAAGTGTGATTACTGCTTGCCCATATCTTCAAGTCAAGTATGGTTAATACTAGTCCAATCAAGTTCACAGCTATCTCTATACCAAGAACGGTTTCAATTGTCTTTACAGGTATTGGAAGCTGCTACTACTTTTATTACTTTCTCGGCCTTAATATGGTCTTCAGTGTTTGTTGGTTTTCTGGTCTCAATATGATCTATACAGACTGTCGGTTTTCTGGCCTTAGTACAACCATCAAAACCGTCAGATTTCTGGCCTTAATATGGTTTAGCGCAACCATAACTACCTGCATATTGAGCTTCAATATTACATTCAGAACACACCTCCTTTACCAAGAAAGATGTATTCTAAGGGGCAAAAAGTTGACCAACTTTTTCGCAAAATCTGTCGCGGTTCAACGGATCGAAGCCCAATGTTAAGAAGCTCATTCTTTGGCATCGGTCTATCGATCGATAGAACGACCCATACTTCAGAAAGTCCAGAAAAGATTTGACCCAAGCCAACTTCCTTCGAGTAGCAACATCTCATGCCCCGAAGTAACCACTCTCCCTGATCGATCGAGTCAAGCACTTCCTTAAAGATTGGGTTGACCAGATATTCATCCCGATTCTCAAGGCATTAAATGCGGTCAACCACTTCCGGACAAAGCCCTCCTTTTGATACACCTCATCTTGAGTGCCACGTAAGCCACAATTTTAAGGGATACTATTAATTAAAAATAGACCGGGTCCCACTGACGCACCTACTTCAAATGATCAAGATCCATGTGTCCAAGCTCCTCAAAAGAGGCAAGCCACGTGGCAGCCCACTACTTCACTTATAAATACCTCCAAGCTCAAAATGAAAAGGGACCATCTTTCGGACGCTCTTTTCTCCACATAAGACTTTCGATTCCAATTCCCCTTTGAAAGCTTTCCTCACGGCTACCTCCAAAATAGCCAATCTTCCCTCCTTCTTCAAGTAGAAAAAGTGTTGTACTTGTAATAAAAAGTAAATCAATACATATAAAGTGGACGTAGGCACCGTCTCTGTCGAACAACTATAAAATGTCTTGCCTGTCCCCTGTTTTCTTTACTTTACTGCAATTTTGAGAATATTATTCGTATGCTCTCCACACGATTGGGGGTTGACTGTCACAAGCGACTAAATTTTACATCAATATATTTCATATCTAATACCCACTATGTTACCGGTAAATTTAATTACTACTTAACGTTTTAAATATAATTAAAGATTTAACTATCGCGTGGACTAAAACTGGTGGTACTCCATCTCGAACTATTCTCGAATTTGATACATTTAATTATCCCATTCTCATTTCAATCTAATTAAAGATCCATTAAACTCCAACTTAATTTTAATCCCAAGAATCATTATTTAATGATTATTCAATTTTTAGAAACTAATCTTGTCTTTGCTTGGGTTAAAGAACAAATGTTATGAAAAAACACTGTTCATAATAAACCTAAAATCATCTTCCATTAAGTTTGGAATCTTCATGGAAATCTGAACAATTTATAATCGATATAAATTTCTATATCTTGCCAATATTATAAGTGGAATAACGATAAAGCCTTTTTAAATTCCATAAATAGTAAATGCCTTCCTTCATAGAAGCTCATTTCAATTATTATTAATCGAATTCCATTCAAATTTAATTGAATAAACTTGAAAACTTCCTTAAATCTTAATGAAAAGATTTATTACTTTCACAAGTGGGTTCAAGAACAGAATTATTTAAGACACCATTCACAACGAACCCAAAATCCAATTTGATATTAAATATAAGATCTTAAATGGAAATCATGTCGACTTATATTCAATACCAACTTCTGAAATTAACAAGTATCATTTTGAAATAATGATATCAATATCTTCCAAATTCCCATAACAATATCCGTATATTTATGGAATCCAATATCGAAATATCCGAAGATAATTTTCATTCAAATCCATTCCAATTTATTAATTTGAAATCATTGGATTATTACACTAGTTGTTAACTAGTTCATTTTGATAAAAATATTTTTTATCTTTTCAAATATGGAATATTTCATCCAAAATCTTTCCAAACCATTAATTATGATTTTACATAATTTATTTATATTTTTAATAATATTACTAAAGCCCTTACAGTCGATTTCCAATATTGGCCACCCAACTACATCCGTAGCGACCTTTTCTGAAACTGATTTGGACATATTTTAAAATGTAACCATTCAAATTTAAATCACATATATCCATTTGAAAGATCTTTTTGATACGAACCCAACAATTCTAGTTTTAGGAGAATCTGATTGTCGGATCTCCCGTTACGTCCATTCAAAGTTAATGGTTGAAATTTGCAAATGGTCGTTGTGAGGCACGTTCTATTCAAGCCATTTAAATATACAAAATATATTTTTGTCGATTTCCATTTAAAATGTAATTTATAAAATGTTTATAGATTCGTTTGGAAACAATTTCACTTCCTTTTCAATTCTAAATTAAAATTGAACATCTCATATTATTATAATCTCAAAATAATAATATTTTCAAAATGCCAGATTTTGAAATTCAGTCTTCGCGATATTAATTATAAAAACGAATAAAGTCGATATAAAAATCTGTTCGAGTTAAAATAGCATTTTTATGCTTAACTCTACTTCATATTTTTATATTTTCGTGTCTATCCAAAATTGGACATCAAAAATAAACTTCTAATCTTCATTGAATATTATATTATAAATATATTCATATTTATTCAGGATTGGAATAAAATCTCAACCAATATCAATATAAATAAATTTTTATGGATTACATTCATCATACACACCCAAAAATAGTTGCAAACAACTATCAACATCCAAAATGACAGTCAATGTGCATTTTATTTTCGTATAAGCTTCAATTAAACAATTAACGCTTATATAACTCTATCAATCAACCTATTAACCGCAATTTCACATAAGGGAAATTTGTGAGATGAATGTCATCCCGAAACCCTTGTGGGGTTTTCAACCAACAACTATCAATTTAAATTAATCATTGGTTAATAAATTTAACCCATTCTAATTCGACTCAAATTATTTTTCTAGCTAACTAATTTTCACTATTCATATATAAATGGATATTTTATATCCAACTTCAACTACCAAAAATTTATTAATATTATTTTAATATGTTAAACAAGTCAAAATCACAATCGAAACATAACACAACAAGTCAATAATTCATCCATGGGTTTGCAAATAACAATGATGTGAGCCACCACGCACTGTAAAAAAGTTTGTGATAATTAAATCAAATAAAAATCAGCACATGCAAGAAATATACATTCAGTTATAAAATAAATAATTGTACAAAATAATTGTTTGAGAGAGAGTTCTCACTTTGATTTCCACTCCATGACTCTTTAATTAACGATTTTCTTTCGAGTCAAATTAAATTTAATGTGCAATTTTACTAGAAATTGTAACTAGCTTCGATTTCTATTCTGGTCAATTTCATGGTGTAGAGTTTGTTGTCACAATTCCAGCACTTCCAGTTTTGTTTGATTCAGATTCAGTTTGAACGAGTTATGGTATTTTAAACTTTTAATTATATAAATAGTTAAACATAATTAATTATAATTAATTACACAATTAAGGGATTTAACCCGGCTTCGGCCTCTTTTCGAACCCAAACCCGATCCCATAGGGCTTCATGCTGCACGAAGATCAAGACGCCAGAAGTCGATCGAAGGTGTTCACACGAAGCGCCCCAACCAGAGCTCCCCACGATCGCCCCCGCCACCTGCTCGGTTGTTCCCTATCACCATAAAATGACCTCAAACTCGGCGCCTTTGAGCGGCAAAATCGAGCGATCCACGAAGTGAAAATCGATCGTGACCATTGAAGATGAAGATCTTAGCGTGGTCTTCGAATTTTGTTTTATAAATTCCTCGAATTAATGTACTAAATTGAACAAAAATGTGCAAGAAGAATTGAGAAACCGTGGCCGTTAATTTACTGTAAATGACGGCTCAGAAATGTGTAAAGGAATTAGGGTTTTAAAACTATATATATATTATAAATTATAATTTAATTCTCTAATTGGCCTAATTTCGTTTGAACTCCAAATGAATCCCAACGACTGTCGTCCCTAACCAAACACCCCATTCCGGACATAATGAGATATATCTCGTAAGCTAATTCGACCATTTCGATCAATTTTTATCAAAATTAAAATATAAAGTAATATAACGTTCAATATTGAATTTCAACGTACATTTTAATTTACCACGGCCACATACTGACTCCAAAAATTGTGAAATTTGAAATCTCGCTATGTTTTGACGATACGGTCCTAAAAAAATTAATTTCGTCAAATTTGGAGATCCTTTAAAAAATGGTCTTTTAACTAGCTTATTAAATTGAACCGAAACTTACAAAACACGTTTGAATTTACTACGCTAACATACTATTTTCAAATGACTTGAAATTTTAAACTTGACAATAATTTGACGTTCCAGATCCAAAAAATTAATTTCATCGAAAACGGAGGCCATTTGGAAAATTACTATTTTTAAGGGCTATATATAATATTAAAATATATATAAATTATATAGTGACTATTTGGAATTTTAATTTGGTCATAACTTACTATTTATAATATGAAATCTAATTTTCTTACATTCGTTAGGCAGATATAATTAAATCGATTGTAATGTTTCTTCTTTCATCCACTTCTGATTTACAATAAATTCTATACATTAATTCAAAGTTTAAAATTGAATTTTCAAACTACCGCCCATTACGAGCTCGTTTTAATTAAATTATAAATTTATATTCTCAGACTTCGTTTTAAATAAATTTTATGTCATTTATTCTCAAAATACATTGTATAAAATATTTAATTTCTATGAAAATCAATTAAAAATAAAATTTAAATTGGTTCCAAAAATACTGGTTGTCAAAGAATAAGGATGCAGGAACGTTTAAGCATGCATTTTCTTATTTCACCTAAAATTATTAAACCCCAACATTTTGAAGTTCATACACAAATGACTGGAGTACTTTTAGTCAGAATGAACAACATAGTAATAGGAAAAATCATGCTAGCAACATAACATAGTTTTGTATTTTTGACATCCTACAGTTTAAAAACAAAAACAGTTCAAGGTTATACTTGATTATGTACTAATGCAGCTCCTCCTTTCTAAGAATATATCTTATATCCTTAAACTTCTATTCATCCTGTATATGAAACTACAAATGCTTTTTAACAAAAACATGGAAAACTCATTAACGTTTTTAGGTTAACATGGCAACCTATTTACAGTTCGTGTTTCCATCTAGTGTATAGAAAGTTAAAAAGAATCAACCATTCAGCATTCAACATAAAAGTAACAAAACTCATAAATAGAAGCTTATAGTGTTAAGTAAATTATCTTCACCTCCATATGAGCTGAACTTCACTTCTCGACCATGCTTTTCAGTTGCAACTACATATCACTGTCTACCTTAAAGTTTCATAATCTGTAGTAACCTCATCATTTGTTAAAGAAAAATCAGTTCCTTAAATAGATGATTCTCCTCATTATTGGCCTCTGTTTTAATCTGAATTTTATCGGACAAAATTTTCTTAGTTTATTACTATAAATGAAACATTATTTTTGATGTAAATTAGCTTCTTACCGATAGAAAAGCAGTTTTAAGCATTCTGGACTTCTTTGAACGATTAATCGACAAAATTTAATTGCAAATTTCCTCTATTCAATTTGTTTGATAATACCAAAATTAGCCTTCTTCAACTTGAGTGGTCGTAGATCGAGATCAAGAAAAGTGGATTCAACCAGAAAAGAAGAATAAAAGTATTGTCGATGCCATAGGAGTGAAAAAAGATCGAGAAATAAAATTGATGGAAATGATGGGAAATAGAACGAATGTTTAATAGATTAGGAAATATGTCAAATGTGTAAAATATAACTCAGAATGTCAATTAAACAATGGAAAATTCATAAGAGTTCGGCAGAAGGGTAACTACCTATCCACGCTGATCCAACATGTCACCGGAGCATATAACAAGACGAAGATTTCAGGCACTCACAAGCAAAGTTAAAGTCCACTATTGGTAACTTCGACTAATCAGATGGCAATGATTCAACGGGTGAAGTCGGAGTTTCAGATTTGAAGGGTTTTGGCGAATATTGTTGGACAAACAATGTCATCGTCGAGTCGCATTAGTTCTGTGGATGGGAAGTGAACGATTAGAAATGAAATGAAAAAGAAGGGAAAAACAACTTTGATCTGGCCTCGAACGAAATGGATTTTTTAGAGATGGTTCAATTCTAAAACAAAGCTGGAAGGCATCAGAGTTCAAGAAGCAAAACTCACTTTTAATAATATAGCATAATTTGTCATATTTTAAATAATGACTCCTATTTACTTATTTAAATTCAATCATTCAAAATCTCCATTGATCGTCGGTGAGATCATATTTCTAATGAGCTTTTTTCTATATTCAAACATTTAATTCATGATAGTCTTACAACATAGACTGGCAGGAAATATTGCTGAAAAGGAGACAACAACGAGAGATTCAAACCACTCCGTTGTTTTTTGAATTAATGTAGGAATCTATTTTCGAACCCAGCTACATGTGGTTATCATGAATATTATACCAGAAAGTAAAATACCATAAGTATTTTAATGTAAGTGCTCCATTACCTCGGCTTCATAAGATGACACCTCAATACTTTTATTCATGATATCAATGAACTTAATGTTTTTGGTGGCAGATTGACAATGAAAAAGAATGGAAGCATAGAATCAGAATAAAACATTATTTCTTCTAAATATAAACATTAGGACATTTGTAAGGAGTGACCAATTTTGATTCTTCTTCAGTTGACATATAACGTCAATGCGATTAGCCAAATATTTAATATAAAGCTCATAATTTATGCATTATGTGGTGTCACATAATATGTTCATAAATTCAACCTAATCAATCATGAACTTGAGCAACAAATTTCAAGAGTGAAGGAATACTTAGTCACAAACCTAACCTAATGCATTACAGAAAAAAAAAACAAATTGGTTTCTTTCATTTGTTGATGCAAGGTAGCATTAATTACAATTTAAGACAAAAGAGAAGGAAATGTGGAGTTCTACATAATCGTAGATTAGCAAAAAAAAAAAAAAAAAACCTCTGCATTATTCAATGCACATGTAGTTGTTCCCTAGAAATGATAAAATCAATTGCTTTAAGATGGATATTATTGGCATGAAACCTAATCTTATCCAACTTGGGTTTGTGAACAAAAACGCCAGTCATTCGTCACCCTGGATCAAGAAGTTATATGCAATGAATTAGAATTGCTAAGGAAACAAACACAAATAATCATAGCTGATGAATCAGCTATGTTATTTGTAAATGCAAAGAATGTAACATATATATTTCATAAAAGAATTTTAATAGCCAAGCTAACAGTGCTTTTTTCTCACACATCACTAACTTAGATTTAACCAATTGAACTGAACATTATATAGCTACAAAAAACATGCCAATATAACATATTTATTTTTAGCTGCTAATAATCAATTAATTTTTAGCATCAAACACCAATAAAGGTAGTATAATTAATTTCGCCAAAGTTTTTCTCTCTTTGACTGAAAATATAAAGGTCACCAATTTAAGTAAAATGTCATGTAAATATAGCAATATTAATGAAATAACATGAGAAGCTACATGTTGAAGCAGAAAAGAAAAATGAGTATAATGAAAACAAAGCATATTTAGGAAAAGCTAATATATCAATTATATAGTGCTACTACATTATAGGAACAGTAGTACTCATGCACTTAGTATCGTTTCTAGATATACTCATGTACTTATTACTAAGTTTACTTCAGTAAAATTTGGTTAATGCTTTCAGTTTGAATAGTTTTATGACCATGATGATTTTGACGTTCACAGACCAGTGAAGAACTGAAAATTTTGGGGAAAACGTGTTCACATTTACAACAGACTTGATCCCAACAAGTACTAATACTACATTTGAAACAGCATATCAGACTGGAAAAAAACAATAAAAGTTTGGGCTTTGTTGCCTTTTAGAAATATATACATCATTTTTTATTATCCATAACAAATCGACTGATTTTAACCAAGCAGTAACAAAATAGTGGAAAAATTTTCAAACTGTTATGTGTCAATGTTGGAACTAACTTTTATGCTTAGAAATAAAAAAGAAACTACAAGTATGAGTGTCATTTAAAACTGATTCCACTAGTTCCTGTAAAAGATATATCAGTTATAAAATAGATCTGGTCATTATATTTAAAGATACATTTGCCTTTAAAAACGTATATGTTAAATCTATTATCCTTATAAATATTTTAAGGAAATGATAATGGAAAATTGTAAAATTTTCAAAACCAAAGCTTTTAACCTAAATATTTTTTCCTAAATTATTAATTACATTATGGTGGCTTCATAACTCAAATGCCATAATTATAGAAACAAAGTAAATTAGGGATATATCAATGGGTGAAATGAGTGTACACGCTAGTAGAAATATGCTCAAATGTGGTTTAAAAAGAACGACAATAACCTAGGTCATATGGAGAAAGAATTGCAGCGAAATACAAAGATATCATGAATGAGTTGCTTACCTATAGATACTTTAACGTAAGTTATGGATACGGAAATTATATCATTTAAGAAATATTGACACTCACTTAACTGTTGGGGTAAAGTTTCCCAAAAAGGCCTAGGGAATAAAACCCAATCTTGCGGAAAAATAAATAGGAACGGACTGATGGCGAGGCAAAACAAACAACAGGTAGTCACCAGCAAAACAATCACAGATCAAGCAATAAAAGAAAGAACACAAGAGATTTATAGTTGTTCAACTAACGTTTTGTTAGTGTACATCCACTTGGGCAGAGGAGATTTATTCCTTTCTAAATAAGAAAATATTACAAGACTGATACTAGAGAAGAAGAAGAAGAAATACAACTTTGAGGGAAAATACAATTCATTTACCTAATCCCTATCCTTGTATAAGGATTAATACTTGGGTTGAAGTAATTGATTTATGGTTATAAATCAATGCCTAATTAATTCTCCTATCTGAAAATTAATTTCTTACTTCAATATTCCAAAAGAAACTTCTTCACATTCTTCCACTTATGTAGGTAATTTATTGCCCTCCATAATTTTACAAAAAAGAGGCAATAAATTTTCTGATATATTCCAAATCTTCTGCATTTGGAAATATTATATTACTCAAATTAACAATATTTCCCAAATTTTCTCTAAATGGAAATATTGTATCACCATAATCAATAATATCTTCCAAATCTTCTGCAAATGGAAATATTATGAAATATAACAATCTCCACCTTGATACTTTTTCTTTGAAAGCATACCAACTCCACATACATCCTCTTACTCTAAGCATCTTCTTAGACAAGACATCAGGAATACTTTCCCTAATAAGTTTCGGCATGGCCATCACCCATTGCACTTTGTCTACAAACTCCGGCAACGCCACCGCCTACCAACAAAGAGTTCAAAGTACCCCCCTCAAGTAAGACCTATCACTCTTCATCATGAAAACAAATGTCTCCATTAATCATCTCAACTCTCTCCCCCACACCATGCCACCGCATGGCACCCAACATTTCGATAAGCAATTCCAGCTCGAGCAACGCCCGAACTTAGCAGTCTGCAGAGACTTATGCATATCCACTACATCCTTTTTTGATCTCTGACCAACATCAGAGGATCCCTTCTTCCGCTTATCAAGCACATCCTCTTGGCAAAATTCCACCTTGTTGAAGCTTTCCCCTTTGGTCATATCCTGCCTATGCAGAAACTCAAAGTCCCTTCTCATGTGCCTAACTTTGACGTCCTTTCCACGAGAACTGTAGACTTCAACCCTTGACTCTCCAAGTACAGTGCTTCCCCCCAAGAGATACAAATTATGAAACATATCTCCCTTCATCACTACAAATTTACCCTTAGAAACCCTTAGACTATCCTTATCAGTAGTCACCTCGCATCCTTTGGATGCCAACTACCTAAGAAATATCATTGACTTCCAAAGACCTGGAACACAACGGACACCTGTCATAGTGCGTATTACCCCGTTATACATGCGAATCTGCGCAGTACCTTTGCCCACGACTCTACAACTAGCATCATTTCCCATAAGAATTAGTTTTCCTCTTTTTCTTTTAGAAGAACTGAAATAATTCTAATTAGGTGTCATAAGAAAATACGCCACCGTATCTAACACCCAATGGTCTGATACCTGTCAACAAGTCATCAGACAAAAATTCCTCCACCGCAACCGATGAATTTCCAACTTCAATTTTTTCTTCAAGTCCGGACAATCTCATTCCAATTGCTTGGTTTCTTGCAAACGTAGCACTTTCCATCCTTGACTTTATTTTCTTCTTCTTCTCCCCTTTCTTCATACCAGCTACTAAGGCTTCTGTACTACTTCCTTGTCTACCTTCACTCAACCCCTTCATCTGATCCCTCAAGTCCTCAGATAGAAGACATGCCTTCACATCATCTACTGTTAGTGTATCTCTGGCATAGATAAGACTGTTAGCGAAACTCGTGTATCGCTCCGGAAGAGTACACAAAAGAATCATTATTATTTGCTCCTCATCCACTTTCAAGTCAACAGTCTTCATCTTCATCACATGATCATCGAAGAAGCTTAAATGTGCTTTCACTGAAGTACCCTCTCTCATCCGCATGGTGAAAAATGTTTTAAGCAAAATCAGACGATTGGTTAGTGACTTCTTTAAATAGAGTTTTTCTAGCTTAGTCCAAATGTCCTTAGCAGTGGTCTCACCGCTAATCTCTAAAATGACATTTTCTCCCATTGCTAATTGTAAAGTAGTAAATTCCCATCATTCCATCTCCTTCCTTCCACGGTTGAAATATCATCCGTCAACTCCTCAGGAGCAAACACCACAGGATGAACATTGTTTCTCATCAGAACAACTTTCATCCTTCATTGCCACTTTTCAAAGTCTTTATCCTCATTCCATCTTTCTATTGCTAACTGAGATCCTGCTGCCATATATGTCCCTTTGACATATGACCTTGATACAATTGCTGAATTCTCCTCATCTCCTGTCATAATGCCTAACACCCTTTCTCAATCAACCTGGTAGCTCTGATACCAATTGTTGGGGTAAAGTTTCCTAAAAACGGCTTAGGAATAAAACCCAACCTTGTGGAAAAACAAATAGGAACAGATTGATGACGAGGCAAAACAAATAACAGATAGTCACCAATAAAACAATCATAGATCAAGCAATAAAAGAAAGAACATAAGAGATTTATAGTGGTTCCACTAACGTCTTGTAAGTGTACGTCCACTTGGGGAGAGGAGATCTAATTTCTTTCTAAATAAGAAAATATTATAAGAGTGATAATATAGAAGAAGAAGAAGAAGAAATACAACTTTGAGAGATAATACATTTCATTTACCTAATCCCTATCCATATATAAGGATTAATACATAGGGTTGAAGTAATTGATTTATGGTTATAAATCAATGCCTAATTAATTCTCCAATCAGAGAATTAATTCCTTACTTCAATATACCAAAAGAAAATTCTTCACATTCTTCCACTTATGTAGGTATTTTATTGCCCTCCATAATTTTATAAAAAAGAGGCAATATTTTTTTTGATATCTTCCAAATCTTCTACAGTTGAAAATATTATACTACTCAAATACAATATTTTCCAAATCTTCTCTAAATGGAAATATTATATCACCATAATAAATAATATCTTCTAAATTTTCTGCAAATGGAAAAATTGTATCATGAAATATAACATTAACGTGCTACCAATCCAATACATTAGTCAAAATTCAATGACGTCGTATTTCTAAAAATGTCATTGACTTTCCTTGATGCAACTAAAATGAAAATCAAATTTCTTCAAGCGTACATATTGTAGAACTCATTGATACCTAAAATTTCAAAAAAAATACATAGCAAAAACAAAACAAAAACAAAAAATTTGTAGATACTGTAAAGGTCCAATTGCTATTATTTTGGTTTGGTTTTAATAGCGTCTGGATCTGTTATGACAGAACCGAAAATCCTATCAAATAAAAATAATATGGAATTTCATATTTTATTGTAGAAACAGAAAAAAAGGAGAATTAATATTGTTTCAAATGCACAAATTTTAAAATTTTATTTCCTCTCTTAGGACATATATAGAATAACAAAATATATGGATGATGAAGTGCAAAAAGTTAGATGTGAAGCAATGAATAAACTGTTTTTAACTTGTATATCTAAGACAACTGGAATAGAAGATTGAAATCGAGACCAAAGCAAACATTCCATATTTTATACCAAAAAATTAAAGTATAAAAATTTGATCATTATTTTCAATAAAGTGATAACTAAAGCTTTAGGTGAACTCTAACATAAAAAAAGTAAATTTAAAAAAGAAAAAAGCTAGCAAAATAGATCAACCTAAGTCGATAATTGGTACCATGACCATAAACAGTCATAGTCCTCATGTGATTTCTGACAATAGTAAATTGTCGTCGAACTTAATCAACAGTAGAAAATAAACCTTTACCGATAAAGTATAAGTGATTAGTCAGATCTAATCTGGAAAAGGCAGCTATTTGGCATCGATCGGAGGAGGAAGATGAAAAAAGTCACTTGTAGCTGTAGCCAAACTCATGAATTTTAATTGAACCCATAGTTGCTAAACGACGAAGACTAAATCACTGGATCACAATCGCCTACAGTGTTGGGAAAACCTCTAGTTTGACTCATGACATAGAGATTTTCAGTCGATGTTAAATAGACGAACATTGAAGATGGAAGAGCAATTGGCAACAGATAATTGCTTTGACACTGGAAGGACAACATATTGAATTACTATTGTTTCGCGAAGGAGAGAATAAATCAGGTTGGGTAAGTGTATTTTGGTTTTGAAGTGATGAACAAAAGAGAAAGTGACGAAAGATAGAGAAACAAATTTTGCGATCGTTCGTTTCAAAATTAGCAGGAGGCTTCTGCACTCTCCAAATCCAATTTAGTAATTATAATATAGTATTGATTTCACCGAAAAAATCCACATTTTTGAATAATTTATAACATCCATTTATAATTATAGTCAATGAACTACACTTATAGTGACATTTTCTAAATTGTTTTAAACATAATGTGAAAACTATAAGTCAAAATTGAAAACATCTTTCTCTTATTTGAAAGACCTTATTAATAGAAAGCAAACTTTTTTCATTTCATGGAAATTCGATTTAATTTACAAAAGTTATAAGCGTTTAAAGTTTGCGACAAAATATGCGAATATATCGCTTCACGACAAGCTCTATTTTGATCGTAATATAAATTCATATAAAAATTATCCTGAATTGCTTCAAAATAATTTAGAAACCCGTTTTATACTTATGCAAACTATTTAAAACCATTTCCAAACAACTTTTTAACTTTCAATTTTAATTGAATAAAATATTCATTTACAGTACCGACTTGGTCCGAGACTTATATGATATCCATATAAATCCGTATATGTGTTTGTAACAAGTATAATGCACATACCATCACTAACAATAACCACGAAGCATCCATTCATCCATCACACGAGCATATACGAGTATATATAATAGTGTATACATGTGTACGTGTAAGCGTTTGCCACAAAACGCTTACATTGCAATAATTACTAATTAACCACATCATCAATAACCATTCACAAAACATAAAAAGTGAACAAATATGAATGTCAAGGTCTCACCTTGGATTTCCACTATGTTATCCTTTATTGCTTGGCTGCTAGACCGACTACAGCTATTCTGGACTAACTGTTTGACATTACCGACTTTTCAATAACTTATATATTTTATAATTGGAGGAAGAAGAGGATTTATATAGTGGAAGCCATGGATTTTAAGGTGAGAAGGAGTAAAAATGGAAGGGAGGATTGGAATGAATGTTTAAAGGAAGAAGGATGGTGTATTTATACTTGAAATGGATGAATATGGTGATGACACCTCATAGGACATGTGTATGTAATGCATGCAACATTACAAGTGTCTTAACACTTGTTAACATAAGGGAAAAGCTTAAGGAGAAAGTGACACATAATGGGGCATGTGTAAGGTGTGCATGGAAATGTACATGCATTAAGACAAGTGTCCTAACACTTGCAATAATAAGGAGGAAAGTACTTTAGGTAGCATTTCTCCCTTAAATGCTATTTGAAAACTATATGTAACACTTAACAAAATGCTACCAAAGGTGTATATAAATTTACATATTTTAACTAAATACTTCTCAACTATATTTTATAGTTCTAAACAACTTATTTCAAATTTGACATTTTATTATTTATAAATTCATTTAATTAACTACTTAAAAATTCTAGATTGTTACGAGTATCATCTAGGTCTGGATTATATGATTGAATTGAGACCGAAATAGTTAATCCAAGGGTGTGTTGTCGTTCATCATTGTTCTTCTTCTCCAACAAAAATTGTAGTCATCTAGATATTCTTTCCCTTCTCAATAAGGTTATTGATTCAATTGTACTTAGTTTACTTTTGCTTTTTGATCCATTCAGTGTAAACAAAACTTGGTTTTGTGAATCAATAAAGAGGGTGATTGGGTGGAATATCTTATGTTTGAGCATGTAATTTCATATCTGTGCTATTTTTCCCTTGAATCAACTTTAAATAATTATGTGAATAAGGTCCTGGTCATTTCCGCAAAGGCGCGGTTTTCCTAACAAACCCTTCTTAACTTAACAGTACTATGTTCAAACTGTGTAACTAGTGACATGAAACCTTTTTCTCCAACGAAATTACAAAGAAAACCAACTTGTATGACCTATATTTCCATTGTCAGTAATATAAATAAAATCATGTAAATCATATTATTAATATAAGTATTAAGTTTATACTATAATGTAAAATATCCTCACTAAGTCATTTAAACAAAAACAGGGAAGTTCGCCAATTTATACGTTAAAAAAATAGTGGAAAATGGATGCTAGAATTCTTGGAAGTAATTCTAGAAAACTCTATTTTGTTGAATTGGAAAGAAGTTGACATAGAGTAGCTGCATTATAGGAGAAGTCTTAGAGTGGTGTAATTAAAGTCCTAAATGGCACACAAATTCAGTGTGAATAAAAATAGAAATTTTCACTAGTTGGATGGGTTGTGACATACTTTAATTCAGCAGGATATGTATAATTGTAAGATGAGCTTTTCTGAATCAACAAGTTTGTAAATAAGCGTATTTTGTTAAAGTAATAAAAAAATGCATAGTGAAAGAGGTGTAAAAAATATAGACAAAGCAACATATTTCATGCGACCTATTTCAACAAGAAAAATGAAAAAAAAATCTTGTTACTCTAAACAAATGCAAAATCCTCCTTAGCAAAAGATTATTGAAACAATACAAGAACAACAGTAGTTTCCAATGGTTACGGAACGTTAGAAGTTGTTGGTAAGCCTTTGGAGACCACTGGAAATTCCATTGGTATACGGTTCAACGGTTTCCATTAACCTCCAATGCAGTCAATGACCACTATTTTTCAGCGGCATCCAACATTTAGATTGGACACGTGGATTTAGTTGTTGACTAGATAGCCGTTGGAAACCATTCAAAATGTTGGAAATATGCCGTTGGAAGTCGTTGATTGTCGATGAAATAAATGGACCTATAAGCCGTTGGAAATCTGGGTTTTTTCTTCTTCAGATTTTAGATTGGTTACTTCCAACCACCCTACAATCTCGTATGTGTATATATATATATATATATATATATATATATGTATATATATGTATGTATGTATGTATGTATCAGAACGGCTCCATTTCAAGCATATACGTCATAATCACACTCACATATATACTCATGCATAGTAATAAACCCAAATCATACACATAAAGTCCAGTACACATAACATAAACCAATATTAAAAACATCTAGCAAACTAATGTCATCAAATCAAAACAAACCATCCAACAAAACGTCTAAACCATCATCACCACCATAGCAACAACATATACAAACCATCATAATATATCAAGAAAATCCTCACCTACTCAAAGCGTATATGTAGGTGTGTGTATGTATAACAACAAAATGAAACAAACTAACCACAAGTCTTTCCTCTATAACCATCAGATGATGAAGGAAACGTATTGTACTGGGCTATGAACTCCGCCAAACACTGGCTAAGCTGCCCCATCTGTCCTTCATGGTGGTGATCACGCTCAGTAAGCTTGGCGATCTGAGCTAGTAGTTGTGCAATCTCCTCTTTGTCCTGAACCCTTTGGTATGACTTCTAAGATGTCTTAACCTGTAAATAATTTCATATTTTTAGTGTTTCATAATAGTTATTCAAGTAAATTTAGTTTCTAATAAATTTCAGTTTCTATTACTATTTGGTTCCCAAAACCATAGTGCTTGTTGCCGGATGGTGGATCTCAATGATAGCCTCAAAAATCAAATCCTCACCAGCAGTTAACTCGACCTTTTCAGTATCCTCAAGTGTATGTGCCCATTGTTGCCGGAAGGAAACCAATTATGCAAAGTACAATTGAATTTAGATAACGCTATTTTAATTGAATTATATATTTAAGCTAACTACGTTAAACTTACATATGCAATACGTGCTTTGTCATCATGATCTCAGGAGAAGGAAACTGAGTCTGAATCGTCAGTCTGACTCACCACATGTATATGCACGAAAACATCCGAATATGACACAAATGCACCACGTTAGCTTTCCTGTAATATGCATATATGTGTGTGTGTGTGTGTGCATATATATGTGTATGTGCGTGTGTGTATATAATATTGTTATGTTGTCTATCTTTTAACAACTAAGAACTTAAAATCTTTAATTGTGTAATTAATAAATATACCAAATCCTCGCAATGATGCTAGAAAGACTTGAAACCACCACGATGTGTAATGGAGTTCTTGCTCCTATTCGCAGAATTTCTCTGAAAATTGCCCTATAAATTTAAATTAAAAAATGTTTTATTCTAATTTATATATTAATTGAGTAGAATAATTTAAATTAAATATGCAGTAAATTTAACTGAAACTGCTCGTTATTCCACCAAATGTGAAGATCTTCCCGCACATTAACCTTCATCCAACTAGGCTTTTTTCCAGTAGATTTTATGCTATTGAATGTTTCTCCATAATTTTTTGCAACTTTACTATTCCAATTGCGCCGGACGAGGGTAATATCTATTTTTGGAGGTCCATTGAACCCTACTTTTTTGAGAAATAACATAAGCATGAATTGATCAAATAGGAACATGACTACTAAGTAATATAATAATTGATATATCACACGTGCCAAAAAATCCTGCCAAATAGTCTCCTTGACATTATCTGGTACTAACGCCCACTTAGGCCAACATGACGCCATGCGACTCATGTAAGCTTGTCGTAATATCCCTAGGACTATGGTGGAGGGATCTAACTCAAAATCACCGTGTTAAAGGAAAAAAAAACATTTAATATACAGAAATGAAATTTATATTTGAAACTTAATACTTATCCTCCATTGCCTTTTGACTGAAGCCACACCACAGGACGTGATAGCTTATGTGATGGACCACTGCCATCACCACCTTTTGGAGGATGAGAAACTGAAGGAGACCCAGAATGTGAAGCTATACATCTATGTACGTCATATATGTAGTAGCTATTACAGACAAACATTTTAACATAACATAAAAGGGATATGTAAAACACACATTATGGCATAACATAAGAAGATTGTGTTATACTCTATGTAAAATAAACATTATCATATTAGCATAACATATCATTTTAACGAAAATAGCGTAACGTTAAAAAAATATTTACTTTCTTAAAATGAGGATTATTGATCAGTCCTCGTCACTTTCAGATTCTAACTCTATTTCGTCCTCTATATTTTGTTCCTCTACAGTATAAACACTTCAATTATTGCATTTGATTCACCATTTAGGGGTCCAAAATTTGTTTGATCATCGGTTATTACTATTCCTTTAATTTCAGTGATATTTGCTTAATAAGTTTGTTCATCGGGAATATTCAGTCCATCAAAAGTAAACCTTGCTTTTGTTTTAAAAACAGCCGACTAATCAATTTTGTCTCTTCTTAGAGATGGATAAGGAGCGTAAAAAACTTGAAGATCTTATTTAGCGGCAAGTGCAGAAGGATCATACTTATAATAATGCTAAGTGTATTTTATTTCTATAAGATTATACTTTGGGTGCACGTTGATTCCAGAACATGGAACTTTGCTAAACCAGTTGCATTTAAATAAAAACACTTCTTCCTCGGGTCGTATGAAATATGTCAATTGCAAAATCTGGGTTAGTACGCCATAAAAATCATTTACATGGTCATTTGGCTCATCATTACCTTTAACAAATACAACAATATTGCTAGTTAACTTTTTAGCACCGTATTCTTTGGTATTAAATTTATATCGATTGACAAAGAATTTTTGGATATGTCTTGCTTTCCTTTTCGGTCTCATGGCTCAATGTTTCAATCTTTCGTATACAACACAATTTTTTGAATCAAAAACGTAACTGGAAAAACCAACTAGCAAATTCCTAGCCAATATCACTGTTTGGATATTGTGATTCTTAAATGTTGCAATTATAGAACAAATGTTACATATTATGATTAAGTTACACATGTGCATATTTATACATACACATGTACAGATGATCTGAATGTATTACGGTGACTATAAGTTTATTAACTAACAAACTATGCAATATGGATGGATGTACCCATTAAGAATTATTTTAAATTACTTTTTTTTACATTTAATTAGTCATATTTAATGAACTAAATATTAATATACCTTTCAAATGATACATACATCCACATTGCACAGGCCTTCGAAGACGTGCATCTAATGGAAGATGAATAGGTAAATACTCCATAACATTGACAAAACTTGATGGAAATATTTTTTTTCCAGTTTGCAGAGAACTATAAGGATTTCTTCCCCAAGTTTACGTAGAAGATCAATTTTTAATGTAGTAGAACAAAGCTCTTTATAAAACAGACTAAGTTCTGTTAAAACAATCCAAACTTTTACTGGCAGCAATTCCTTAAAAGCGACGGACAACAAATTTTCCATCATAACGTGACAATCATGGCTTTCCATCCCGCTAAGTTTTATTTTTCTTATATTCGACACATCTACGAAGATTAGAATATATACCATCCAAGAATCTTAATCCTTCCACCCATTTTAAAAATATTTTAAATTGATTATTTTCTAGCTCATAGCATGCTTTTGGTTTTTTATGTCATTTGGCTTTATACGAAGCTCAGGACGATTAAATATTACTTCGAAATCACGTCTTGATTTCAAATCATCTTTAGTCTTCTCCTGAACATTCAAAATTTTATTAAACACATTGTCAAATACGTTTTTCTCATTATACATCGCGTCAATATTATGATAATCGGGAGACTTTTCCAATAAGAAAACTTCCAAAATATGTTTTATTTGCACCAACTATGAATCGATGATTTAACTTGAATTTCAATTTGTTCTTCGGTTTCATGTATCTTTGGTAATTCTTTACAAGTTCATAAATATCTTCATTTTACCAAACCGTATATGGTCTCAAAGTTTCATGCTTATTAGCTGTAAAAAATCTTATTTCTTCTAAAAGGATGATTAATATGAAGAAAACATTGATGATAGTCAAACCATGAAAAAAAATCATGAGGTAAAGAAAATGCTTCAACCTGAAAGCATTGCATACGCATAAAAATTGTCGATTGTCCACAATAAAGAAATATACATGCGAAAGGTCTTTTTTTGAGAAATATCATATGTTTCTACTTCTTTGTACCACAATGTTTTTAATTCTTCGATCAAAGGTTGTATATAAACATCGATTCCTTGTTTCAAATCATTAGGACCAGGGACGACAACTGTGAGAAAATTATAAGGAGTTTTCATACATATGCACGTAGGTAAATTATAAGGTATGACAATTATAGGCTAAGACAAATATTTAGCATCAAATTGAGAGAATGATGAAAATCTATCTGTACATAAACCAAGTCTAATATTATGACTCTTGGATGTAAAATGGGGATATTTCTTGTTAAAATGCTTCTGTGCATCCCCGTTTGCTGGGTGTGTTAATGCACCTTCTTCCTGTGTACTTACAATGTGTCATTTCATATATTGCGCGGTTACAGAAAATGCAGATAACCTTTGAAGTCTAGGAGTAATAGGTAAATAATGTATATGTTTTATGGGACTTCTTTCCTTTTTTCTTTCTTGGTTTGTATCTTTCCTGACTAAATATTTTACAATTTTTAAGATTGATATCTTCCTTTCAAAACAACATGCAACCGTTTAGACATGTATCTATTTTTTTTCATATGGTAAACCAAAAGTCGACAACAATTTTTTACTTCATAATGATTTTCGCAAACTAAATATTGGGGGTGATATGTCGCTTCACAGCTTGTACGTCGGCTTTAAATCCAGCTTCTGCAAGGTTGTATTTAAATTACATCGCAGCGTATTCAGCAGTTACTGATAATTGGGTTCCGCTTTCAAAATCTTCCCAAAGGTTTTTTTTCGTGGCATCTAATAAATCATATATTTTTTTGGCTCTAATATTTGGTTCTTCTTGAGAATTACCATCATCATCAGTAAATTGTGGAACAGAGAACATTGAACGTGCAACATCATCAATCATATGTTCTATGAGATCCGTAGTAGCAATTTCATTATTCACTACCTCCTTAAATTGTACAAAAGTAGATGCTAATTGTTCTACATGATATTCCCAAATCAAATAGTTCAGCACAAAACCATACTGATGCAAATGTATTCTACAATTTTGTGGTATCAAACACTGCAACAAAATAAGATATTTATAACGCTTTTTAATAACACATTTTTTCTAAATTTTTATTAATTACACTAAACTCTTTCTTTATCCTTTAATTTTTTTGGTAATTAAGGGTGTAACGCTGGCTTCTATTCAAGGCCACTACAGAAATAATTGTTCATCTCCCCCGCAAACCCTTCCTCTATAACAATATCTCACAAATCATCCAGCGATTGCCGAAAACGGGGTCTATCTCCAATCTCCTTAACCATTATTCACGGTCTTCCTCTAAAACTCCTTCCATCTCTAATCTCTGTCGAAGCTAGGGCGGCATGGTTCTATTATTCGATTTGTATTTTGGTAAGCGATCCCTATTATTTGTTTGTGCGTTGTGGATCTGAATTTACGATTATGGAATCAATTCAGATATATGATTTTAGGTTTGCGATCTGAATTCACGATTATCTGAATTTTAGGGTTGTGACCTCTTTTGCTCTATTGCCTATACACTTGTGCCATTCAGTACTTATTTTCTATTTCACCTTTCCCAATTAGATGGATTACATGTACTATATTAGCCTATATTTATTTAGTTTACTTGTTAAGTTAATGTAACGACCCGGAATTTTGGGGCCAATTTAAAAATTTTAATTTAGAAACTTTAATGAATTTTATACATTTAAAATAATTTATTTTAACTAATAACGACAAAAAATTTATTTTAAAATGAAAAAATTTAATTTAATTATAAAATGAGTTTAAAACAGCGCTGAAGTTTGAAAATTTGAATTTGAACTTTGACTGCATGTATAGGATTCATTTAAATCAGAATTGAGCGAAACAAGAAATATTTAAATCTGTTTAATCATATCTTTCTAACGAATCTGAAAAATTAAAATTTCACTTTAGAAATCAAATGTTATGTCCAGTTCAAAATTTAGAAAAGTCGCTGTAGAATTTATATATATTTTAATATAATATATTGGCTTTAAAAATAGCCATTTTTCAAACGACCTCGGTATTCGACGAAACCACTTTTGTTGGAACCGGAATGTCAAATTATTGCTAGGTTTCAATTTTCATAATTTTTCGAATTAATATGTGAGTGTGGAAGAAGAAAATGTGTTTTGTCAATTTCTGTTGAATTCAATCGACCTGAAAATGGCCGTTTTTCAAACGGTCTCAGAATTTAACGAAATTAGTCTTGTTAGAACCATATCGCCAAAACAAAGCCAGAAATAATTTTTAGAGTCCGTATGTAGCTCCGGTAATTTTAAAATATATGTTCGAATTTAATAATTAAATGATTTATAATTTAATTTAAAGAAAAACATATCGTAACAGCCGAACTGGGTTACGAAACATATTCCATTATGTCCGGGACGGGGGTTATTAGCTAGGGGCGACACTCGTTGGGTTTGATTTGGAGTATGTGGCACTAAACAAGAATTTTCGAATTTAAAAGAATTATTAAATAATAAAATACACCGTATAAATACGGTTGGTATACGCAACCCTAGACCCCAATATACCAACTGCCGTTCCTTCTTTTAAATGGCTGAAAAGCTCCACAAATGATTCGATAATTTCTCCTAACATAGATCGAATTAATCCATGATTCAAAAACAAAATAGAAGTGATTTGCTTGCTCTTTCATTTCATACGGACCTGATTGAAATCAATTGAGTATGGAGCTCCAATCTCTACTCCAAAAGCACAACGTTCGGGTTCGATTTGGGGAGCCAGGGGACGTGCGAGCTGCGCATCCTTCAGGGCGCAGGGAGGAGGAGGAAAGGCCGATGAAGTGGTGTTGACAGATCGAGCTCTGGTGGCTCCGTTGGCACACGACAGAGAGAGGACAAGGTCAGAGGTTTGGGTTCAAATCGCTGTAGAAGGAAACGAAGGAGAAGATGAAGTCAACGGCCTTGTTTTGTTAACCAATGTAATTAATTTAATTAAATTATTAATTGTTTTAATTATGTATCAAAGATAAATAATACCATAACTTATTCATTTCAAATCAGAATTCGACGATTTCAGTCACGTTGGAATCGTGAGACCGAGATCTACGCGTCTAGACTGACAAGGACTGATTCTGAGCAGATCAAGTTTTGACCAAATTTCAGATCTGAAAAACTTCTATGAGAAAATCTATCCTTTTATTTATATAATTAAAATTTACTAATTATGGCTGTGTCCGCTGTTAAATTCTATGTGATGTTATTCATGATTTGTATGGGTTGATGAATGCTATTAAGTTGATTTGTTGATTGAACGAATTATTTTGGTTGAAACCAAAATACCATGTTTGTTGAATAGAATTAGTTGATCAAATGGAATCATTTCTGATGAAACAAATTTAGCATTATTGGCAAAGGATGGTTAATGAAATAAAATAACATTTTGGTCAAACATTACTAGTGAAAATAAAAACAACATTTTTAGAAATGTGTTGCGAGAATCAAAATGACATTTTCGATTAGAAGTTAACAAAACCAAATCATTATTTGTTTACATTAGAAGTTAACAAAACTAAATCATTATTTGTTTACATTAGAAGTTAACAAAACCAAATCATTATTTGTTTACATTAGAAGTTAACAAAACCAAATCATTATTTGTTTACATTAGAAGTTAACAAAACCAAATCATCATTTTTGTTATAAGCGTTATTTATTCGACGCTTATACAATATATGATGCACTTTGGATGTTGTGGATGGTTTTTATAATATTTATCATTAGTATAGTATTCTTGTGGTGGAAATTCATATAATTAAATTATATGGTAATTGTTTGGGCCTCATTCCAATTTTAAATTAAAAGAATATTTTAATATAATATTCAGTTAAAGAAATCAAATAGTGGCTCTAATACCAAATGAAACGACCCGAACTTCCCAGTAAAGGAAAGCCTGGATTGCTTTGAGAACAACACACAACAGAACACAAACTGAAGAACATTTTATTGCTGATTATAACAATTACATCAGAGTACAAGAATATAACAGAGTATGAAAACTTATTACAAAAAAGTAATATATTAATATCAGAGGTTTAAATTACACTTAAATGGCAGCGGAAAAATATTACAAATATACAACTGAAAGGAATACACGGATACAGAGCTTTCCGAATACTGCTTCTGCTGTAAGCCAGGATCCTGTAAATATATCTGCAAAAAGCTACTTGACTGCCCGTGTGGAAAATAAGGGCACCCGAGTTTGCCAGTGAAACAAACTACAGGTCAGTCATGGGACTGGTATGAGAAATCTTAACTTAACTATCTAATAATAAGGCTAATCACAGGACCACGCCGCTAACGCGGAACGGGTTTACTCCATTGGATTACCAATGCATAAATTAAAGTAAATCGTTAAACAACGCAATGCTTTTTAGAAAAAAATGAAATCATTATAAGACCCAAGTCCCATCACACAATGCAACGCAAATCGGAGGATAGGGTTTTACCTTATAATGGTCAAAAGATGCTTATACGATAAAACGGATTTAATATTAGTGTGTATATGTTTTAATAAAACATTTCAATCATAAATATCAATCATAGACGGCATGGGTACCATATATCATGTCGCCATATATAAGTTTACAATCAAGACCAACATGACGTATTGGAGATTTGGTTTCCATCATAAGTCAAGGTTAGGGAGGAGCTCCTTACCGATTCGAGGAACTCTAGAAGATACCTCAGGATCACACCTATGGGCAATCCTTGGATCCAGCAGGGTCGGTCCACTCCGAAGTGTCGTGGATTACTTATGCCTGAACACACGTTTCCCGGTCCTTTTGGACCTATAATATGACCACTAACGGCCCATAAAAACACGAGGTACCTCATAATCCGTCATCCATATAAGTAAAATGTCAGCGCTGGTAGGTCCCTGACACTACTCTAGCTAGAAAGATAATGTGTGCACTCCCTGCATTCCCTTCTCCTGTTTTAGACTCATACCGGGTGTGAGGCTCGCGAAGTCAACTACACAAAGCTATCTCTAAACAGGCTATACTTTGATCATCCCACAAGGCCCTGCTTTTCAACAAAAGCCTTGATCAATTGCATCTTGGCGTGCCACATTGACAATTCACGCCATGCGATCAATCACTATTAATATATACCAGGGTTTTAAGTAGAGAATAAATTCTCCACCACCAATTAGTTATACATTAATAACAATCAATTGAATTCACATGGAACGAAATCCAATGTCAGACACATCCATTTACAAGTTCGTTCTGGGTCTGAACGAAACTGGAGACACCTGAGAGGTCCTCGCATATCCGAACAATCAACAATAGTCCGGACGGCTAACACTGAAACCCCTTCAAGGTAGCTACTCCAATCATGGGTATCAGTAGCAACACATCCATTCGATGTGACGATCGTCGGTCTTCAACCACCGTCTTCAAACCTTCGACTCTTCATCGTCGTAGTGATCATTCAGAATGGGTTATACCCGGTCTTTCCGAATGACTCGCGTATTTTTATAATTAAAAATCAAGTACTATAAAAACACATCCAACGCCTCATTCTAATTCAGAATTATTCTTCTAATAAAATATTCACATTATTTTATCAAAGATAAATTCTATAAATTTATTCTTAAATCTTTTCTTTTAAAGATTTATTAAAAACTCCAATTTGGTTTTAAATATCAAAATCATTATTTAATGATTATTTAATTTTAAGAAATTAATCTTATTCTTATTTGAGTTAAAGAACTAATGTCATTTAAAACATTGTTCACGATAAACTCAAATTCATCTCCCATTAAATTGGGGATTTTCATAGAAATCAGACCAATGTATAATCGATATGAATTTCTGTATCGGGTTATTAATATAAATAAAATAATGGCAAAGCCTTTTAAATTCCATATATATTAATGGCCTTCTTTTACAGAAGCTCATCTCGAATATTATTGTAACGACCCGGAATTTTGGAGCCAATTTAAAAAATTTAATTTAGAAACTTTAATGGATTTTATATATTTAAAATAATTTATTTTAACTAATAACGACTAAAAATTTATTTTAAAACGAATAAATTTAATTTAATTATAAAAGGAGTTTAAAACAGCGCCGCAGTTTGAAAATTTGAATTTGAACTTTGATTGCATGTACAGGATTCATTTTAAATCAGAATTGAGCGAAACAAAAAATATTTAAATCTGTTTAATCATATCTTTCTAACAAATCTGAAAAATTAAAATTTCACTTTAGAAATCAAATGTTATGTCCAGTTCAAAGTTTAGAAAAGTCGCTGTAGAATTTATATATATTTTAATATAATATATTGGCCTTAAAAATAGCCATTTTTCAAACGACCTCGGTTTTCGATGAAACCACTTTTGTTGGAACCGGAATGTCAAATTATTGCTAGGTTTCGATTTTCATAATTTTTCGAATTAATATGTGAGCGTGGCAGAAGAAAATGTGTTTTGTCAATTTCTGTTCAATTCAATCGACCTGAAAATGGCCGTTTTTCAAACGGTCTCAGAATTTAACGAAATTAGTCTTGTTAGAACCGTATCGCCAAAACAAAGCTAGAAATAATTTTTCTGTAATTTTTTGAGTCCGTATGTAGCTCCGGAAATTTTAAAATATACGTTCGAATTTAATAATTAAATGATTTATAATTTAATTTAAAGAAAAACATATCGTAACGGCCGAACTGGGTTACGAAACATATTCCATTGTGTCCGGGACGGGGTTTATTATCTAGGGGCGACACTCGTTGGGTTTGATTTGGAGTATGTGGCATTAAACAAGAATTTTCGAATTTAAAAGAATTATTAAATAATAAAGTACACCGTATAAATACGGTTGGTATACGCAACCCTAGACCCCAATACACCAGCCGCCGTTCCTTCTTTTAATGGCTGAAAAGCTCCAAAAATGATTCGATAATTTCTCCTAACATAGATCGAATTAATCCATGATTCAAAAACAAAATAGAAGAGATTCGTTTGCTCTTTCATTTCATACGGACGTGATTGAAATCAATTGAGTATGGAGCTCCAATCTCTGCTCCAAAGGCACAACGTTCGGGTTCGATTTGGGGAGCCAGGGGACGTGCGAGCTGCGTATCCTTCAGGGAGGAGGATGAAAGGCCGACGAAGTGGTGTTGACTGATCGAGCTCTGGTGGCTCCGTTGGTGCGCGACAGAGAGAGGACAAGGTCAGAGGGTTAGGTTCAAATCGCTGTAGAAGGACACGAAGGAGAAGATGAAGTCAACGGCCTTGTTTTGTTAACCAATGTAATTAATTTAATTAAATTATTAATTTTTTTAATTATGTATCAAAGATAAATAATACCATAAATTATTCATTTCAAATCAGAATTCGACAATTTCAGTCACGTTGGAATCGTGAGACCGAGATCTACGCGTCTAGACTGACCAGGACTGATTCTGAGCAGATCAAGTTTTGACCAAATTTCAGATCTAAAAAACTTCTGTGAGAAAATCTATCATTTTATTTATATAATTAAAATTTACTAATTATGGCTGTGTCCGCTGTTAAATTTTATGTGATGTTATTCATGACTTGTATGGGTTGATGAATGCTGTTAAGTTGATCTGTTGATTGAACGAATTATTTTGGTTGAAACCAAAATACCATGTTTGTTGAATAGAATTAGTTGAACAAATGGAATCATTTCTGATGAAACAAAATTAGCATTGTTGGCAAAGGATGGTTAATGAAATAAATTAACATTTTGGTCAAACATGACTAGTGAAAATAAAAACAACATTTTTAGAAATGTGTTGCGAAAATCAAAATGACATTTTCGATTAGAAGTTAATAAAACCAAATCATTATTTGTTTACATTAGAAGTTAACAAAACCAAATCATTATTTGTTTACATTAGAAGTTAACAAAACCAAATCATCATTTTTGTTATAAGCGTTATTTATTCGACGCTTATACAATATATGATGCACTTTGGATGTTGTGGATGGTTTTTATAATATTTATCATTAGTATAGTATTCTTGTGGTGGAAATCCATATAATTAAATTATATGGTAATTGTTTGGGCCTCATTCCAATTTTAATTTAAAAGAATATTTTAATATAATATTCAGTTAAAGAAATCAAATAGTGGCTCTGATACCAAATGAAACGACCCGAACTTCCCAGTAAAGGAAAGCCTGGATTGCTTTGAGAACAACACACAACAGAACACAAACTGAAGAACATTTTATTGCTGATTACAACAATTACATCAGAGTACAAGAATATAACAGAGTATGAAAACTTATTACACAAAAGTAATACATTAATATCAGAGGTTTAAATTACACTTAAATGGCAGCGGAAAAATATTACAAATATACAACTGAAAGGAATACACGGATACAGAGCTTTCCGAATACCGCTTCAGCTATATGCCAGGATCCTGTAAATATATCTGCAAAAAGCTACTTGACTGCCCCTGTGGAAAATAAGGGCACACGAGTTTGCCAGTGAAACAAACTACAGGTCAGTCATGGTACTGGTATGAGAAATCTTAACTTAACTATCTAATAATAAGGCTGATCACAGGACCACGCCGCTAACACGGAACGAGTTTACTCCATTGGATTGCCAGTGCATAAATTAAAGTAAATCGTTAAACAACGCAATGCTTTTTAGAAAAAAAATGAAACAATTATAAGACCCAAGTCCCATCACATAATGCAACGCAAACCGGAGGATAGGGTTTTACCTTATAATGGTTAAAAGATGCTTATACGATAAAACGGATTTAATATTAGTGTGTATATGTTTTAATAAAACATTTCAATCATAAATATCAATCATAGATGGCATGAGTACCATATATCATGTCGCCATATATAAGTTTACAATCAAGATCGACATGTAGTATTGGAGATTTGGTTTCCATCATAAGTCAAGGCTAGGGAGGAGCTCCTTACCAATTTGAGGCACTCTAGCAGATACCTCAGGATCACACCTATGGGCAACCCTTAGATCCTGCAGGGTCGGTCCACTCCGAAGGGTCGTGGATTACTTATGCCTGAACGCACGTTTCCCGGTCCTTTTGGACTTATAATATGACCACTAACGACCTATAAAAACACGAGGTACCTCATAATCCATCATCCACATAAGTAAAATGTCAGCATTGGTAGGTCCCTGACACTACTCTAGCTAGAAAGATAACGTGTGCACTCCCTGCATTCCCTTCTCCCGTTTTAGACTCATACCGGGTGTGAGGCTCGCGAAGTCAGCTACACAAAGCTATCCCTAAACAGGCTATACATTGATCATCCCACAAGGCCCTGCTTTTCAACAAAAGCCTTGATCAGTTGAATCTTGGCGTGCCACATTGACAATTCATGCCATGCGATCAATCACTATTAATATATACCAGGGTTAATAGCAGAGAATAAATTCTCCACCGCCAATTAGTTATACATTAATAACAATCAATTGAATTCACATGGAACGAAATCCAATGTCAGTCACACATCCATTCAAAAGTCCGTTCTGGGTCTGAACGAAACCGGAGATACCTGAGAGGTCCTCGCATATCCGAACAATCAACAATAGTCCGTATGGCTACCACTGAAACCCCTTCAAGGTAGCTACTCCAATCATGGGTATCAGTAGCAACACATCCATTCGATGTGAAGATCGTCGGTCTTCAACCACTGTCTTCAAACCTTCGACTCTTCATCGTCGTAGTGGTCATTCAGAATGGGTTATACCCGGTCTTTCCGAATGACTCGCGTATTTTTATAATTAAAAATCAAGTACTATAAAAACACATCCAACGCCTCATTCCAATTCAGAATTATTCTTCTAATAAAATATTCACATTATTTTATCAAAGATAAATTCTATAAATTTATTCTTAAATCTTTTCTTTTAAAGATTTATTAAAAACTCCAATTTGGTTTTAAATATCAAAATCATTATTTAATGATTATTTAATTTTAAGAAATTAATCTTATCCTTATTTGAGTTAAAGAACTAATGTCATTTAAAACATTGTTCACGATAAACTCAAATTCATCACCCATTAAATAGGGGATTTTCATAGAAATCAGACGAATGTATAATCGATATGAATTTCTGTATCGGGTTATTAATATAAATATAATAACGACAAAGCCTTTTAAATTCCATATATATTAACGGCCTTCTTTTACAGAAGCTCACCTCGATTATTATAGTAACTACCCGGAATTTTGGGGCCAATTAAAAAATTTTAATTTAGAAACTTTAATGGATTTTATATATTTAAAATAATTTATTTTAACTAATAACGACTAAAAATTTATTTTAAAATGAATAAATTTAATTTAATTATAAAAGGAGTTTAAAACAGCGCTGCAGTTTGAAAATTTGAATTATAAAATGAATAAATGTCTCTTATCATTCCACTCCACCAATAAAGCTTCTTCATATTCTGATACATCTTGGTGATCCCAGGATGAATATAAAGTTTGGACTGATGATTCTCCCTAAGCACCTCCTGTCTTAGACCATCCACATTCGGAACGCAAATACGATTGTTGATCCTCAAAATTCCATTAGTACTAATTTCAGCACCCCATCCCTTCTGCATATTAACAACTTCTTTATGGAGAACGCTTTCCTTTATTCGCCTAAGCATTTCATCTTCTTCTTGCTTAGCAATAATGCGATCCATAAGAGCTAGAGAAGCAGTAATTTGGAATAACATTGCTTTGTTTCTACTCAAAGCGTCGGCTACCACATTAGCCTTTCTGGGGGTATAGTTGATGTCGAGGTCATAGGATGCTAAGAACTCGAGCCATCTGACTTGCCTCTGATTCAGATCCTTCTGAGAAAAGATATACTTCAATGATTTGTGGTCAGTGAAGAGATCAAATTTAATTCCTAAAAGATGGTGTCTCCACAACTTAAGAGCAAAAACTACAGCAAGTAGTTCTAAGTCATGCGCTGCATAATTAACCTCATGGACTCTGAGTTGTCTGCCAGCATAAGCAATAAATTTACCATGATGCATAAGAACATCTCCCAAACCTTCTCCGCAAGCATCGGTATAAACAGTCAAACCTTCACTTCCATCCAGAACAGTAAGAACAGGAGAAGAAGTTAACTTGCGTTTAAGTTCATTAAATGCTTTTATACACTTATCGCTCCAATCGAACTTAACATTCTTTCCAGTCAAAGTTGTGAGTGGTGAAGAAATTCGAGCAAAATTTTTGATGAATCTCCTATAATAACCAGCTAAGCCGAGGAAACTACGAATATCGGTTGGAGTTTCAGGAGTCTTCCAATCCTAAAAGTTAAAGAATTATGAATACCTATATAAGAGAGATAAGATAAATCGAATAAGAATGAATGGATGTTTTAAATAAAGGGCTTACTTTGATTACGGCGATCTTAGCTGGATCGACCGAAATTCCATTCTCCGAAACAATATGTCCGAGAAACCTAACTTCATCTCTCTAGAAATGACACTTAGAAAACTTGGCCTTCAGTTGATGATCTCTCAAAGTTTTAAGAACAAACTTGAGATGCTCCTCATGTTCTTCTTTAGTCTTAGAAAAGACTAGAATATCATGAATAAAGACAAGGAAAAACCTATTCAGAACATCCCGGAATACTATGTTCATGAGGACAACAAAGTAAGCTGGGGCATTAGTTAAACCAAATGGCATAACTAACCATTCATAAAAACCGTCTTCTGTTCGAAAAGCTGTTTTGGGAATACTATCTTCAGAAATTCGAAGATGGTGAAAACCTGTGGCAAGGTCGAGTTGAGAAAATATCTTGGCTCCGTGCAATTGATCAAATAGGTCATTAATGCGAGGCATTGGATATCGGTTCTTGTGAGTAAGCTTATTCAGTTCTCGATAGTCTACGCACATCCTCAGAGAACCGTCTGACTTAGTAACAAATACAACTGCAGCTCCCCATTCTGAACGACTTCGGCGAATTAAATCTTTAGAGAATAGATCTTCGATTTGCACCTTTAATTCAATCTTTTCCTTAGGTGTCATTCTTCTTGGAGCAAGTACAATGGTCTAGCTCCTTGAATGAGATCAATACGGAATTTAATTTCATGATGAGGTGGTAAGGAAATTACCTCTTTCTCAATTCATCCTGAAAAGTCCAGGATGAGAGAAGAACATAATTTGAGAAATTTAAACTAAAGAGAATCCTAATTAAAGAAAATAATCTAAAGTTTAAAAAGAGATTTTGAAAATAGATTTGATTTTAAAACATTTTATACTTTCAAAATACGCTCTCTCGAAAATGATTCTACTCATTCTAGGGTATTTCTAACCCTATCTATAATGAGTTTTACCCCCAAGCTAAGGTGTTTCTAAACCTTAGCTCTGATACCAACTGTGACAACCCGCCTTTTCTGAATAATCCAAGTTGACAATAAAACCACACATGTCCAACTCGAACTATTCAAAACTGACAGATAATCAATTTGGGGTGTATAATAGAATCTGAACATGGAATCACATATACAGAATAACACAGAATCTCGCAACAGAAATGAAATAATATACATAAGCAGTTCATGAAGCTACTTAAACACTGCAATATAAAGTGCTCCTCGAGGACACTGCAATACTCAGTCTGACCCGAGCGAAATGAGAAAAACACAAAACACTCGAGTCAGGTCTAAACATTCTAATGTGATTAGATCTAAACTCAGATGCAAATAACTCAAGAGATGTTACGGTATTTTCCATCTCTTAAGGATCCGTTAAACTATCTATATATAGTATGATACGCTATTATATGTAATGTCTATCAGTAACATAAAATATTTAAAATAGCGTTAAGGCTTTACATTGATCCCCCTTAACACGTTTTTAAACAATGTGGTCTATGCAGGTCCTGTAACACAACCAGTAGAACGTCGGTAGCCAGTGAGTCCCCTATAGGCACATGTTAAATAGAAACTCGTAATGGTCGCGCATAAGGATAAAACGTATGACAAGGCATGTGAGGCAATGCCCAAGGTAGGATACTACCAATTTGCCTGATCCGGACTGGTGGTAACCCTTAACGGCCCACCGCAACACAACATTTCCAAAATCAAAGGTGATCACCAAATAACAAAAGATAGAATATACGAAAAAGTGTGTCTGCTAGAGGTAGCTAGCCCCAATGGTCCGGAATGGCTCTTGTTTTAGTCATTTCAAATTGACACAAGTGTCGGTCATCCATTATCGTTCACTTTCTTCAATACAGCAAACGTACACCAAAAACAACCACTTCATTCTGGATCATCACTTCACGAACATAGTTATCAAAGTGGTACCAATATTGACAGAGAATGTGCTTATAACTGGCTCCGGTCTCTTTGACAACTAACGTCATTTAATTTTCATTATTAATTTATTCAATAGATCATGCCATAATTGTATTTCAACTTCTTATTTAAACTTGAACTATCAAATATTGCAATTTGAAATATTAACAACATTTTATTGTTTGCAATTATACACTTAACTTTGTGTCTAATTCCAAAGTTCCAAATAAATAAACTAAAGTTGTATTTTCCTTTTATAAAATTTACAAGTTCCAAATATTGAATATTTCACTTAAGTTCACTTTCAAATTTCATAGTTTTTCTTCATCTAACTAAATTGTATTTCCTAACTAAATTTGTATCCAAAATTTACAATTTTGAAATTTATTTCCTTAAATATTTAGGCTAATGTGTTTTTTTTCAATAAGAGGTTCAACAATGGTTATTTCAATAAGTTTAAAATAAAATTTAAATCACTTAAAATTTCATTTATCAATTTAAATCAAATTTTCATGTATATAATTTAAACCAAAGTTTAATCTTCAAAATTTGAAACAATTCTTTTTTTTTCATACCAGGAATTTGAAATTTGAAATACGTATAGTGAAATGTAGCAGTTGTGAAAATTTCGTCGGAAAATTTGAATGTCGTCGGTCGCGCAATTTTCAGTGCAAAGCTGCGCATAACAGTTCAATTTTTAGCGATTTTAAAATCTCTTCAAAAAAGTTCAGACAAACATGAAAAATATTCTATTCGTTGACAGTAATCCAACGGTGGAATTCGTTTTGCGAAAATAGGACGTTTTGACCTCCGTTTCATGTCCGCATTTTTACGTCAAAGGGGTCCGTAACGCGTTTTTGAACGGAGCATGCAAACACTACAAATTATATACCGTTGTGTCCGTCTCATCGCGCTTACTACCGAAATATATTCATTTGTCAGTTTTGGTGTTCGATTTGCGCTGAAACTGTGAAAAAGCTTGCACAATTCATTTTTGAAACAGAGCCATTTGAGTTCGATGTGTCCCTTTTTCGATTTTACATATTTTTCTAAATATTTTGGGTCTGCAAAAGGCATATTTTTATTTTATTAACCTACTTAATTTTTCTTTTTTCAAAGCTTATTTATGGTTGAACCATGCATGCTTTTGATTTATATACATGCACATTGTTCATTAATACATCACACGTTCATGTATGCATATTCAAACACATGAAGACACATGTTGTCACGCATACATGCACATACACTCCACACATTCAAACACACCTGCACACATTCAAACACACCTACACACATTTAAACACACACCAAAAGCAAATATACACCTATACACTCACGTATGCATAACATGCATGCACTACATGTTAATAAATATTGAGGTATCATTCACATTTAACAACATTTTCATTTTCATGCACACCTGCACATGTTAAAAACGCAGGCTAGATGCCCATTAAAAAAACACATGCACCCATGAACTCACAGGAACATGTAAAACACACATGGAACACATATGAATAAATATGCACGCACACACAAGTGAAAGTTCTTTTTGTCCCAAAATAAATGAATGAATCCTCATGCACTTTCACGCATGCAGGTCCTCCCCCCCCCCCCCCCACCCCTTCTTCCATGCGTGTTTTTTTTTTTGCTTGCGTGAGTTTTAACAAAGGTGGACAAAATAATGCAAAAATGAGAAGGCTTCTTTTTTGACAGAGAACCAAAAGAAAGACAAGGAGATGGATTTTGCTTTAAATATGAAAGATGTACAATGTGACTTACATTGCCAGGAACAAAATAAATGTTTGCAAAAAAATATGAATCCCTCTCCTTTCCTTGCGTTCAGTATCAAAATGAAGAGAACCCCAAAAGAAAATGAAAACAGGAACATTGCTTTTGTTCTTTAAAAATGAGTTTTATGCCATGAATCCGGAAAGATTTTCTTTTAGGTTCATGCACAGGCTTCTCCTATTTGCTTCATGCCCCCCCCCCTCATACATATATAAACACACGCAATAATGATGCATGCACTCTTGCCATGCATATATACAAAATAAGCACGCACACACTGGATCATACACATCACCAAAAAATGAACACATGCCACACGCAACTCACATAAAACACACACACATATATATGAATACACACACATATATATGAATACACACACATGCATGTATTTCCATTTGCACCAAATAAAGATGGCTTGCTCTGTTGTACCTCTTTGTATATTGAGAGCAAAACAAAATAATGTCATCATTTTTTTTAGGTTCAACAATGTTTATAAATATACAGCAATTGCATTAGAGAAGTTTAGGCATGAGTAACAACTCACTTTCGGGTTCCGAGAACTACACGACGACGGAAGTTAACGGATATGGAGTTGTCGCGGTTGTTGTCGAAGTTGCCGGAGCTTGGTGGCGTTCGCTGGGTACTGTCGGAGCTTGGTTAGGAGAGAGGGCGGAGCAAGAGAAAAGTGGGATGGTGGCTGCTTCACTTCATGCGTGCTGTCATGTTGTTTTTATTTCTTTTTTCTCTTTGTTTTTGTTTTCTTTTTTTTATACGGGACAAATTTCCAGAAGCAAGAAAAATGAATGGAGAAAGAAAATGAAGATTTGAAAGGGAGCGGATGGAGTTGGGAGCTGATATAAGAATAAAGGTGGTAGGTGGATTATGAAGTACAGTGGCAAAATGATGTCCTCATATCATCCATTTAATGCAACGAAGACTCCACATAAATGCAAAGAAGAAAAAAAAGATTGTGGCCCGCATCACTCATCATTTAAAGCAAGAAGAAAATTATGGTCTTCGCTCACTTCTCATTTAATGCGAGCACTCTCTTAGACTGTTATTGGATTTTGTGGAGATATTTTTTTTCTTGTTTGTCTGTAAACATTCATAGTAGGTCACGCACATTAATTTCAGTCTGATTGTTTATGTTGCACTTCTTTACAGGGTCACATGTATGAAAATAACTGTCTACCCATTTGTCTTTACAGACACCGAAATATCAGTATAAATATACCATTGGAATCAGGACGCCGAGACGAACACAATGGCACACAGTTATCAGTTCTTTGAACATTTTATAAAAACTCTGTTTTTATTTTTAATTTCACCGAGTTTAATGAACGATAATTCAAATTTATTCAGTTTAAATTTATTAGAATTATACGGAACGAACATATAATGTTTTGATTACAAATTTGATTTCAAATTCCTTTCATACAAATATTTATTTTTATTTATTAATTCAATAAACTTTGAATGTATTCATTTTAATAACTAAATTTAATCGTTTTATTTTATTTGCTTGTTTGTTTCTAGGAATTTATCGTTAAATATTTTTTTTCCGATTTGAAAACCCAGGTCGTTACACATGGGACTGGTATGAGAAATCTACTTAACGTATTTTTCAATATGGCTTATCACAGGACCACGCCACTTTCGCGGAATAGGTTTACTCCATTGGATTTCCAGTGCTTTAAAACAAGTAAATCTTTTAAATATCGCAATGCTTTTTATAAAAATGAAGCCATTATAAGACTCAGTTCCCATCACACAATGCAACACAAACCGAAGGATAGAGTTTTACCTTATAATGGCCAAAATATGCTTGATACGAGCAAAACAAATCATTTGATATTATTACTAGTGTATATATGTTTCAAAAACAATTTCAATCATAACTATCAATCATAGACGACATGGGTACCATATATCATGTCGCCATATATATATATACACAATCAAAACTGCACAGTGTTGTATTTGGAAATTGGATTTCCATCATGAACCAAGGCAAAAGATAGTCCTTACCGAATTCGAGACCATCTATCCTACCATGTCTCAGGAACAGCCGCAACTGCACCTTGGATCGTAAGGGTCGGTCCACCGATTTGGATTAAAATGCCTGAACACTGCGTTTCCCCGCCCTTTGGGGGCGTAAATGAGTCCTATGACTCCATTGGCTCCACATAGTCACAGATATATCTGAGGCGCCTCGCAACAGCAACAAACACACAGGTGAAAATAATATAAATGTCAGGGCTGGTAGGTCACTGACACCACCCTAGCTAGAAAGAAACGCATGCCCTCCCTGATGTCCTCTCCCGTTTCTGGTTCATATCGGGGTGTGAGGCTCGCGAAACAACGTATACACAAAGCTATGCCACATAGGCCGCGCCTTGATCATCAACCACAAGACTTTGCTTTTCAATAGAAGCCTTGATCATCTGCCACTTAGGCATGCCACACAGGCAATTCACTCTATGCGACTGATTTCTATCAATATATAAACTTTGAGCTCGTAAGTCTCAGAGAAGGGCATTAAGCAAGAGAATAAATTCTCCGCCGCCAAACAGATATATATTTAATAGAGATCAATCATCACAGAACAAAATGCAATGTCAGACACACAGTCCATTTACAAGTTCGTTCTAGGTCTGAACAAAATCGGAGGCACTCAATACCTCGCATATCCGTACAATCAACAAGTACGTCCGGACGGCTACTACTTCAGCCCCTTCAAGGTAGCTACTCCTATCATGAGCATCAGTAGCACCCCTCCATTCAATGTGAAGATAATCGGTCTTGCACCGTCTTCATATCTTCGACTTTCAATCGTCGATCAATTATTTGAAATGAGAATCAACTCGGCCTTTTCAAATAATTCACGTATATTTAGGATTTCAAATCAATTTATTTCAATGGTTAAATTATTCGACACCAATAATTAAATTCATCAATTTAATTTTCACGCCAAACACATTCAACCATCAAATATCACATAAACCGAGCAAATTCAGTTTATTTCCATTCCATATCATTTATAATATTTTATCACGATTTAACGCTATTTTTATTTATTTAAAAATAGCCAATTCACTCAAACGACGCTTCAGGCCATAACGCGGCCGTGGCGCTGTTTTTCTTCAGATTTGATTTACACATATCTGAAAATCTAACCGTTGAATCTTCACAAATTTTATATCATTAGAAAGATCTTTTCAAAACGAATACAACGGTTTCAGTTTTGGGAAAATCCGACGGTCGGATCTCCCGCCCTAATCGTTTGAAGTTACGATTTCAAAATATGATTATTTTATATAAGTCATACATAAGGTAAAAATGTTATTTTTGGTGTTAAAACAATTTATTTAAAATACTAATATTTTATATAGTTCATATATATAACAAAAATGTTATTTTTATCTTTCAAAGAATTTATTCAACACATGAGCTTCATTCAACACATGAATATCTACTCAACACATGAATTTTCTATTCAACACATGAATATAGTTTCAACACATGAAAATAATTCCAACACATGAATATTATTTAAAATTTCGGCAGCATAACGGCAGGGTAGTTAAAACCGGCACCGTCCCTAGTACGACTCCTCGCTCTACCTTAAAGCCTCGCAGCTTTTGACAATGAGGATTTTCAATATCTAGTTCAAACGTAGACGAATTTTCCCATATACTAATCCTAATGGGATTTCAACCGCAATCAATCATTTCAAATCAACCATTCATGATATTCACCAAATTTCACATCAACCAATAATCCAAACAATATCACAACCAATATATATCGTCCATGGTCTGTGGATGAGGGGAGTATATATATATATATATATATATATATATATATATATATATATATATATATATATATATACGTATATAACTGTATTTCGATTTTATTTCAATATCATTTCAATTTATTTCAACGCATATATCACTTTTACAATGCACATATAACTTATACATCGAACATACAACTTATACAACGCTTATACATGAGGTGTACAACGCTTATATAACTCATACATCGACTATATAATTTATACATCATTGTTTCCCATATCGTTTATAAATTAGAAATCTCACATTGGGTTCCACTCCACCAAAAATTGCAGAAGGCTCAGAAAAATATGTAGTCTCTTCTAGAATGTAGAAGACGTCCTCACGAGTCCACTGTCTCTTGTTTCACTGGATTTCGACCAAAAACAAAAAAGATATGATTTTTATTGTGAAATCATAAATCGTAGCGCTTTAAAGTGCTATAGAATCAGTTAAATAAAATAAAACCGTACCTCTCTAAAAATCTTCCAAACTAGGTATCGATTTTTCGATCAATTCATAGCGCTAGGTTGTAATCGAGCTACACCACGTCAAAGATCATCAAAGGGTGCGCAAAACGAGGTAGCCTCTTCGAACTCAGTGGTCGGAGGCGCTCCTGGCGGAGGCGCGAAGTCGACGTCTTCAGGGGCACAATTCTCGAAGCTGGGTCGGCGAGGGATGGAGTGGCATATACGGATTTGAAGAGGGGAGGATGCTCTTCAAAAAGTTCAACTAGAGGGAGGTCTGATTGGAAGCGGAATCGCCGGAAAATGGCCCGGAAGTTTTGAACCCCCTCCATCGTCGATCGCAGGTATATCGGGGAGAGAGAGAGCGATTTGTCGAGTTGTGATTGGCCCAGGGATTTTTTTATATTTATATTTTTAAAAATTCAAAAATACCCCTCTTCTCATACTAACCCCAATCTAAACCCAACGACTGTCGCCCCTAGCTTAATACCCCCATTCCAAACACAATGGGATATGTTTCGTAGGCCCATTTGACTGTTTCAATCAGTTTTCTTTCAAATTAAAATATAAAACATTCAATATTTGATTTGAACGTACATTTCAATTTACTGGGACCACATACTGATCCCAAAAATTCCAGAAAAATAAATCTAGCTTTGTTTTGACGATACGGTCCCAAAAAAACTAGTTTCGTCGAATTCTGAGACCGTTTGAAAAATGGCCATTTTCTGGTCGATCCAATTTAACTAAAATCCACCAAACACATTTTCCTTCACCACGCTCACATATTAACTTTAAAAATTATGGAATTTTAAGCCTAGCTATAATTTGACATCCCGGATCCAATAAAAGTGGTTTCATCGAATTCTGAGGTCGTTTGCAAAATGTCTATTTTCAAGGGCGATATATTCTCTATAATGACCTTTCTGAAAATTCATTTGGCCGTAACTTTTGATTCCCACTATGAAACTTCGATTTTTCAAATTTGTTAGAAAGATATTCACTAACAGATTTAAATATTTTTGGTTTCACTAAAATCCGTTTTATTTTGCACCTCGTATAGTCAGTCAAAGTTTGAATTGAAATTTTGAAACTGCCGCGCCATTTCAGGCCATGTTTATAATTTAAAATAATTATAGTTATTTTCAAACATCGCTTTCAAACATACTTTTCGTCGTTATTATTTAAAATAATTTATTTTAAATATTTTAAACCCACTAAATTATCCAAATTAAAAGTTTTAAACTGGCTCAGATTTTCCGGGTTGTTACATCCGCATTAACCAAAAGTGCACTTTTATCGTTCAACTTTGATTATACTATAATGTCTTTATTTATAAATAAATTTTAGACAATGCATAGTGGATCTTAGTGCTTCATGACAGTAAACCATGTATTATGTTTTTGTTATTGAAGCATCTTTTCCAACATTTCAGATTGAAGATTGAATTTCAATCATAAGATAGTTTGACAATATATATGCTTTATTGTCACAAATTTTAAGCTAGATGAACTATATCTATCTCACAGGCATTGTTTTAGTTTTTAACTACTATATTCATTATTGGACATGCTAAACTTATAATTAATTTTGCCACATTCCTGTAACCTGCTATATGTTGAGAAAACAAGCAATGATAGGACCTCTTTTGGTGGCAGTATTCGCAAGAAAACAATAACAACTTGTATAAATGTCGCAGGAAAGGTTTAAATTGGATTTAGGTTGGCACAAAATGGGTGGTATTTAGAGGGAATCAAAATGTAGATTAGTTCGGCAGGTGTTATAAGCAAAGTCCATGGAGGAAATACTTCAGTTAAACCCATCTAACATTAGATGTATGAACGGGCGGAAGAAATTTATCAAGTTGAAAACAAGTTCGAAATTCAAGGTACGAGAAATTTTATTATATACTAGTTATGTGCAAAAAACTAAACTAAATAGAACTGCATCGGAATTTGTATGCGCATGTCAAATGACAATAATGTATGGTGCTAGTAAAACATATGTAACAACCCGGAATTTTGGAACCAATATAAATTTTTTATTTTGGCAATTTTAATGGAGATTTTATATTAAAAATAATTTATTTTAAATAATAACGAAGAAAAAATTATTTTTATCGAAGTTAAAATGAATTTTTTTTAATTTAATTATAAATGGAGCCAGAAATAGCGCGACAGTTTGAAATTTTGAATTCGAACTTTGACTGACTGTACAGGATGCAAAATAAATCGGATTTCAGTGAAGCCAAAAATATTAGAATCTATTTAAAAATATATTTCCAATGAATGCGGAAAATCAAAATTTCATAGCAAGAATCATAAGCTATGCCCAGTTTAAAATTCAGAATAGTCGTTGTAGAATTTATATATATTTTTTAATATTAAAACTAGCCATTTTACAAACTACCTCCATTTTCGGCGAAACCACTTTTGTTGGAACCGGATTGTCAATTTATTGCAAGATTCCAATTTTCATAATTTTTGGAATTAATACGTGAGCATGGCAGAAGAAAAGGTGTTTTGTCAATTTCAGTCAATTTGGATCGACCAGAAAATGAACATTTTTCAAACGGTCTTGAAATTCGACGCCATAAATTTTGTTAGGACTATATCGTAAAAACAAAGCCAGAAATATTTTTCTGGAATTTTTAGAGTCCGTATGTGGCCTTGATAAATTTAAATGTATGATCGAATTAAATAAATAAATGATTTAAATTAAAGAAAACATGCTGAAGACGATTGATTAGCTGACAGGACCTAGCCCATTACGTCCGGAATGGGAGCAATTGGGTAGGAACAAATTTTGTTTGACTGAAATTGGAACTGAAAAGGGTTGACGGGCTTAAACTAGAAATTTAATATTATTATATAATAAATAACCCCAAACTAAACAAAACCCTAATTCACAAAAGTACAGCCGCCGCTAAAAACAAACCTATGGCCTAAAAGCTCCGGATTTTCAATCCAAAGATCTCCCAAACTAATTCTTTTTAAAACATGAAATCTAAACCAAATCGAAGAGCTCTCTATGATGTATAAATTCAATGGCGATGATCCTCTGGAACTTCGTGAATCCGGAGAATTTTGAGCCTAAGCCTAGCTCGTTCGAACACTATTTCGCGTCAGCAGGGACCACCGAACTGTGCGCCCGGGCTGGGGTGGGCTGACGGCACGACGGCGGTGGTTGGGGTGAAGGTGGATCGGCGTGAGGCGATGTTAGTGGCGCGCAATTCCAGGTGAACTTCGGTGAGCGATGGGTTCTTCTGGGGAACGACATGTTAAAGGAGGAAGGGTAATTAAATAAGGATTAGGGAAATTAATTATATTTAATTATATTAGACTGTTTTAAAATCTTGTAAAATTAATAACTTCTTCGTACGTTATCGAAATTCAGCGATTTCAGATCCGTTGAAACCGCGGCGACGAACACTATAACATGGGGCTAGCTACAAATTCAGAAGAATTCACAACCATTGGTGAGATTTCTCGATTTAAAAATTATAATTAAAAAATAAATATATAGAAATATATATATTTATATCTATATTGATTTTGGTTGTGAAGATTTGCTGAATTATATTGTTGCATGATAGAAATATAATCGTTGACATGTTAACATTAAAATACCATTTCTGGTAGATCATGTAACATTAACATTTAAAGTATCATTTTTGGTAGATCATGTTGTATTAACATAAAATGTCACTTAGTTAGAAAATATTACATTGAAACAAAATGTTACTTTGTTTAATCATGCAATGTTAGAATTAAAAATGTCATTTTTAGAATCATGTAATGTTAGAATTAAAAATATCATTATATTGAGATTATCATTTATTTAGAATTGTCATGTTAGATAAAATCAACATTTTTGTTGCATATTGTCATGTTAGATAAAATCAACATTTTTGTTATATATTGTCATGTTAGAGAAAATTAACATTTTTGTTATTTATTGTCATGTTAGAGAAAAATAAACATTTTTGTTTTAAATTGTTTTGTTTAAAATAAAAAATATCATTTTTGGTTAGAAATGTACATTAGAATAAAAATATCATTTTTATGTTGAATTAGTATTGCCATACAAAAATATCATTTTTGTTATAAAATATTGAGTTGGATTGAAAACATCATTCTTATATAGAAATGTCACATTAGATTAAAAATATCATTTTATTTAGAAATGTTACATTAAATTAAAAATGTCATTTTATACAGGAATGTCATATTGGATTAAAAATGTCATATGCTTAGGCTATGGTCATGTTACACAAATATGTCATATATTTAGATAAGCGGTCATTTTGTTGAACTAGAATCAACAACATATAGAATTGTCATTTTATTGAATTAGAACCAATAAAATATAAATGGACATTTTATCGAATTAGAATTGACAAAATATAAATTGACTTGTGTTAAATTAGAATTGACAAAATATAATTGTCATTTGTGTTTAATTAGAATTGTTAACAACACAAAAATATCATTTTTATTTGTGGTATTGAAATAGAATTGTTAAATTATGTTAACGATAAAATTCACATTTTTATCGTATATGTAGAAATAATTAAAAAAGTCCATGTTTTAAATATAAAAACATGTTTATATTAAAAATCACATTTTTACTGTAATGAAAGAAAATATAAAAATGTTCATGTTTTAAAAATAAAAACATGTTTACAGTGAAAATCTCATTTTTTTTTAATGTAATGAATGATTTATATGAAAATTGTTCATGTTAGAATAAAAGTGTTGAAACATTAAAAATCACATTTTTAATGAAAAGGTTGATTCATTAAAAAACTATTCACTGCTTGAATAAAAATGTTGAGACATAAATTTTTTATTTATAATGTAAAAATGATTTGCCAAATATAATATGTCATCTATTTAGAATAATGATTTGTTAATTATATTAGTCGAAATAAAAACAAAACATTTACTTTTGTTAAATTATATTAGTTGAAACAAAACCTTTACTTTTGTCAAATTAGATTAGTTGAAACAAAACATTTACTTTTGTCAAATTAGATTAGTTGAATCAAAATATTCAATTTTGTCAAAATATAATAGTTGAAACAAAAATTACATTTTGTTAAATATGATGGTTGAAAACAAAAATTACGTTTTTGTTAATTGGATTTGAAATAAAGCAAAAATCACATTTTTGTTAATTAAAAGAGTTAAACACAAATAGCATTTTTGTTAAATAGATTTGTGTCAAAACACAAATAACATCTTTGTTAAATAAACTTGTGTTACAACAAAAATATCACTTTTGTTCATTTAGTTAAAAGTTAGAATTGTTAACAATATGAATTATCACTTTACCCATTTTGTTAAATTATAGTTGTTAACAATATGAGTTATCACTATTATTCATTTTGTTAAAATTAGAACTGTTAACAATATGAAATATCTCTTTTATTTATTTTTTTAAATTAGAATTGTTAACAATATGAAAATGTCATTTTAATCATTTTGCTGGAATAGAATTGTCAACAAAATGATTGGATCACTTTTAATAATTTTGTTGAAATAGATTCGTCAACAAAAATGAGAGAATCATTTTTATTGTTAAAACATAAAGTAGGATTTATATGCAAATATATGAATCATTTTTATTTGCAAACATACATTAGAATTGTATGCGAATTAAAATGACATTTTATTGTTAAATTATACAATAGAATTTGTATGCAAATACAAGTGACATTTGTATTGTCGAATTATACATTATAATTTGTGTACAGAAGAAAGAGACATTCATATGTTATGATTTGAAACTATACATGCAAATAAAACAATTTCTCTTTATTTGTAAAATTAAATATATAAATTTGCATACAAATAAAGGAAAATGAAAATTATCTTTTCACGTGGCATCAGCAATAATGAAATGTAAATAAATTACATTTTTTTGGATATCAGAAACATGTAGGAAAATTATGCGATTAAAATATATTTTTATTCGGCATTAGGAATATAATAACCTGTTTGTTCATTATCGTCAACATGTTAGCAGAATTCAAATTGGTTAAATTCATTAATCAATTATTTATTTAGATGAACTATTGTTGTTTGAAAACCCCACACGGGTATTGGGATGATATTTGCCATACACTAGTCCCAATATTTAGTTGTATGTCAATCGATGGATTGACATACTGCGATGAGCGTTATTTATTCATTTTAATGCTCACACAGTTATAAATTTCACTCTGGATGTGAATGGATTGTTAAATGATTATTTATCATTGTTGCCGTATACATACGATGTATGAAATCCATATAACCAAAATTATATGGTAAATGATTGAGTCGCATTCCGATTCAGAATATATTTTAAATAAAGAATATTTTAAAATAAAGAACATTGTAATATAAAGAATATTTTTACATAAAGAATCTTTTTATAAAGAAATTTTTTAATAAAGAATATTTTACAATAAAATTCAATGAAGAATAAAATGATGATTTCTATGTCCGTTTTTGGATGGACAAAAGATAAAATATATTTTTATCGAAATGAACTAGTTATCAACTAGAATAAATCTTTTAAATTAAGATTTAATGAATTCTTCTAATTAATTAATATTTAATTAAAATTAAATAAAAGAATTAGATTTTGGGTTGTCGTGGATAGTGTCAAATAACACTGTTCTTAAACCCCGTATGAAAAGAGTAAACCTTTTAATTAAGATTATTAAAGTTTCCAATTATATTTAGTGATTGGAATAAAATGATATGTGAATTGGATTTATTGTGAACTGTGTTTTAAATGACATTTGTTCTTTAATCCAATTAACAATAAAGATATGATTTAGAATTTATAAATCTTTTTATTAGGATTTAAAAAAAAAATCCAAAGTCTAGTTTTCCAATTTAATATGTTAAATTGGAATTAAGTGGAAATTCAATTTGGTAATAATCGAGATAGGCTTCTGTAAAAGAAGACTGTTACTATATATGGAATTTAAAACGCTTTGCCGTTATTCCATTTATATTATTAGTCGGATACGGAAATTTATATCGATTATATATTGATTTGATTTCTGTGAAAATTCCATATTTAATGGAAGATGATTTTGGGTTTATCGTGAACTGTATTTTAAACGACATTGGTTCTTTAACCCAGTTAAAGACAAGATTAATTTCTTAAAAGTTGAATAATCATAAAGTCATGATTTTTGATATTAAAATCAAATCGGAGCTTTAATGGGCCTTTAAAAAGAAGATTAAAGAATAAAATTAAAAGATTTTATCTTTGATAAAATTAATGGGAACCTTTCCCTAATAATATGAATATTTCATTGAAAGAATATTCTGAATTAGAATGAGGCGTATGATGTATCTTTATAGCATTTGAGTTTTGATTATAAAATACATGGGTTATTCAGAAAGACCGGGTTTAACCCATTCTGAATAATTACAATGACGATTAAAAGTCGAAGATATTGAAGATGGTAATTGAAGACCGGCGATCTTCACATCGAATGGGCGACTACTGATGCCCTGAACTGGGTCGCTCCTAGGAAAGGGTTAAAGTGGTAGTTGTCCGGACGTACTTGTTGATTGTCCGGATATGCAAGCACCTCTCTTCCGTATTGGACATACGGGACAAGGAATAAGGTGCCTCCGGTTTCATTCAGACCCAGAACGGACTTGTAAATGGATGTGTGTCTGACATTGGATTTCATTTCATGTAAATTAAATTGATTTCTATTTAATATATATCTATGGTGGCGTAGAATTTATTCTCTTTCTAACTCCCTTCTCTGAGACGCACAAGCTCAGGGGTTATATATAAGTAGTTATCGATCGCATGGCGTGAATTGTCAATGCGGCATGCCAAGATGCAAATGATCGAGGCTTTTGTTGAAAAGCAGAGCCTTATTGTTGATGATAAAACATCGCCAATTTTGGTATAGCTTTGTGTATAGCGTTACCTCGCGAGCCTCACACCCCGATATGAATCAAAAACGGGACAGGGGAACCTAGGGAGTGCACACGTTTCTTTCTAACTAGAAGTGGTATCAGGGTTTTGCAAGCCATGACATTTTATTTATGTGGATGATGGATTACGAGGCCTCGGTTATTTGGTCGATAGTGACCATTTTATAGGTTCAATAGGACAGGGAAGCGTGTGTTCAGGAATTGCCAATCCACTAAAGTATTTGTGGACTGCCCCTGCAGGATCCAAGGGTTCGCCAGTGCCCGAATCCTGAGACGTTGCTAGAGTGTCTCAAATCGGTAAGGAGATCGTTCCTAGCCTTGGCCCATGATGGAAATCCAACTTCCAATACGACCCCATGCGGTTTTGATTGTAGAACTAGTATGGCGACATAGTAGATGGTAGCTATGTCATTTATGATTGAAACATTATGATTGAAATGTTTTTGAAACAAATGTACACTAGTAATAATACCAAATCTATTTTATCGTATCAAGTATTTTTGACCATTATAAGGTAAAACTCTATCCTCCAGTTTTGCATTGTGTAATGGGACTTGAGTCTTATAATGGTTTCATTTTTCTAAAAAGCGTTGCATTTTTTAACGATTTACTTTATTTATGCACTGGCGATCCAATGGAGTAAACCCATTCCGCGTTAGCGGCGTGGTCCGATGATTAGACATATTGTTAGATAAGATAGGAAAGATTTCTCATACCAGTCCCATGACTGACCTGTAGTTTGTTTCACTTTGCAAACTCGGGTGCCCTCTTTTCCACACAGGTAGTCGAGTAGCTTATTTTGCAGATATATTGAGTAGGATTCTGGATTGAAGCTTAAAGCTGTGTCCAGAGCCTTGATAGACTTCCGTTGTATCAGATTATTGTTTCTGCTGCAATATATTAATTCATTGTAAATTATCTTCCGTTGTATTATATTTGTCGATGTACTCTGATATATTCTATACTCTGATGTAACATTATCATGATGTAATATAACTCTTCTATTATTTGTTCTGATGTGTTGTATTCCCAGAGTTAGCGTATTCGGGTGTTGAACAGTCTTAGTCGATTTTGCCATTGATTAGGTCCGGGCAAAATCCTAGTCGTTATAGTTGGTATCAGAGCTCTGGTTAGCTCAAATCTTTGGGGGTACAACTCGTTAGAACTGAACAAAGGACTCATCGGAGATTGGATTAGTAATATCCAATAAGAATACTCATTAGAGATAGGATCAGTAGTTACCTGGAATGAGAAAACTCATTAGAGATGGGGTTAGTAATGCCCTAGGATGAGTTGAGAGTAACAAGTTTATAATTAACGTATTTGTGATTATATATACAATCCGATCTTAGAAAATATGATTTTTGAGTATATAAAGGTAATATATATTTGATAAGTTAATCAACTAATAAAATTATTGAAACCAATATAATATATATATATATATATATATATATGAAAGTTGAGGTGGTTAATTAAACAACTTTCAGCTCCGTTCCTTTTCGAGGACGAAAATATTTTGAGTGGGGGAGATTATAACGACCTGGAATTTTAGAACCAATTTAAAATTTTTATTTTAGCAATTTTAATGGAGTTTTTATATTTAAAATAATTTATTTTAATCAAAATTAAAACGATTTTTTTAATTTAATTAAAAATGGAGTTAGAAATAGCGCGGCAGTTTGAAATTTTAAATTCAAACTTTGACTAATTGTACAGGATGCAAAATAAATCGGATTTTAGTGAAACCAAAAATATTAGAATCTATTTAAAAATATCTTTCCAACGAATCCGAAAAATCGAAATTTCATGGTAGGAATCAAAAGTTATGCCCAGTTTAAAATTCAGAATAGTTGTTGTAGAATTTATATATATTTTTTAATATTAAAAAATAACCATTTTACGAACTACCTCCGTTTTCCACGAAACCACTATTGTTGGAACCGGAATGTCAATTTATTGCAGGATTCCAATTTTCATAATTCTTGGAATTAATACATGAGCGTGGCAAAAGAAAACGTGTTTTGTCAATTTTAGTTAATTTGTATCGACCAAAAAATGGCCATTTTTCAAATGATCTCGAAATTCGATGAAATAAATTTTATTAGGACCATATCATCAAAAAAAAGCCAAAAATATATTTTTTGGAATTTTTATAGTCCGTATGTGGCCCCGGTAAATTTAAATGTATGATCGAATTAAATAAATAATTGATTCAAATTTTAAATTAAAGAAAACAGGCTGACGATTGATTGGGCTAACGGGACCTAGCCCATTACATCCAGAACAGCGGAAATTGGGTAGGGACAACTTTTGTTGGGCTGAAATTGGAACTGAAAAGGGTTGACAGGCTTAAACTAGAAATTTAATATTATTATATTATAAATAACCCCAAACCAAACCTAATTCACAAATGTCAGCCGCCGCTCAAAACGAACCTATGGCCTAAAAGCTCCGGATTTTGAATCCAAAGCTCTCCCAAACTAATACGCTTTTAAACATGAAAAATAATCCAAATCGAAGAGCTCTCTGAGATGTATAAATCCAACAGTGATGATCCTCTGGAACTTCGTGAATCAGGAAAATTTAGAGCCTAAACCTAGCTCGTTCGAACACCATTTCACATCAGAGGGACCACCGAACTGTGCGCCAGGGCTGGGGTGGGTTAACGGCACGATGGCGGGGGTTGGGGTGAAGGTGGATCGGTGTCAGGCGATGTTAGTGGCACACAATTCCAGGTGAACTTCGGTGAGCGATGGGTTCTCCTGGGCCACAACGTGTTAAAGGAGGAAGGGTAATTAACTAAAGATTAGGGAAATTAATTATATTTAATTATATTAAACTGTTTTAAAATCTTGTAAAATTAATAACTTCTTCGTACGTTATCGAAATTCAGCGATTTCAGATCCGTTGAAACCGCGGCGACGAACATTACAAATGGAGCTAGCTACAAATTCATAAGAATTCAAAACCATTGGTGAGATTTCTCGATTTAAAATTTAAAATTAAAAAAAAAAGTGTAGAAATATATATATATATATATTTATATTGATTTTGGTTGTGATGATTTGCTGAATTATATTGTTGTATGATTGAAATATAATCATTGACATGTTAACATTAAAATACCATTTCTGTTAGATCATGCTACATTAACATTTAAAGTATCTTTTTTGGTAGATCATGTTGTATTGACATAAAATGTCACTTAGTTATAAAATATTATATTGAAACAAAATGTCACTTTGTTTAATCATGAAATGTTAGAATTAAAAATGTCATTTTTAGAATCATGTAATGTTAGAATTAAAAATGTTATTATATTGAAAATGTCATTATATTGAGATTATCATTTATTTGGAATTGTCATGTTAGATAAAATCAACATCTTTGTTATATATCGTCATGTTAGATAAAATCAACATTTTTGTTATATATTGTCATATTAGATAAAATCAACATTTTTGTTATATATTGTCATGTTAGAGAAAAATAAACATTATTGTTATAAATTATTTTGTTTAAAATAAAAATATCATTTTTGGTTAGAAACGTAAATTAGAATAAAATATCATTTTTATGTTGGATTAGTATTGCCATACAAAAATACCATTTTTGTTATAAAATATTGAGTTAGATTGAAAACATCATTCTTATATAGAACTGTCACACTAGATAAAAAATGTCATTTTATATAGAAATGTAATATTAAATTTAAAATGTCATTTTATATACGAATGTCATATTGGATTAAAAATGTCATATGTTTAGATTATGGTCATGTTACACAAATATGTCATATATTTAGATAAATGGCCATTTTGTTGAACTAGAATCAACAACATATAGAATTGTCATTTTATTGATTTAGAACCAATAAAATATAAGTGGTCATTTTGTCGAATTAGAATTGACAAAATATAAATTGACATTTGTATTAAATTAGGATTGACAAAATATAATTGTCATTTGTGTTTAATTAGAATTGTCAACAACACGAAAATATCATTTTTATTTGTGGTATTGAAATAGAATTGTTAAATTATGTTAACGATAAAATTCACATTTTTATCGTATATGTAGAAAAGATTAAAAATGTCCATGTTTTAAATATAAAAATATGTTTACATTAAAAATCACATTTTTAATGTATTAAAAGAAAATATAAAAATGTTCATGTTTTAAAAATAAAAACATGTTTACATTGAAAATATCATTTTTTGTAATGTAATGAATGAAACTAGGAAATTGTTCATGTTTAAAATAATAAAAATATGTTAACAATTAAAAACTATATTTTTAATGAAAAGAATGATTTATATGAAAATTGTTCATGTTAGAATAAAAGTTTTGAAACATTAAAAATCACATTTTTAATGAAAAGGTTGATTCAATAGAAAAATATTCACTGCTTGAATAAAAATGTTGAGACATAAAAATTCTATTTTTAATGTAAAAATGATTGGTCAAATAAAATATGTCATTTATTTAGAATAATGATTTGTCAATTATATTAGTTGAAATAAAAACAAAACATTTACTTTTGTCAAATTATATTAGTTGAAACAAAACCTTTACTTTTGCTAAATTAGATTAGTTGAAACAAAACATTTACTTTTGTCAAATTAGATTAGTTGAATCAAAATATTCATTTTTGTCAAAATATAATAGTTGAAACAAAAATTACATTTTGTTAAATATGATGGTTGAAAACAAAAATTACATTTTTGTTAATTAGATTTGAAATAAAGCGAAAATCACATTTTTGTTAAATAAAAGAGTTAAAACAGAAATAGCATTTTTGTTAAATAGATTTATGTCAAAACACAAATAGCATCTTTGTTAAATAAATTTGTGTTATAACAAAAATATCATTTTTGTTCATTTAGTTAAAAGTTAGAATTGTTAACAATATGAATTATCACTTTACCCATTTTGTTAAATTAGAGTTGTTAACAATATGAGTTATCAACTTTATTCATTTTGTTAAAATTAGAACTGTTAACAATATGACATATCTCTTTTATTTATTTTGTTAAATTAGAATTGTTAACAATATGAAAATGTCATTTTAATCATTTTTCTGAAATAGAATTGTCAAAAAAATGAATGTATCACTTTTAATCATTTTGTTGAAATAGAATCGTCAACAAAAATGAGAGAATCATTTTTATTGTTAAAACATACAGTAGGATTTATATGAAAATATAAGAATCATTTTTATTTGCAAACATACATTAGAATTGTATGTGAATTAAAATGACATTTTATTGTTAAATTATACAATAGAATTTGTATGCAAATACAAGTGACATTTGTATTGTCGAATTATACATTATAATTTGTGTACAGAACAAAGAGGCATTTCATATGTTATGATTTGAAACTATACATGCAAATAAAACAATTTCTCTTTATTTGTAAAATTAAATATATAAATTTGCATACAAATAAAGGAAAATGAAAATTATCTTTTCATGTGGCATCAGCAATAATGAAATGTAAATAAATTACATTTTATTGGATATCAGAAGCATGTAGGAAAATTATACGTGTAAAATACGATTTTATTCGGCATTAGGAATATAATAACCTGTTTGTTCATTATCGTCAACATGTTAGCATAATTAAAATTGGTTAAATTCATTAACCAATTATTTATTTAGATGAATTATTGTCTGAAAACTCCACACGGGGGTATTGGAATGATATTTGACATACACTATTCCCAATATTTAGTTGTATGTCAATCGATGGATTGACAGGCTGCAATGAGCATTATTTATTCATTTTAATGCTCACACAGTTATAAATTTCACTTTGGATGTGAATGGATTGTTAAATGATTATTTATCATTGTTGCCATATACATACAATGTATGAAATCCATATAACCAAAATTATATGTTAAATGATTGAGTCGCATTCCGATTTAGAATATATTTTAAATAAAGAATATTTTAAAATAAAGAACATTGTAATATAAAGAATATTTTTATGTAAAGAATCTTTTTATAAAGAATATTTTTAATAATGAATATTTTAAAATAATATTCAATGAAGAATAAAATGATGATTTCTCTTTCCTTTTTTGGATGGACAAAAGATAAAATATATTTTTATCGAAATGAACTAGTTATTAACTAGAATAAATCTTTTAAATTAAGAATTAATGAAGTCTTCTAATTAATTAATATTTAATTAGAATTAAATACAAGAATTAGATTTTGGGTTGTCGTGGATGGTGTCTTAAATAACACTGTTCTTAAACCCCGTATGAAAAGAATAAATCTTTTAATTTAAATTATTAGAGTTTTAAATTATATTTAGTGATTGGAATAAAATGATACGTGAATTGGGTTTATTGTGAACTATGTTTTAAACGACATTTGTTCTTTAACCCAATTAACAATAAAGATATGATTTAGAATTTATAAATCTTTTTATTAAGATTTAAAAAAAAATTCCAAAGTCAATTTTTCCAATTTAATATATTAAATTGGAATTGGGTGGAAATTCGATTTGATAATTATTCAGATAGGCTTCTGTAAAAGAAGACGGTTACTATGTATGGAATTTAAAAGGCTTTGCCATTATTCCATTTATATTATTAGTCGGATACGGAAATTTATATCGATTATATATTGATTTGATTTCTGTGAAAATCTATATTTAATGGAAGATGATTTTGGGTTTATCGTGAACCGTATTTATAATGACATTGGTTCTTTGACCCAGTTAAAGACAAGATTAATTTCTTCAAAGTTGAATAATCATAAAGTCATGATTTTTGATATTAAAATCAAATCAGAGTTTTAATGGGTCTTTAAAAAGAAGTTTAAAGAATAAATTTAAAAGATTTTATCTTTGATAAAATTAATGGGAACCTTTCCCTAATAATATGAATATTTTATTGAAAGAATATTCTGAATTGGAACGAGACGTTTGATGTATTTTTTATAGCATTTCATTTTTGATTATAAAATACGCGGGTTATTCGGAAAGACCGAGTTTAACCCATTCTGAATAATTACTACGACGATTAAAAGTCGAAGACATTGAAGTTGGTGATTGAAGACCGGCGATCTTCACATCGAATGGGCGACTACTGATGCCCTGAACTGGGTCGCTCCTGTAACACCCCACGTCCATTAATGTCACTCACAAAGGGAATGCATTAACTTCTATGGAGGTTTTAGGTGAATATGGAATAGTAAAATTTCAACAAGACAGATATAAAATAGTACTTGGAAATTTAAAAACTTTATTTCAATTGCAGCAGAAGTCAAAACATGTTTGATTACATCATAACACCATAATCAAAGTCAAGTACAATATCTATCTTGATAAAACAAGTACATAATCCCATTACATAAATAGCCATTAAAAAGAAAGATAACAAGCTGGACTTTACTTCAGCAGTCCAAGCTTTCCAAGAGATAAGCAATCCAATCAGACTCCACTGGAACTTGGCCCAACCTGAGGACTTGAAGGGAGAAAAGGATGAAAAAGAGGGGGGGTCAGACATAAAGTCTGGCGAGTATGATAATTCTACAATACTATTATCAAAATAACTGGACTAAGGCATAAGCTGAAAAACAAGGAAATGTCTATGAAAGAGCAGATTAAGGACATAGACAATCGCTAAAGGAAACGTTATAGGCGCTCCTAAATACTAAAGGATAAACACTATACTGCACCACACCAGTCACCCTAAAGATTGATTCCCCTTAGCTTCACTTAGAAACTTTCTTAATGGCTTTACGTACTCCTAGCTGACTACATAGGTGCCGCCTGTCCCTATCTCCACTAGGAGTACCCCACTTTCCATTTTTCAATCGGCTCCCTACTCGTAGATACCCGTGCTGGCCCCACAGTGGGGTGTATCATTCCCCTAAAGTGGCAACCCGATATAACGGAGATGCACGGCTTATACCTACACGATGCAACAACGTCTTACCTACCAGCCCGGGTCCACACACGCATATGAAACCCGTTGGACTTGCGTTGCCACCGCTCCCTGTTTTGGCCTCTTATAGTCAAACCCAGTATGCGTGTCCCATCCTCGACTTGGGTCGAGCCCACAAAGATACGTTTTGGGATACTGGTTGAAATGGGCCCCCGTTATCTCCCACAAGCATTCCACCTAAGTTTGTCCCCTTAGTCAATCCCACTTAACCCACTATTCATGTTCGTTACATGTGTGTTTGGTTAAGTCTAATCGTATTTCAAATGCCTCTAAAGGCAACCACTAGATTCCTCATGCCACCCAAGGCACCTACTTAACCCTCATGTCCCACCTTACATGATTATCTGGTTAAGTATTTCTTAATTTATTAAGGCCATAACCTCATAAAGACCTCTCACATTAGACTGGCATTTATGGCAGCTGGATTTGCCGGGCGGGTCCGGGCAGTCTTACACCATAAAAGAGCCTAACCTTGTGTCTTTACAACTGTTATGCTTTAGTTTGGGCCTAGGATCTCTCACATTGGGCCGACATTTGTGACTACTGGATTTGCCGGGCGGGTCCGGGCAGGTTTACGTCACAAACGGGTCCAACCTCGTGTCCTAAGCATTGATTATTATTAATAATCCACTTTCCCCAATTTTAATAATTCCCTATTTGAATTATTAATTAATTCCAAATTTAGGAATGTCCATAATTGACTCAATTATGGACATCCATTTAAGGCATGCAAAATCATATCAATTGCACCCCAATTTATTAATTTCCTAATATTACCCCTACCCCACGTTTGAACGTTTATTCGCAAAATGTATACTAGACTCGATTAGTCTAACTCATAGCATAAAAGAAAATATTCACAACAACAACATATATATGTGACTAAATGAATACTAACAAGGGGTGAAGCTTGCATATATCAAAATTACAACTTGCATAAGGTTATACATGTCATGGGTCTAAAGGTGTCAACTTATTCATAATTCACATAATATGATTTTGATCAAGTTCCATAAACTTGTATTGGACATGTGTGAATCAACATCATTAACAATATGGTTTTATATGGGTACACCTAACTCACTAGGAAAATTCCCAAAAATCAAAATTCATTTAATCATAGATTCATGTATATGGGTACACCTAACTTAATAGGCAAATTCCCATATTCAATATCTATTTTAAAAAAAAACATAAACTTTAAACATGATCCAATTCGCATAAATAATAACATCATAATTTTACAACTTGCATGATTCAACACAACTTAACATGACATCATTATCATATAACATAAGTATTTCAACATATATGATAATATGAGATCTACAGCATATGTAAGATTTACAACATAGCATATCATAATTTGCAACATAGCTTGATATGATTTACAACATAGCATAGCATGATTTACAACATGGCATAACATGGTTTATAACATAGCATAGCATGATTAATCACATATGACATAGCATAGGATTATTTACAACATAATCACTACAACATAACAATATATATATGATAACATAATAGCATAAGAGATCCACAACAAAATTTACAAATACATAACAATTCATATCACTTTCTTGTGATCCAATTCATAACTTAATCAAATTATTTTATAATAACATTGTGAGAATCAGCATGCTCACAATTTTAAAGAAGAGAAATAGAGAGAGAGCTTTTGATTTGATTTGAGTAGATTTAGTTTGTAGATTAGGCCTTCTTCTTCCTTAGTTTGTGACGGCTATGCTGAACTCCATGGCAACGGCATGTCGGTAGCTCTCCAATTTTTCAAGTGATTTAGGGTTAGAGTCTACCCACTTATTTATAGATTTTAGGATTCATTTAGGCCATTAGATTTAACCTAGAAATAACCGCAGCCATTCAGACCAGATGGGGTTTATCTTATTGACTCAGCAATGAGTCAGAAGTGACTCAGCAAACACTCAGCAAATTAATAAACTTCTATTCATGTTTACATTAACTGTCCATATATATATAAATATATATATATATACACACGCACCTATTCATGAATTCAAATTAATCCATAATTAACTTATGACCGTTTCTACACATTAATTTTCCAATTAATGTCTTAATTCCATTTTTCGCCTTTTAAGGCAATTCACATATCTCAAATTTGTTATATGCCTTTTTAAGGCTATTTCGTGCAAATTCTCAATATTAATTCTTTTAATTTGTGAATATTAGTATTAACTGATTTACGGGGTGTTACATTCTCCCCTCCTTAAAGGATTTCGACCCCGAAATCTTCAAATCAAGGAGAATGTTTAACCTAACATCCAATCAACCATCTACTCAATCATCAAACACTGGCATCCACTGTCCTTATAGACTTCTAATGCTTTTATGTTTAAATGCATAGTGTGTGTATATGTCCATATCTAATGCAAAATTAGGCGGTCCACTGATTCAGTTGACCTCCTTGATGCAATTCATGATAGTGCCATGCATCCGTTATGTATGCAAAAGATCCTAATTGCTTACAAACTACTTCTATATGCGTGCACATCCATTCAACCGAATGCAGCATCTATATGATGGTACAACCATTATACATCCATTATACTAAATACATTCATTTATGCAATATGCAATATGTAGTGACTGAGCCGATCTAGTGCCTAAAGTGTGTGTATATATGCATCCACGAGCAACCACTAGCAACCACTTGCATCCATTTTGCATCCATCATACATAACATGTCTCAAACACATGTTTTAACCATAGGATTATCCTAACTAAAGGTCAAAGATACTAATGAGAGGACATACTAAAGATAAGATAAGATAAGATAAGCTAAGCGATAAAGGAGAAATTAAAAGACATACCCTCAAAAAGAAAAGGGTACAACGAACGCATCTTCTCTTCTGTCTCCCAAGTAGCGTTGCTCTCATCATCTCCACATTGCACCTTAACTAGTCTGACATCTCGATTCCTCAACCTTTTGATCTCCGACCCAAGAATGCATGTAGGAGCTCGTCTAATTGTTGCATCACGCTCTATTTCCACCTCTTTAAGCAGGCTCGGCTCTACCACCTCCGCGGTCTTGTGCAAACACTTCCTCAAATGTGATACATGGAATACGTCGTGTACTCCACTAAGTTTCTCAGGCAACTCCACCCTATACGCCATCTTCCCAATCCTGTCTTTTATAGGAAACGGCCCTACAAACCTTGGCGCTAATTTCCCAACGGACCCAAAGCGAACAACATTCCGTAACGGAGATACTTTGATAAAAACCATGTCCCCAATATCAAACTCAAGATCTGTCCTCCTCTTATCAGCATACGATTTCTGCCTATCTTGTGCTGCTTTCATCCTCCTTCGAATCAAATCAATCTTCTCCGAGGTTTCCCTAACCATATCGGGCCCAAGTAGGATTTTATCGGTAGATTCCCACCAACATGTAGGCGAACGGCAAGGCCTTCCATAAAGAGCTTCGAAAGGTGCCATGCCAATACTAGACTGAAAGCTATTATTATATGCGAATTCTACCAATGGAAGGTGCTCTTCCCATGTACCCCCAAAGTCTAGGACACAAAGCCTTAAAAGATCCTCTAGAATACGATTCACCCTCTCGGTCTGGCCGTCCGTTTGAGGATGATATGCGGTGCTCAAACATAGCTGAGTCCCTACCGCCTCTTGTAAACTCTTCCGAAATTCGCTAGTGAAGATGGGATCACGGTCGCTTACTATACTAGAAGGAATACCGTGCAAACGAACTATCTCTTTAATGTATACAGAAGCCAACCACGGAGCAGTCCTCTTACTTTTCACGGGAATAAAATGGGCGCTCTTAGTAAGTCTATCTACTATAACCCAAATCCCCGTATTACCCTTCCTTGATCTTGGTAATCCATCCACAAAATCCATTGAGACGCTTTCCCATTTCCATAGTGGAACTTCCAATGGGTGAAGCAACCCACCGGGTTTCTTTTGTTCCGCTTTTACTCGTTGGCACACCAAGCATCTAGCGACGTACTCGGCCACATCCTTTTTCATACCGGCCCAAAATAAAACTCGCTTCATATCTTTGTACATTTTGTCTCCGCCGAGATGAATGGTCATCTTTGAGCGATGAGCATCATCAAGAATAGCCTTCCTTAAGTCTTCGTCTTGTGGTACACAAAGTCTATTATCCCTTCGTAACCAACCCTTATCGTCTAGGGTGTACCTACGAAGATGGCTAGACGACTCCCCTCCTTTGAGCTTTTCTACTATCTCAACCAACTGGGGGTCGTCTTGATGTGCCTCACCAACTCGTCCTAGAAGTGTAGGTCTAACCTCCAAGGATGCTAACAAACCAGGTACTAGGTCAACGGAGGGTCTAAAGTCAAACATAAAGATGAATTCTAAGCTTCGTCGTTCAACAAACAACGGACTCAAGGACAACCTTTTCCTACTTAAGGCGTCTGCTACCACGTTACCCTTGCCCGGGGTATATGCTATTTCAAAATCGTAGGAGGCTAAGAATTCCATCCACCGTTGCTGCCTTAAATTCAAATCCTTCTGAGAGAATAAGTATTTTAATGATTTGTGGTCAGTGAACAGTTCAAATTTCTCACCAAGAAGATAGTGACGCCAAGACTTAAGCGCGAAAACAATTGCGGCTAACTCAAGGTCATGCGTAGGGTAATTCTTTTCATAAACCCTCAACTGCCTTCCACCATGGCTATTACTCTTCCCTCTTGCATGAGGACCGCGCCAAGTCCCGTCCCACAAGCATCAGTATAGACAGTAAACGGTTTATTCCCGTCTGGCAGCACTAAGACTAGGGCTGAAGTTAAGGCTCTCTTTAAACGTTGGAACGCATCATCACAATCTTCGTCCCACGTAAAAACCAGGTTCTTCTTCGTTAACCGTGTTAATAGAGCTGATATTTTTGCGAAGTCTTTGATAAACTTCCTATAATAGCCAGCCAACCCCAAGAAACTTCTTACTTCGGTTACATTTTTAGGGACCTTCCAATCTTGGATGGTCACCACCTTTGCGGGATCCACTGCTATCCTTTCCTTGGAAACCACGTGCCCTAAGAACCGTACTTCTTTCCTCCAGAAGTGACACTTAGAAAAATTTGCCTTAAGGTTATGCGCTCGAAGGGTTTCCAACACTTCCCTAAGATGTAGGGCATGCTCTTCTTCATTCTTAGAAAAGACTAAGATGTCATCCACAAAGACTACCACGAATTTGTTAAGGTACTCCCTAAACACCCTACTCATCAAATCAACAAAATATGCGGGGGCGTTTGTCAAACCAAAGGGCATCACTAGCCATTCATAGTATCCGTCAGGAGTCCTAAAAGCAGTCTTATCTATACTATCCTCAGCCACTCTCAGTTGATGAAAGCCAGTGGCTAAGTCCAACTGCGAAAACACTGAGGCGCCAACTAACTGATCAAAGAGATCGTCAATCCTCGGCAGTGGGTGTCGGTTCTTTTTAGTAAGCTTGTTTAGTTCTCTATAGTCCACACAAAGTCTAAGGGACCCATCCGCCTTTGTAGCAAATAGTACTGGAGCACCCCACTCCGATATACTACGTCTTATGAACCCCTTCTCAAGCAACTCCTTCACTTGCTTGTTGAGTTCCCTCCTTTCACGAGGAGCCATGTGACGCACTAGCAAAGATACGGGTTTAGCATTATCCACAAGATAAATTCGAAAGTCTATCTTCCGCTTTGGAGGTAAGCCCTTCACCTCCTCCAACACATCCGGATATTCCCGGACCACCTCTATCGAACGCAGATTCTCTACAGACGCGTCAAGCGATTCAAGATAACTTAGCATAACGGAATTTATGGGATTACAAAAGATGTCGAGAGCATTACCAAGGCGAGTCACAAGCCTAACTACTCTCCTTTCACAATCAAGAATGGACCCATTTCTAGATAACCAATCCATTCCTAAAATTAGCCCATAGCCCGTGAAGCCCAATACATAAGCATCACATCTAAATTCAACGCTAAGTATAGAGATTTTCAAATCCAAACATATCATGGTCAAATGAGCCGAACCCCCAATTGGATTTGAAACAACCAAGGGATTCTCTACTAAACTGGTGTTCAAGTGCAGTAATTCAACTAATGATGCAGAGATAAACGAATGAGATGCGCCAGAATCGAATAAGGTACGGACAGGATGATCAAACAGAAAAATTAAGCTTTCAACAGAAATTGTTCTACCTCTTTCTTGCAGTGGTGGGGCCGCAATAGCCTGAACTTGCCCCCTTTCCTACCCTGGTGCCATAAGAGCCTGCACCTGTCCTCCCGAGGTAGACCCTGCCCTCTGCCCCTTCTTTGGGCAGTCCTTCACCAAATGTCCCGCATCTCCACAATGAAAACAACCAGTCTTCTTTTTCTTTCTACAATCTTTGCTGAGATGGCCAAGCGTCCCACAATTGAAGCATCTCTTCTTCCCTTTGCCATTATTGTTTTTACCACCCTCCTTATTTTGCTGTTGGGGTTTCTTATGATCCCCCTTCTTTTCAACTGCCTTATCCTCATGCATAAGTGCCATTTCTGCTAGCCTTTCAAAGGTGGCTCAAATAGGGATGTGGGTCATAGCCAACCCTTGCAACTGTTCATTCAAGCCTCTAACGAACCTCAAAGCTTTCTTCTCTGGCGTGTTCACCAACTCCAAGCCAAACCTTGCTAACTGATTAAATTTATTGACATACTCCTTCACTGATAAGCTCCCTTGCTTTAATGTCAGGAATTTTTTCATATTTAAATTTTCCTCTGCCCTTGAAAGAAACTTTGCCTCAAACCTTCGTCTGAAATCCGCCCATGAATCAACTGGACGTTCCCCGTTAGTGGCCTCCCACCAAAACGAGGCCTCTCCCTTCATTAACCAAGCAGCTAAACGGACTTTCCTCCTATCTTCCACTTCAAAGATATCCAAAAATTCCTCAGTCTCCTTAAGCCAGTCTCTGGCCTCCACAAACGTCTCAGTCCCTTGAAAAGTTTTTCCGCCCATAGCTTTAAACTCCTTGCACGTCTTTGCAAAAGTATCAACACGAGGAGGAGGAGGAGGAATGGGTGCAACTGGGGGTGGAGGAACATCTGCTGGGCCTGCAGTGGTGGCCCTAGCCTCCAAATATCTCCTAAACCACCCTGGAATCGTCACACCTTCTGAGAGATTAAGATCTTCAGCCTTGCTGAAACGAAAAAGGAAAGATTCAAAATGGAGAATTCGAAAGATAAAGATAAGGATATGGCTATTTGGGATTATGTTTTTCATAAAAACTCTCTTTAAATAACATGTTTTTGAAAGCACTTCTTCCAAAAATACTTTAGAAAAATATTTTTCTAAAAATTTTATCTGTTCTAGTAACCTTATGCTCTGATACCACGTGTAACACCCCACGTCCATTAATGTCACTCACAAAGGGAATGCATTAACTTCTATGGAGGTTTTAGGTGAATATGGAACAGTAAAATTTCAACAAGACAGATATAAAATAGTACTTGGAAATTTAAAAACTTTATTTCAATTGCAGCAGAAGTCAAAACATGTTTGATTACATCATAACACCATAATCAAAGTCAAGTACAATATCTATCTTGATGAAACAAGTACATAATCGCATTACAAAAATAGCCATTAAAAAGAAAGATAACAAGCTGGACTTTACTTCAGCAGTCCAAGCTTTCCAAGAGATAAGCAATCCAATCAGACTCCACTGGAACTTGGCCCAACCTGAGGACCTGAAGGGAGAAAAGGATGAAAAAGAGGGGGGGTCAGACATAAAGTCTGGCGAGTATGATAATTCTACAATACTATTATCAAAATAACTGGACTAAGGCATAAGCTGGAAAACAAGGAAATGTCTATGAAAGAGCAGATTAAGGACACAGACAATCGCTAAAGGAAACGTTATAGGCGCTCCTAAATACTAAAGGATAAACACTATACTGCACCAATCCAGTCACCCTAAAGATTGATTCCCCTTAGCTTCACTTAGGAACTTTCTTAATGGCTTTACGTACTCCTAGCTGACTACATAGGTGCCGCCTGCCCTTATCTCCACTAGGTGTACCCCACTTTCCATTTTTCGATCGGCTCCCTACTCGTAGATACCCGTGCTGGCCCCACAGTGGGGTGTATCATTCCCCTAAAGTGGCAACCCGATATAATGGAGATGCACGGCTTATATCTACACGATGCAACAACGTCTTACCTACCAGCCTGGGTCCACACATGCATATGAAACCCGTTGGACTTGCGTTGCCACCGCTCCCTGTTTTGGCCTCTTATAGTCAAACCCAGTATGCGTGTCCCGTCCTCGACTTGGGTCGAGCCCACAAAGATACGTTTTGGGATACTGGTTGAAATGGGCCCCCGTTATCTCCCACAAGCATTCCACCTAAGTTTGTCCCCTTAGTCAATCCCACTTAACCCACTATTCATGTTCGTTACATGTGTGTTTGGTTAAGTCTAATCGTATTTCAAATGCCTCTAAAGGCAACCACTAGATTCCTCATGCCACTCAAGGCACCTACTTAACCCCCATGTCCCACCTTACATGATTATCTGGTTAAGTATTTCTTAATTTATTAAGGCCATAACCTCATAAAGACCTCTCACATTAGACTGGCATTTATGGCAGCTGGATTTGCCGGGCGGGTCCGGGCAGTCTTACACCATAAAAGAGTCTAACCTCGTGTCTTTACAACTGTTATGCTTTAGTTTGGGCCTAGGACCTCTCACATTGGGCCGACATTTGTGACTACTGGATTTGTCGGGCGGGTCCGGGCAGGTTTACGTCACAAACGGGTCCAACCTCGTGTCCTAAGCATTGATTATTATTAATAATCCACTTTCCCCAATTTTAATAATTCCCTATTTGAATTATTAATTAATTCCAAATTTAGCAATGTCCATAATTGACTCAATTATGGACATCCATTTAAGGCATGCAAAATCATATCAATTGCACCCCAATTTATTAATTTCCTAATATTACCCCTACCCCACGTTTGAACGTTTATTCGCAAAATGTATACTAGACCCGATTAGTCTAACTCATAGCATAAAAGAAAATATTCACAACAACAACATATATATGTGACTAAATGAATACTAACAAGGGGTGAAGCTTGCATATATCAAAATTACAACTTGCATAAGGTTATACATGTCATGGGTCTAAGGGTGTCAACTTATTCATAATTCACATAATATGATTTTGATCAAGTTCCATAAACTTGTATTGGACATGTGTGAATCAACATCATTAACAATATGGTTTTATATGGGTACACCTAACTCAATAGGCAAATTCCCAAAAATCAAAATTCATTTAATCATAGATTCATGTATATGGGTACACCTAACTTAATAGGCAAATTCCCATATTCAAGATCTATTTTAAAAAAAAAAATTAAACATGATCCAATTCGCATAAATAATAACATCATAATTTTACAACTTGCATGATTCAACACAACTTAACATGACATCATTATCATATGACATAAGTATTTCAACATATATGATAATATGAGATCTACAACATATGTAAGATTTACAACATAGCATATCATAATTTGCAACATAGCTGGATATGATTTACAACATAGCATAGCATGATTTACAACATGGCATAACATGGTTTATAACATAGCATAGCATGATTAATCACATATGACATAGCATAGGATTATTTACAACATAATCACTACAACATAACAATATATATATGATAACATAATAGCATAAGAGATCCACAACAAAATTTACAAATACATAACAATTCATATCACTTTCTTGTGATCCAATTCATAACTTAATCGAATTATTTTATAATAACATTGTGAGAATCAGCATACTCACAATTTTAAAGAAGAGAAATAGAGAGAGAGAGCTTTTGATTTGATTTGAGTAGATTTAATTTGTAGATTAGGCCTTCTTATTCTTTAGTTTGTGACGGCTATGCTGAACTCCATGGCAACGGCATGTCGGTAGCTCTCCAATTTTTCAAGTGATTTAGGGTTAGAGTCTACCCACTTATTTATAGATGTTAGGATTCATTTAGGCCATTAGATTTAACGTAGAAATAACCGCAGCAATTCAGACCAGATGGGGTTTATCTTATTGACTCAGCAATGAGTCAGAAGTGACTCAGCAAACACTCAGCAAATTAATAAACTTCTGTTCATGTTTACATTAACTGCCCATGTATATATATATATATATATATATACACACGCACCTATTCATGAATTCAAATTAATCCATAATTAACTTATGACCGTTTCTACACATTAATTTTCCAATTAATGTCTTAATTCCATTTTTCGCCTTTTAAGGCAATTCACATATCTCAAATTTGTTATATGCCTTTTTAAGGCTATTTCGTGCAAATTCTCAATATTAATTCTTTTAATTTGTGAATATTAGTATTAACTGATTTACGGGGTGTTACAGCTCCTAAGAAAGGGTTAAAGTGGTAGTTGTCCGAACGTACTTGTTGATTGTCCGGATATGCAAGCACCTCTCTTCTATATTGGACATACGAGACGAGGATTAAGGTCTCTTCAGTTTCGTTCAAACCCTGAACGGACTTGTAAATGGATGTGTGTCTGACATTGGATTTCGTTTCATGTAAATTAAATTGATTTCTATTTAATATATATCTGTGGTGGCGGAGAATTTATTCTCTTTCTTAGCACTCTTCTCTGAGACGGACGAGCTTAGGGGTTATATATTAGTAGTTATCGATCGCATGGCATGAATTGTCAATGTTGCATGCTTTGAAAAGCAGAGCCTTGTGGTTGATGATCAAAGCATAGCCTATTTTGGCATAGCTTTGTGTATATCGTTACCTCACGAGCCTCACACCCCGGTGTGAGTCAAGAACGGGACAAGGGAACCCAGGGAGTGCACACGTTTCTTTCTAGCTATAAGTGGTATCAGGGTTTTGCAAGCCCTGACATTTTACTTATGTGGATGATGGATTACGGGGACTCGGTTATTTGGTCGATAGTGACCAATTTAAGGTTAATAGGATCGGGAAGCGTGTGTTCAGGAATTGCCGATCCACTAAAGTATTTGTAGACCAGCCCCGCAGGATCCAAGGGTTCGCCAGCATCCGAATCCTGAGACGTTGCTAGAGTGTCTCGAATCGGTAAGGAGATCGTTCCTAGCCTGGACTCATGATGGAAATCCAACTTCCAATACAACCCCATGCGGTTTTGATTCACTACAAGAAAACACTGATTTCGCATCCAAATTTAGAAGCGGAAAATTCCGTCGCTAATTTGTGACGGATTTCCATGAGATCTGCAAGGGATAGTTTTTTGTATTTTCAATTTTATGTCCTTTTTATTTATCACCGTCGCTGTAACGATCCAATATTTTTGAAATTTAATTTGAATTTAATATGAAATTTAGATAAAGTTTGGAATGTTTAAATAAAAATTTTAGGCGATAATAGTATTTTAAATGATTAAAATTTAATTTGATTGTGAAATCAGTTATAACAATATTTGTTTTAGAGGAACGGTTCGTCGTAAGTTAAGATATTGAAACGAGTTGTAAGTGAGTTGTTGAAAACGATCAGCATTTAAAATTAATTTATAATTAAATATCCATCTTAAATTTTCGTTCAGTTTCAGTTCGCGACATCTTAAATTATTTTATAAAATTTTATTCTAATTTTTATTTCGGAAAATAAGCATATGTTTTTCTAGCGTATTTTGGGGTAACTGTGGTCCCTTTTGACACTTTATAGAAACAATCAACCGACCGATTTTATTACTGTTCTGGAATTGCGGCGCATTATTATACACGATTATACTGTTAGTTTAGTGTTGATGGTTATCGATAATTAAAAATGAAAGAAATCGAAAAGGAAAATTTGGTGTGCAAAGAACAAATTAAAAGGAAAAAGGCATGCCAAAACATAGATTCTAAAACGTGAAAGACAAATAAAGAATAGTTGACAAGTGGAGCAATTGTGTTGCCTAACTTCTAATGTTCATATGTTAATACTACTGTATACATATGTTCTTGTTGTCCATGTAGGCCCTCTTTTGGTTCACGCACAAACAAGATTTGAGAAAACAATATTAAACACTTCGGTAGCCACCTGTCAAAATCTCTCTGAAAAATATCACCACGTGTTGTAGCTTTGCTTTGATAAAACCCTCCGCCCTTTATTATTTCTCTTCTCCTCTTCTCAGATCCATCTTCACCAAATTTTTTCTCCATCTTGCTTCTTGCACGCGCCGTTAAAAAAAAAAGGAAAGTAGAAACTTGAGAAAATTTCCTGCATGCGCTCAAGCCTCTTCAGATCTAGCTGAAACCCGCCTTGACCCCATGCTCCTCTCTCTGCTCCAAGACTTCTTCTCCGCCACTGCTCACCCCTTTAATAGCTCCATCACCCAAGTCGAAGTTGGTCATCTCCAGAGTCTCCTTCACCTTCCCGTTTCGCGCGCAAGCCATCTTCTACACCGCATCTTCTCCCCTTCACCCTGTCCGCCGCCCATCGACCTGAACCATCAGCACCAACCAAGCCGACGCCGTCACTCCTCCGGTAGTTGCCACTGCTCCTCAGTCCGCTGTTTCCGCCTCGCCGCTCCCAAAACCACCTCCACAGCACACGTCGGACCTCAACCAGTCACCATCCTCTGTCTTTCTCTCCCCATCATTTTGCGTAACCTTCCAGTCTGGTTTACCCGCATGCAAAATTGTCTATCACCCTTACTTTGGCACCACCGTCTCCTTCATTTTCGCGTCCAGTCCGCAGCATTGGTCTCTCATTTTCCCTAGCAGTATCCTGCGCCATCCCATCCTCCTTGCAATGCAGTCCGTCTTCATTTGAAAAAAAATATGTCGGCATACTTGCTGAAACGTTGTATATGTTTATTTATAAAGAAAAAAAAAGTAGAAGTAAAAGAAAGGGGTTCGCATGCAGTCGAATGGGTTTAGGTGAGGAAAAGTAGCATGGGAAGAGGGGAGAAGAAGAGCACGGGTCTAGGAAAGTTGCGGGCTCGGTCTTGGTTAAGGGTTTGGGCCTTGGGCCCGAATGGATTTAGGTATAATCCTTTTTATTTATTTAAGTTTAAATTTAGTCAAACTTTAGCAACTGATAACTAATTTGTTTTAAATCAGATTTGCGCACCGTTGAGCTCTTTAGAATCGTATTGATAAATAGAATACATTATTATGTAATACCGACCATTTTGATTAAGTATAAAATTATGATGAAGTAAAAGGCGTTATATATAAATATCAATATGTATAACGGACGTCGATATTAATTCAAATTCAATATGATTAGCAGAATAATTATCGGCTGCTAATGGAATGGATTGGAAAGCAGTACGTATAGCTGTAGCAGGGTTCGTTGGTTTGTTTCTCCCTGACAGTAAAGATTTTGGAGCTGTTTCGGTGAGAACTTCTGATCTAATTATTTATTTAAATTAGTAGAAGTTAGATAACTATAATTAGTTGAGGTTAATTCTAATTAGTTAATGAAAATTTGATTTGGATTTGTATGTTGGTATGCAATGTTTGAATGGTTGTGCATGAAGTTAGGTAACACACTGAACACTATAAGAGTTATTGACTGTAATGCTTGCACACAGTTAAAATGGTTGTTTAATTGTTGTAAATTCATGCATGTTCATATGGTTGATCTATTGATGTGTTTATGGTTGCATCACGCACCGTAGTTATGGAATTATACGGATAATCGAGTCAAAACTCCTTTCTATAATGATTTATTATTTTTATATTAAAAATAACATTTGAGAAATTGACATGAACTGAAGTTTCAAGTGATTTGCGAATCTAAGTTATGCATAACAAAAGACTTTTGTGAATTATAGAATTGTTCCCGGAAATGTGTTTATATATAATTTGGATTTTCAAAGTTAAGCGAGTTTGAAATTTAATTAAGGAAGTGAGTTTGAAGGAATGATTTTATTTAAGTTTCAAGTTTTGAAATAGAGCATTGGAAGTAGTTTAAGAAATTTATAAACTATCATCGTTTGAATTGGGTTTGAATTTAAGCTCAAAGAAATGATTTGAATCAAAGGTTTGTTTCCTTTAAAATAATAGGTTCTATTATTTGAATAACGACTAGCAAAATTTTTGGAAATGATTAAATAAACTTGGAAGAATATTACCATTATATAAGTTGTCAATTTGATTTGAAATGGAGATTTTGATTTGAGTCATGAAAATTTAAATTTATTTTTATGGAAAGATTCTAACGATGAAAAAAATTTAAATTTGTTGAATCTGAGAAATTTGGCTAAATCATATTTTGTGATTTGAGTTGAGAGAGATTAATTTTGAAGAGTTTTCAAAATTATAATTTCCATAGTATTTTAAGAATTTCTTTTCACATTTGTTGGAATGGGTTTTGAAATTATAATTGTAAACCATTATTTAAATGGTTAAAAGATTTGAAAAATGGTTCGGAAGGGTTTTAAATAATTGAACTTGGAATTATTTATAAATTCTAACATTATAATTTAAGGGAAATGAGTTGGATGGAGTTCGTGACGGATATTCGATATGTAATACCAAAGTTGAACAAATACTATCAGAAACATTAGAAAATTTTACCTCAATGTTCTGATAGTATTTGATTGAGTGGTGAATTTATATCGAATATAAGTTGATTCAACTCTATCAAACTTATGTTCGAATATAAATGGTTTGGATTATCATAAATGAATTTTTAATCCAAATAGAGATTTGGTAAATTTAATGACTTGAGGAAACGAATATAGAAATATGAGAATTGAAAGGCATGTTTTGAAATATAAGGTTGGTAAAGCGAATCTTTGATTTGAAATAAAGAGTTAAGATGAAAACTGGATTTATGACAAATTCCAACCTTGACATTTTTGATAAATTGAAATGATTGGAAGGAAATTGAATTGAAAGGCCGTATGATCCATGACCATCGATTTAAAGAACACGCTTATTACTCGGGAAGTCCGGAATCGGATTTAAGTCCGAAACCATCCCAAGTAATAATACGACGTTTGAAGCAAGTTCAAGACTTGGAATCGATGAATGAAGACCGTGGTTCTTCACAATCGAACGGATTGCCTGCTGATCGGTTTCTTTACTGAATAGCTACAGTAGTGAGATGCCCCTATTATCGGAGTGGCAGAAAGTCCGAACGTATTTGGAGGATTTTCGGATTTCGTTCCGTTCAGACCCAGGACGGACTTGTATGGATGGTGTGACTGACATTGAAATTGACCGCATACCACTGATCTCCGTTAATATATATCGGATTTATTGAAAATATTTTATCCTCATCTCTAAGTCATATGAACTTAGAGGGTATGCATTGATTGAGATCAGTGATATGTCGTGAATTGTCAATGTGGCATACCCGAGTTATGAACGAGCTAGTGATGATCAAGGCATTGCCTTCTAGGCATGCTTTGTGTACGACATGACATCGACAAGCCTCACACCCCGGATGATGAGAAACTGGCGGTTAGGTTGTGTATATATATGTGAATTGATGATGACCGCTGCAGCAGTAGGAAACCACTTATGAGTGATGGAATAGGGTATGTTCGGGGGGCCGTGTCTGGTCGAAAACCGTTGATCTGCCTCGCGATTTGTATTGGTGTCCGCGTCTGGATGAAAACCCCGTGATTACATTTCGTTTGTGTTCCGATTGATCTTTCGTGCCAGGGATCATCAAGTTGGAAACCCAAATCTCCAATACGTGCCACATGGTTTTGTTTGTATATCTATATATATATATATATATAGCGACATAATAGGATGGGGTATTCTGCCGTCTAGGATTAATACATTTATTTGCGAAATGGTTTCCACACTATATATAATAATATGAAAAGAGGATTTTCCGTATGAAAGCATGTTTGGTTATCATAAGATAAACCTCGCCCATCTGGTGTGCGCTTGCATTGTGTGATGTGGGACAAGCTTATGATAGCTTCATTTTAAAAATATCATTGCATATTTATATGCACGGGTGTTCACATGGAGTAAAACCCGTTCCGCGATAGCGGCGTGGTCCGTTGAATTTCCTAACTTTAAAATAAATCCTAAAAACAACTGTTTTTTGTTCTCACACCAATCCCATGACTGACTTGGAGTTTATTGTTCTTTCCTAAACTCTGGGTGCCCATTAAGTTTCACACGGGCAGCTAGTAGTTTAGTTTTGCAGCTATGATTCGTTGGAGCAAAGTTCGAAGCACTTTCTGAGTTGGCGTCCACGCTAGAGTTAAAGTTTCCGCTGTGTCTTTTGATCTTCCGCTGAGAGTAAATTTCTTTCTTCCGCTATAAAGTATATATGTATGTGTAACTCTGATATTCAGGTAACTCTGATGTAATATTATTCTTGAGCAACGGAAAGTTCTGTTATTTTGTTCAATGTATGTATGTACCCATGACAATTCGTCTTTTTGAACGGTTTAAGTTGGTTTAATTACCGGCAAGAACCGGGCAAAAAGGCGGGTCGTTACAGTTGGTATCAGAGCTTTGGTTTATACAAAGCTAAGGGGTACAACATGTTTTGAACAAAAGATAGAACTCATCAGAGTTATAACTTCTCATTAGAGATAGGGTTAGAAATGCCCTAGAATGAGATTTTGGAATATCCGTTGAGAGAGCGTATTTTGAAATCCATATAAATTATTTTTAAACTCGTAAATCATTTTTGAAAAAGATAATTATTTTGAAATATAATTGAAGATAAGGAATTCTTGAGTATTTTGTTCGACGTCGCGATTGGACTATCGAGTATATAGGGATTTTGAATATACGCCTAGCTAACGTATATACGAAGTCCAGTATATACTAGATAGATATAGAATCACACTCTAGTAACTCGGGGATGATTCGGTTGATGACTGCAACACCATCGGCATTCATTTACGAGTTTCGAAAGTGTGATGACTATATAATTCCAGTTTAAACGTCATGGAATACTTAAAATCATCAAGTTAAGTATTTTAATGAATAAACCTTAATAAAATGGTTTGGTAAATTAATATAGAAAATTTAATTTGGGAAAACAAACTAGAGGTCTTAAAAGGGAAAAAAACTGAGTTTAGCTTAAGAATACTAAAAGACCTTGAAGGCTTAAAACTTTGTATAGGTTAAAACAACGAGTACTTGAGAAAATTAGAAAGATATTTTAGGGGTAAATCTAACTAAAGAATTTGGAAAATGAATGGTTGAAATGCACGTAAGAAAGATAATTTACCCATATCCCAAATTAATAAGAATAATGGATCAAATTATAATGAACATTTGAATATGAATTTTTGGATATAATAAATTGTAATTAGAAAGATATCATACTCCTCGTTGAGTGTTAAATAATAACCTATACCTAACATGAATGATGAAAGATAAATTACAAGTTGAATCAATTAGCTGGGAGATATATTTTAGCAAAACAAACCCCTTAGGAAATTTTGAAGATAATTTTGGCATAAGTTAAGAATTGGTTTAAAAAGATGATTTAAATTGTAATAAATATCTAAGTGGGGGAGAAAACTGCTTTTCCCCAATTGAAACTGTATGAGCTATCCAAATAGAAAGTATTTGAAGAGTAACCACTGACGATACAAAGGAAAGAAAATTTTGAAGTAAGATTTACTCAAGAGGAAGTTGATGAAAACCGAGTACCCCAATAATAAACTACTTAGGATTGTATCCTTAGGTGCTCTTGACTTTCCTATCTTGGCTTAGGCTACCTCCATCGTTTAAATTCGAACCATTGAGTAGCGTCTTTCATTTCCCTTTACTTTAGCTTTTGTTTTGGATACGTGGAATTTGACTTGATCCACGTATGTATACCCTTTTCTGTCGGTTTTCAAATAAAACCAAGATCGAGTTCAACTAAATAACTTTGATTTATCCAAGACATTATGTTAACGGAACTTAAACAAATTAGTTTTGCATAGAAATTGAAAGATGCACGTACTAAATCAGAGTGCGCAGCGGAAGTGTGATGGTATATTTGAAGAAGGAGTGTTTCAAGGGTTTTCTAACTATAGGAAATTGCAACCTTTTCAAACACATTTTAATATTTGAAATAAGAATGAATATTAAGCCTATAGTATGGTGTAAATGATGATTGAATGAGTAGGTTTGAAAAAAAAGGGTGCAACTATTTGCATCGTAAAGAGAATTCTGAGATTTTTACTTATGGCACTTGAAATATTCTATCTTGTGATATACAAAGATATTAGAAATGAAGTGTAAACAATTTTCAAAAACTTTAGAAAGTAGAAAGGCTTGAGTTTGTATGAAAATCGATTTGAAAGGCTCGAATGGTTTAAATATGATCATAGATTTCGAAATATGAAACCTAAGTTGTATACTTGGAAGTCGAAAATTCTATTGAACGATTTTGGTTTTCAACCAATTGGATGTGATGAATGGTTTATAAAAGAAATTTCGACGACTTGAATCCCGATATTTTGAAAATATTTAGAAATACCAAAATTATGGTTAAGTATTTGAAAATTTTGGTTAACAACTTCGGGACATGAAACGATTTGGTTTGTTCGAGTAACCGTGGCTAAAACTGGGTTGCGGTGGAGGATTTGATTTAGTATGATGGGTGGTACTCAGTGGCCCTGTCATGAGGATGAACTTCTCGAACTACTAACATATTGATTTGATCATGGTATGTTTGAAAAATTTTGAAAACAAATTTGGTTTTGGAAATTTTGAACGCAAGTTTGGTTTTAAAGTCCCGAAGTGAAGTATGATTTCTATATGAAAAGGTATATGTAGCATATTCATTGGTTGAAATAGAAATGGGATTCCAACTCCGAGAGATCATCTGGAGTTTTCAAAAAAAAAAATTGAATTTATAGGTAAGATTTATTTTACTTATGAATAATCTTTCGAACTCTCCTTGTCGAGGACGAAATGTTCTTAAGTGGGGGAGAATGTAACGATCCAATATTTTTGAAATTTAATTTGAATTTAATATGAAATTTAGATAAAGTTTGGAATGTTTAAATAAAACATTTAGGCGATAATAGTATTTTAAATGATTAAAATTTAATTTGATTGTGAAATCAGTTATAACAATATTTGTTTTAGAGGAACAGTTCGTCGTAAGTTAAGATATTGAAACGAGTTGTAAGCGAGTTGTTGAAAACGATCAGCATTTATAATTAAATATCCATCTTAAATTTTCGTTCAGTTTCAGTTCGTGACATCTTAAATTATTTTATAAAATTTTATTCTAATTTTTATTTCGGAAAATAAGCATATGTTTTTCTAGCGTATTTTGGGGTAACTGTGGTCCCTTTTGACACTTTATAGAAACAATCAACCGACCGATTTTATTACTGTTCTGGAATCGCGGCGCATTATTATACACGATTATACTGTTAGTTTAGTGTTGATGGTTATCGATAATTAAAAATGAAAGAAATCGAAAAGGAAAATTTGGTGTGCAAAGAAAAAATTAAAAGGAAGAAAGCATGCCAAAACATAGATTCTAAAACGTGAAAGACAAATAAAGAATAGTTGACAAGTGGAGCAATTGTGTTGCCTAACTTCTAATGTTCATATGTTAATACTACTGTATACATATGTTCTTGTTGTCCATGTAGGCCCTCTTTTGGTTCACGCACAAACAAGATTTGAGAAAACAATATTAAACTCTTCGGTAGCTACCTGTCAAAATCTCTCTGAAGAATATCACCACGTGTTGTAGCTTTGCTTTGATAAAACCCTCCGCCCTTTATTATTTCTCCTCTCCTCTTCTCAGATCCATCTTCACCAAATTTTTGCTCCATCTTGCTTCTTGCACGCGCCGTTAAAAAATAAAAAGGATAGTAGAAACTTGAGAAAATTTCCTACATGCGCTCAAGCCTCTTCAGATCTAGCTGAAACCCGCCTTGACCCCATGCTCCTCTCTCCGCTCCAAGACTTCTTCTCTGCCACAGCTCACCCCTTTAACAGCTCCGTCACCCAAGTCGAAGTTGGTCATCTCCAGAGTCTCCTTCACCTTCCCGTTTCGCGCGCAAGCCATCTTCTACACCGCATCTTCTCCCCTTCACCCTGTCCGCCGCCCATCGACCTGAACCATCAGCACCAACCAAGCCGACGCCATCACTCCTCCGGTAGTTGCCACTGCTCCTCAGTCCGCTGTTTCCGCCTCACCGCTCCCAAAACCACCTCCACAGCACACGTCGAACCTCAACCAGTCACCATCCTCTCTCTTTCTCTCCCCATCATTTTGCTTAACCTACCAGTCTGCTTCACCCGCATGCAAAATTGTCTATCACCCTTACTTTGGCACCACCGTCTCCTTCATTTTCGCGTCCAGTCTGCAGCATTGGCCTCTCCTTTTCCCTAGCAGTATCCTGCGCCATCCCATCCTCCTTGCAATGCAGTCCGTCTTCATTTGAAAAAAAAATATGTCGGCATACTTGCTGAAACGTTGTATATGTTTATTTATAAAGAAAAAAAAATAAAAAGTAAAAGAAAGGGGTTCGCATGCAGTCGAATGGGTTTAGGTGAGGAAAAGTAGCATGAGAAGAGGGGAGAAGAAGAGCACGGTTCTGGGAAAGTTGCGGGCTCGGTCTTGGTTAAGGGTTTGGGCCTTGGGCCCGAATGGATTTAGGTATAATCCTTTTTATTTATTTAAGTTTAAATTTAGTCAAATTTTAGCAACTGATAACTAATTTGTTTTAAATCAAATTTGTGCACCGTTGAGCTCTTTAGAATCGTATTGATAAATAGAATACATTAATATGTAATACTGACCATTTTGATTAAGTATAAAATTATGATGAAATAAAAGGCGTTATATATAAATATCAATATGTATAACGGACGTCGATATTAATTCAAATTCAATATGATTAGCAGAATAATTATCGGCTGCTAATGGAATGGATTGGAAAGCAGTACGTATAGCTGTAGCAGGGTTCGTTGGTTTGTTTCTCCCTGACAGTAAAGATTTTGGAGCTGTTTCGGTGAGAACTTCTGATCTAATTATTTATTTAAATTAGTAGAAGTTAGATAACTATAATTAGTTGAGGTTAATTCTAATTAGTTAATGAAAATTTGATTTGGATTTGTATGTTGGTATGCAATGTTTGAATGGTTGTGCATGAAGTTAGGTAACACACTGAACACTATAAGCGTTATTGACTGTAACGCTTGCACACTGTTAAAATGGTTGTTTAATTGTTGTAAATTCATGCATGTTCATATGGTTGATCTATTGATGTGTTTATGGTTGCATCACGCACCGTAGTTATGGAATTATACGGATAATCGAGTCAAATCTCCTTTCTATAATGATTTATTATTTTTATATTAAAAATAACATTTGAGAAATTGACATGAACTGAAGTTTCAAGTGATTTGCAAATCTAAGTTATGCATAACAAAAGACTTTTGTGAATTATAGAATTGTTCCCGGAAATGTGTTTATATATAATTTGGATTTTCAAAGTTAAGCGAGTTTGAAATTTAATTAAGGAAGTGAGTTTGAAGGAATGATTTTATTTAAGTTTCAAGTTTTGAAATAGAGCATTGGAAGTAGTTTAAGAAATTTATAAACTATCATCGTTTGAATTGGGTTTGAATTTAAGCTCAAAGAAATGATTTGAATCAAAGGTTTGTTTCCTTTAAAATAATAGGTTCTATTATTTGAATAACGACTAGCAAAATTTTTGGAAATGATTAAATAAACTTGGAAGAATATTACCATTATATAAGTTGTCAATTTGATTTGAAATGAAGATTTTGATTTGAGTCATGAAAATTTAAATTTATTTTTATGGAAAGATTCTAACGATGAAAAAAAATTAAATTTGTTGAATCTGAGAAATTTGGCTAAATCATATTTTGTGATTTGAGTTGAGAGAGATTAATTTTGAAGAGTTTTCAAAATTATAATTTCCATAGTATTTTAAGAATTTCTTTTCACATTTGTTGGAATGGGTTTTGAAATTATAATTGTAAACCATTATTTAAATGGTTAAAAGATTTGAAAAATGGTTCGGAAGGGTTTTAAATAATTGAACTTGGAATTATTTATAAATTCTATCATTAGAATTTAAGGGAAATGAGTTGGATGGAGTTCGTGACGGATATTCGATATGTAATACCAAAGTTGAACAAATACTATCAGAAACATTAGAAAATTTTACCTCAATGTTCTGATAGTATTTGATTGAGTGGTGAATTTATATCGAATATAAGTTGATTCAACTCTATCAAACTTATGTTCGAATATAAATGGTTTGGATTATCATAAATGAATTTTTAATCCAAATAGAGATTTGATAAATTTAATGACTTGAGGAAACGAATAAAGAAATATGAGAATTGAAAGGCATGTTTTGAAATATAAGGTTGGTAAAGCGAATCTTTGATTTGAAATAAAGAGTTAAGATGAAAACTGGATTTATGACAAATTCCAGCCTTGACATTTTTGATAAATTGAAATGATTGGAAGGAAATTGAATTGAAAGGCCGTATGATCCATGACCATCGATTTAAAGAACACGCTTATTACTCGGGAAGTCCGGAATCGGATTTAAGTCCGAAACCATCCCAAGTAATAATACGACGTTTGAAGCAAATTCAAGACTTGGAATCGATGAATGAAGACCGTGATTCTTCACAATCGAACGGATTGCCTGCTGATCGGTTTCTTTACTGAATAGCTACAGTAGTGAGATGCCCCTATTATCGGAGTGGCAGAAAGTCCGAACGTATTTGGAGGATTTTCGGATTTCGTTCCGTTCAGACCCAGGACGGACTTGTATGGATGGTGTGACTGACATTGAAATTGACCGCATACCACTGATCTCCGTTAATATATATCGGATTTATGGCAAATATTTTATCCTCATCTCTAAGTCATATGAACTTAGAGGGTATGCATTGATTGAGATCAGTGATATGTCGTGAATTGTCAATGTGGCATACCCGAGTTATGAACGAGCTAGTGATGATCAAGGCATTGCCTTCTAGGCATGCTTTGTGTTCGACGTGACATCGACAAGCCTCACACCACGGATGATGAGAAACTGGCGGTTAGGTTGTGTATATATATGTGAATTGATGATAACCGCTGCAGTAGTGGGAAACCACTTATGAGTGATGGAATAGGGTATGTTCGGGGGGCCGTGTCTGGTAGAAAACCGTTGATCTGCCTCGCGATTTGTATTGGTGTGCGCGTCTGGATGAAAAACCCGTGATTACATTTCATTAGTGTTCCGATTGATCTTTCGTGAATCATCAAGTTGGAAACCCAAATCTCCAATACGTGCCACACGGTTTTGTTTGTATATCTATATATATATGGCGACATAATAGGATGGGGTATTATGCCGTCTAAGATTAATACATTTATTTGCGAAATGGTTTCCACACTATATATAATAATATGAAAAGAGGATTTTCCGTATGAAAGCATGTTTGGTTATCATAAGATAAACCTCGCCCATCTGGTGTGCGCTTGCATTGTGTGATGTGGGACGAGCTTATGATAGCTTCATTTTAAAAATATCATTGCGTATTTATATGCACGGGTGTTCACATGGAGCAAAACCCGTTCCGCGATAGCGGCGTGGTCCGGTGAATTTCCCAACTTTAAAATAAATCCTAAAAACAACCGTTTTATGTTCTCACACCAGTCCCATGACTGACTTGGAGTTTATTGTTCCTTCCTAAACTCTGGGTGCCCATTAATTTTCACACGGGCAACTAGTAGTTTACTTTTGCAGCTATGATTCGTTGGAGCAAAGTTCGAAGCACTTTCTGAGTTGGCGTCCACGCTAGAGTTAAAATATCCGCTGTGTCTTTTGATCTTCCGCTGAGAGTAAATTTCTTTCTTCCGTTGTAAAGTATATATATATGTGTAACTCTGATATTCAGGTAACTCTGATGTAATATTATTAGTACCAATACTAGCTAAATTTCTGTGACTGCCATGTTAAATTATATTAAACTAGAATCCTGAAGGTTTGGTTCCATGCATTTTTAAGTATGGTTTAACTAGAAAAATGATAAAGGTGTAGTGAAGGATTATAACATAAGGTGTGTAGCCTTCTTTATATCATAGAATGTTTAACTAGAAACTATATATGTGGCTGAATGTAATGGAGGCAAGGGACGTTGAAGAAAGATAATCTGATTATGGAAGTATTTAGAATATGACTGTAATGATGGGAATATGAATTTAAGAGTAAAGTAAAAGGCTTCTAAACGTGAAGACAAAGAATCCTAATTTAGTTGTAGATTAATTGATTGGGGTTTTATTTGTGTTTCTCCCCTTTTTACCTTTTTTTGGGTCCTGTATTCAATGTTTCTTCTAGCAAGCATAACATCTGGCCTTTCTTATTTGTAATTTTCTTTTTTGGTATCTTGTAGATGTTGAGATTATACTGGCATATGACTTTAAGTCCTACTTTTTTTTGTTTACTAAAGTTAATTGGTTCAATACATATTTTGTCCCTAAGTTCATTGATCTTGTATATACGGTATTATGATAAAGCAATGAGGTTATCTGCTTGAGAACATGGTCTATCACAGATTTCCCTTACTTTAGTTTTTTTTCATTTTTTTCATTTTTTTTCTTTGGTGGCTTCAACACTAAAAACCGCATCGAATTTTACAATGATCCTTTGAATATACAAACATATATTTATTGGTATGCATTGCTGAAGTAAAAAAGAAAAAGAAGATTAGCGGACTTACTATGATTAGTTAATGATACGTTACTTTTTTGATAGGGATAGTTAGAAAACATCAAATGAGGTGTGTTTTCCTAACAGTTTATTACAATACGGTGTCAGTATTGGCTGAGAAGTAGGTTGACAAAATTCAGGTTTTAAATTTTGAGCATCCATGACGATATCAAATGCATGATAATTAAGATTACACTATTCGTAGCTAATCAGATATTTCCATTATGTACGCAAGTTTTGCATGTCAATAATGATAATAAGCATTTGAAGGAAATACCTATTAGGAGATATATCGTTTTAGTGCAGACTACTTATGCTGGTTCCCTGTCAAAGCCTTAGGAAGGTCTATATTATGTTCTTGAGGTTACTGGTGCCGAAATAATGTAGCAGGTCAAACACATTAACATACACACACACACACACATATATATATATGTATATGTATATGTATATGTATATGTATATGTATATGTATATGTATATGTATATATATATTTGGGGTATATATATATATATATATATATATATATATATATATATTGGTATACCGAACTGATATGCTAGCGTGTATTTTGTTAATGTAGGAAATGGCGAAGAAAGGAAGATTACTCGCAAACAAAAACAAGCTGAGGACCCCATGAAGAACTCCTGTATTTTCGCTCTAACTGTAAGTTTAAAACTCCTACATTTTTTTGTTCACTGCTCTTATGCCTTTCAGTTGAATATATCTAATCGTAGTAGTTTAAATGTGGTTGATCTTTGTGTTTGAGTTTCGGGTTGACTTTGAGACTCGACTTTGAATTTGCAATCAACATTGTCCCATACGTAAGTAAAAAAAAAATTAGAAGAAAAAGGAAACCTATAATTTTAGTGAGGAAAACATGGAATCTGCAATCCAATAAATAAATAAATTCCACATGGATGTACATAATGTACCAATGTGCCTGCGGAAGTTGGTTATAATCTTGATAAATAAAATGTGATCATCTCCACCAGAAGTAAACTCTTAACGGTCATGGGATTTTAATGGGAAATTTATCCACTAGAAATTAAAAAGAAAACTAAAGAGAAAAACTACATGACTTTTGCAAAAAGAAAAGAAGGGAGAGGTTCTTATAGCAACAATTGAAAAAGAAAAATGTTGCATATGACAAATCATGTCAGCGCAGTATGAGTGATTCTTATAACAACAGTTGTAATGAAGAAAAATGTGCAATATTACTAGGAAAATTCGGTTCGGTACTAAGATAATTGCATTCGACATGATTTTTATTATAAAATTTACTTGCTCTCCTTCTATTCATGTGGATTTAAATTCATATTTGGTTTTCCGTAAGCTAGCGACTCTGTTTACTGGGATGCGATATAATAAGACATAAATGCCACTCTTTCCTTTCAAAATAAAGTTGATCTTTGGCATTAATGGAAATATATACTTAAAAGTCTGATTTTGTGTCATGTATTTGGTGTCGGAAACAGACATTTCATGTTTTGAAAATCTAGAAATCTGTAGATGATGAACTCCTTTAACCCATGACTAAGTCATGAGAGTCTAATTGTATTGGACAGTCGATTCGCCCTTGCACATCTAACCTTTGACCCGTCTCTGAGAATAGGCAAGGCTTGGATTAATGCCGGTAGATAGGCATCTGATACCCCAGATCATGTATAGGGATAAGAATTATAGCTTTGTACAACCATGCTTATGGCCTAACAAGACGTGCTTTGCAGAGACGGCGGTGAGGGTTCATGACCAATATGCAACGATATATAGGGTTAAAGTTAGATGTTCAGAGATAGATTCCCAAGACATCGATTCCCAGATATCTGAACCAATTCAGAGTTAATTTCATGAATACAACTTCTTCCACGGTATATATCAAGATAAACAAAGTTGACTGTAGAATTGGCTATGAAGATGGCCAAAGAAACATGTTTTTTAACCAAATAAGCATTGTTTTGGTGAGGATTGAATTCGATGTCACGCTTTTGAATGAGATGTCTTGAGGGGGCAGCCCTAAGAACAGCTGTTGCACAATACAACATGGACTGGATGGATATAATAGGCGTGGTGGTTGTTTGATTGTGGAGGTTGGAGATGTTTGTAGCTGCAGTATTGTTTCGTGTAGAAGGGCCTGTTTTGGAGTAAAAAGCTGGTGATGATGATGGTCAGCAAGGTGATGGCGGAGCAAATTAGAAAATGGGTAATGGTAGAAGTAGCATTGTGGATTGAAATGAAGAACAATGTAGTTGTTTTCCAGTGGAAGAGGCTGCAGCAGCACGGGGCACCCGCATTGTGTACGAGTCTGGCAAAGGAGTGTGTTGGCGTCAGGTTGGAATTCAGGCGAAGCAGTGGTGGTTATGTGTTACATTGGAAGTGGTGTCACTGTTTGATGTACAGAAAGTGGAACAAACAGGGGATTTAGGGGGTTTCAGTAGTAGGCTCATAGATGTTGCCTTTTTTTATATGTCATGCTATATAGTTTAAAAACAACAGTATATCCATTCATACATATATCATGCTAAATAGTCTTAATTCTTACAACTCAAAAGGAAAACTATCATAGTACAAACCGTGGACAAATATTCAATCACAATACGTTTAATTGGAGATTACTTGTGCTTGACGACCAACTGCGCCATTACTTAGAAAAACATGTATGTCCCGCATTTTTTTTTCTAGTAATCGATTCTACAAAAGTTGAGAGTTTCCCAAAGAAGTAATTCAAGATTGTAGAGCTACCGAGCTAGTCAGGATCCGATTTTGCAGAAAGTTAAATCTTGTAGGTGGAGTGGCATAATAATATGGCATATCAATGTGGAGTGGTATATCAGGCATGTGCCGATCCACCAACTCTATCATAGGCCGAACGAATGTGAAGCAACATGCGGTGAACACACATCCTGACACTGCAGTCCGAAGCGCTGATAATGTTTCCACGTCCCTGCTGCAGCGAAATCGCCAGCATCAGCAATATCCACAGGACAACATTTCATTGGCTAGCGTGCAGGAGACAGTGAGTCTCCTGAATTGTCTAGCTTGCAGGCGACAGTGAGTCTCCTGAACTCGGACCCCAGCAGCTTGAGGTTGATCAGCATGGAAGCAAGCACTGAAAACGTGGTAATGGTCAAAACGACGCCTATGAACGCGATGAAGGCCAAGTGCTGGGATTCTGGGTCTGCCACACTGGTGACTATCACGATATGGTGAACGAGCAGATTTCTTGGACATGCCGGGGAGGGCAGTGAGCTCGAGATCCATGCGGACGGCGAAGATGATGCCGAGGTTAGCGGCCGCTTCCAGGATGAGCACGCTGCGGAGGGGAAGACCATCATGGAGAAAAGGGGATCCTGGCCAGCACTGATATATCTTAGAATGGGAATTACGTGTAGGTTTCTTTGAGATTGGGTTTCCAATCCAAATAAAATGACTGCAAGCCTTGTTGATCATGTAGATAAACTTTTTGGGTAGAATAAATTTAACCGAATAACATACTTACATTGAGTAAATATTAAAGTTAACAATAGTTATCCTGCTTGCATGGGTCAAGGACTTCTTGTGCCATATAGAGAGTTTTGCAGTTAATTTTTCAAAAATGGAAAGTAGTGGTGAGTACGGATTTTGGTTGAAGTGAGTGGGACACCAAGATAGTTATTGTCAGATGAATGTAATTGAATATTATACATAAGTTATTTTCCTACAAGGAAAGCCCAGGATAGGAATTATTATAGACGATTTAGAAACATTAAACTGGGACCAGCCTGAGAGTTGAATCATTGGAAAAATATGGAAAAGTGGTCGTGGTTAGTAATATCAAACTAAGATCTGGATTAAACATAGGTTCGAACTAAGATTTCACGCTTATAATTTTTTTAAAGTGATTTCATTCAAAATAATAACTGTTACCAGTTAAGAGAAAACATTAAAGTTGGGCTCTAATGTGACATAAATGCATTCCACAGTATACTCTGGGTGCACATGGGCTAGTGACCTTGTCCACCAAAAAAAAGTTTCTTCATTGATAATAAATTAGGTATCATCTTTTCTTCCACAATAAAGTTTCAGGTTCCTGGATACAAGATTGGCGAAGCATATCACTTGCAATCATAACATATATTGGTGAAGAAAATTGATCCTTTTGAAAATTGGACTGACTTGTTTCTCTTTGTATATCAAAATGAATAGTGGATATGATTAAGGGAAAGAGGAAAGATTAACTTAATTTTTGATACCATCCAAGATTCAAATTGCGCATGTATAACTGATAATGTAAGAAATTATACATTAACAAAAATCATAAGGCTGTAGCGTCTGTTATCATTTTCTTGAAAGTAGAAGACTGATTTTGTTGAAATTATAAAAGGGAGAGAAATAATATAGTTCGAAATCATATCTAATGTGAAGAAAGTGAGATTACAATTATGCAACTAGCAGTAAAAGTTTGGCTTGGGTGGCCAGAATTTTATAGTTAGCTCAGTTACACTTTTGTATAAAAAATTATTACAATTTCTAAAGCAATTAAATTACAGTTTCAGTTAGAGGAGCTAAATTCAGTTAGAGAAATAATAAAATGTTTATTTTATACGAGTGGCTATAGTTTGTTCAAGTTCGTGATCGAAAAACATCTGTTTGACGAGGATTAGGACAAAACAATTTGTACAAGCGAAAATTTGGTTTGGTCTGTGTTCTTTTACATACTAGGAGGGGACAACACAATTAATACACCTATACATAATTATATATTATATATATGTTAAAAGTAGTTTGTTGGACGAAGCTTGCAGGTTGGTTGTCGGATTGATTTTAGGTCAGTGGTGAAGTATTGTTGAAGTATGGATGTTCGTGATTGCTAGATTCAGGGGGAGGATGCTGTAGGTCAGTGGCAGTCTGGTTTTTGGATTGTGGTTTCTGTCAGGTTTGTAGAGGCGGTATTTTGTTGTTGCGGTTGATGAACTGAGTTTAATGTAGTGGTAGCAAGTGGACTATGATGGTTGAATGGAGAAGGTTTATGGCAATGTGGTTTCAGTTGTATGGAAGAGCAGCTTCAAGTGATTATGGTGAGTGGGCCGAGTCTGTTTTGTTGCTGGGAATTGGCAGATGTTGGAAAATATTTTGAACACAATTTACTCTACTGTTAAAAAAGATCTTTTAGGCATGAAATATGAAATATCTTTTAGGCATGAAATGTGGAGAGTCAAAACCACTTCAAAAAAAAAAAAAACTATTGATACAAACACCTGCTTGCCACCGTAGTCAGTAAATAGAAATATAAAACAGCCTACCTCAGTTGAGCAGAATTTATTAGAAAGCATAAAATAAACCAACCTTCCCTTAGTCTCGAACAAGTTCGACAAAATGCTAATGTGGTTAGTTCCCAAAATTTTGACATTACTACAAAGAGTCCTACATCTAAAGCAAGCACTGTTTTTGTATACAACGAAAGTCAGAGCGGCAACAACCATAGTACAAATCCAACTATAATTACAGAAGTAGAGTTTGAAACAGTCCCATTTTATGACAGAAATGATATCTGAACTCATATAATTAATAAGCAGGCATTGTTATTGGTTATTGCACAAATGATAATCCCTCCTTTGCAGACCATATTTCATATAAATTGCCTCAAGTCATTCTCAACCCTTTGTAAGCGTTGAAAATACTCCAAATTTTATAGCAGACCTTAGCAAGATTTTGACGGATATACGTGAACCCGTAGAATTAGATGATGAGCATATATACTTCAGGGAATTACACTAAAGCTAATGGGAGTATGAGGAATAGTTTACAAATAAGAAAACCAAAATAAATAAATAAATTTAAGGGAACAGTTTTGGCTTGAAACTTGAAAAGGCAACTCTAAGTAAAGAAAACATTAACAATCAAACAATCCCTTTTTCCCCCGAGACTGCTCATTTGAAACTGTTTTTGTTGTTCTAAACGCAGGCTACCTGTTTCTGCTTTATTCCTTTTTTTTTGTAATAAGCAGATGAGCAAAGAACTAAAATGAAACAACTAGAATACTGAAATGCAATATTTTTCTTTAGCTTCTTCAATCTCAGAAGCATCTATACTACTACTCATTTTCATACCTCAGTCATAGATTGTACTCTATAACACATATTAGTAGGGAATGAAATATCAGGAATCGTTAATAATAGAGTTAGAGTTGATAGAACCTGATCCTTGCACATGATTTTGTGATGCACACTAAACTGCATATGTATATGTTGGAACTGTATATGTGATGTATATATGCAAGTTTAAATATTTTAAACTAAATATTGTTTATTTTTGTTGTAACAGGACCAAATTTCTTATGTTTTGGAGAAAATATCAAAAGCAAAGCAAGAGTAAATCAAGCATTCGACTACTTTCTAGGTAACTTGTATATATGACATATTATGGATAGAAGAGTTGATCAAACAATATGTATGAGTTTCTTTGTTTGGATATGTAAGAAGTACTTTGAACTATTTGTATGAAATATTAAGTTTGAATATATTGGTGTTGTTTGAATGATATGTATGAAATATTATGTTGTAGTTTACATGTTTGTTGTTTGTGAAAATGTGTTATATTTGTATACATTTGAGAAAGAGATTATGATATATATGAATGTTGTTTGAATTATATGTATGTATTTAAAGGTAATGAAAGAGTAAAAATGGTGGTAGGCAAGTGCAAAATGCTACGAAAACTGTATTTGACATTATAGCGTTTAAAAAACGTTGTCAATGCATAAGACAAACGCTATAAAATTTTACTTTTGAACGCTATACAATTGTAGTAATAAATGCTATAGAAATAACAAATAAACGCTACAATAGAGGTAGAACAAACGTTATAAAAATTAACAGAGAACGCTATCATAAGTTGCAGTTGGGTAGGAATTCATATAGCGTTTTTGTTTAATAGCAAAGATAAAACGCTATCAAATTTTTACTTTTCATAGCGTTTTCTTATGTGCTATTTAAAGCTGATGGTCTAACATAGCATGTCGTTACATGGCGTTCTCTGAAACGCTATCTATGGATTTAATAGCGTTTTTCAAACGCTATGAAATCTCTTTTTTGTTGTAGTGAATATTCATTGGAAAGCTCTTTTCGATATGAACCCAACGGTTCTGGTTTTAGGAGAATTCGACGGTCGGATCTCCCGCAACGTCAATTCGAAGTCAATGGTCGAAATTCGCGAACTGCCGCGGCGCGGCCCGCTCTATTCAGGCCATTATATATATAATATATATATATTATATATAATTCATCGATTTCCTTTTAAAACGTATTTTATAAATCGTTTTAAATTCGTTTCAAAAACAATTTCAACTTCATCTTCAATTTCAAATCGATTTGATTTCAATTCAATTCGAATTCATTTCAATTTTATTTAATTCGAATTCAAATTCGTTTCAATTCAATTCAAATTCTAATTCATTTCAATTCAATTCAATTTGAATTTACCTTCTATTTAATTCAATTCGAATTCATTTCAAATTTATTTCAATTCAATTTCAGTTCATTTTAAATTTCATTCAAAATGATTTCAATTCGTTTTTAATTCAATTTCAATTTAATTCAATTTGAATTCATTTCTATTCAATTCGAATTCAAATTCACTTTCTATTCAATTTGAATTCAAATTCACTTTCTATTCAATTCGAATCGAATTCATTTTCTATTCGATTCGAATTCATTTCAAATTGATTCAGTAAAATTTCAATTTGAATTTTAATCTAATTTAATTTGAATTTCATTTCAAAATATTAAATTTTGAAATCACTTTTCAATATTCATTATAAAACGAATAAAATCGATACAAATATCGTTCATGTCCAAAATAGCGCAACTCTAATCAACACGGCTATATATATTTCAATAAATTCGTTATTCTATTCAACAAATGAATATATATATTCCATTCAACACATGAATCTATATTTCTTTCAACTCATGAACATCGTCAACACATGACTATTTTTATATTCAACACATGAATTTTCTTTTATAACATTCATTATTTTCCCGATTGGAATGAGGCCCAATCAATCACCATATAACGTTAATTATAAGGATTCCATACAACACATGTATATAATAGCAATGATAAACAATCAACCATCATCCAAGGTGCACCACACAACTGCATAATCATCAAGTATAAATAATTAACGCTTACACAGCATGTCGACCAATCGATCGACATACAATTAAATAATTAGGATTAGTGTATGCCAAATTTCATCCCAACACCCGTGTGGGGTTTCAAATCAACCAACACAGATTTTTATTTGTGCAGTTGGGTAATTTGTAAAATTTATCGATCCAATCAATATCAGTCAAATCAGTGTATATAAACAAATCGGTCGATTTGTTTATAAATGTTTATTTATTCACATTTACGTTAAAAATTATATTTTTTAATGATACTTAATTTATTTCAACACATCTACATTTTATTATCGATTTCACATCAACATCACATATAATTTTCATAACACATCAATCAAACAAACAAGCCATCCATGGTCTGTGGATGACGGGTGTCGGGTGCTGCTAAGCACCGTCTGCATCCTAGTATATATATATATATATATATATATATATATATATGACTAGAAAAAGAAATTTAGAGTGAGAAGTTCTCACCAATAGCTAATCCAAACGCCACGATTCTTCCTATGTAGAAATCTTCGTTGTTCTTGCCTTTTGTCACTTTCGTTGCCCGTAGTCACTACATATATAAAAATCACATTTTTATATTGTTGCTATGTATATAAAAATCATATTTTTACATTGCTACTATATAGATAAAAATTCTATTTTTACAACGCTACTATATAGATAAAATTTCTATTTTTTGCATCGCTATTATATAGATAAAAATTCTATTTTTGCATTGCTATTATATAGATAAAAATTCTATTTTTACAACGGTGTTCATTTAATAAAGATTATATTTTTATCACGCTATTCTCTATATAAAGATTTCGCCTTTTCAAATATAAAGATTTCGCCTTTTTAAATATAAAGATTTCGCCTTTTTAAATATAAAGATTTCGCCTTTTTAATTCACTACATATATAAAGGTCATATTTTTAACACTTCTATAATGTAAAAATCATATTTTTAACTTTCCTATATTATATAAAAATCATATTTTTATTCTCGATTCAACAAAGAAAAAGCATGTCTTTATATTTTTATAAACAACGCTATTATATTTTTATATACAATATTTATAAAAATATTATTTTTATTTCTAGAAATCTTATATATAAAAAAACTGGTTTTATAAAATATGTTTTTAAACACAACCAAACTCAGATTTAGAAATAAAATTAAAATAAATAAGTTAAAAGCTTACAACGTACAAGGGGGCGGTTTTCATTGTTGCCGGAGGTTGCGTGCGTGCTGGTGGGCCAGGGGAGCAGGCGGAGGTCGGGATCGAGGCGGAGGAGGGTTCGTTGGGTTTAGGGGGGGTGCGGTGGGTGTCTGGGCGGCGCGTGTGGGGGTTTTCCAGGAGGGCAGAGCGAGGAGGAAGAGGATGGGGAAGGAGGAGGGGGAGGCGGTGGCTCACGCCACCAGCGGCGGTGGCAGCAGCGTCGCTGCGGCGGCGGTTTGGGGTCTCACGCCCCCTTTTTCTTTTTTATTTCTTTCTTCGTTGATCTGAATGAACGAAGGGGGGGGGCAGAATGAATAAAGGAAGAGGAGAGAGGTTTTACTTTTTGTTTATTATTTTAATTTCAAAAAGTTGGCTTTTACATACGACCTCTAAACGAGGCCCACCGCCTGTCGTCCATAGCTAATTGCCCCCATTCCGAACACAATGGGATATGTATCGTAAGCTGATTCGCTTGTTACGATCAGTTTCCGTTAAAATCAACATATAACTCTATATATTGAATTTGAACGCGCATTTCAATTTACCGGGGTCACATACTAACTCTATAAGTCCCAGAAAAATATTTTCTAGCTTCGTATTGATGATACCGTCCTAACAAAACTAGTTTCGTCGAATTCTGAGACCGTTGGAAAAATGGTCATTTTCCAGTCGATTAAAATCAACTAAAACTGGTCAAACACGTTTTCCTTTGCCACGCTCGCATATTGATTCGAAAAATTATGAAATTTGGAATCTAGCAATAATTTGACATCACGGACCAAACAAAAGTGGTTCCGTCGAAATCCGAGGTCGTTTGCAAAATTCCCATTTTTAAGGGCCTGAATTCCATAGCGACTATTCAGAATTTTCAACTGGACATATCTTTTGATCCCCGCTATGAAATCTTGATTTTTCGGATTCATTGGAAAGATATTCCCAATTAAATTCCATTATTTTTTGTTTAACTAAAATCCGGATTGTTTTGCACCCGGTACATTCAATTGAAGTTTGAAATCGAATTTTCGAACTACCGCGCGATTTTCAATTCTATTTATAATTATATATAATTATTTATATTCTAACGACGACGTATATAATATATATACATTCGAATTATATTCAAAATAAATTTCTCGTCTATATTATTTAAAATAATCTATTTTAAATGTTCAAAATTCGCTAAAATTGCCAAAATAAAAATTTTAAACTGGCCCAGATTTTCGAGTTGTTACACTAATTCTGCAACATTATAAAAATGTACTATGTTTTAGGTTTTATTCTCCTATTTTCCATTAAATTGCATAGAGAATATAGTACGATGAAGACAATAAAAAAACACATATATAAAGTGGATTAACATGTATAATTTAGAGATATTTTCTTCGTTGGACTGTATGTTGATAATAATACAGTAAATAAACATTTGTTGCTATCATCATTAATTTAAATGCAGTTTCATTTTTTAACCTTTCTTTTAAAAGGCTATCAGATAGTGCACTAACATGTGCTAAAAATGTTAGCATTGCTTAAGATGATCATATAATCGAATTACCTAACTTTTATGTTAATACTACCAATGTTACATTAATCAACGTGCAACGTGATAGATCTATGATTATTGGTTTATTAGTTAAATTTTAACTGTGGTTTTTGGGAAAGAAAAATACATGGTTCAAACGTTTCATTGGCTGATATGAGTATATACTTTGTTGCGGTTACATATTTTACTACAGTTAGTATAACAATGTGTTTACTGTATTTGATCCCTATATTAGTTTGCATACCAGAGACAACATGTAGGAGGAATGGAGCAATTTTGAACAAAGATGTATATTGGTCTGGTGTTTGATTTTAGTGTTTCTGAAGTGAACTGCTCACCCTGCAATAGAAAAAACGTTTGGAATGGACGTCTTCATGGAAATGCTTAATTTACTTTTGTTTTTTCGAAAGAACTGTTTTGCGTTATATTATGATCTACTTTGTGATACTGGTTGTTATTGAGAATTGGTTGATATTGACATGTCAAACAAATTGTGATTGATGAGCATATTGCTTGCTACCCATACACTGTTGTATTAACATAAAATAATTATAGTTATGTTAACTGCATTCACTCAAGTAAATTTCCAGAATTTTTCCAGTATTTCCAATCATGAAACTACGTTTTGTTTTTATATCCGTGTGCGAAGCACGGATGCACACTTGTGTGTGTGTGTGTGTGTGTGTATATATAGACAGATCAGAAGGGGAATAGCGATGGATTGCCAACTAATGATGTTAGATGAAATGTTCACATAAACAAAAATACGTCGCTAATCCTTAAGGGTTTACATACAAATTACCGACAAAAATATTTTAAATAAGATATATTTCGTCGCGATTCCCTTACTAATTAGCAAAGGATTACAGACGGATATTTATAAACAATAATTTTTCAAAAATACACATCCGTCGCTAAAATATCGGTAAATAAATTTTAAAATTAAAATTTCATATTGAGAGAAATGACGTAAAATGGTTGGAGAACTCACGCTAAAATCCGTCGCAAAAGTTTGACACAAATACCGTCGTGAAATTCACCGACTAGTCGGATCCGTAGGTAATCCATCGCTAACGGATTGCCAACGGATTACGCCGCTGCAAAATCAGCTTTTTCTTGTAGTGATTGTAGAACTAGTATGGCAACATAGTATATGGTAGCTATGCCGTCTATGATTGATACATTATGATTGATATGTTTTTAAAACATATATACACTAATAATAATAACAAATCCGTTTTATCGTATCAAACATTTTTGACCATTATAAGGTAAAGCTCTATCCTCCGGTTTGCGTTGCATTGTGTGATTGGACTTGAGTCTTATAATGGTTTCATTTTTCTAAAAAGCATTGCTTTGTTTAATGATTTACTTTATTTATGCATTGGCGATCCAATGGAGTAAACCCGTTCCGCGTTAGCGGCGTGGTGTAACGACCCGGGGAATTTGCGACCTTGGTAATCGACATAAACTCAATGTCAACTATCCAATCATCAGAAATACCGGATTTTTACAGTGGTATCAAAGTTAAAGGTTAAGTGATTACCTTGGCTCTATGGCGTAACTCAGTAGAGATGAGGTTAGTAATACCCTAGATTGAGTTGAGTGTATATATACGAGAGAGCGTATTTGTTGATTAATTAAAAATGGTTTTATATTGTGGGGAAATAGTGGTTGAGTGATTTATGAATTCTGGTCGATGGTAGGGCAGCACGAAATCGATGGGGGTTTCTAAATGCTCGAATACGATAAGCCAACACAGTATGTTTTTGAACGAAGGGTAAATGAAATAATTTAACCCAAAATATATATTTTGATTTAAAAGATGATTGATATTGAAGTTATTACAATATATATTAGGTGTGTTGATTGTTACTATAATCGAATAAGATTGTAAGTGAGTTGGTTATAAATAACCAATCAGAATCGTATAAATATAGTATATAAATTCAGATGAATTAAATCTGGATTTAAATCAGAATTCGAAATTAAAACTATGGAAACTTGAGAAAATTGTGTAAATGGAATGTGGATTTGAATATAAGGAAATTTTAAGATCGTTAGTAAATTTGAAAATGTTTTCCAGACATTTTAAAGAATTTTTTGAAGTGATTTCAAAATGAAAGTGTTTAAAAATAAGTTATGAAAGTGATATAATATTGAACTCACCTCGATGGCTGGGAAATAATCCTGATGATGAATCACGACATCATAGTATTCATTTTTTAGTTTCCAAGTGATGGATTACTACCAAGATTTTGTTTTTAAATCATTTTGAGGAAATAAGTTGTTCTAAAATTCAAATGTTTTGAATTATTATTATTGTATATGATTTCAAACTGATTTGAAATAAAAACCAGAAATTTAAAATTTGAAATTAAAATTTGACTTATGGTGTTAAATAAATTAAAATGGTAGCGTGAATAAATAAATTAGAATTTAACTTAAACTAAGTTAAATAAAGTTGGATTGGGTTAGAGAAGATCTCAGAGTGGAATCAGATTGTTTAATAAGAATCTGGAATGAGATTGGGATCGGAGTTTGAATGGAATTTGGCTTAGTTATACGCGAATGAATTGCTTCGACAATGAATTGAGTGGGGATCGATTGGAAATACATTGGTATATGTTGAAATGGGTAGCAAATGGAAAGGAAAAAGTTGAATGCCTAACAAAAGGTACAAGTTTATATTTTAATTGGGTATGATATTTTTATGAGCCAGTTTGGCTAGCCACTTGACTGTTAATTTTCTTTTGGATTGAATAAGGCCTAGAGAGGCAAGTTGTAGTTGTACTGACTGAGTCGTACAAAGGAGAAGCTGGTGAAATTTTTTGAAAATTTAAGGTATTAGAAAATTTTCAGGATTTTTTTGAAAATTTCGTTAGTAGAAATGAATTAATATTTTAATTGAAATTAATTAGTTCAGTTGAAACTGAAGTTAAGAAGTATAACACATGACTTTTAATCTGGTTAATAAGCTTTGCAGCATTTTTCCTACCTTACTAATTTCGGGGACGAAATTCTTTTAAGAGGGAAAGAATGTAATGACCCGTATATTTATTGATTTAATAATTAATTCATTTAATTATTTTATTTGTTTGATTCTTTATATGGTATTAATTTAAATGATTTAGATTATTTAATTAATATTAATAACTAAATCACAATATTTATTTATGGAAAAGTGATTTGACAAAGCTCTCGCTATAGTGGGTATAATGAAGGGAAGAATGGGCTATAAGTTATATAATGAACGTATCCCTTTCTGTGCATTTTAAACCGGGTTCATAATTTTATTATTTATATTTATCAAAACTATCTACAACAATTTAAAACAAACAGAAAATAAAAGAACCATTTTTTCTAATAAGTGCTTTGAATTCACTATTTCAAAATTGTAAACTGACGTTATCTTGAAAACATCTATTTGATGTGTTCATTTTTCTATTTGTGATTTATCTAGCAGTAGGGATATTTAACTTACGGTTATGGTTTAGAAAACTAAATTTGAGATAGGAATCATGTATATCACGCACTAAATAAATACATATAGTGAAACATAATAAAACCATAAAGCGTTGTACATGCCAGCTCGATGCAAACCTAATAAAACCATAAATTTTATCAAAACAACTAGCTACCTCCTCTAATTTGTATAGCCTGCCCCGTCCCCTCACATCACACAGCATGTCCTATAGTCGCCAACCTATCTCATTTAAAAGCTTCATGACGAAGAAACGTGCTGACCTACCTACAAGCTATCACTTTGTCACTAAGTATTGTAATATATATATATATATATATATATATACACACATATATACAATAATCCTTACTTCTAGATTATGGAATTGAAGTCTATAAATACAGTTGTCTTCCATTCTCATGACCCTTTTACTAAAACCAAAACTAGTGAAAGAAATAATATAATCAAACTCTCCTCTAAACCATATATATATATATATATATATATATGAGGCAGGTTCAATGGCACCCCAAATAGTGAGCACTCCTTTAGACTTCCACTTTTCCACCACTCATTTCCCACTAACTCTCCTTCTCTCTCCTTCCGCTAACTCTCTCACTTCCAACTCACTTTCTTTATTATAAACGAGAGGTGGAAAATAGAGGTGCTGTTGTGGTGCTCCATTTTTGGGTTCTCTTGAACGCTTGTCTATATATATATATATATATATATATATATATATATATATATATAGAGAGAGAGAGAGAGAGAGAGAGAGGGAGGAAGGTTCAATGGCACCCCAAATAGTGAGCACCCCTTTAGCCTACCACTTTTCTACCACTCATTTCCCACTAACTCCCCTTCTCTCTCCTTCCACTAACTCTCTCACCTCCCACTCACTTTTTTTAATATAAATGAGAGGTGGAAATCAGAGGGCTTTTGGGGTGCTCCATTTTTTTGGGTGCCGCAGAACGCTTGCCAATATATATATATATATATATATATATATATATATATGTATATATATATATGTATGGGTCTCCTCATAGGTTGCTCGTCAGTTCTTCGTACGCTTTAAAGGGTGTGGACGTGCTTCCAGCATGCGAAAATTACAGTAGAAGTGAGAACACAATACTTGACATAGGGTCTAGCTACTGCGACATTACCAAACACAATAGAGAAACGTTTGAATAGATGGAAATGGTATTGATGGATGAAGATTTTATTCAGGGGCATGTTGGTGAGAAACGTCAGCAACAGCAAGGGATCTGCATGGTGTGTTGTGTGGAAGAAAAGGACTACATGATTGTGTAAAACAGTGGAGAGCGGAGGAAGTTATGAGTTTTCAAAAACACGGCTTTGGCATGAGAGCACAACCAACAATGGCTTGTTTAGTTACTAAACAAGCCACCTGAGCAACCAGGTGTTGCTTGTTCAGTCACCCGTGGCTAGTCTGTGGCTAGTTTGAGCTCGTTCGTAGCTGGTTGACTGAACTGGGGCTAGTGCTTATAACGACAAAGTGTTTGTCGTTATAAGCTTATAACAGCAAACTCTTTGCCGTTATAATATTATAACGGCAAAGTGTTTGCCATTATAAGCTTATAACGGCAAACACTTTGCCGTTATAAGCACTAGCCGTTGCACTTCAACGACTAGTGCACTTCCTCCCTATATACCAACCTACCTCCTTCTTCTTCCACACAACCACTCCACCTTCTCAACTTCAACTTCTTCAACAACTAAATGTCTTCTTCTGCACCCAAACGAAGCGGGAAAAAATCCGCAAACAGGACCGTCATGTCCAAACCGCACTCGTCATCGTATGCCATGCAACGGTCAATCCAACAACAGCAACCGTTGCAGCCATCTCACGAATATAGCTACTCGCCGTATTCAAATTATCCATACCGACCAACGTACCAACTGCTCGCTCCTCCTAATTTTCCTCCCATCCATTCTATCGCCCAGCCGCAGTTTTACCAACGACCGACCGGGGTAGGCATGTATGATGATCATTCGTCGTATATGTCAATGATGATGCAGACCGATCAAAGTCAACAACCTCACCTAACTTCACAACAGACCGAGGTTCGTGACCGTGAAGCTATGCAAAATCTTGAAAGACAGTTTTCGTATGGGTATGTCTCTCCTACTACCAAAGAAAATTTTGAAACTTCAACGGAGGAGGAGGAGGAAGATGCAAATGAGGATGCGAATGTTACAAATTCTGAAGAATTTATCCAAGAATACGTTGCACCTATTAGTCTCGAATATAACCAAAAGAAGACGAAGTGGAAGTCTTTAAACGGCATTTTCAGTAAACGACACCAGACCGAAGTTGAATCGGAGCCCGATCCCGGAATAGAAGATATTGAGGATGATCATGCTCAAGGGGAAGGATTAGCAGCGGATGAAAAAAAAACAATGTAAGTTTACTTTCGAGCAGTACGTTTCACTTGCTAAATCATGGATACGCATTTCACAAGACAGCTTTGTTGGGAATAATATGAAAGGTCAGAAATTTTGGGAAAGAGTAGCAGAGTTTTACAATTCGTTGGAAGCGAGGAATAGAACATGGGCATCACTTAGAGGCGGTTATAGATTTATGAATGCCGCATGTCAGAACTATATGGCAATACTGACAGGCTTGCAGAACAGATAGCAAAGCGTTGCTGCACCTTATGGCGTTGTAAGTACCATAGATTACTTTGAAAAATAACTTACTATACTATGATTGATTAGTTAGAAATGTCATACGCTCATACGATTTCCACTTTGTGTTACAGATTGAAGGGTCGCGAAAGGCCTACCAACAAAAGTATGGTCATCCATTTAAATTTCAAGACTGTTTCGAGCTTCTATCTAGTTTGTCGGAGTGGAAGAACCCAAGCAACTTCATTTTTGAGCAGCAGAACAAAGCTAGAAGGATGAACTACTCTGATTCTAGTCCAGGAAGTGACCCGAGTTCGCAAGAAAGAAACCCTTTATTTGGAACTAGTGACGGACGACCTGTTGGCAGAGCCAAGTCAATTCAGCTGGAGCAACGCGGTGCAGAGTTTTCTAGATTTATGGAAACAATAGAGAATTCATCTAAGGCGACAAAAGAGCATAGAGCTCGATTTTCGATGCAAAGAAACCGCAGCGACGAAGAGTTCCAAAATGCAGTTAGGGATGATCGAGAGATTTGCAGACATGTACATACGGAGAAACAAGCCATGTTACGAGAAAAGTAGGAGGAGAAGAAAGCCATGCTACGAGAGAAGCAGGAGGAGAAGAAAGCAATGGTACGAGAGAAGCTGGAGGAGATGAAAGCTATGATGCGAGAGAAGAATTATATTAAAATGATTACATGTGATTTTAGCAAGCTTTCCCCTCTACAGCAAGAACTAGTAACCGAGCAGATTGGAGAGTACAGAAAACACAAAGGAAGTGGAAGAGGAAGCGGTAGTGGCTCGTATATGGACTAGCTATGTATGTTGGGTTAAGTTGTAATATGATTGCGAACTGTTTATAGTATTTATGTACTGGTGGGAGTTTATGTACTAGCTATATATGTTGGGTTGAGTTGTAATATGATTGTGACCTGTTTGTAGTATTTATGTAGTAGTTGTTGTTTATGTACTAGCTGTATATGTTGGGTTGAGTTGTAATATGATTGTGAGCAGTTTTTAGTATTTATGTACCAGTTGTTGATATAATGATACAATCTACAATATGATTGGAAACCAAATTTATTGACCCAACTACACACTAATAGATAGTACTCTGATACATAGTACACGACTACACACTGATACATAGTTCTAGTACCAACTACTGATTCCGGCTATTCCTTCCTTTATGCGCCCACAAATGTTCCATCAACTGGTCACGCAATTGGAAGTGCGAAGCTTGATCTTCAATGTGTTGAACCATATCAACATATTCTTCCATTGAGTTTACATCTTTATGGGGTGTTGCATTTGACCCCGTAAAAATGTCAGGATAATTAGACTTTTGATTCTTATATCCGCCTCTTTCAGACTCCACAATCATGTTATGAATTATTATACAAGCATACATGATTTCTGAAAGCACTCTTGCATCATGAAAACGAGTAGGATTTCGTAAAATATGAAATCGGGCTTGTAAAACACCAAACGTACGTTCGATGTCCTTTCTGTAGCTAGCTACTTTTTCAGTGAAATACCTTTCTTTATCATTCGATGGTACTCTATATCCTTGCATCAAAGTTCTCCACTTTGGGTATATTCCATCCACTAGGTAGTACTCAGTTTTGTGTTCGATATTACCAACTTTATATGAAACATCTGTTGACAGACCGTTAGCAAGTTCTGTGAAAAGATATGATTGTTTTAAAACATTTATATCATTCAATGAACCTGGGACTCCAAAAAAAGCATGCCAAACCCATAAATCGTCTGTTGATACTGCTTCAAGGTTCATTGACAACACTTTTTTATGTCCGGTGAACATTCCTTTCCATCCCGTTGGGCAGTTTTTCCAAGGCCAATGCATGCAATCTAAACTTCCAATCATACCTGAAAATCCTCTAGCTTCTCCCCTGCATAGTATCCTACTTATATCGTTTGGTCCAGGCGTCCGTAGATACTCCTGCCCGAACTGTTCAACAACTGTTTTACAGTATTCTTTCAGACACTCTATTGGTGTTGATGCTGCGATTCTGAAATATTCATCCATTTGTTCGCTAGATGTTCCATAGCTTAACATACTCAACGCTGATGAAATTTTGATGTGGGGAGAGTGGCCGATTTCTTGTGCTCCGTTCAGTCTATAAGTGAAATATGGGTTTGACTACTGAAGCTTAAGATAAATTTTTGAGAAAATTGCCGGACTCATACGATAACGACGGCGGAACAAAGTTATATCATAGGTTGGATTGTCGATGAAGTAATCCCTCATTAGTCTTTCATGTCCATCCTTGTAGTCTCTCTTATACCATCGGTCAATCCGGCCAAGCATACTACCTCGACGGTTGGTCATTGAGCCTTAAGCAAAATAATTGGAATACCCAACCATTGCGTTCTGTTCCAGCTCCTCTTCCGTCTCTTCCTCCATTTCTAGTTCGGAATCGTCGGTTTGATTATTGACTTCGTAGTAATGGTGGTATAGATTTGGATCCATTGCTTTCTTTTTTATAAATTTAGTTTCGTTGTTCTCCCTGAGTGTAGTCGTAGGACAGATATATATAATCAAGGATGGTTGCCATAATATCTCTGTCATTGAGTAGTCAAATCAGGCAGTTGTTGTGATGTGAAAGGTTGGCAATAATGGTTGGCAATACATGTAGACAAGAATGGTTGGCAATAATGGTGTGGATAATATCTATGTCATTGAGTAGTCAAATGGGTCTGTTGTTGTGCTGTGAAATGTTGGCAATAATGGTTGGTAATACATGTAGCCAAGAATGGTTGGCAATAATGGTTCCGACATAATGGTTGGGATAATAATGGTTCTGTCTTTGAGTAGTCAATTCGGACAGTTGTTGTGATGTGAAAGTAATAGAGAATATAAAGGAGAATTTCCTTTGTATTTATGTAATAAACGATTTTGTAAATTTTCAGAAATTTACGTTTCAAACGATATCCAAATGTATAGAAATTCCTTTATATTCAATTAAATAAACGTTGTCGTTTATTAACGAAATTCCATAGCGACTATTTAAAAATTTAAATTGAACATAACTAATAATCTATGTCACGAAATCTCAAAATTTTCCCCCAACAGATAATATTAATCTAATCGACCCGAACGATTCTTGTTTCACAGAATTCTGACCTATACCGGATCCGGTAAATTCAGTTAAAGTTCTTATTGAAAATTACGAACTACCGTCGCGTTTCGGGATCGTTTTAATTATAGTATAAACTATATATATTTTCAAACGTCATTTTATATAATAAAATCGATATAAAATCAATTATATCTCCAATATAATATTAACGACAAAATCATGGCTTCAGTGTTCACCGTCATGGCTACGGTATACGCTACATAGTTGGCAATACATGTAGGCAATAATGGTTGGCAATAATGGTTTGGATAATATCTCTGCCTTGAGTAGTCAAATTATTCTAGCCAAGAATGGTTGGCAATAATGATTCCGACATAATGGTTGGGATAATAATGGTTCTGTCATTGAGTAGTCAATTCGGACAGTTGTTGTGATGTGAAAGTAATAGAGAATATAATGGAGAATTTCCTTTGTATTTATGTAATAAATGATTTTGTAAATTTTCAAAAATTTACGTTTGAAACGATATCCAAATGTATAGAAATTCCTTTATATTCAATTAAATAATCGTTATCGTTTATTAACGAAATTCCATAGCGACTATTTAAAAATTTAAATTGAACAAAACTAACAATCTATGTCACAAAATCTCAATTTTTCCCCCAACAGATAATTTTAATCTAATCGACCCGAACGATTCTTGTTTCACAGAATTCTGACCTATATCGGATCCGGTATATTCAGATAAAGTTCGTATTGAAAATTACGAACTACCGCCGCGTTTCGGGCTTGTTTTAATTATATTATAAACTATATATATATATATATATATTCAAACTTCATTTTATATAATAAACTCGATATAAAATCAATTATATCTCCATTATAATATTAACGACAAAGATTTGTCACATTAGAGTAGGATAAGGAGATACAACAATATGCACAAAGATAAAATAGTTTATAAAGACACAACAACTGATGATAGTACATGCGAACTAACTCAATCAAACCATGGAGTATGCATTAGCAACTTCATTACAATGCATGTTACGTTTAGTCTTACGGGCGTCGCATGATGTTCAATCGCAACTGCTCATTATCACTTCAAACACGTCTATTTTCTCGTTCGAGTTCGTTAGCATATGCTATTCCCCGAGGACACAAAGGTTGGTCTATCCAGTCCGTGTAATTTCAACCATTTGGATAGGCTGGACATCGCTGCATGCGCCGACCTATATTGTTGCCCTCTGCTCGAACGACAACTTCAACCGCGTACCCGCAGTAGCAATGAACTGGATAAGAATCAACTACATGTTCGTGCAGTGGTACACGAAAGAACTCTGCTTCCTGCGTTGACTGAGTGACCTCCTGTTGAGATGATACTTGAATAGGTGGTACTGGTGTTTCATGTGGAGGTTTAACGTTCACTTGTTCGTACGGCGGTATAGTTTGCGGTTTCATTAGGTTTAGGAACTGAAGTTCGTCTTCAAGCTCCTGTAGCCTCATGTTTTCGTAAGCTTGTTCCTCGGAATCTGTAGATGTTGCCCACGAAGACATTTTCAGTGAGTGCGAATCCAAGGATGTGCTCTAAGAATGGGGAAGAAGTTGTTTGAGTTTTGTATGCTGTGAGTAAGTTAACATATGTATATGTAGCTGGAAGATTGGTAATGGTGTGAATGGTCAAAAGCTACACTGTAGGGAACACTATATGGAATCTGCCAGATGACATGACTGCACTATGCGAAGAACGCAAGACTTGACCGGTCATTGCGCTACAGTTGGTTGACCCGTTATGTTCTTACGTAGAATATGGAGTTATCTGCAAACCTTGTTATGTTGGCGTGTTATTTAAGAATTTTGCATTTCGAAACGAGAAGACAACAATCTTGTTCAAGATCAAATTCAAACGCTAATACATTTCAAACAACACTTACAGGAACTAGAACAACAGAACATAGCAACATCAAATTCAAAGTACAAGAATAAATCTTCGATCCTAGAAAAACCAAATCCTAACGATTTCTGAGATAGCCAGCTCTAGTTGCATCCGCAACAATCTTGTTCAACCGCCTTATTTCGGCTTGCGCTTCAGTCCATATTGAAGTCCACGTTGGCACATCGGGGGGTCTATCCACTGCATAAAATTACAACATTGAATATCATTGGGGTAATACCTATGGTCTTCGAAGGCAGGACATCCGAAGAATCGTCCTCCAGCATTTTTTTCAGTTTTGGCGACAACAACAACCGATTCACCTCCACAACAACAAATAGGGTAAGCTCCACTAGGTTGCGTTGGACCGATTGGATGTAGGGGCTCGATTTCTTGTCCTTCGTATACGATCTGCTTACCAGGTCTTTGATTTGCTACAACTTCGCACAATCGAGCATTCAAAGATTTTGTTCTCGGCTTCACTGATTTAGACTGAACTTGTGCTCCTTCACCGAATTCCACCGTAAGCTTTTTGTGTTGTACACTATTCCTTGACCGTTCAAACTCTTCATAACAATTATTCATTGTTTCGTCGTCAATCTCCAAGTTGTCCATAGCTTCAATTTCGCAGTACATAGTACGCATAACACAAAATATTTAAATCCTAATTTAACCCACGTTGCAGGCGATAATTTGCATTACTTAGGTCGTTTACTTGATTTCGCAGCTTTCTTATTTCTTCCTCTAGTTCCAAAGCATACGTAATTGCTCGACGGGGAAAACGGTCATCTATCCACTGTCCAAACTCGCATCTGTTGCCACGTACTAGACAACTATAATATCGACGTCCAACGTTGTTTCCGTGATAGACGACTAATTGCGGTGCTTCAAATCCACAAAAGCATACAATATTTGCAGATTGCACCTCGCCTTCTTCTACCGTGGCTCTAACACGAGGAATTACAAGGTTAAACCTGCGATCATGTTGTCGATTACGATTGCCATGCTGTTGTCGTATTTCCATTTCATTCATTCCTGCTTCAAGTTCTAATTTCGCACCTCGTCATTGTGTCGCTCTTCCATTTCGATATACCACTCTGTTGGTTCTCTGGGTATGGATGGATTAGGGTTTGATGGTCCTGAGAGATGGTCCGTGCAAATGTAAGAATATGGATACGATATTGGAATTTTTCTTATTTGAGATATAATTTTCGGTCCGTATGGATCGGGTATTGCTGAAGCAATGTTAGTTATATATAGGAGGAGATTTAGTTACCACTGCATAAGGATATTACTTCCCGTTTCCAAAAGACACGGAATGTGAAAACAAATTGACAACGGGTAATGTTTACGTTGGACTGCGCACTGTATACTATGCACTTTTTACTGCATACTGTCCACTGTATACTGTACACTGTACACTGTTTCCTGTAGCTAAGTTGGAAAATGCATTCTTAACTTTAGAAAAAGAGTGACATGACCATACTCTGGTCTGAAAACTGTAGAAAAAGAGTGACAGGCCTACACACTAGGAAAAGAAATTGCTTGTACAAAAATATAACGGCAAACTATTTGCCGTTATATTTTATAGTCGTGGCACCACAGCGGCTACTTAAATGGTCGCAAGCCCTCCCTTTATATACCAACCTACCTCCTCCTTCTTCCACACAACCAGACCACCTTCTCAAATTCATTTGTGACAACCAGAAAAATGTCTTCGTCTGAACCCAAGCGTACCGGCAAAAAATCTGCAAGCAAGAAACCTATATCCCAAGCGCACTCGTCACCGTATTCAAACGAAGATGCCTCTTCCGTTCATCAAAGATCTGGAAAAGAAATTGTACTTGAAGGGAAGGTTTCCGAGCCACTACGGACGATTGGATCCAACCCTATTTGCCATTGTGGACAAGAGTCGGTCGTGGCTGTTGACGAGACCGAAACAAATGCTGGTCGTCGATTTTTCGACTGTCAAGCCTACAACGACCACATGAATTATCATGATGACATTGATTGTTGTTGCTTTAAGAAGTGGATTGACCCTCCCACGTGCGAACGTGGACGTCAGTAAGCACTCGAAGCGCAAGCAGAAATAAGACGCTTGAGCAAGATTAATGTCGGTAAGACTGGAGATGGTCCTTTCCCTAGGCCATGGTAGGTGTACGTGTTTGAATTTGATGCTTGTGTGCTCCGTTGTTGTAGTTTGTATGATTATGGTTTGGTATTTCCTTCTGTTGTACTAGTTGTCGTTGTTTTAGTTGTTATAATTGCTCAATTGTCGTAATTGTTATAATTGTCAAGTCATGTAAGCTTCTAAGTTATGTAAGGCACTTGGGAATGGCCCATTTTTCTTAACTCTTTCGTGAATTGAAATGGTTAAAGCACCGGTGGGCGACCCCTATTTTTAAACTCCTACATATACACAAAATTGCCACTATGACAAAACAATTACGAATAATGTTTCCAAAGCCTGCTACAGTCAATGAAATGACTTGATACTGAGGCATACAACAATATTACATACTGCAATATCACTGTGAAATTAATACGAGTCACGTGTATGTAGAGTATACCCTTTCACATGCATGTATAACATGATTAGACCATTCACTGAGAAGAAAAAAATAAAGACGTGTCTCCATCATTCGTTGCTGGGATTCCATTAAACGTCTCCATTTTTCGCAGACTGCATTGAGTAGTCTCTTCCGAATTAAATGACAACAGTATACGAAATTAATAGTAACTGCCCACACTTGTTGTGATGTGAAAAGTCACTGTAGGGAATCTAACGTAATATCATGAGATTAAAAGTACATGCCAACATTTCATGTGATGGCACCATTTTTCATGCTGCAATGATGTGACCGGTCATTGTACAGATTCTAACATAATATCACGAGAACTCCGTAATGGGTATTCAAGTCTGTTGAATTGTAACTGTTGGTCGTACATTGCCCTTATAAGTACTCCATATTTGATAATCCATCTCATACCTTCTACAGCTTCAAGCAGCACCGTTGCAGGCTCAAGTGTGAAAATTTATTTTCATGTTTTCTTAAAGGTAACGTTTATTATCAACAAAATTCGTACTTCTAGTAACTCTACATATTCTACTGATGCGTAGGTTACATGGACGATTCAGAAATAAGTGATGAACAAATGGGAAGGATTTATGACGAGTACGAATGATAACGAAGTTGGATTAGTTCATGATACACAAGTTGAAGAGGTGCCTGTCGCGATTCAGCATCGAGCGGTTACAGCTCCACGTCCTTCTCCAGTAAATCAACGACCTAGTAATAGTGCTCAAACATTGAATTCTCCTACTCCAGATTTTTCGTTGAGTGGCCCTCGTAAAATCCTATATTGTGGTTGAAAAAAGAGATGAGTTACTAATGCAATGTGGAGGGGGTTTAACATATGAAGAAAGATGGGCAATGATCACGAGGCTATACAACAACCATCGTTCCCGGCCCACTAGACGAACATCGGTTGAAATCCAAATGGCTAATCGTCACTTTGCAGACGCTTGTGATCGGTACACAAAGATTATCAAAACTGTTGAAGACGAGAACATATTTAAAACAAATCAAGCAACATATGATTCTCGTTACCTTTTCGAGTACGGTGAGGTGTTTGTTGGTTACAAAGCGTATAAACTCCGCTATAGTTGGTTGACCCGCTATAGAACTGAGTAGGCTTGTGGTATTGTGAATTTATTGTTGTTTTACTGTCTATTTAATTTGATGTTTGTCCATAGAATATGGAGTTATCTATAAACCTTGGTATGTTGGCATGCTATTTAAGAATTTTGCATTCCTACACTAGAAGAGGTCAATCTTGTTCCACATCAAATTCAAACATTATTACATTCCAAACAATACTTACAGGAACTAGAACAACAGAAAATACCGTCTGTACACAAAAACAGTCTCTACACAGATATACAGTCGCTACACAGAACCAAATACAGTCTCTACATAGAAACATAACCAGAACATACATAAAATACATCGAAAGTACATAATAGTGGTAGTCAACAAATACAGAACGCGTACTCAAACAATAGGAACATACAACCGACAACTGCGAAAACGTAATACATCGAAAGTACATAATAGTGGTTGTGAACAAATGCAGAACGTCTACTCAAACAACAGAGACATACAACTAACAACTAGGAAAATGTAATACATAAAAAGTACATACAACTGACAACTGCGAAAGTACATGAAAGTGGTAGTAAGTCACTCGTCCGAGTCATCTGAAGGTGGATGTGTACGTATACGTGTGCGGCGCCGATGACGTCTCTCATCATCACCAACATCTGGAGGCTGACTGGACCCAGCACTAGACCTATGGTGGTAATACATCAGGAAGTCCTGAAGTCTCTTGCGCTCTGTCTCAAGCTGGACCTCTAAATGCGCATGCTGTTGTCGTGTCTCCTCTACAACACGACGTAGCTCACCATCATAGTAATCTAGGCTACGCCTATGCTCTATATAGCCCGTATGCCTAATCTCCATTTGCATATCATACAGATCATGATATGATATCTGTGTAGGATCCGGGTAATCGTGATGGGCCGGAGGATGAAACACGTCAACGTAACGATCTGGTCTAATGGTGGGCACTGCCATGGTCCATCTAAAATGAATGGCGGCTGCCACATGATCAGCTGCACAAAAACTCTGGCTGGGCTGGGTAATATCCTCGACAACAGGTGGACGTATGACGTGTCGTATAGTAGATGGCCCTACTAAACCAATCGATGCTGCATGTGTAATCGTGTCGGAGTACCCGGTGAAAAATCTACGCCAGAAGGTAAGGTAACACTCCCCGGTAATAACAAAGCTCTCGGCCGTCCACTAGCCTGGTGCCCTGGCTATATCTAGCTGCTCCATCGGGTAAATCATACACCGATAAGTATGTGGGTGTGGATCATCCGGAATAGCATCAAAGTCATACAACTGTCTCCATCACCTCTCACCAAGATACCAATAAGCACTTATCGCCACGGGATAAGATATAAGTGGAAATCTCCGTCCGGCAAGCATCCTAGCAATCTGTATGATCTCAAGATCGATGGATGTACTCTACTCAAATGGATGCCATATAATCTGATCCCTATACATCCTCAGCTCAATCTGGTTGTGGGCAACTGGATACACATGGCGTGACTCATTATCCCTAGACCCCCGGTTGTCCGCGGTCCAAAAGGAAATACGGGGGAAAATGGTAGATGGGTCTGTAGTACGGGTGACAAAATGAAAGTTCCTAGAGTACTCAAAGTACCAATACTGTAACAACTCCCAGAATCCAAATAAAGAAACCTGAGAATCAGAGATGGTGCACTGCATGTCGAGACATCTGTATAGGTATGCAAGGATAGGTGTGCCCCAATCATATAAAATCGCCCCATCGGCAATTAACTCAGCCGTGACCTCAAGAAACCCCACAGGAAAACCACTGCTCGAAGAACTAAAGAAAAGGTTACCCACAAGGTATAAGACAAATAATTGAGCAAGCTCCAAGTCATCATCAACGGAGTACTGACCGAGTATGCTATCCAGGGCCGCACGGATGGCGCTCACTCTAATAGCGCCTTCTGCCTGATACGACACAGCAGAAACATTAAAATGAGGCAGTAGATCCTGAACAAGTGCATGATCACGCCATCGACCATCGTCAAAAGGGAGTGGGGGATAAGCACCTACTCTAATGCTAGTACCAGTAAGCATGGAGAAATCAAGAGGTGTAAGTCCTAACTCACCACAAGGAAAGTGAAATGTGTGGGTGGTTTGGTACCACCGTAGAGCAATGGCCGCATACAATTGGACATTGGCATTTATAACATGGTTTATTCCTAAAATTGTAAAGCGCACAATAAGATAAAATATGACTAATAAATTATCCACTTGTTTCATTAAAAGGTATTTAATATTACCTAGAAAAAATTGAAATCCAAGAGCATGTAGCAGTCCTACGACCCCCTCCTTACCCGCCAAGTGTGAATGATAATATTTAAGTGTGGTCGTTAACGAACCACGTGAACGTATATTCCGCGACTGTCAATGGTTCAACAAAATGTTATACTATCTACCCAATATCTAATACTCAAAGAATACTATTTAAATAATACTAAAAATACTTACAGCCAAACTCGACGGCGTGCTAACGTGTACTTCGTCTTCTGGAAGAATGCGAAAGTTGGATAGGAAAGGAAGCTTCGCGGCGCTGAGGTTCATATCCAGAAAACCATCGAGATCGGCCTGTCTAGCGGAAACCAATCCCACACCCCTACGCGCCTTGCCTGCTCGTCCGCCTCTACGCCCGGCACATCCACGATGGCCGCCTTCCTCGTGCACCCATACGTCTTCGTTCTCCATGTTTTCGGCGGCTGCAAGCAATTCTTCTATTTCGAGCGCTAGTTGTTCCCCACTAACCCCTGCACCACTCCCGCCTGCGCCACTTCCCCTGGTGCCACCATCGTCGTTGTGCATGAATTTTTTGGTGAAATTTTTAAGTAATCTGGCCATATTTTCGAACGAATATCTCAAATACGGTAGTTAATTTGGTTCAAAGCTGACGAATTGGTGAATTGGTGGAATAAAATTGGTGAAAAATGGGGGATGAGGTTTGATTTTCGGGTTTGAAATGTGGAGAAGGAGAATGAAGACGAGGGGTGGCTGCGGGGGGGTTTTCTGGGGGGGGGGGGGGGTATAACGGCAAACACTTTGCCGTTATAACATTATATCGGCAAAGCGTTTGCCGTTATAATATTACAACGGCAAAGTGTTTGTCGTTGTAACCTTATAACGGCGAACACTTTGCCGTTGTAAACCCCCCCCCCCCCCCCCCCTTAACCTGACCCGTGGCTGGTTCCTTCTTCTGGTTGCTCCGCTCGTTGGACCAGTTTCAAAACAAGAGAGAGAATAACTGAACAGAATGGATGGTTGGTTATGGTCTGAAAGAATGGTTTGGAGCAGGTCATGGCAGTTTTAATGTGGGAGGAGGAAAGGGTTTTTGCCGTGGATTCCTGTAGAAGGTGGTGTATACTGTGCAACGAGATTTGTTGAGGTGGCGGTGCGTTGTTTTCGGCGGAGTGGGAGATGAGTTCGAACGTTATTCTTAAGGTTGATCGAGTCATGTATATATATGGGTTGAAGAGTTAGAGATTTAGAAGAGGCATTCATCCGTGATTTTAGAATTTGGATTCATAGAGCGTTGGAGAAAAATATAGGATGTAATTGGTTCGGCAATGGCAAGCTGAAAGGGAGCAGGAGATTCTTTTCTTTGATGGAAGAAGAGTACTATTCACGTGGATATTAAAGGATGATGGGACGAATCCCGAATGTAAAGCCCAGGTTATGTATAAAAAGAAAAGAAATGGTCTTGAGTTATAAAGAAAAAAACATGGAATTGGTTGAAGGAATGGGTGCATGCTGAAAAATAGCAGTCCAAAACGTAGAGGAAGGGGGACACCGTCCTTCAAAAGCGGGTTGGTGGAAATAATTTAACTGGGCTGAAATTTTATGAATCACGAATGGTTTATCGCATTGGAATCGTATGGACGGTGGCTACACACTGGAACTGAATGGGAGTGAATTGGAGCTCGTTACAATTTATAGCGAAATAAATTGCCTGTCAGAATCAACCGATAGTTATCGTTATTTAACGATGATCGTCCAATGCGAGTAAATCTCACTAACTCTGCATAGTTTATATTTTTATAATGTATTTTTAGAATTGAAAAGTACTGGTTGATTGTTGTGTATTGACTGGTTGTATGAACTATTAAACAATTGGTTGAGAATATAGATAACGATATATATAAATCATTAATCGAATATCGATTCTGTTTATCAGAATATTTCATATTCGTGTTGTTTATGTTGATTAACATTTATGGATGCAGGGAAACAGGTTGGAGGGATCCAACAGGATTCCTCAATATTTATAATACTGTTTGTTTTCATATATTGTGATATATGATGTGATATATAATGTATGATTGGTAATGGGTGTGTAGATGATGTTGATCATGGTTATTTGGTATTTTAAATACAATAAGAAATACCGGAATGTAAAAAGGGAATTTTCAAAGTGTATATTGAAAATAATATATTTATAAAATCAAAGGATTTTATAAAAGAAATTATTTATAAAATCAAAGGATTTTATAAAAGAAAATATTTATGAAATCAAAGGATTTATAAAAGAAAATATTTATAAGATCAAAAAAATTTATAAAAGGAATATTTATAAGATCAAAGAATTTTATAAAAGGATATTTATTTAGAAAATAAATAGAAGTATAAAAGGAATATTTATTTAGAAAGTAAATAAAATTATAAAAGGAATATTTAGAAAATAAATAGAATTATAAAAAGAAATTGACGAAATATAAAAGAATTACGAGAAGATGTATTTAAAGTGGATAGTAAATAGAAATATGTTTTAACAGATAAATTGAGAAGATTAATTTATAAATAATGTTTTATAAATTAAGTAAATTATTTATCATTGGATAAAATTGGATATATATAAGTCTGAACTTATATAGAGAAGTAGAAATCGGTTTTGACACTGGTATTTTAAATAGATTGTGGACTCAACATTTATAAAGGGAATTATAAATGAGATTTAAGCATTGGAAATAAAATGGAGATTTTGTATGAATAATTCTGTAAATAGAAGTATCAATAGAATTTGGAAATGGGATATTATTTTAAAATACTAAATCAAACTTAATGGGTTATATAAAAGAAATATTTTTCACATTCGATGTGAAAAATGGAGTTAATCGAATATTAGTTATTCAAAAAGGAGTCAATCAAATAGAGTTAATAAAATATTAGTTATTCGAAAAGGAGTTAATCGATTAGAGTTAATCGAATATTAATTATTCGAAAAGGAGTTAATCGAATAGAGTTAATCGAATATTAGTTATTCGAAAAGGAGTTAATCGATTAGAGTTAATCAATTAGAGTTAATCGAATATTAGTTACTCAAATAGAGTTAATCGAAGTAGAGTTAATCGAATATAATTTATTCGAAGAGAGTTAAATCGAATATAAGATTATTTGAAAGAGAGTTAAATTGAATAGAGATTATTCGAAAGAGAGTTATACGTTGAAATTCGATTATATCGAATCCGGGAAAGTACTATTCACTTTCCGTTTTTAATCAAGATTTATTTATTTATTAATAAATTAGTTGTTTGTTTATTTATCTGAATTAATAAACAAAAGTTATATTTAAGTTATTATATTTCGGAAGCAAGGGACTATGGTTTCTGTAAAAGAAGTGGATTCGTAAATAGAATCTGAGAGTTAAGTAAGGAAGTTTGCTAAAGATTTAGAAGGTGAACTTTTCTATTTCGAGGTTAATAATGTTGTTCACTTAAGGTCTGAGAGGTAGTTATACCCCAACTTGATTGACTTCGTTTTTAACTAAGGATTGGTTAAGGTTCGATAATGAAGGTTGGTTAAGTGAATTTAGTTAATGAGTGTACTGGTTAGAGTCAACATAGTAATGTTTTATATAAACATCAGTTTAAATCCAATGAAGGAGTTTTGGAAATGTTTTCCAAATAAGAATCAGAAATGTTTCTAATATAGAAAATAAGAAATGAGAGTAAATATGGAAATGTTTTCCAATGATTAATAACGTATATTTTCTATATTTAGAAAATAAGAATTTACGAATATATGGAAAAAGGGAATTGGGAAATGGAATAAATTAATGATAAATTAATTTAATGGGATAGTTGTTGATTGATGATTGATCGATAAGATTTCCATTTGGAAATAAAAACGTTGTTTGTACACATGTTTTCCTTTGATAGTTAAATCACCGACTATCAAAGATTTTTACCATTTCCGTTGTCAATACGGAGAGACCGGGATCAGATATATTATCTGAAAACCACTCCGTATGGCATTGGTGTTGCGAATCAAATATGATGAAGATGATTGAAGACAGAGTTATGCAAGGGAAGTCCAATAAATCCTAGGTAGAAATTTCCTAAGCTGGATTTACAGAATAGTGCCTTCGGGTTGTCCAGTCCCAGAACAACTTAAATGGACGAATGTCTGATAGAGTATATCTGGTAGATCGCGTAAGTTGATCGTTTAAAATGTATTTATGTTGGTGGCAGAGGAATTCGTTTCTCTTAGCTTATACCCGTGGTATTTTTAGGGAAATCAATTTGTGATTTGACGGGTATGACATGTGGCATTCAAAGTAATTAAAAGAGTGATCTGTTAAAAGATACGTTATGGCCTCAAGCCTCATCAACTGGGAAATGACATAAATCGGGCAGCCAGCATGGCTAAGTGGGCCGCACCCAATTAGGGTATATTGTCACCATCTAGAGAATATTCATATTTGTTACTTCTTTCGCTTCTGTATCTCCCAGGAATGGTTATGTTGGTATACCAACCATAAGGTGATAATATATTCGGAACATTCAAGCGAAATGAATGGCCGATCAAGTGTGGCCGAGTTGCAAGATGTTCTTGTTGAACTCCAGTGTATCGCTTCTAGAGTACACTGATCGGAAGGTGGTTCCATACCTTGTCAGAGTTGGAAATCCATTACCCAATAAGAGCCCACAGTTTCGGATTGTATATTATATATGTAGAGCGTAAGATGAAAGCGTTTTACGAAATTTCTGTTTACTTGATTTAGACATTATTATAATATCAGAAAAGTATTGTTTTTAGAAAAAGTTGTTTTGGGTTATCATAAGGTAAAAAACATCTGTGTTTATACGTGGATTGGTCTTACGATTATTGTTCATTGAAAATGGATTTTGAAAAGTTAAACCAAAATGATTGAATTTTACTCACACCAGTCACATGAATGACCTAGAGTTTATTTTGTTTTGTTTTCCCTAACCTCTTGGGTGCCCAATTTTGTACGGGCAGTCAAGTAGTTGGGATTTTACAGATACTTGAAGAGAAGGAGCAGGAGGCTTCAGGATTATATAGTTATTGTAATTTCCGTTGTGTTGTAAGTGGTATACTCTAATAATGGTATTGTATACATATTGTAACACCCCACACCCACTATGGTCACTCGCTAAGGGAATGCCATAACATCGGTGGAGTATTTTAAGTGAATATAGAACAGAAAAATTTACAACAAGACAGATATAAGTAATACTTGAAAATTTTAAAACATCATTTCATTGCAGCGGAAAGTAAAACATGTTTGGTTACATCACAAAACCATAATAAGATTCAAGTACAAAATATCCATCCTGATAAATAAAAGTACATAATCCCAATACATGAACTGATAGCCATAAAAGAAAGGGTAAGCTGAGCTCTACATCTATGGTCCAAGCTCCAAAAGAGAATAAAGCAGCCTGATCTAAGCCCACTCGTACTGGGCCCACTCTGATAACCTGAGGGTTGGGAAAAAAAGATAAAAACAACGGGGTCAGACATAAGTCTGAGTGAGTCCTATAACCCTAACAATACAATCATTAAAGTAATTAGGGTATGATATAAACAAGGTACGGTACCTCTGGGGATAATGACTACACTAAGTAGCCAACTAAACACAGGATGTACCAAGATAACCGAAAAGACGCATTTATCCACCCAAGGATAATTACTAGATTACACCACCCCAGATCTACCCACCCAAGGGTAATTCCTACACTGCACCACACCAGTCATTCCTAACTTAAAGGTTGATCCTACCCATGGACTTATAAAATTAACTTAATAGTTCTCGCGTACCCCTAGGTGACTAAGTAGACGCCACGGGGCCCTACAATCCACTAGGTGTACACACTACTCCCCATTCGATCGGCTCCCTAACGTAGATACCCGTGCTGGCCCCACCGTGGGGTGTACCATTCCCCAACGTGGCAACCTGATAAAACTAACGGTGCACGGCTTATATCTACACGATGCAACAACGTCTTATTTACCAGCCTGGGCCCACACACGCATATGAAACCTGTTGGTCATGCGTTGCCACCGCTAACCCATTTTGGCCTCTTATAGTCAAGCCCAATATGCGTGTCCCGTCACTCGACTAGAGTCGAGCCCACTAAGATACGTTTGGGATATTGGTTGAAATGGGCCCCCACAAGCTACCACCTAAGCATGTTATTTTATCTAGTGTATCCCACTTAACCCCTGTTATAATCATGCCCACCTACATGTTAAGGTTTGGTTAAGTCATCTAATCCTATATCAATTGCCACTTAAGGCACCCACTAGATTTCCACATGCCATCCAAAGCACTTACTTAACCCTTTACCCATGTTTAATTACATGTTCCTCTTTGGTTAAGTATTCTAATCGTATTTTCTATTGCCACCCAAGGCAACCCAACTAGATTCCTCATGCCACCCAAGGCACCCACTTAACCCCTCATGTCCCTCTACATGTTAATATGGTTAAGTGTTTCTTAATTAATTAATTAAGATCATGACCTCATAAAGACCTCTCACATTAGACCGTCTTTTATGACTGCTGGATATGCCGGTTGGGTCCGAGCAGCCTTACGTCATAAAAAGGGCCTAACCTCGTGTCTTTACTTTAATCACTATTTAATTTGTGCCTAAGACCTCTCACATTGGGCTAACATTTGTAGCAACTGGTTAAGCCGGTTGGGTCTGGGCAGTTTTACGCTACAACTGAGTCCAACCTCGTGTCTTAGTCGATTAATTACACCTAATTAATCACCCTCCTAATTTATATTAATTATCCCTAATTAATTAATCATGTTTTCCAGAATATGGGTAGACCTAACTCAATAGGTAAATTCCCAACTCCGTAGTGTGGGTAGACCTAACTCAATAGGTAAATTCCCAACTCCATAATATGGGTAGACCTAACTCAATAGGTAAATTCCCAATTATGTCCCTTTAATTTATGTTACTCTTAAGCATATCCATTCACATCATTTTATTAACATGCATATTAACCCCATCGTTCCCCACGTAATTCGTTCTCATAACGTGACAAAATAAAAGGGAAGATTCATCACAAATGTCATGGGTTTAGCCAACATAGCATGTAACTTTATCATGGGTTCAAAAAGGTGTCAACTTGCATATATGAGCATACATTAAACCCAACTAGTAATTAACCCAAACTTGCATTATAACTTGCATATGAGCATGTATCATAACTTGCATATGAACTTATATCATAACTTACAAATGAACATATATCATAACTTGCATATGAACTTGCATTATAACTTGCATATGAACATGTATCATAACTTGCATATGAACTTATATCATAACTTGCATATAAACATGTATTATAACTTGCATATGAACTTATATCATAACTTGCATATGAACATATATCATAACTTGCATATGAACTTATATCATAACTTGCATATGAACATATATCATAACTTGCATATGAACATATATCATAACTTGCGTATGAACTTATATCATAACTTGCATATGAACATATATCATAACTTGCATATGAACATATATCATAACTTGCATATGAACTTATATCATAACTTGCATATGAACATATATCATAACTTGCATATGAACTTATATCATAACTTGCATATGAACATATATCATAACTTGCATATGAACTTATAGCATAACTTGCATATGAACATATATCATAACTTGCATATGACCAAACACTTAGCATGCATAAAACCAAATACTTAGCATGCATACAATCAAATACTTAGCATGCATAAAATCAAATACTTAGCATGCATAGAATCAAATACTTAGCATGCATAAAATCAAATACTTAGCATGCATAAAATCAAATACTTAGCATGCATAAAATCAAATACTTAGCATGCACAAAACCAATTACTTAGCATGCATAAAACCACATGCATAACTTGCATATCATGTTACATATAACTTGCATATACTCTCACATATAGTTTGCATAACATGTTACATATGCATAAATGTTCAACATAGTGTTTTGCATCATAAAACATGGCATTAAACTTGCATATAGCATAAAACTTGCAAAACACATATCATACAAACTTGCATAAACACATTTATCCACAAACATAGCCATGTCTTATCACATCCTACCATAATCAATTTAACAATTGATTATTAAAGCTATAGGAACTCACCAAAACCAAGATTAGCAAACTTATGTAGTAGAACTAGTTGCTATACAAGAAGAAGATGATGCTTAGAGGTTGATTAGCTTGCAACTTTCTTCATAAACTAGTGGAGGTTCCTCTCAAGTTTGATTTTGGCAGCATGGTGGCATCATTTCTATTTTTAGTATGAATTAGGGTAGTATTAGGGTGTATTTATAGGATTAGGGTGTGTTTTAGACCATAGGATTAACCCTAGGTTAGATTAGGTCCGTCAAATTTAGGAAGTCTCCAGAACACAGCCCAGCCCTAGCCAGAAAACCAGACCTGGTGCACCCAGGCCAAGTGGCTCGACACCCCGTGTCGACAGGCAAGTCGACAGGGCAGTCGACTCCCCAGTCGACAGGCCTGTCGACGGCCCTGTCGACATGGCTAGGGCGGGAAGTTTCCCGCCTGGCCCCCGCTGGCTCCAATTTCGAAATCTGGTTTTGAATCTTTAAATCTGTTTTTAACTTGAATTTTCTGCCAACTTCATTGGGCCATAACTGGGCCATACGGACTCCGATTTACAAAATTTCGGACTCTATTCTGCGTATTTTTCCGAGACGAACGCAATGACGCAGCCCGTTTCCCCCAATTCTCACATCTGAGATTATTTATTCTGTAATTAGTGAATATTAGTATTAACTGAAATTCGGGGTGTTACATTCTCCCCTCCTTAAAGGATTTCGTCCCCGAAATCTCTAAGCTAAGGAGAATGCATATCCTACCATCCAAACTACCATCTACTCAATCCATCAAACACGAGCATCCATTGTCCTTAAAATAATTTCTAATGATGTATGAGCATATGCAAAAAGTGTGTGTATATGTTCCCTATCTAATGTATGAACATATGCAAACCATGATAGTGCCATGCATCCATTATGTATGCGAGAGAACCCTATCGACACATACAATATCTACATGAGTGCACAATCATTCACCAAAATGCATCATCCATATGATAATACAATCATTATACATCCATAAATATAGCTTCCTACACACAATTTTATGCAATATGCCATATGAAGTGATTGAGCCGATCTAGTGTCTAGAGTGTGTGTATATGCATCCACGAGCAACCACTAGCAACCACTTGCATCCACACGCATCCATCAAACATAACATGTCTCAAACACATGTTTCAACCATAGGTTTACCCTATCTAAAGGTCAAAGGTACTAATGAGAGGACATACTAAAGATAAGATAAGTACTAGACAAACGATAAAGGAGAAGTTAAAAGACATACTCTCAAAAAGAAATGGGTACAAAGAACGCATCTTCGCTTCCGTCTCCCAAGTAGCATTGCCCTCGTCTTCTCCCCATTGCACTTTAACTAGCTGAACTTCTCTGTTCCTCAACTTCCTAGTTTCTGACCCAAGGATGCGAGTAGGAGCTCGTCGAATCGTCGCATCACGCTCTACCTCTACATCTCTAAGCAAGGTCGGCTCTACGACCTCTGCGGTCTCATGTAAGCACTTCCTCAAATGTGATACATGGAATACATCATGAACACCACTAAGTCTGTCGGGCAACTCCACCCTATATGCCATCCGTCCAATCCTTTCCTTAATAGGAAACGGCCCAACAAACCTCGGTGCTATCTTCCCAACGGACCCAAAGCGAACAACATTTCTCAACGGAGATACTTTGACAAAAACCATGTCCCCAACCTCAAACTCAAGATCCGTCCTTCTCCGATCCGCATAAGATTTCTATCTATCTTGCGCTGCCTTCATCCTTCTTTGAATCAAATCAATCTTCTCTGAAGTCTCTCTAACCATATCTGGCCCAAGCAAGATCTTATCCGTAGATTCCCACCAACATGTAGGAGATCGACAAGGCCTTCCATAAAGAGCTTCGAAAGGTGCCATGCCAATACTAGACTGAAAGCTGTTATTGTATGCGAACTCCACCAAAGGAAGATGTTCTTCCCATGTACCTCCAAAATCCAAGATACAAAGCCTCAAGAGATCTTCTAAGATACGGTTCACCCTCTCGGTCTGACCGTCCGTTTGAGGATGATATGCGGTGCTCAAACACAACTGAGTCCCTACCGCCTCTTGCAAACTTCTCCAAAACTCACTAGTGAAGATAGGATCTCGATCACTCATAATGCTGGATGGTACGCCATGCAATCTAACAATCTCTCTAACATAGACTGAAGCAAGCCATGGAGCGGTCCTCTTACTCTTCACGGGTATAAAATGGGCACTCTTGGTAAGTCTGTCTACCACAACCCAAATTCCCGTATTGCCCTTCCTTGATCTCGGTAATCCATCGAGACACTATCCCACTTCCATAGCCGAACTTCCAAATGGGTGAAGCAACCCATCGGGTTTCTTCTGCTCTGCTTTCATTTGCTAGCACACCAAGCATCTAGCGACATACTCGGCCACATCTTTCTCCATACCGGCCCGAAAAGAAAACTCGCTTCATGTCTTGGTACATCTTGTCCCTACCAGGATGAATGGTCATCTTTGACCGATGTGCATCATCAAGTATAGCCTTCCTCAGACCCTCGTCTTGCGGTACACAAAGTCTACCGTCTCTACGCAACCACCCCTTACCATCTAGGGTGTACCTACTCAAATGGCTGGACGACTCCCCCCCTTATGAGCTTCTCTACTAACTCAACCAACTGTGGGTCGTCTCGCTGAGCCTCGCCAATCTGCCCCAAAAGAGTAGGCCTAACCTCCAAGGAGGCTAGCAAACCGGGTACAAAGTCAACGGAAGGTCTAAAGTCAAACATAGAATTAAACTCCAAGCTTCGCCATTCCACGAACAATGGACTCAAAGACAGCCTTTTTCTGCTCAAGGCGTCTGCCACCACGTTACCCTTGCCAGGGGTATACGCTATCTCAAACTCATAGGATGCTAAGAATTCCATCCACCTTTGTTGTCTTAAGACAATGCGCTCAAAGATTCTCCAACACTTCCCTAAGATGTAGGGCATGCTTTTCTCCACTTCTAGAGAAAATCAGGATATTCTCCCATGCAAAATCGTCACAACTATCCATCTCTCACGCAGACCACCCTAGTCGAGCTCGACATCCCCCAAATGCAAGCCCCAAAGGCCTAAACCAATATCAGACAAACACCCAAGGGATACCTCCTTCGAATTCAGACGACCTACGTGAGATGATACTAGTAAAAACGGCTAAATAATTAAGCCCTTGTCCAACTCTGGATGTCCTTGCCAGTCTCGCTCCAAAACCACCGTTTATCCCATAACGGGCTTTGCTCAACCTATTGAGCACATACAAAAACTTATTTCGCTCCTAGAAAAGACCAAGATGTCATCCACCAAGATCATCACGAACTTATTTAGGTACTCCTTGAAAACCCTTCTCATCAAATCAACAAAGTACGCGGAGGCGTTCGTCTAACCAAATGGCATCACCAGCTACTCATAAAACCATCCGGAGTCCTAAAGGCAATCTTCTCTATACTATCCTCAGCCACCTTCAACTGACGAAACCCCGTGGCTGAGTCCAACTTGCGAAAATACTGAGGCGCCAACCAACTGATCAAAGAGATCATCAATCCTCGGCAATGGGTGTCTATTCTTCTTTGTGAGTTTATTTAGTTCTCTTTAACCTACAAAGTCTGAGGGACCCATCCGCCTTCATATCAAAAACTACTGGAGCACCCCACTCCGATATACTTTGTCTTATGGACCCCTTCTCAAGCAACTCCCCTACTTGCTTATGGAGTTCCCTCCTCTCGCGAGGAGCTATGTGGCGCACTGGTAAAGATACAGGTTTAGTATTGTCTACCAGATATATTCGGAAGTCAATCTCCCGCTCCGGAGGTAAGCCCTTCACCTTCTCAAACACATCCGAGTATTCCCGGACCACTCTAACAGATCGCAAACTCTCGACCGACGTGTCAAGCGATTCTAGATAACTTAGCATAACAGATTCCATGGGATTACAAGAGATCTCGAGAGTGTTACCCAAGCTGGTCATAAGCCTAACAACTCTCCCTTCAAAATCAAGAACGGCACCCCTACTGGATAACCAGTCCATGCCCAAACTAACCCATAGCCCGTGAAGCCCAAAAAGCATCACATCTAAACTCAACGCTAAGTATAGCAACTTTCAAACCCAAACACTTCATGGAGCCCCAATTGGGTTTGAAACAACTAAGGGATCATCTACTAACTGGTGTCTAAGTGCAGTGACTCAACTAACCATGATGAGAGAAACTAACTCGATGCGTCAGAATTAAATAAAGTTCGAATCGGACAATAAAGAAATCCAAATTCCAACCTAGACGGTCTATCCCCATTTGGTACCCTAGTCGTGAGGGAATACAACTACCCTCTAGGAGATTCCGTACCTTGCCCTGGTCTCTTTGGACAATCCTAATAAGGTGTCCTATTCCTCCCAAAAGGATAACTACTCGCCTTCATCCCATTCTCCACTCGTAACCTCCCACCAATGAGGTTTCATCCTTCATTAACCAAACAACTATTTAAGCCTTCCTCCCTTCGTCTATCCAATAGATACCTACCAGTCCTCCTCCTTCTTGAACCAACTTCTAATCTGACTAACGTCTAAGTCCCTTAAAGTGGTTTTCCGTTCTTATCTATCTTAGAAAGGTCATCTATACGCGGAGGGGAAACTCAAAACGAGAGAGGAAGAGATTCAAACGGAGAATTTCGAAAGATATAGATATGGCTATTGGGGATTATGCTTTTCTTTCAAAAACTTTTCTCTTAAAAGACATGTTTTTGAAAATACTCCTTTCAAAAATATTCTTAGAAAATAGTTTTTCTAAAAAATTTATCTGTTCTGGTAACCTTAAGCTCTGATACCACGTGTAACACCCCACACCCGCTATGGTCACTCGCTAAGGGAATGCCATAACATCGGTGGAGTATTTTAAGTGAATATAGAACAGAAAAATTTACAACAAGACAGATATAAGTAATACTTGAAAATTTTAAAACATCATTTCATTGCAGCGGAAAGTAAAACATGTTAGGTTACATCACAAAACCATAATAAGAGTCAAGTAAAAAATATCCATCCTGATAAATAAAAGTACATAATCCCAATACATGAACTGATAGCCATAAAAGAAAGGGTAAGCTGAGCTCTACATCTATGGTCCAAGCTCCAAAAGAGAATAAAGCAGCCTGATCTAAGCCCACTCGTACTGGGCCCACTCTGATAACCTGAGGGTTGGGAAAAAAAGATAAAAACAACGGGGTCAGACATAAGTCTGAGTGAGTCCTATAACCCTAACAATACAATCATTAAAGTAATTAGGGTATGATATAAACAAGGTACGGTACCTCTGGGGATAATGACTACACTAAGTAGCCAACTAAACACAGGATGTACTAAGATAACCAAAAAGACGCATTTATCCACCCAAGGATAATTACTAGATTACACCACCCCAGATCTACCCACCCAAGGGTAATTCCTACACTGCACCACACCAGTCATTCCTAACTTAAAGGTTGATCCTACCCATGGACTTATAAAATTAACTTAATAGTTCTCGCGTACCCCTAGGTGACTAAGTAGGGGCCCTACAATCCACTAGGTGTACACACTACTCCCCATTCGATCGGCTCCCTAACGTAGATACCCATGCTGGCCCCACCGTGGGGTGTACCATTCCCCAACGTGGCAACCTGATAAAACTATCGGTGCACGACTTATATCTACACGATGCAACAACGTCTTATTTACCAGCCCGGGCCCACACACGCATATGAAACCCGTTGGTCATGCGTTGCCACCGCTAACCCATTTTGGCCTCTTATAGTCAAGCCCAATATTCGTGTCCCGTCACTCGACTAGAGTCGAGCCCACTAAGATACGTTTGGGATATTGGTTGAAATGGGCCCCCACAAGCTACCACCTAAGCTTGTTATTTTATCTAGTGTATCGCACTTAACCCCTGTTATAATCATGCCCACCTACATGTTAAGGTTTGGTTAAGTCATCTAATCCTATATCAATTGCCACTTAAGGCACCCACTAGATTTCCACATGCCATCCAAAGCACTTACTTAACCCTTTACCCATGTTTAATTACATGTTCCTCTTTGGTTAAGTATTCTAATCGTATTTTCTATTGCCACCCAAGGCAACCCAACTAGATTCCTCATGCCACCCAAGGCACCCACTTAACCCCTCATGTCCCTCTACATGTTAATATGGTTAAGTGTTTCTTAATTAATTAATTAAGATCATGACCTCATAAAGACCTCTCACATTAGACCGTCTTTTATGACTGCTGGATATGCCGGTTGGATCCGGGCAGCCTTACGTCATAAAAAGGGCCTAACCTCGTGTCTTTACTTTAATCACGTATTTAATTTGTGCCTAAGACCTCTCACATTGGGCTAACATTTGTAGCAACTGGTTAAGCCGGTTGGGTCCGGGCAGTTTTACGCTACAACTGAGTCCAACCTCGTGTCTTAGTCGATTAATTACACCTAATTAATCACCCTCCTAATTTATATTAATTATCCCTAATTAATTAATCATGTTTTCCAGAATATGGGTAGACCTAACTCAATAGGTAAATTCCCAACTCCGTAGTGTGGGTAGACCTAACTCAATAGGTAAATTCCCAACTCCATAATATGGGTAGACCTAACTCAATAGGTAAATTCCCAATTATGTCCATTTAATTTATGTTACTCTTAAGCAAATCCATTCACATCATTTTATTAACATGCATATTAACCCCATCATTCCCCACGTAATTCGTTCTCGTAACGTGACAAAATAAAAGGGAAGATTCATCACAAATGTCATGGGTTTAGCCAACATAGCATGTAACTTTATCATGGATTCAAAAAGGTGTCAACTTGCATATATGAGCATACATTAAACCCAACTAGTAATTAACCCAAACTTGCATTATAACTTGCATATGAGCATGTATCATAACTTGCATATGAACTTATATCATAACTTACATATGAACATATATCATAACTTGCATATGAACTTGCATTATAACTTGCATATGAACATGTATCATAACTTGCATATAAACATATATCATAACTTGCATATGAACTTATATCATAACTTGCATATGAACATATATCATAACTTGCATATGAACTTATATCATAACTTGCATATGAACATATATCATAACTTGCATATGAACTTATATCATAACTTGCATATGAACATATATCATAACTTGCATATGAACATATATCATAACTTGCATATGAACTTATATCGTAACTTGCATATGAACATATATCATAACTTTCATATGAACTTATATCATAACTTGCATATGAACATATATCATAACTTGCATATGAACTTATATCATAACTTGCATATGAACATATATCATAACTTGCATATGACCAAACACTTAGCATGCATAAAACCAAATACTTAGCATGCATACAATCAAATACTTAGCATGCATAAAATCAAATACTTAGCATGCATAGAATCAAATACTTAGCGTGCATAAAATCAAATACTTAGCATGCATAAAATCAAATACTTAGCATGCATAAAATCAAATACTTAGCATGCATAAAATCAAATACTTAGCATGCACAAAACCAAATACTTAGCATGCATAAAACCACATGCATAACTTGCATATCATGTTACATATAACTTGCATATACTCTCACATATAGTTTGCATAACATGTTACATATGCATAAATGTTCAACATAGTGTTTTGCATCATAAAACATGGCATTAAACTTGCATATAGCATAAAACTTGCAAAACACATATCATACAAACTTGCATAAACACATTTATCCACAAACATAGCCATGTCTTATCACATCCTACCATAATCAATTTAACAATTGATTATTAAAGCTATAGGAACTCACCAAAACCAAGATTAGCAAACTTATGTAGTAGAACTAGTTGCTATACAAGAAGAAGATGATGCTTAGAGGTTGATTAGCTTGCAACTTTCTTCATAAACTAGTGGAGGTTCCTCTCAAGTTTGATTTTGGCGGCATGGTGGCATCATTTCTATTTTTAGTATGAATTAGGGTAGTATTAGGGTGTATTTATAGGATTAGGGTGTGTTTTAGACCATAGGATTAACCCTAGGTTAGATTAGGTCCGTCAAATTTAGGAAGTCTCCAGAACACAGCCCAGCCCTAGCCAGAAAACCAGACCTGGTGCACCCAGGCCAAGTGGCTCGACACCCCGTGTCGACAGGCAAGTCGACAGGGCAGTCGACACCCCAGTCGACAGGCCTGTCGACAGCCCTGTCGACATGGCTAGGGCGGGAAGTTTCCCGCCTGGCCCCCGCTGGCTCCAATTTCGAAATCTGGTTTTGAATCTTTAAATCTGTTTTTAACTTGAATTTTCTGCCAACTTCATTGGGCCATAACTGGGCCAACGGACTCCGATTTACAAAATTTCGGACTCTATTCTGCGTATTTTTCCGAGACGAACGCAATGACGCAGCCCGTTTCCCCCAATTCTCACATCTGAGATTATTTATTCTGTAATTAGTGAATATTAGTATTAACTGAAATTCGGGGTGTTACACATATACTATTTTATTTCAAAGTTATGTTATGAAATATATTTATTCGTTCCGCTGTGATATTCATGTTTACTATGATGTTGCGACGTTCTTCTCCTTCTTCTATTCTAATTTTCTATCTTATCTATTCTCACCCTCTATTTTCTTTCATTAGCTATCCGGTATTTCCATTGCTTGGATAGTCGACAATGAGTTTATGTCGATTACCAAGGTCGCAAATTCCCCGGGTCGTTACACGTGGTCCTATGATTAGCCATATTGTTAGATAAGATAGGAAAGATTTCTCATACCAGTCCCATGACTGACCCGTAGTTTGTTTCACTTTGCAAACTCGGGTGCCCTCTTTTCCGTACAGGCAGTCGAGTAGCTTATTTTGCAGATATATTGAGCAGGATTCTGGATCGAAGCTTAAAGTTGTGTCCAGAGCATTGATAGACTTCCGTTGTATCAGATTATTGTTTCCGCTGTAATGTATTAAATTCATTGTAAATTATCTTCCGCTGTATTATATTTGTCGATGTACTCTGATATATTTCTGTACTCTGATGTAACATTATCATGATGTAATAAAAGTCTTTTGTTATTTGTTCTGAAGTGTTGTATTCTCAGAGTTAGCATATTCGGGTGTTGAATGGTCTTAGTCGATTCTGCGACCGATTAGGTCCGTGCAAAATCCGAGTCATTAAACATACATCCAGTTCGTTATGAATTTGCATGTATTCATCATTCAAAAGGGGGGATGTAGTCTTCAGTTTCTTCTTTGATTATCTATAATTGAATAAAAATTGCAACTTTTAAGAACTGGAACTGTACGTATAAGTTAAGATATGTGTTGTTATTAGTATCCTGAAAACCAGATAAATCAAACACTGTACGTTTACATTCCGAAGATGTACGCTCCATTTCATAATACATACTTGGCATTTTCAAACTAAACCGCAATTAATCATAAGCAAAATGATTGAAGAGCCTGTATGTACTTGAAACACAAGTGTTTGCGCTACTGTGAAATCCACTTGCAATATCTTATAAAGATAAAACACAAGTGTTTTGCTATTTAGGATCATTTTGTTGACTTTTCACCTTACTTTGAAAAAAGGAATATTTGTCTATGAAAATTTCTTTCAGTGCTACCATGGCACGCTTTACATATAAACATTGGTATCGGCTCATGAAGGTATTTTAATTTTCTTTATCTGTAATGACTAAGTTGAATATCATACTACCAAATGATTCTTATTTTAGGCTGTGAGCGAGAAGAACAGAGCTATTAGACAGAGGCAGTTGCTACACACGTCCAGTCGTAAAGGAATGGCATGACTAGCTTAAGATTTGGTAACAAAATTGTGGTTATAATTTACTGCAATATTTACGAAACATTTAAGTTAATTGCTTTTTCTATTTGGTGATTTTGAATGTAGAAAAGCGAAAGTAGCGATCGCTCTGCCGTCTCTAGAAGTGTAGTCTGCATCAAATCTCACACCAAGAAAAATAGTGAACCGGTGAATATGATTGCTGCAGATGCTATAGTAAGTTCACGCTTTTCAAGTACGTATGATAGATATATAAATACTATGTTTTAATGAGTTCTGAAAAAAAATGACATAAATGTGGTATTTAAATTTGCAAGCTTCTGAGTGTGTTTCCTATTTTAATTTAAATACCATGTTTTAATTTAAACTGCAATAATATGAATTAATCATGTTTTGTAGGAAAAGATTAAACAAACTAAAAGTGTTTCACAATCGAGCTCACCAATTAATTATAGAGAAGTTGCACTTGCACAAGTGTTAGGGCAAGAAAGACCAGTCGACTCAGAGCGATGAGAAGAGGAATGAGTCTTAGTAGAGCGGGTTTATTGCAAGTTAAGGATAAGCATACAGTGCTACTTGAAAGTAAAGTGTCGGACTTAGAGAAGAGATTTCTAAAAATAGAGAAAAATCAGGTGCAAATTATCACTACATATTGCATTGCTACACTGATTTTAAGCTATAACACCAATACACCATATACTTCACTGTTTACTGTCGAGTATCATTAATCATAAATTTTATGCACATATTCCTCAACTAATTCTTTGATTTAGCATTATTAATTATCAGAATAAACAACAAAACACTTATCTAAAGTAAGCGTGCAACAAACACAAGGTCCTTAAGAACTGATTTGCACTAAATTAATTGTAGCTCAGGTTAACCTTCCCTAAATATTTTGGCGTGAAGTATTCTCCTACTGACATGTACATTCACTCGAAGACACACCTATTAAGTCAAGTCATACCTTAATATGTTGCATAACCATTTTTCCATGGAATTTTAGCACATCACCTTTAACATTTAAATTTCCACTGATGTGACGACCCAAATTTCCGGTACCCTTTGAGCTGACCAAACAACACTAGTCCAACCCAAATTGTACTGGAAACACAGATGCCAATAGAAATAATTTAGAGGATGAGATAAGAAAGAAAGAAATATTAAAATAGAAGAAGAAGAATTACCACAACATAGAGTCTCACATCGCAGCGGAACAAAATATAATATAGAAATAACTTTTATTGAGAGCTTGTAAAATACTTACAATCATCAAAGTACATCAACATATTTGGACAGTTATAATAACTTGTCCTCATATACATCACACAGTGGGATATACTAGATGAAACCATACGTATGAACTCTTCCAGCACGGCTTCTGAACTTCGCATCATCCAATGACCTAAACCTGTACAACCCGATCTAACCCGAGCATTTCAAATACCGGGTCAGTCTGGTGAACCAGGGTGAGAAACCCACTAAGTTTATATAACATTCATATTGATTTTAAAGTTCAAAATCCTTTTGAGAAGAAAAAAATGATAGTAAGACCAGCCCACACATAAACATGGACGGTTTTTACCTTACTATAACCCAGAACATTTTGGAATCATATATTATTCTGATATTACAATAGTGTCTAAATACACGTAAGTAACAATCTAGCGGGATGCTTGCATCTCACGCTCCACATATATAGTATACAATCAAAACCGTGGGCGCTTATTGGAGATTGGATTCCGACTATGACAAGATATGAAACCACCGACCGATAGTGTATCTCTAGAGGCGAATACACTGGATTCAACAAGAACATCTTGCAACCCGGCCCACACATGACCGACCACTCATGTAACGACCCGGAAATTTAGCGATCTTAGTTATCCGATGTACAACACATATCGAACACCAAGAGTCGAAAATACCGGATGGTTAATGAAAGAAATTAGAAGGTGAGAATAGATAAGATAGAAACTTAGAATAGAAGGAGAAGAAGAACCTACAACATCAGAGTAAACACGAATCTCACAGCGGAACAAATAAAGTATAACATAACTTTGAAATAAAAGATTGTACTTGAATATACACATCATTATCAAGTACAACACTTACAACACAGCGGAATAACAATAGCTATATAAAATCCTGAAGCATCCTACTCCAGCTCTTCAAGTATATGTAAATCCCGACTACTTGACTACCCGTACAAAATTGGGCACTCAAAAGTTTTGGGGAAATAAAACAAAATAAACTCCGGGTCAGTCATGGGACTGGTATGAGTAAAACAGTTTAAAACAGGTAGAACGAGTAAACGATATCTCATAAGACCACGCAGTATAACGGAACGAGTTTTTCCCTTATGAGAATCCAAGGTATCTTTATATCAAAAACCTTTTGATATTATAATAATGTCTATCAACCATAATATAATAATCATCTAGCATAAACGCCTACATCTCACGTCCTACATATATAGTATACAATCAAAACCGCAAGCACGTATTGCGTAATGGATTTCCAACTATGACAAGGTATGGAACCACCTTTCGCTAGTGTACCTCTAGAGAGGAATGCACTGGGTTCAACAAGAACATCTTGCAACCCGGCCACAAATGACCGACCACTCATTTCGCTGAGTGTATCGAATGTATATCACCAACGGTTGGGATCAGCAACCGTTTCCCGAATGGGACAGCATAACAATAGATTTTTAGAAGTAAATGAAACTCTAGATCGGGTGATTATACACCCTAATAGGTGCGACCTACATAGCCATGTTGCCTGCCCGATTTCTGTCATTTCCCGGTTGTGAGGCTAGAAGCTACGCTTATCTTTTACATGTCACATCTTCATTAACATAGAATTTCACATCATCATATCTGCCAAATCACAAATTGATTTATCCAAAAATAACACGGGTATACAGCTAAGAGAAACGAGTTCCTCCGCCACCAAACGTGAATACGTTTGAAGAGATCAACTTACGCGATCTATTAGATATACTCTGTCAGACCTTCTTCCATACAAGTTGTCCTGCGACTGGACAAACCGAAGGCACTATTCAGTATATCCATCTTAGGCACTGTTATCTAACATTTATACAACAGCCCTTGCATTTTACTCCGTCTTCAATATATTCAGCGTATTTGATTCGCAACGCTTATGCCAATACGGAGTGGTTCTTCGAATAATAATCCAACCGGTCTCTCCATATTAACAACGTCAAAATGGTCAAAACTTCGATAGTCAGTGAGTTAATTATCAAAGAAAAATAGGTGTGCAAACAACGATATCATTTCTAGATGGAAATCATATCGATCAATCATCATTTAACATTTATCTCTTTATTTCATTAATTTACTTATCTCCTGTTTCCATATATTCTAAATTCTTATTTTCTATTATCAGAAAACATTTCTAATTCGTATTTGGAAAATATTTCCAAAACTCCTTTGCGATCAAACCTTACCAATCCTTAGTTAAGAAGGAAGTCAATCAAGTTGGGGTATAATTAACTCTCAGACCTTAACTGAACAACGTTTTAACTTCAAAATGATCAAATTTTATCTTTTAATCTTTAACAAACTTCCTTACGTAACTTTCGGATTCTATTTACGAATCCACTCCTTTATTGAAAACGTTGGTTATAACGATAACGTTATAATCCCTACTTTTGAAATATCTAACTTCCATTTTAACTTTTATTCTTTAATGTGAATAAATAAATAAACACCTGATTTATAAATAAATAAATCTTAATTCAAACAACGGAAAGTATAAGTACTTTCCCGAATTCGATATAATCGAATTCGCCGATTAACTCTCTTCGAGTAATCTCTATTTGATTAACTCTTCTTCGAATAACCTATATTCGATTATCTCTCTTCGAATAACTTTTATTCGATTAATTCACTTCAAATAACTTATATTCGATAATCTCCTTTCGAATAACTAAATTCGATTAACTCCTTTCGATTAAACCATAATCGATAACTCCTTTCGATTAAACTATAATCGATAACTCCTTTTGATTAAACTATAATCGATTAACTCTTTTCGAATAACTTAACTTAATTCACTTAACTTATTCACTTAACTTATTCACTTAACTCGATTTACTTATCTCGATTACCTCGACTCGATAGCTTAACTCGATTTACTTATCTCGATTATCTCGACTCGATAGCTTAACTTGATTTATCTTGACTTGATATCTTGACTTGATTACTTAACTTGATTATCTAACTCGATAATCATAACTTGATAACTCAACTCGATTATCTAACTGTAATCGATGAACTTAACTTGATAACTTGACTCGATTATCTAACTCGATAACTCAACTCGATTATCTAACTCTAATCGATTAACTCAATTGGTTAACTCCAACTGGTTAACTTTAACTGGTAAACTCTAACTATAATTGGTTAAATCTAACTGATCAACTTTAACTGGTCAACCCTAATTGATTAACCCTAATTGATCAACTTTAACTGGTCAACCCTGATTGATTAACCCTAACTGGTCAACCCTAAATGATTAACCCTAACTGGTTAACCCTAACTGATCTACTCTATTCGATTAACTCTAATCGAATAACAAATATTCGATTAACTCGTTTCGATTAACTCTTTTCGATTTACTCTTTTGAATTAACTCCTTTGATTATTCCTTTGATAAATCCCTTTTCTATTTGTTTACTTAACAAATAACTATTCCCTGTTTAATTCTATTTATTTAACAAATAAATATTTCTTTTTCTTTTCTATTTATTTAACAAATATTTTCTTTTATATTTGTTTTGACAATTCATCCCCTTTTTATTTGTTTTACAAATATTTCCCTTTATATTTGATTTCACAAATGAATTCCTTTTCATTATCCTATTAAATTTCCAAATAAATATCCCTTATAACATCTTATTTATTTCTAAATAAATATTATTCTTTATAAAATCCTTTGATTTTATAAATAATTTCCCATATTATAAAATCCCTTGATTTTATAAATATTTTCTCTTTAAATAAATTCTAATTCATTTTATAAATGAATGTTCCTTTTTATAAAATCCTTTAATTTTATAAATAAATTTCCTTTTGATTATATTTGTAAATGGTTTACAAATATCTCTCTTTCTATTTTATTTGTAATTATTTTACAAATATTCCTTTTGATTTCATTTGTAAATGGTTTACAAATTTTCTCTTTTGATTTTCTAAATAAATTCCTTCTTTCAAAGCTTTGGATTTATAAAATAAATCCCTTTATAATATCTTATTTATTTTCTAAATAAATAATCCATTGATAATGTCTTATTTATTTATCTTAATTAAATAATCCACTTTATAAATATTCCATTTTTAAATATTCTTTTTATAAATATTTCCTATTAATAAATTTTCCCTTTTTATAAAATCTTCTTTGATTTTATAAATATTTTCTCTTTTATAAAATCATTTGATTTTATAAATATTTTATTTCAAATATCACATTTTGAAAATTCCCTTATCAACATTCCGGTATGTTATGGTATTTAACATATCAATCACGATGACCAACATCGTCCAAACATACATAACCGACAACCAATTTTATATCACATCATATATATTTAAATATATGAAACAAAACAGTATTTAAATATTGAGGAACCCAGTTGGGTCCCTCTAACCTATTTCCCTGCATCACAGATGTTAATCAAAATAATAACATCGATTTCATTTCGATATGAAATATTCTGATAAACAGAATCAATCATCGATTAACGATTTATATAAATATCGTTATCTATAATTTCAACCAACACATAAGCAATTCAACCAAACAGTCAACACACATCAATCAACAGATAATTATCATTTCTAAATATACGTTAGAAAAATAGAACTGTTCAGAGTTGGTGAGTGTTACTCACATTGGGCGATCATCGTTAATAACGATAACCATCACTTGATTCAGACGGACAATTTATTTCGCTATAAATTATAACGAGCTCCGATGGACTTCCAGTCAGTGCCATCGTGTAGTGTTCGTCCATACGATCCCAACATGACTGACCGCGTTAATTTCTGAAATTGTATGAATAAGTTATTGAGTAAACTAGTTTGTATATCATTTAAGTTAAAATAAACTATACGTTAAATTATTATTATTATATAAAATAATAACAAAAGGCCTTACACTTTGATATCAGCCCGCACTCCACTGAACAAGCCTAGACCCGCACGTCCCCTTCTTCACAATCTCCTGATTCCATCCTTTAGTTTGGCCATTTCCATAATTCCCTCTTTAAACCCTTTTCTTTTCTTTTTTTTTTCTTTCTTTGGGCCTAACGTAAATCGCGGCCCACCCTAAACAATCTGACCTGCCCATCTCTAAGTCCTTCTCCAACTAAAAATGCTCCGCCCAGATTATTTAGAAACATTGTATTATCCTGCCACTCGAGCTTCCCTTCATACGCAACAGGTCCTCACCTCCTACAGCAACTCCACGGCTTCATTTTTCAACCATACATTGGAACCATCAATGCTCTCTTTCCCTTCACGTTTTCAAGTACCTCAACATTTCCGAACCTTCAGCTCCTCTACATGCACCCCCCTGCTACTACATTTTCACGCACATGACTCCCTATGAAGTCCAGCGCACACGTTTTTCAACTTCACACGCTCCTTCCCCTACAGCAAGACCACGAAGTAAACGAAACCAAGCCCCTTCGAATTCTGGCATGCAGCGAAAATGAGCCTAGGCACTACGAATACGAGCTGATGAAAATTGGTTGGGTTTTCAGAAGAGAAACTGAAAGGATTGAGGTCATGGGTATATGTAGTGTTGTAGACTTAGTGGTTAAGAAACAGTGGTAGCTGTAATGTATGGTGACAAATTGATTTACGAGGCTTAGCAAATAGGTAGCTGTAATGTATGGTGAGAAGTTGATTTACGAGGCTTCATTGCTAAGTAACAGGAAAAATATAGATTATAGGGTAAGTGTACACTTAACAAAGAAGGAACCATTTTCAATTTATTATTTATCATCACGTTTCAATATTTTGGTTAGTTTCCGAAGTGAAGTTTTAAGGTATACTACCTATTCTATTTAATTTTATGCACCGTTAGATAGAACTAAACATACTGATTATATGTTAATTCAATAATCAACAATCAATCAACTTGATTAACAGTTCATATAAATAAACAACATATTTGAGGAATCCGGTTGGATTCCTCCAACCCGTCCTTCCCTACATCAAAGTGGGTTATCTCACATTAATACAACGATATATTTATTCATTACGATAACAAGAAATAAACAGTTCAGCTAACAACAGTCAACAAACAATTTATAACATTCAACCAATCACTCAATACGTTTATATTATTATAAACGTGACCAATAAGGTAAATTACCTTGTTTCGAATTTAATCGTTAAAAATAATGATTTAATTCGATTAAATTAAACAAACGTTTAATTTAATCCATGAATATTAAATAATATTCGACATACGGATAAACAGTCATTCAACCATCAACCACTAGCAAATATTGCACACAAAACAAAACCCAGCTTATATAAAATATAAACGGGATAAACTGAGTGAGTTGAACTCACCTTAATTCTTGTTCGTCGAGATAACGATCGTTTCCAGTTAAACTAAACACACGTTTAATTTAACTGGAAATTTCAGATGCCTTCAAATGTGTCTAGATCCTTTCCACAATCCATCATTCGTCATGATGATTCCAATGTTTGTGAACTTGTTCAATTCTGATAACATGAAGTACATTACAAAATTCTGATAACTTGTTCAATTCTGATAACATGAACTTTGCTACAACATGCGTATCTTGTTTCCCCATGCCACCTTTCTGACATCACTAGATACCGGCTGCCATTGTGCCACGGTTCTTACACTGCAGCGACTAACTACCGCATCCAAAACTTCCACAGCTCTTTACGCCAAGCCTACGCAGAACAGCACGCATAGCAACCTCCCAATGCACACGTGCTACCACCCAAACATATTGCTAACTTCTACCTTCACGCAAATACTGCTTCACTCCACTGACGCAAATGCAGTTCTCCGTCCCATTTCACACGCGCTCACCCATTCTTCTCCGCGTTGCACCTGTTAATCACCACACATCCCCATTCCATCCACCTAACCGAGCAACCTCAGTCGCCACCTACCTCTGCGCTGACCTCTGGCATGGACTCTGACGTTTGTTGCTACACAGACCGCAACCGGCACTGTCGCAAACTCCCACCGTGTCCGCAAGCAGTCACGCATGAACTCGCTTTCCCTGTCTAGAATATATGCACTGCTCTACTTCATCCTATATTTCCGTAAATACTGTCCACTTCTATTTTTCACTACTTTGTTTAATTTGTTTGTTGAAGACTGAAATAAGACAGGCTCTCATGTGTATATATAGTCATCGAAACCTAGATGCCAAGGTTTAGACTAGTAAAGTTGCAAGGTGTAGGTGAGGTCTGTGAGATGGATGACTGGATGATGGTGAAGGTCTGCGGCACTGTTCTCGTGTTTTCCTTTCCTATGTATAGGTCTGTGCTTATTTTAGGCCGATTTCTACTGGTGTTTTAATTCGCTTAAGCGTAGGTTGCAGGGTAGTTTGGCATGTGGGAGAGTCATTCTCTGTCGGCTGAATTATCTAAGAGATGTCATTTTCAGTTTTAAATACCTGATCCGCTATTGAAAGGAAAATATAGTCTTGTAGTATGAATTAAGTCTGCATATGTGAATTAGGTCTGCGTATATGGTCTAAGGTGGCTGTGATTCATCATTTAATATGTATGCAATTGTACAGACCAAGAATTTATATATATGCTTTTAGGTCTACACGTGGCTTGCATTTTGGTGGCAGACTGCGTATTTTCTCTTTGTGTGATTGATACTACCATGTGCGTGAATGACAAAGTAATAAGGTAGAAAACGTATCCTGTCTTTTACGTTTTTAATCATTTTTTATGAAGGTAAATATGCTAGCAAGTGTAGGCTTTATGGTGCTGTACGTTTATATTAGCATGGGGTAGGCATGTATTTCTATTTATCTAATATCTTATTTTGGTTACATATTGTACCTCTATTTAATACCAACATTAAATATTTGCACTGCCATACCCGAACTCCGAGCCCAATAAAAATGGACGTACTGCTATGTCCAAATATTCTGGTCCTAATGAAGCTAATTTCATTGAAAACGGACATCGTTTGCAAAAACGGGGTTATTTAAATCTCAATTTATTAGTCGGTTCCCCTTTAAATTTTGTCTACCGATAAAACAGCTCTAATTAATCCCAAACTGGAAATCTAGCAATAATTGGCAACACGCATTCCAGTAAAATTCGTTTCACCGAAAATGGAAGTCATTTGAAAAGAAAACATTTTTAAAGCCTATATATTATCGACAAAAGTATAATTAAATTCAAAACAACTTAATAAATAATGCATTATGATCGTATATCTCCAACCAAAATCTTATAATGCTTTCGATTCAACTAATATAGATTTTAAAATTCAATATTCAAAAATTTGTGTTAAAACAATATTCAAATTATAAAAAACTCGTTAATATTTTATTAAATAAACGTTATCGTTTATTAACGAATTCAATAGCGACTATTCGAAAATTTAATTTGGATATAACTTACAATCCATATGACGAAATCTCGAATTTTCTCGTTCATTGGAAAATTATAATCAAATTGATTCGAGTGTTTCTTATTTCTCTAGAATCCGACTTATATCGGATCTGGTATATTCAACTAAAGTTTAGATCGTAAATTATGAACTACCGCAGTGTTTCTATCTTGTTTTAATTATATTATAAAATATATATATTCGAACTATATTTTATAAAATAAATTCGATATAAAATCCATTATATTTCCAATATAATATACAAAACAGATTTAAATATTCCAAATTAAATGGCAGAAAAATATGGGACATTACATTCTTCCACCTTAAAAGAATTTCGTCCCTGAAATTACAAGGTAAGAAAAATGATTGGAAGCCAATTATTATATTAAAATAATTATTTCTGAATTATCACCAAAACAAATTCAAACTCTTTAAAAAAATTGAAAAATTCGCCAACACCCCCTCTACACGGCTCGATTACAACAACTATAGATGCCACGCAGGACCTCAACTCCACCAAAAGAAAACCAAAAGCCAAAAGGCTACCCAACTCAGGGGTATAAAATCAATCACCAACCAATAATATTAATGTGTACCTATTTGTCAGGCAACTCAATTCCAATTCGGAAGTAATCAACTAACTTCCTTCTTCTTCCAATCTGTATTGTAAATCTCAGTGATCAAACCAAATCAACTCCATACCCTTCTGGAATCTGCAATTGCTCAACTTATAATGCCAGCATTTCATTACCGATCTTGTTCTCAATTTATTATACTGGGATTTAGTTCCAATTTATTCATACCGTCTGATGAATTTTATTCAATCAATCCAACATCCAAATAATAAACAATCAAATTATTTAAATAATATTCATCATGGATATTACTAATCTGCATTCACTCTGGTTTAACATATACTAATACCAATCAATTAATATCCGATGGATTCCCATTATTATCTATTCGATTTCCAAATTCCAAATTCGGTTCCACTTCTAGGTTGAATTTCACTTTCATATCCAATTCAATTTACTAATTGGTTTTCTTTCCAATCATTTCAATTTCATTTCGCAATTCAATTTGAATTCCAATCAAATCAAACAACACAACCAAAACAACGAATATTATTATACCATAGAAAATTATTCGTCCCCCCCTTTTTTTTAATATATATATATATATATAATTTGGGCCAAATTATTTCATTTACCCTCTTTATAAAACAATACTGTGTCATTTGCTAGTTCTAAGTAGAATCGATCAAATAACACAATGTAAAACATTTTTATATAAAATCTACAAACACGCTCTCTCGTATATACAGTCAATCTCGATCTAGGGTATTACTAATCTCATCTCTATCGAGTTACGCCATAGAGCCAAGGTTATTACTAAACCAATAGCTCTGATACCAAATATAACGACCCAAATTTCTGGTACCCTTTGAGCTAACCAAACAACACTAGTCCAACCCAAATTGTACTGGAAACCCAGATGCCAATAGAAATAATTTAGAGGCTGAGATAAGAAAGAAAGAAATATTAGAAAAGAAGAAGAAAAATAACCACAACACAGAGTTTCACATCGCAGCGGAACAAAATAAAATATAGAAATAACTTTTATTGAGAGATTGTAAAATACTTACAATCATCAGAGTACATCAATACATTTGGACAGTTATAATAACCTGTCCTCATATACCTCACACAGCGGGATATACTAGATGAAACCATACGTCTGAACTCTTCCAGCATGGCTTCTGAACTTCGCATCATCCAATGACTTGAACCTGTATAACCCGGTCTAACCCGAGCATTTCAAATACCGTGTCAGTCTAGTGAACCATAGTGAGAAACCCACTAAGTTTATATAACATGCATATTGATTATAAAGTTAAAAATCCTTTTGAGCAAAAAAAGATGATAGTAAGACCATCCCACACATAAACACGGATGGTTTTTATCTTACTATAACCCATAACGTTTTGGAATCATATATTATTCTAATATTACAATAGTGTCTAAATACAAGTAAGTAACAATCTAGCGGAACGCTTGCATCTCACGCTTCACATATATAGTATACAATCAAAACTGCAGGCGCTTATTGGAGATTGGATTCCGACCATGACAAGGTATGGAACAACCTGCCGATAGTGTATCTCTAGAGGCGAATACACTGGATTCAACAAGAGCATCTTGGAACCCGGCCTACACATGAAAGACCACCCATTTCTCTTGAGTGTATCGCATGTATATCACCAACGGTTGGGATCATCAACCATTTCCTGAAAAAGGGACAGCATCGATAGATTAAAGAAGCAAAAGGAATTCTCTAGATAGGTGATTATACACCCTAATGGGAGCGACCCACATAGCCATGCTGCCTGCCCGATTTCTGCCATTTCCTGGTTGATGAGGCTTGAGGTTTTAAATCTTCTGGGACATCTGACCACCATTTACTTTGAATGCCACATTGTCAGATCCATCAAATCACTATTTGACGTCTTCAAAAATACATTGGGATTGCTTGAAGAAATCAATGTACGTGACCATCTGGAAATACTCTGTCAAACACTCGTCCGTACAAGTCATCCAGAACAGAATGAACCGAAGGCACCCTCCTACCGTATCCTAGGAATCACCCTAAAGATCAGTAGCGAGCAACCCTTGCAATCCAAAGATTCCAATCACGATAGAATCACAAGTCAAAATATCTTCGGGAGCTACCCTTAGAAATCCAACAAGTAGTTCTTCCGCTCATGAAGATCCACGGTCTTCATTGCTCCATCACGACAATCTTCTAATATCTTTAACGTTTACGTATTTGCTGATCGGAATGGTTTTCGAATATAAATTCGATCCCGGTCTTTTCATACCAATAATCGATTTGGCCCGATTTTGATAGTCGATTATTTAACTATCAAAATAAACAATCATCATCCATAGAAAATAAATTGGATTCATTGGTTCAGTATACAGCGTCACTTGGCCTTTTAGTTAAACATTTGTTAATTCATTTAAAAATCTTTCAAAATTTGAAGTCCGCCCCTTTACTTCTTATTTCCCAAATCAATTTATTCAACTCTTTGAATTATAGTTTATAATATCCTTTATAGAAATATTAATTTAACTCCTTCAACTTCGCTTGTTTCTAAACTAATATCATTTTTGGATAATCATGAAGTCGTTACAAGTTGGGGTATTTTATTACCACTCAGACCTTGTGATGGCAACATTCTTATCTTCTGAATAGATAGAAGTTTATCAAAGAAATCCCATTCTAACACGTTCCCCAACACCTCTATTTATTTTTAGAATCTCTTTTAAATAACCATTTATCTTAGTTTTGGTTCAACTACCTCTTTATCATTAAAAATATTCATCTCTAGATCTTTATCGTTAGATTCTCAATTTTATAACCAAGTTAAAGCCTCTAAGGTTTCTATTCAATTTCAACTCACATCAATCTCATTTAAAACTCTACTTTAATAGAATTCCATTTCGGAAATAAATCCAAAATCTATCTTATATTAATATGAGAACACTTATTAAAAATCCTTTTTAATTGTAAACAAGGTTTTACTCAACTAATCCCTTTTATCACCATTCCCATTTTAACCTTGTTTCTTTCAAACATTATTCACTTGAAAGGTTAACATTATCCTTTTTATACGATTCGGGACTTGATATATAAAAAACAACTTGGTTTCATTTGAAAGCACTATTATATATTCAGATCTTCTCTACCGAGTTACTTTATGAATTCATATTTATACTGTACTTTAAAAAATCCCATTATAGGTCTACTCCTTGTTCCTTATCTAACTTCATTTACATCGAATAGGTTACTCCATTATCAATTATAAATAAAATGATTAATCTTTCTAAAAAGGTTAGTCTAAAATGATGTTTAATTTCAATAATAATTAACAATCTAATAATAGTTTTTAATAATCAAATCTCGTTCAAGTAGTTGACTCGGTCATCTCAAACAAGGTTACTTTGTTGACCATTTCCCCTTGGTTATTTCTTTTAAATTAATAATTAAAATTAATTTAAATGATTTGATTTCATTAGTAATCTAATTAAATTAAATAATCTCAATTAACTGTTTATTAAAATAATTAATTCAATTCTTAACCATTTTGTTAAGTGTTGCTCAATTGCTTACAAAACTCATTAACCTACAAATCTCGCTTTATATACTCGTTTTATAATTATAAGATAAAAATAATTATTTATTTTCTTTAATAACTTTATTTAAAAATAATCTATATAAAATAGATTTCAAAACTCATCTTTACTTATAAAACAAATTTTATAACTTCATTTCTATTTATTTACCTGATGGTAAAATAATCTAAAAAAACGATTCATTTACAGGCCACCTGTCGATAACCACTCAACCAATATACTCTATTGGTTAATATCAGATAAGTTTGAATTTGGATTCAACAACCAACAATCAATTAGCTTAATTAACAGTTCATATAAATAAACAGCATATTTGAGGAATCCGGTTGGATTCCTCCAACCTGTCCTTCCCTGCATCAAAGTGGGTTACCTCACATTAATACATTGACATATTTATTCATTACGATAACAAGAAATAAACAGTTCAGCTAACAACAGTCAACAAACAGTTTATAGCATTCAACCAGGCACTCAATACGTTTATATTATTATAAATGTAACCAATAAGGTAAATTGGAATTTAATCGTTAAAAATAACGATGTAATTCGATTAAATTAAACAAACGTTCAATTTAATCCATTAATATTAAATAATATTCGACATATGAATAAATAGTCATTCAACCATCAACCACTAGCAAATATTGCAAACAAAACAAAACCCAGCTTATAAAAAATATAAACGGGATAAACTGAGTGAGTTGAACTCACCTTGATTCTCGTTCGTCGAGATAACGATCATTTCCAATTAAATTAAAAAAATGTTTAATTTAACTGGAAATTTCAGCTGCCTTCAAAAGTGTCCAGATCCATTCCATAATGCCGCGTTCGTCATGATGATTCCAATGTTTCTGACCTTGTTCTATTCTGATAACATGAAGTACATTACAGAATTTACAAATATATGGTTTAAATTAATTAAACTTTAACTAAATATTTAAAATAATTAATTTACGGATTATATGTTAATAATATCATTATATAACCCGGTTGTTAATACGATTAGGCACGGCTGAACTTAAATTAACGTAATCACTCCATTCATCTACGAGTATATGTTTTTGATCGCTACATTGGTACATGAGCTAAGCTTTAATGAATCTTCTGGGATCATATTCCGCACTAATTGGTTCTATTCTATTCCACAACAGTCCCTATAACTCATACTTCGTATAATATAGATCAAAGTTTAATATTGTTGTTGCTTGAGTTAAACGCACTATATTTTACACGTACTACAGTTCCTAATATCTTTAGATTCATTTAGCCTACGCAGAATAGCACGCATAGCAACCTCCCAATGCACACGTGTTACCACCCAAACATACTGCTAACTGCTACCTTCATGCAAATACTGCTTCACTCCACTGACGCAAATGCAGTTCTCCGTCCCATTTCACACGGGATCACCCATTCTTCCCCGCGTTGCACCTGTTAATCACCACACATCCCCATTCCATCCACCTAATCGAGCAACCTCAGTCGCCACCTACCTCTGCGCTGACCTCTGGCATGGAATCTGACCTTTGTTGCTACACAGACCGCAACCGGCACTGTCACAAACTCCCACCGTGTCCGCAAGCAGTCACGCATGAACTCGCTTTCCCTGTCTAGAATATATGCACTGCTCTACTTCATCCTATATTTCTGTAAATACTATCCACTTCTATTTTTCACTACTTTGTTTAATTTGTTTTTTGAAGACTGAAATAAGACAGGCTCTCATGTGTGTATATAGTCATCGAAACCTAGATGCCAAGGTTTAGACTAGTAGAGTTGCAAGGTGTAGGTGAGGTCTGTGAGATGGATGACTAGATGATGGTGAAGGTCTGCGGCACTGTTCTCGTGTTTTCTTTTCCTATGTATAGGTCTGTGCTTACTTTAGGCCGATATCTACTGGTGTTTTAATTCGCTTAAGCGTAGGTTGCAGGGTAGTTTGGCATGTGGGAGAGTCATTCTCTGTCGGCTGAATTATCTAAGAGATGTCATTTTCAGTTTTAAATACCTGATCCGCTATTGAAAGGAAAATACAGGCTTGTAGTATGAATTAAGTCTGCGTATGTGAATTAGGTTTGCGTATATGGTATAAGGTGGCTGTGATTCATCATTTAATATGTATGCAATTGTACAGACCAAGAATTTATATATATGCTTTTAGGTCTACACGTGGCTTGCATTTTGGTGGCAGACTGCGTATTTTCTCTTTGTGTGATTGATATTACCATGTGTGTGAATGACAAAGTAATAAGGTAGAAAACGTATCCTGTCTTTTACGTTTTTAATCATTTTTGATGAAGGTAAATATGCTAGCAAGTGTAGGCTTTATGGCGCTGTACGTTTATATTAGCATGGGGTAGGCATGTATTTCTATTTATCTAATATCTTATTTTGGTTACATATTGTACCTCTATTTAATACCAACATTAAATATTTGCACTGCTATACCTGAACTCCGAGCCCAATAAAAATGGACGTACTGCTATATCCAAATATTCTGGTCCTAATGAAGCTAATTTCATTGAAAACGGATATCGTTTGCAAAAACGGGGTTATTTAAATCTCAATTTATTAGTCGGTTCCCCTTTAAATTTCGTCTACCGATGAAACAACTCTAATTAATCCCAAACTGGAAATCTAGCAATAATTGGCGACACGCATTCCAGTAAAATTCGTTTCACCGAAAATGGAAGTCATTTGAAAAGAAAACATTTTTAAAGCCTATATATTATCGATAAAAGTATAATTAAATTCAAAACAACTTAATAAATAATACATTATGATCGTATATCTCCAACCAAAATCTTATAATGCTTTTGATTCAACTAATATAGATTTTAAAATTCAATATTCAAAAATTTGTGTTAAAACAATATTCAAATTATAAAAAACTCGTTAATATTTTATTAAATAAACGTTATCGTTTATTAACGAATTCAATAGCGACTATTTGAAAATTTAATTTGGATATAACTTACAATCCATACAATGAAATCTCGAATTTTCTCGTTGATTGGAAAATTATAATCAAATTGATTCGAGTGTTTTTTATTTCACTACAATCCGACTTATATCGAATCTGGTATATTCAACTAAAGTTTAGATCGTAAATTATGAACTACCGTAGTGTTTCTAGCTTGTTTTAATTATATTATAAAATATATATATTCGAACTCTATTTTATAAAATAAACTCGATATAAAATCCATTATATTTCCAATACAATATACAAAACAGATTTAAATATTCCAAATTAAATGGCAGAAAAATATGGGACATTACATTCTTCCCCCTTAAAAGAATTTCGTCCCTGAAATTACAAGGTAAGAAAAATCATTGGAAGCCAATTATTATATTAAAATAATTATTTCTGAATTATCACCAAAACAAATTCAAACTCTTTAAAAAATTTGAAAAATTCGCCAACACCTCCTCTACATGGCTCGATTACAACAACTACAGAAGCCACGCAGGACCTCAACTCCACCAAAAGAAAACCAAAAGCCAAAAGGCTACGCAACTCAGGGGTATAAAATCAATCACCAACCAATAATATTAATGTGTACCTATTTATCAGGCAACTCAATTCCAATTCGGAAGTAATCAACTAACTTCCTTCTTCTTCCAATCTGTATTGTAAATCTCAGTGATCAAACCAAATCAACTCCATACCCTTCTGGAATCTGCAATTGCTCAACTTATAATGCCAGCATTTCATTACCGATCTTGTTCTCAATTTATTATACTGGGATTTAGTTCCAATTTATTCATACCGTCTGATGAATTTTATTCAATCAATCCAACATCCAAATAATAAACAATCAAATTATTTGAATTATATTCATCATGGATATTACTAATCTGCATTCACTCTGGTTTAACATATACTAATACCAATCAATTAATATCCGATGGATTCCCATTATTATCTATTCGATTTCCAAATTCCAAATTCGGTTCCACTTCTAGGTTGAATTTCACTTTCATATCCAATTCAATTTACTAAATGGTTTTCTTTCCAATCATTTCAATTTCATTTCGCAATTCAATTTGAATTCCAATCAAATCAAACAACACAACCAAAACAACCAATATTATTATACCATAGAAAATTATTCGTCCCCACCCCTTTTTTAATATATATATAATTTGGGCCAAATTATTTCATTTACCCTCTTTATAAAACAATATTGTGTCAATTGCTAGTTCTAAGTAGAATCGATCAAATAACACAATGTAAAACATTTTTATATAAAATCTACAAACACGCTCTCTCGTATATACACTCAATCTCGATCTAGGGTATTACTAACCTCATCTCTATCGAGTTACGCCATAGAGCCAAGGTTATTACTAAACCAATAGCTCTGATACCAAGTATAACGACCCAAATTTCCGTTACCCTTTGAGCTGACCAAACAACACTAGTCCAACACAAATTGTATTGGAAATCCAGATGCCAATAGAAAGAATTTAGAGGCTGAGATAAGAAAGAAAGAAATATTAGAAAAGAAGAAGAAAAATAACCACAACACAGAGTTTCACATCGCAGCGGAAAAAAATATAATATAGAAATAACTTTTATTGAGAGATTATAAAATACTTACAATCATCAGAGTACATCAATACATTTGGACAGTTATAATAACCTGTCCTCATATACCTCACACAGCGGGATATACTAGATGAAACCATACGTCTGAACTCTTCCAGCATGGCTTCTGAACTTCGCATCATCCAATGACTTGAACCTGTATAACCCGGTCTAACCCGAGCATTTCAAATATCGTGTCAGTCTAGTGAACCATAGTGAGAAACCACTAAGTTTATATAACATGCATATTGATTTTAAAGTTAAAAATCCTTTTGAGCAAAAAAAGATGATAGTAAGACCAGCCCACACATAAACACAGATGGTTTTTATCTTACTATAACCCATAACGTTTTGGAATCATATATTATTCTAATATTACAATAGTGTCTAAATACAAGTAAGTAACAATCTAGCAGAACGCTTGCATCTCACGCTTCACATATATAGTATACAATCAAAACTGCAGGCGCTTATTGGAGATTGGATTCCGACCATGACAAGGTATGGAACCACCTGCCGATAGTGTATCTCTAGAGGCGAATACACTGGATTCAACAAGAGCATCTTGCAACCCGGCCTACACATGAAAGACCACCCATTTCGCTTGAGTGTATCGCATGTATATCACCAACGGTTGGGATCAGCAACCATTTCCTGAAAAAGGGACAGCATCGATAGATTAAAGAAGCAAAAGGAATTCTCTAGATAGGTGATTATACACCCTAATGGGAGCGACCCACATAGCCATGCTGCCTGCCCGATTTCAGTCATTTCCTGGTTGATGAGGCTTGAGGTTTTAAATCTTCTGGGACATCTGACCACCATTTACTTTGAATGCCACACTGTCAGATCCATCAAATCACTATTTGATGTCTTCAAAAATACATTGGGATTGCTTGAAGAAATCAATGTACGTGACCATCTGGAAATACTCTGTCAAACACTCGTCCATACAAGTCATCCAGAATAGAATGAACCGAAGGCACCCTCCTACCGTATCCTAGGAATCACCCTAAAGATCAGTAGCGAGCAACCCTTGCAATCCAAAGATTCCAATCACGATAGAATCACAAGTCAGAATATCTTCGGGAGCTACCCTTAGAAATCCAACAAGTAGTTCTTCCGCTCATGAAGATCCACGGTCTTCATTGCTCCATCACGACAATCTTCTAATAACTTTAACGTTTACGTATTTACTGATCGGAATGGTTTTCGAATATAAATTCGGTCCCGGTCTTTTCATACCAATAATCGATTTGGCCAGATTTAGATAGTCGATTATTTAAATATCAAAATAAACAATCATCATCCATAGAAAATAAAGTGGATTCATTGGTTCAGTATACAGCGTCACTTGGCCTTTTAGTTAAACATTTGTTAATTCATTTAAAAATCTTTCAACATTTGAAGTCCGCCCCTTTACTTCTTATTTCCCAAATCAATTTATTCAACTTTTTGAATTATAGTTTATAATATCCTTTATAGAAATATTAATTTAACTCCTTTAACTTCACTTGTTTCTAAACTAATATCATTTTTGGATAATCATGAAGTCGTTACAAGTTGGGGTATTATATTACCACTCAGACCTTGTGATGACAACATTCTTATCTTCTGAATAGATAGAAGTTTATCAAAGAAATCCCATTCTAACACGTTCTCCAACACATCTATTTATTTTTAGAATCTCTTTTAAATAACCATTTATCTTAGTTTTGGTTCAACTACCTCTTTCTCATTTAAAATATTCATCTCTAGATCTTTATCGTTAGATTCTCACTTTTATAATCAAGTTAAATCGTCTAAGGTTTCTATTCAATTTCCACTCACATCAATCTCATTTAAAACTCTCCTTTAATAGAATTCCATTTTGGAAATAAATCCAAAATCTAACTTATATAAATATGAGAACACTTATTAAAAATCCTTTTTAATTGTAAACAAGGTTTTACTCAACTAATCCCTTTTATCACCATTCCCATTTTAACCTTGTTCCTTTCAAACATTATTCACTTGAAAGGTTAACATTATCCTTTTTATACGATTCGGGACTTGATATATCAAAAACAACTTGGTTTCATTTGAAAGCACTATTATATATTCAGATCTTCTCTACCGAGTTACATTATGAATTCATATTTATACTGTACTTTAAAAAATCCCATTATAGGTCTACTCCTTGTTCCTTATCTAACTTCATTTACATCGAATAGGTTACTCCATTATCAATTATAAATAAAATGATTAATCTTTCTAAAAAGGTTAGTCTAAAATGATATTTAATTTCAATAATAATTAACAATCTAATAATAGTTTTTAATAATCAAATCTCGTTCAAGTAGTTGACTCGGTCATCTCAAACAAGGTTACTTTGTTGACCATTTCCCCTTGGTTATTTCTTTTAAATTAATAATTAAAATTAATTTAAATGATTTGATTTCATTAGTAATCTAATTAAATTAAATAATCTCATTTAATTGTTTATTAAAACAATCAATTCAATTCTTAACCATTTTGTTAAGTGTTGCTCAATTGCTTACAAAACTCATTAACCTACAAATCTCGCTTTATATACTCGTTTTATAATTATAAGATAAAAATAATTATTTATTTTCTTTAATAACTTTATTTAAAAATAATCTATATAAAATAGATTTCAAAACTCGTCTTTACTTATAAAACAAATTTTATAACTTCATTTCTATTTATTTACCTGACGGTAAAACAATCTAAAAAAACGATTCATTTACAGGCCACAAGTCGATAACCACTCAACCAATATACTCTATTGGTTAATATCAAATAAGTGTGAATTTGGATTCAACAATCAACAATCAATTAGCTTAATTAACAGTTCATATAAATAAACAACATATTTGAGGAATCCGGTTGGATTCCTCCAACCTGTCCTTCCCTGCATCAAAGTGGGTTACCTCACATTAATACATTGACATATTTATTCATTACGATAACAAGAAATAAACAGTTCAGCTAACAACAGTCAACAAACAGTTTATAGCATTCAACCAAGCACTCAATACGTTTATATTATTATAAATGTAACCAATAAGGTAAATTGGAATTTAATCGTTAAAAATAACGATGTAATTCGATTAAATTAAACAAACGTTCAACTTAATCCATTAATATTAAATAATATTCGACATATGAATAAATAGTCATTCAACCATCAACCACTAGCAAATATTGCAAACAAAACAAAACCCAGCTTATAAAAAATATAAACGGGATAAACTGAGTGAGTTGAACTCACATTGATTTTCGTTCGTCGAGATAATGATCATTTCCAATTAAATTAAAAAAATGTTTAATTTAACTGGAAATTTCAGCTGCCTTCAAACGTGTCCAGATCCATTCCATAATGCAGCGTTCGTCGTGATGATTCCAATGTTTCTGACCTTCTTCTAATCTGATAACATGAAGTACATTATAGAATTTACAAATATATGGTTTAAATTAATAAAACTTTAACTAAATATTTAAACTAATTAATTTACTGATTATATGTTAATAATATCATTATATAACCCGGCTGTTAATACGATTAGGCACGGCTGAACTTAAATTAACGTAATCACTCCATTCATCTACGAGTATATGTTTTTGATTGCTACATTGGTACATGAGCTAACTTTAATGAATTCTGGGATCATATTCCGCACTAATTGGTTCCATTCTTTTCCACAACCGTCCCTGTAACTGGTACTTCGTATAATATATATCAAAGTTTAATATTGTTGTTGCTTGAGTTAAACGAACTATATTTTACACGTACTACAGTTCCTAATATCTTTAGATTCATTTAGCCTACGCAGAATAGCACGCATAGCAACCTCCCAATGTACACGTGCTACCACACAAACATACTGCTAACTGCTTCCTTCACGCAAATACAGCTTCACTCCACTGATGCAAATGCAGTTCTCCATCCCATTTCACACGCGCTCACCCATTCTTCTCCGCGAAGCACTTGTTAATCACCACACATCCCCATTCCATCCACCCAATCGAGCAACCTCGGTCGCCACCTACCTCTGCACTGACCTTTGGCATGGACTCTGTCCTTTGTTGCTACACTGACCACAACCGACACTGTCACAAACTCCCACCGTGTCCGCAAGCAGTCATGCATGAACTCGCTTTCCCTGTTTACAATATATGCACTGTTCTACTTCATCCTATATTTCCGTAAATACTGTCCACTTCTATTTTTCACTACTTTGTTTAATTTTTTTGTTAAAGACAGAAATAAGACAAACTCACGTGTATATATATAGTCATCGAAACTTGGATGCCAAGGTTTAGACTAGTAGAGTTGCAGGGTGTAGGTGAGGTCTGTGTGATAGATGACTGGATGATGGTGAAGGTCTGCGGCACTGTTCTTCTGTTTTCTTTTCCTATGTATAGGTTTGTGCTTACTTTAGGCCGACACCTACTGGGGTTTTAATTCGCTTAAGTGTAGGTTACATGGTAGTTTGGCATGTGGAAGAGTCGTTCTCTGTTGGCTGAATTATCTAAGAGATGTCATTTTCAGTTTTAAATACCTGATCCGCTGTTGAAAGGAAAATACAAGCTTGCAGTATGAATTAAGTCTGCGTATATGAATTAGGTCTGCGTATCTAGTATTGGGTGGCTATGATTCGTCATTTAATATGTATGCAATTGTACAGACCAAGAATTTATATATATATGCTTTTAGGTCTGCACGTAGCTTGCATTTTGGTGGCAGACAGTGTATTTTCCTTTTATGTGATTGATATTACCATGTGCATGACTGACAGAGTAACAGGGAAGAAAACGTATCCTGTCTTTTACGTTTTTAATCATTTTCGATGAAGGTAAATATGCTAGCAAGTGTAGGCTTTATGGCGCTGTATTTTTATATTAGCATGGGGTAGGCATGTATTTCTATTTGTCTAATATCTTATTTTGGTTACATACTGTACCGCTATTTAATACCAACATTAAATATTTGCACCGTCATACACGAACTCCAAACACGATAAAAATGGATGTACTGCTATGTCCAAACATTCTGGTCTCAATGAAGCAAATTTCATTGAAAACAGACATCATTTGCAAAAATTTGGTGTTATGTAAATCTCAATTTTTTAGTCGGTTCCCATTTAAATTTCGTCTACCGATAAACAGCTCCAATTAATCCCAAACTGGAAATCTAGTAATAATTGGTGATGCGCATTCCAGTAAAATTCGTTTCTCCGAAAATGGAGGTCGTTTGAAAAGAAAACATTTTCAAATCCTATATAATATCGATAAAAATATAATTAAATTCAAAAATATTTAATGAATAATACATTATGATGGTATATCTCCAACCGAAATCTTATAAAGCTTTCAATTCAACTAATATAGATTTTAAAATTCAATATTCAGTTATTTGTGTTAAAACAATATTCAAATTATATAAAACTCGTTAATATTTTGTTAAATAAATGTTATCATTTATTAACTAATTCCATAACGACTATTTGAAAATTTAATTTGGACATAACTTACAATCCATATGATGAAATTTCAAATTTTCTCGTTTATTGGAAAATTATAATCAAATCGATTCCAGCGTTTCTTGTTTCACCGAAATCCGACTTATATCGGATCCGGTATATTCAACTAAAGTTTAGATCGTAAATTACGAACTACTGTGGCGTTTCGAGCTCGTTTTAATTATATTATAATATATATAAATATATATATATATATATTCGAACTCCAATTTATAAAATAATTTTGATACAATATCCATTATATTTCCAATATAATATATAAAATAGATTTAAATATTCCAAATTAACTGGTAGAAAAATCTGGGACGTTACAACTGAAATCCCCGTTCAGTTCAGACATTAACATCTCAATATTACGTCATTTTTTATTTAGTTCAGGTCAGCAATATATGTGTAATAACATGTTGCTTTTGCCACTTGCCTCATAAAAATAACACGGTATGCGTAAAATGCCAAGACATAACCCATCTAACATCAGTTCTTCTTTTCTTAGCTCAAGAGTTACTTTACCGTGAGCAATGAGAGCATAACCATACTAGACCTTTGCATCCCTTAAGCATCCTAACATTGTATACATGTTGTGTATATTATCTAAACATTTGTACTAATGCAATCTTTATTTATATAGGAGGCTTCCAAGTTGAAAATATATAATTAATTATATAAATTAGAATATATTTAAGCTAAATAGAGCACAAATATCTAATACATTTCTTATAGCAGCCAAGTCCAATCTAGGTTCCTATACCAAATTTTGACATATACTACATAGCTTATGCCTTTATTTTAGAATGTTGCCACTCATATCAATGCACTTTTACCTATATTTACATAAGTAGAGATAAAATGTGTGTGCAGCCATACTTTATCACATGCTTGTTATGTAGAGTCCCGTCAGTGCCAGTATTTATATATTCATATAATTCAATTTTAAGCTTGAAGTATTACCTTCTTGTATATATTAAATGTTACATTTGTATATAATTCTAACTAACTTTATATTTTCTAAGATTTTGCAGAGTAGACACAGTGGAACAGAAGTAAACAAACCTCAAGTAATTTTTTTTAATTGGTTTCGCATCGCTCTTATTTTAACTTTTTATTCAATTAGTATCATAATTTTCCTATGTTTAAATGTAGTGTAACTTTGACGAAAATATGAAGAAGTGTGATTTATTGGATTGGCAAGGGAATGAAGAGATCATTGCTGAAGGAAGATTCGTGTCAGACGAACCGAACTGGCTTGTCAATGATGTTCCTTTATAGCCGGATGCGATGATTATTTTTGTTGAAAATCCTATCAAGCTGAAAGCTTTTGTATGGAGCCCTACAACTTCTTTCTCACTTATTGTCGAAGAAAAGGATAATATTATGGCATGGCCGAAGAATAGTGTTGTTCTACATTCAACTTATCACAATGAAGGAGATGAAGATAAAGCAAACATTTTTATTCACAATGAACATGCAATTTTATTATATACATTTTTTACTAAATAAATACTTTTATATCTAATAGAGTAGAAGTAGCAGCTTGGAATGCAAATGCAAGATTTTTGATTGGGAAGGGGGCACTCAATTAGTGGCTTTAGGACGATTACATTCGAGCATCTCGGATGAAATTGTTAATGATGTTCCTCTTGGACCAGCAGCTATGATTGTTTGGATAGATGAACCCCTAAACCTAGAAGATTTTTTGTGGAGGCCATCTCCTAGTTTGTTCCGAATTGGAGATGATGCTGGTAAGAAGGTTGCATGGCCTGACTCGCAAGTAGTTGTTGAGACAAGTGATACTACAGTTACTATTACGACCAAGGATGTGGTGAAAACATTTATGGTACTTGATTTTTATGTTGACTTTTTATTTTTTCAAGGATTAGCAACTTCATTTTTTTTTTCTTTTTTCAACTTGTAGACTGCAAATTCAAAAACAAACAACAAATGCAAGAAAATGAGTTTATCGGGAAATGGAAAAGTAGTAGCTTTAAGACGGGTGGAGTCAACCGATCCAAATGCAAGGGTACATTTCAGACCTTTAGGAAACAATGCAGTTAAAGTTTGGATAGACACCGTAAAAGAGCCAGAAGTAGAGCTATGGAGGCAGACATCTGAATTTTATTACATGGAAATGCCCTCTTTTCTACTATAGCTTGGCCTGCTGAGCACGTCATAATGGAATGAATTTTGAGTAAGTCTTTACCGTTTAATTTTTATGTTAATCTTAGCAAGCATGTAACTGCTGAATTTAATCTTAGTGAGCTGAATTTAATTTTTAACTGTCTCCTTTTTCAATGTGTACATATGCGGTCCAATCATCATCGCTATCATCCTGAGGTTCACTTAAGATTTCATCTGACCCATGTACTTAACTATGAAATGCAAAAATTAAACTATGACCTTAGAATCTCGATAGCTTAACATAGTTCAAGACAATTTTGGATGCTTAGGAATTGAATTTTCTAAATATGTTTCATGTTTTTTCAATCTGATTTCTTTTCATTTTATTAACTAATTGAATCAAATGAAATGAAACTTATGGAAAATAGATAGACGAATAGAAAAGGCTTACAAAGAAAATCCAATTTTCAAGTTAGATTACAAAACCTTGCTTAGCGCTCGTGTTTGATAATAAAATACAAACTTTAGTTGCTTCATAGTACAAAAAAATTGCACCGAGTTTGATAATAAAATCAAAGTGATTTGGTTAGTTAATAACTTGGTTTTTATCTAAGATTATTGGTTAGTTCGAATAGCTGAGCAGCGCTGAATTTACTGAGCATCACCACTCAATTTGTAACTAAGTTTCATAGCTCGGTTATCAACTGAGCAATTAGCTCAGTTTAGAAGAATCGTGCTAGAATTTCACGTTGAAATTTTAATTACTTCAATGATTTTGAATTGAATCCACATGAAATGGCTGCCCACTCGTAGCTGAATTTTGCAGTTGAAGTAAAAGTATCATAAATAGTTTGGTTCTTCTTTTGCATAATAATCTTTTTGCTACTTATTACTTTCTTGATTACTTGCTGCTTACCTTTTACTATTTAATTTTCATTTTTATGTATGTTGCTGTATATACATTAAAATATCCTACATTTTCATGTCCTATTTCGTCACCAAATTCTTGAAACAAATTGGCTGTGGACCTCAAAAAAAGCATGTACAGTAGATTAACATTTTTAATCAAGAAAACAAAGCAGGTGAGTAACTGTGAAGTTTAAAAGGTACACAAGCAAATGTTTCACCTTTTTTTCTCCATTTAAGAAGATAGCAACATTAAAAAACACGCTTCTCTATTGTTTATTAACTTGAAATCCAATGAACTAAGTGCTTTAATTAGAGGATGTTAACAAACCTATTTGTTTCGTCTTGAACAGTTTGAAAATCTATATATTATTTTTGCATGTAATGAAAGATAAACCTTCATAGTACGACCAACATATGCAGTCACCGGAAGCAGACCATCATTTATATAATTCAAAAGGCAGTTGCATTCACATCCATTAAATACGTTGCATAAACAAATGATTAGGATCATTTTCAGTGCTTTTACATTAAATGCACTCACTGTAGAATACAAAAATGTTGTTTAAACGTTACATCAAAGAAACAACATTTAAGAGATGATAGAGTAAGTGATATCAAGTTCTGAAAGCAATCTTCCAAAATTACATGTCGTGTAGCTTCAAAACAATAAGCACGACAATAAATTAATTATAATATGATCCATTTTCTTATTATAGATAATAAGTTAATAGTTATATATTTTACATCAGCAAAAATAAATTATACAATATAGAGTAAATGGCAAAAATTTGCAAGATATTTTCGGATTCCATGGTGTGTTATGTCTGTTCTTGAAAGTTAAACCAAAAGTCTAACCATTAAATCCACAACCAAGCATATACAAATAGGGATGGATCTCAGTGATAAATTACTTACTATGAAAAATGAAAAATATGCAATTTCTACTGCTTTTTATCCAACTGGCGCTGCTACTGAGCTTGGCCTTAGTGTCAAATGGACGTTCAATTCATAATACCTTAATTAAGAAAATCTCCCTCTTGTTCGGTTGATAAAATACACAAACATAAAAACATGTTTGTCTCTTGAATATGTAATGCGTTTGTTTTTTTGAGAACCATGTAGGAGGCGATCATTTTGATTTGGTCTCTGTTTTGCAGCAAAATCCTGATAAATATCTATATTACACATGTAATGCTAATCATGCTTACATTTTTGGTAACATGAGCACTCTGCGTATGTGATGGCTATCATATTTATTAGTCCTCTGTGTGTTTTATATATATTTCAAATCCAAAGCAAAGAAAATTGAATGAGAAGTGAAGATGGAGAAGTTGCTCCAACTGCAGTCTGTAAGGTATCATTTACTGTTTAAAAAGGAACATGAATGGCTATATATGTATGATGTAGTTTTTGCTTGCTGTGTCCGGAAAAATAAATTTCGTTCCAAACAAAAATTACATCTTCTGTTCTTTTATGTTGTTTGTTCCTTGTTCTACTTCCATGTTCTCCTCTTATTGCTCCGTCTTATAACACTCCAGTCACTACATTTTTCATTTCTGGTTTTATCTTCTATTCACATTATTCAATTACATATTCGAATGAGAAACTGAATAATATACAGGGTTCCAAAGAATGAATATGTATTTCATTCAAGCATTCAGGATAAGGATTTTCTTTGTCACTCAGTATTTTTCCTGCACTGAACATGTACTGCACTAATAAAAAGTATTTCAAGTGTTTTTGTGCAACTTTTTATTTATTTATTTTCAAGACAATGATTGCAGGTGAGGAAATAGGGAATGACTTTGGTGATGGTGCTACGATTACCGATGGAAGAGTGTTTGTCTAGCAGGTTTGGGTTGCTTTATCTAGCTAGATTGGGTTGTTTTGTCTTGTGTCTTTTGTGTGTTAACTGAACAATTATAAACTATGTTTTGTATTTCGTGTACTCAAGTTGACATTAGTGAGAATTGAGAACATATGTATTGAATTAGTTATGAAAATCATGTATTGAATTTCTTTTGTCAGTTGATACTTTATTTGCAATTAGTATATTATCTGTGTTCATCTTTAACTTGTTATGAATATTCATTTTGATTATTATTATTGAAATGTATGAGCTATCAAAGATATATGTTATAGCAGTGAACCTGTGTTATGAATAATCTCAAATTTATCGAGATTTACATGTATACCAGCGGTAAACCTGAGCTATTGTATTGATGTAGCATAGCGGCAAAAATGAGCTATTGTATCGATTGAGCATAGCGGCAAAAATAAGTTGTCAAAGGGGTTAGTAAAACTATAACACATTTATTAATAGCGTTGAATATCTGTTATTGAACACTTATTTTATAGCGGCAATACTGTGTTATAAATATTTTCTCTTTAAATGAGATTTTAATGTATTATAGCGGTCAAAATGAGGTACTGTAATAAAATAACATAGCGGTAATATATCGCTATCAAAAGGGATCTTTAATAACGGCATGGAAAGCGTTATAAAAGAATAGCAGTTTTTTATAACATGTTCATATACAACAATTATGAAATCGCTATCTTTCTTATTCATAGCGACAATAGGCCGCTATAAAACATCAGTTCTGTTGTAGTGAAATGCTATAATAATTTGCATCTACTATATGAACAACAGATTTCTTTGTCATTTCCGCTATTACATAAAGCAATATCAATAAACAAGCCAACACCACTAACAAATTGTTCACTTATTGAGCCTCCAAATTCCCTTCGTTTGTACATCTAGCTCCGATTAATAAAATAATTGTTCATATATCCTAACTAGATAATTAAAAAGTATAATAAAATTTGCATTGACATTTTATTTATAAAAAAAAATTGGTCAATGTTTTGTTAATTGATCATTTACACTTTGTTGATGGGTAATCTTACCTCCCATAACAAATACAATAACATAATTAAATAACGTAAATCTTTTTAATTTAAACGATTCAATAAAATTTCGATAACACTTCGCTTTAGCTCCCTGAACAGTACATAATTTTGTGTACACTGGGAACATAAGGAAGCGCTTTCGAAATTTTGAGGACCATTTAAAATGAAATATTTTACGAGAATAAATTTTGTTTTTGTGTTCATAACTTGTGCAATACAAGGACAAATCTAACAAATATTGTATACGATGAATATAGATGTCTGTTTTGTTGCTCAAACTAATATCCACATAATGATCATATACAATACTTATCAGATGGAACCGAAAAACATTCTAAGGTTTATGAATATAATATATTATGATTGGTGCTCTTATTATCAATCATCTACATGAAGCAACGAATATTAAACCAATCTCTAACTGTATGTAAACAAAGTTTATCACATATACACACATTTTCAAAATTAAATGTAACCAGATTGACGTTATAAAATTAGATATCCTTTTCGATAAATTTCTAAATAAGCATAAACTTAATTATGTCCGCTCCCACTAAACGTCCCTTAACAAGACTAAAACACTTATATACTCAAGCTACATGTACATAATTCTATTGTGAAAAAACAACATAACCTTGCGATACTTAGATTAATAACAAGAATTAGGCTTCAAAAAACTACAAAATATATACAATAAGGGAACACAAACATGTAATATATCAAACTAACCCTAAATTTGCAAATGTAATTAAAAAGTAAACTAGGGTTTATGTAATGGCCCACCCCGAGACCCACTCTAATAAAGAGCATTACTAGGTAATGCTGTCTATTAGAGCAAAGAATAGGGCTGGTTAAGGGCAACCACTCGTAGAATTTCATTAGCAAGTCTAAAATATGTCGATAAGATGATTGTTATATTCTTCTATGTGGATCGACAAACTTAATACTTACGTAATACAATTCTACCGTGGCTACAGGATCAGCTCAGAACACAGTACATATAAATACACCTTTACAGATCACAGAATAGTTGCATAATATTACACCATTAGAGTATAACAATTACATATGCTACAAAAGGAATAGATGACTTCTCTTGCTTACAATATGATACAACAATGAAATAATAGAAAACTCTACTATTAGAATTCGAATACATAAGCCCGAGTGAATGAAGCTATGATGAAGATAGACTAAAGAGAACCTGCTAACCCCAAGCTCAGCAACTACACCAAAATTATCTCGGTCTGACCTGAGGAATACACACACGGGTCAGTCTAGTTTACAAGTCAGTATAAGAAATAACTAAGCACAAGATATACAACACTTTACCCTAAGAGTTGTGGATATGATGGCATAAAGGGATTAATTAGTTTCAGTTCACATGACATAGCAGAAGGGATAAATATATAAGTCTCGAGGACTAGATATAGGCTAAGTATATCACCATACTCGAGCCAAATAGAAGCATAACAGCAAAATCATCAAAATTATCATATACATCTCAAATAAGTTAAATTATCAATAAAGGGAGTACCCTACTCCAAAACATCTAAATCTCAAAATATGTTGGATTAGAAATCCAATGCTCTTTGCAAATGTACGATCATCCCAATCAAGTTAAACTCATCAAACCCAAATCATAAAAAAAATCATTAGAATTATGCACTTTCCATAATAATAAATCCCATCCAAAGCTATAATGTTGCTCATCCCGAGCAATAGCCAAATATTATCAAATGAAAAACATCAAAACATCAAATTATAACATGAAATCATAATAAATAATGTGCACGTGCTATTAAGTAAATTATTGCCCATCCCGAGCTATAGTATTGCCGATCCCGAGCAATAGCCAAGTACTTATACGTATTCTAGTTTAAGCGTCTTTCACTGCCACTACCCCAGCCGAGTGTATCTTGACCATCCCGATCAAGTGAATACGTATATAAGACACATCCTGAGTCTCGACTTCATCCCAAAGCTAGTACTGGCTTAGCATCCATAGAATGTGTCACTGACTCCCAGTCGATAATCCAAACAGCGATAACAATGTGTCCCATTCCATCGTTCTCACCACTTGGTTTAATATGCGCTCATCAACTCCGCATAAGAAAACATCGAAAACACCAAATCATCACTAATAAAATGTCTTCTTCAATTTAACTATACTGGAATTAACTGACTTCGTATACTTTCTAGTCCCATACCATGGTTTAACATCCAATACGTTATCTTGAAGAGTGCAATATTGTGTATTTTATATATAAGAAAATACTTGATTTCAAAATAAGTTATGAAGTATTTTACGAAACCAATAGTTTTCTTTCTTGGAAAGCTATAGATTTGAAGATAGATTTTCTACAATTGTTTCGAAACCACTTAGTGCAAAAACTAAATTATAAATCTCATTTAGCCTCAAAACTATAATGAAAACTTAATTTATATGTTATCAGAAAACTAGTTTAAATCGTGAAATGTGTGCTCAAAACTCATCACTAAATACATAAAACCCAAATTATGCATTAGTGATAATTTAGGCTTCTCCATTAATAAAGTAAGCCAAAATATAACAAAAAAGAATGGATTAAAACTAAATCAAAACACTTAAGGAAAGATGCCCAAATTTACAACAAGGCATAAAAATACGCCTAGAAATCAATCTGGGTTGCCAATTTTAGGATAGTTTTGAATGATCGAACGATCTCCGAATGGTCTAAAATTTGATATGCACAAACAAGAAAGACCTGGATTTCTAATTATAAAGAATTCACTAAATTTCAATATCGCACGAGAAAGTTATTAGGCTCCAAACTTGGACATTGGACTAAATTTCAGTCTAGGCTGAAATCACTTCCAGATCTAACTTTGGGACCAGGTTCGAACGGTCAAACGATCTTGGACTAGCCTACAAATTTGTAGATAAGTAGAGAAATTCTCAACCATTAAAGAAAAAAAGAATCATCTAGAATGGATCAATAATCATGAAGTTATAACAGCCCAAAGTTACACTTTGGTTGTGATTTCAGTAATTAGAGCAAGATGAACAAAAAAATATTCAGGTCGATTTCAAGACAAAACCCTGACTTTGAGGGCTTATTTCACCAACTTTTTGTGATTGAAGCACAATCAAGCTTTGCAGAATTATTGACAAGATCCCAAACCTTGAAATAAAAAAGAAATCACTCAATTCCAATCAATAACGAAGGAGATTCAACACTCTAAAGTTGGACTTGGACGTTGTTTTGTTCGAGGTTAATATCCAAGCGAAACCCTTACTTTGGTGACCCATTTACCCACCCAAATTAACTCGGAATATCACCAAAATTTGTAGATAAACTCACAAGATAATGAACAATAACATGCAAAATGAATCAGACCAAAAGACTTAATAATCAGAGAGTAATGAAGGTTCAAAGTAAGGGTAAGCTTGTGTTTTCAGCTATACAAAACAAGACGAAAAAGCTTCGGGAAACAATGTATTTTCATTTCAATTCAGAAAAAGTATAGTCAAATATCAAATTAAATGTAAACTAGAATGCATGAATCAATCGACTCACCTTAACCCCCCCCCCCCCCCCCCCCCGATTATGCATGCCTCTGCACATAAACATTCCTCTGAAAAAACTACATTTTTGACGTCGGTGCACAAAGGGTTTGCCATAGCAATATCAACTACTTTCCTATGAAATTTCTACGGAAGGTGCGCTTACGAGTTGAGAATAACATATCTAAATTTCAGAATTTTTTGATTTTCTGAAATTAATTATGATTTTTATAGTGACCTCTGTTTTTAGCCCAGATCTGAACCGAAAATCACTAGAGAAAAGAAGACGTTTAATCCATCAACACTAATCCAAATGCCACGAGATTTGGTGCAGAGGTGTTGGAACATCTTAGCAACATCATATCAAAATGTGAGAATTTTTTGAAATTTATTTGATTTGTTATGAATTTTAGAGTATGCAGGGTTTTGGGTTTGAGGAGGAAGAGAAGCCATTGCTTCTACAGAGAAGCTTCTGGAAGAAAATTAAGATGGAGGAAGAAAATATGTATTGTATCTCACCTAAGGGATAAAGGGTGGTAAAATTTTCATTATGGCCCTTCCTTGAAACAAAATTGACAAGCCAAGCATTACTATTTCACATTTTGTCTAACTTTATCTTTTATGCCCAATTATACACTACTTAAGCAAATTTCTTTATAGGAAAATATTGTGAAGTACTAAATTAACGAAAAATTTATTCATAAGGACAAGAGGCAAAATTTTAACGATAAGGACAAATTTTAGTGTAAATGATGAAATGATAATGGTTCCCAAAATTTTTCCTTTTACACTAAAATGTGTCCTTGTAGTTAAAATTTTAGCCTCTTGTCCTTATGGATAATTTTTTTGTTAAGTTTGTCCTTATGCCTAAAAATCCCATTTAGTTATTCACACTATTACAAAATTATTAACATATTAATACCCTCTTCACACGAACCTTAACATACTAATTAAATTGTGTTAATTTCCTAACTCAATACAAATCAAATTCATAATACACATATTCCATTTTAAGTGTATTAACACAAACATACAAATAATATGTTTATCAATCAATTTTCTTTCAAAACACTCTTATATTTGTATTACAAGATTGTTGCACACTTCGTACATTTAACAACTTAAATTTATCAATGGGAATAAAATATTCTCAGTCTACAAATATTGATTTACAGTCAATATTTGCAATCTATTTAATTTATTGATTATTAAAAACCACACATTTTTTCTTTCCGTATATAAAGGATATAAATTTCCAACTTCTTATTGTACAATACAATAATAACTAAAACACTATAAAAGTATTTTAGACATTAACTTAAACACACCACACCAAATCAACTTGTGTTTAATTTGACACTTCAATACACAAATTAACACACAACACATTTACTTTATTTAATTGTCAAATTCAACATAATTCACCAAAATAAATGTGTTTAACAAAATATCTTCATTTATTTGTATACTCTTTACAACACAACAAATAAATGTCACCAATACCGCATTTGACGAAATACATCATTAACATGTCAAAACATTTATATTATTTTCAATATCCCCAAAATAAGTTAATTACAATCTTGAAGTGATAATATATACATTGGAATAAATCAATTATTATAACCATGTTATATATTTATTTCAAATACTAAGTTTAGAAATGCTCAAAGCTTTATTTTTCTTATTTAAATGTTATACGAGTTAGCCTCACAAACTCGTATCATCAAAATATTATCTTGAGAATCACAAAAACCCAATAAATTTGTACTTCCCGATTACCCGAAAATCCGGGTTGTTACAGACTCCCTCCTTAAGTAAATTGTGTCCTCACAATTTGTTAAGAATAGTTTTTCATCAATTTAAATTCTACAACTTATTTATCTCAATTTGCTTCTTAAAAACTTCTTGATTTAGGAAGCTAACACATGGAATTTAGAAAATTTCATCATATTAAAATTTTGATATCAAAATCTCATATTTTAGCTTACCCAAGCCTTAAATAAAGTTTCAATATTAGCTTATTAATATCAAGCTTTATACAACACAACTTACCTTTCACAAGGCGTATTTTGAAGTACACACTCAAGATTCTCACTTCCACATCATTACTTGATGCTACTGGAGATTACCTAAAATTTCTCAACAATGGCTGCTACTTGGACTTTTCAATCATCAAAGAGCCTCGCCATTCTCTGGGGTTATATCCAATTCAATGACGACAACTTGGAAAGTATGTGTATTCCAAAAATGACACACTTGTTTTAGAAAGTTGTATATTTAAAACTCTATTATATCCAACCCATTTTAATTTTACATTTATAATTCAATTGGAGTAACATTAAACCACTATTTTTCATCAATCCTTCTTAGTATTTGGTGATGATGTCGACAAATCATCGCCATTGCCTCGCCAAAGTCACTATAATCTGCATTCCACATAGTAATTTAACACTACACCAACGTGATAAATTCATAACTTACTTTGCAACAAATCATATTTCACTACTCATCTTCGGTGTTATATAGTCTCGAATAAGTGTTTAAGAAATTTCTATCGATATCGTTGATCAGATGTATCGACCAAAACCCTTAAGACACTCATCAGACCATTCAACACCTAAAATGATCACCAATTTATTTTAATTATCGGTTTACAAAGTAATTAGCTCATCGATGTAATTTCTCATTATTCCCGTCCCTTATCCCATGCTTGATGTCAAAACCACTTTTAAATTTTAACTTATAAATACTCTTAAATTCCCTTTTTCCAAACCCAACAATCAACTCAAATATCAAGGATAAGGTGAAAATTTTCTCATTTTTTTTAACCAACATTTCAAACATTGAAAGATAAAGAGGATGGAAAGATTCCTTTGTCAAATTACATTACGAAAAGAGATATTAATAATGGAGTACTTATGGAATTATCCTCGTATTCCTATATGTATTCCTCAACCACAAGGATCCTCACGATTGTCCGATGATAAACTCAAAGATAAGATAACAAAGGAAACGATAAAGTAGACACAATTGTTATCCTATCACGTTGTAACACATGTATTATTCAGGTTCTGTTCTGTTTCTAATGTACTTCGTTTTGAACTCCTGGTCTGATACCATTTTGTAACACCCCACCTCGAGACCCACTCTAATAAAAAGCACTACTAGATAATGATGTCTATAAGAGCGGAAAATAGGGCTGGTTTGGGGCGATACCACTCGTAGATTTGCATTATAAGTATGTCAATAAGATGATTGCTATTTTCTTCTATGTGTATCGACAAACTTGATACTTGCGTAATACAATTCCACCGTGGCTACAGGATCAGCTCAGAACATAGTACATATAAATACACCTTTACAGATCACAGAATAGTTTCATAATATTACATCGTTAGAGTATAACAATTACATGTGCTACAAAAAGAATAGATAACTTCTCTTGCTTACAATATGATACAACAATGGAATAATAGAAATATCTACTATTCGAATTTGACTACATAAGCCCGAGTGAACGAAGCTACAATAAAGATAGACTAAAGAGAACCTGCTAACCCCAATCTCAGCAACTATACCTAAAATATCTCGGTCTGACCAGAGGAATACACACACGGTTCAGTCTAGTTTACAAGTCAGTATAAGAAATAAATAAGCACAAGATATATAACTTTTTACCCCAAGAGTTGTGAATATGATGACATAAAGGGATTAATTAGTTTCGCTTCACATGACATAACACCAAAATCATCAAAATTATCATACACATCTCCAACGAGTTAAATTATCAATAAAAAGAGTACCCTACTCCAAAACATGTAAATCTCAAAATATGTTGGATTAGAAATCCAATTGCACTTTGTTAATGTACGATCATCCCAATCGAGTTAAAATCATCAAACCCAAATCATAAAAGAAATCATAAGAATTATGCACACATGCCATAATAATAAAGTCATTCCAAGCTATAATGTTGCTCATCCCGAGCAATAGCCAAATATTAGCAAATGAAAATCATTAACATCAAATCATAATATGAAATCATAATAAATAATGTGCACATGTTATTAAGTAAATTATAGCCCACCCCGAGTTATAGTATTGCCCATCCTGAGCAATAGCCAAGTACTTATAGGTACTCTAATTTAAGTGTCTTTCAATGTCACTACCCCAGCCAAGTGTATCTTGACCATCCTGATCAAGTGAATACGTATATAAGACACATCCCGAGTCTCGACTTCATCCCAAAGCTAGTACTGGCTTAACATCCACAGAATGCGTCACTGATTCCCAGTCAGTAATCCAAACAATGATAAAAATGCGTCCCATACCATACGTTCTCACCGCTTGGTTTACTTGCCGCTCATCAACTCCGCATTAGAAAACATCGAAAACACCAAATCATCACTAAAAAAACATCAGCTTCAGTCTAACTATACTGGAATTAACTGACTTCGTATAATTTCGTGTCCCATACCACGGAGTGTATGATGTGGTTTAACATCCAATACGTTATCTTAAAGGGTGTGTAATAACCCGGAAATCTGAGCCAATTTAAAATTTTTATTTTGGCAATTTTAGCGAATTTTGATTATTTAAAATGGATTATTTTAAATAATATCGACGAAAAATTATTGTGAATAGAATTCGAAAGTATATATTTATTCGAATCGCTATTAGAATATAAATATTTATTTATATATAAAATAGGAATTGAAAATGGCGCGGTAGTTCGATAATTCGATTTCAAACTTCAAATGAATGTACCGGGTGCAAAATAAACCGGAATTTAGCGAAACCAAAAATATTAGAATCTAATTGAGAATATCTTTCCAATGAATCCGAAAAATCAAAATTTCATAGCAGGGATAAAAAGTTATGTCCAGTTGAAATTTTAGAATAGTCGCTATGGAATTTCGGCCCTTAAAAATAGCCATTTTGCAAACGACCTCGGATTTCGACGAAACCACTTTTGTTGGATCCATGATGTCAAGTTATTGCTAGGTTTCAAATTTCATAATTTTTCGAATCTGTATGTGAGCGTGGTAAAGGAAAACGCGTTTGACCAGTTTTAGTTGATTTTAATCGACTGGAAAATGGCCATTTTTCAATCAATCTCAGAATTTGATGAAATTAGTTTAGTTTGGACCGTATCGTTAATACGAAGCTAGAAAATATTTTTTGGGAATTTTTAGAGTCTGTATGTGGCCCCGGTAGATTAAAATGCGCGTTCAAATTCAATATATAGAGTTATATGTTGATTTTGACAGGAACTGATCGGAAAGGTCGAATAAGCCTACAATACATGTCCCATTGTGATCGGAATGGGGGTAATTAGCTAGGGACGACAGTCGTTGGGTCTTGTTTGGTGTTCGAACAAAAAGTCAACTCTTAGGGAAGTAAATTAATTAAATAATTAATTATAAAATAACCATACCTTACCTTTCCCTCCTCTCTCCTATACTTTTCAGATCCAACCCGAAAATTAAAAAAAATAAAAAAAAAGAGAAAAAGGAGGAGCCGCTCCAGTCCCCTCACCGTCGATGGTGGAGCGCCACCCTCCCTCGCATTGGTCGCGCCTCCCCCTCCTCAGGCGCAGTCGCTCCTCCCTTCCCTGAACGACGTGACCCCCCTTCCTCCCCTCTTTCCAATCAACAACGCCCCACCCCCCAAAACTCAAGACAACCACCACCGCCCACTGCCTCCGCCGCCTCCCTAGGCCACGACACCCCCTCTTGGCTCCTCGTTCTCTCCCTCCCTGCCCAAGGACGGAACCCAATGCGTGAATCCCTGGACCCGCAGCCACCCCAAAACCGTACCTCCCCTAGCCGACAACCATCTGACCGACGCCTCCCTGACAGGCCCACCTCCGGTGATTGCAGCACTGAAACACCCCTCCTTCCAATAAAAATGAGCTTTTTAATTTATTTACTTTTCTATTTTTCTTGTTATGATAATTAGAGAATATTTTCATATTTGTATCACATTGGATTAAGCTTGGAAAGGAGAATTTTTATAACATAAAGTTTTGATTTTTATATAAATAAAGTTTTGATTTTTATATAAACAAAGTTTGAATTTTTATATAAACAAAAGTATGATTTTCATTTGAACAAAGGTTTGGTTTTTATTTGAATAAAGATTCGATTTTTCTAAAAGAAAAAGATTCGATTTTTAGTGTTATAAAAATCTAATTTATATATATATATAACTTCGTGTTATGGACGAGATGTTTAAACATGTAAAGACGATATTTTTATACATATAGTAAGGTAAAAATTAGATATTTATATAGTGGCGATAATAAAAATATGTTTTTTATATAGTGGCGATAATAAAAATATGATTTTTATATTTGAACAGCGTGAAAAGAACTACAATGGAATTGCAAACAAATCCAGATGTTCAGCAGTTCAAAAGCAAAGCACGGCGGAGTGGAACCCTCTGTGAGAATTTCTCACTTTTAATTTTGTTTTCTAGTTAAAATATATACTAGGATGCAGACGGTGTTTAGTAGCACCCGACACCCGTCGTCCACAGACCATGGACGGCTTGTATGCTTGTTTGTTTGATTTTGATGTGTAGTTGATTGTGTGATGTGACGTGAAATGAAATAAAATATTTTATAGTGGAAAATATTTTATAGTTAAAAATAGAATTTTTAACGTGTATTTAAAATAAATGTTTATAAACAAATCGGAGATTTGTTTATATACACTGATTTGATTGATATTGATTGGGACGATAAATTTTACACATCGCCCAACTGCACAAATAAAATCTGTGTTTGATTGTTTGAAACCCCACACGGGTATTGGGATGATATTTGGCGTACGCTAATCCCAATTATTTAGCTGTATGTTGATCGATTGGTCGACAGACAGTGTAAGCGTTAATTATTTATATTTAATGCTTACGTAGTTATGTGCTGCACTCTGGATGATGGTTGATTATTTATCGTTGTTATTTTATACATGTGTTGTAGAAAAATCCATATAATTAACATTATATGGTAATTGATTGGGCCTCATTCCAGTTTTGAAATAGAATATTTGAAATAGAATATTTGAATAGAAATATTTGAAAATAGAAATATTTGAAAAAGAAATATTCGAAATAGAATATTTGAAAATAGAAATATATGAAGCCGTGTTGATAGATTGACGCCATTTTGACGTGAACGATATTTATATTGATTTTATTCAAATTGAAGTGAATATTAAAGTGAATTGAATTCGAATCAAATTGAATTGATTTGAAATTCGAAATAAACTGAAACGATTTGAAATTCGAATAGAATTGAAATTCGAATTAAATTGAAATAGAATTGAAATCATTTTGAAATGAATTCGAATTAAATTGAAATAGAATTGAAATCATTTTGAAATTAATTCGAATTAAATTGAAATAGAATTGAAATCGTTTTGAATTGAATTTAAAACGTATAGAAATTGAACTGAAAATCGATTTGAATTGAAATCAATTTGGAATGAATTTAAAACGAATTTAAAAGGAAAAATTCAATTTTGATTTGAATTTGAGATGGAGGTTGAAATCGTTTTGAAAACGAATTTAAAACGGTTTTTAAAAATACGTTTTGAAAGAAATCGACGATATATATAAAATATATATATTATATATATATAATGGCCTGAATAGAACGCGCCGCGCCGCGGCAGTTTGCGAATTTCGACCATTGACTTCGAATGGATATTGCGGGAGATCCGACCGTCGGATTCTCCTAAAACAGGAACCGTTGGGTTCGTATCGAAAAGAGCTTCCTAACGAATATTAGAAATTTGAAATCTAACGGTTGGATTTGGAATTATATCCAAATCAAATTTGGAAAAGGTCGCTGTAAGTGCAGTTCGATGGCCGTTGATGGAAATCGGCTGTACAGGCCTTGATAAAATTATTAAAAATAGTAATAATTTGTGTAAAATCATAAGAAATGATTTGTGAAGAATTGGGATGAAAAACTCCATACTTGAAAAGATAAAAAAAGATTTTTATCGAAATGAACTAGTTTTGAACTAGAATAATAATTTATTTATTTTTAAAATAAATAAATTGGATTTGAAATGGTTTTGTAAATAACCAGAATTTCCAATAATTGCATTGGAATGGATTTGAATCGAAATTGTCTTCGGAATATTTCGATGTGGGATTTCGTGATTATACAGATATTGTTGTGGAAATTTGAAAGATATATATATATATATATATCGTTATTTCGAATACGATATTTGTTGGTCGTAGAATTTGATTTTGAATATAAGCCGATATATTTTCTATTCAGAGCCTTGTATTTAATATCGAATGTGATTTGGGTTTGTCGTGAATGGTGTCTTCATTAACACTATTCTTAAACCCAGTTGAGAAGAAGATTAAATCTTTTTATTTAGATTTAATGAAGTGTACTAATTAAATAATATTTAATTGGAATTGAATTGGTATTGATTTTTGGGTTTATCGTGAACGGTGTTTTAAACAACACTTGTTCTTTAACCTGATAATTAATGGAATGTGATTTTGGGTTTATCGTGAACCGTGTTTTAAATGACATGGATTCTTTAACCCAGTTAAAGATTAAAACTAAGTGGAGTTTTAATGAATCTTTAAGTAGATTGAAAAGATCGAGAGTGGAGTATCACCAGTTTACTCCAGGCGATAGTTAAATCTTTAATTAGATTTGAACGTGAAATGGTAATTGAATTTACCGATAACACTGTGGTGTTAGATATGAATATGACCAGTTTTACTTCATGGGATGAATAGGTGGGGATTGGGAAATAAAATAAATGATTACTCCGGTGTGGTTCGCTAATCCCGACTAGTTTGAATTGATATTCAAAGAAGATTAAAGAATAAATTATAAAATTAATGGGAACCTTTCCCAAAATATAAGAATATTTGAATAAAAGAATATTCTGAATTGGAATGAGGCGTATGTTGTGTTTGTGTAACACTTGTTTATTATATACGCGAGTTATTCAGAAAGACCGGGTTTATCCCATTCTGGATAACTAATTCGACGTGGTGTCGAAGATGAAGAAGGTGGTTGAAGACCGGAGGTATTCACGTCAGTTGGGTGTTATTGATGATCTTGATTGGGCCGTACACCCAAGAGGAGGGAATCAGTTGGTGATCGTCCAGACATACTTGGAGATCGATGGATATGCGGGGTACTAGGTGCCTCTGGTTTCGTTCAGACCCAGAACGGACTTGTAAATGGACAGTGTGTCTGACATTGGATTTCATTCTGTGTGATTGATATCAGTTGCAAAGCATGAATTGCCTGTGTGGAATGCTAAGATGCAAATGATCAAGGCTTCTGTTGAAAAGTAGAGTCTTGTGGTTGATGATCAAAGCACGGCCTGTGTGGCATAGCTTTGTATAGCGTTAATTCGCGAGCCTCACACCCCGGTGTGAACCAAAAACGGGAGACGGACCTCAGGGAGGACATGCGTTTTCTTTTAGCTAGGAGTGGCGTCAGTGCTTGAACTGGCTGACGAGTTTGACTCATATGGTTGTTGGAATTGGAGGCGCCTCGGTTAAATCGGATGATCTGGGTCCGATGGAGTCATTCGTTGGCTCATTTACGCCCCGAAGGGCGGGGAAACGCAATGTTCAGGATTTCGTCTAATCCACGTCGGTGGACCGGCCCTGTCGCTCCAAGGTCACTCGAGCTCTGACCTGAGACATGGGCTAGATTGTCTCGAATCGGTTGAGGACTATCTTTTGCCTCGGTTCATAGATGGAAATCCAACTTCCAATACGTGACTTTGCGGTCTTATTTGTAGAGCCTAGTATGGCGACATAGTGGGACGGGGCACTCATGCCATCTATGATTGAGACTTATGATTTGAAATTGTTTTGACACTATACACTTATTGTAATAACAAAACATGAAATTTCACGTATCAAGCATTCTTTGGCTATTATAAGGTAAAAACCCTATCCTCCGGCTTGCATTGCATTGTGTGATGGGACTTGGGTCTTATAATGGCTTCATTTTTCTTTATTTAGCATTGCGCTGTTGTTATATGCACTGGTATTCTTGGGAGGAAACCCGTTCCGTGTTATGCGGCGTGGTCCCTTGATTTACCTAACTTTAAAATAAAGATTAATAACTGTTTTAGTTCTCACACCAGTCACATGACTGACCTGGAGTTTATTTTTTTAACCTAAACTCTGGGTGCCCTTATTTTCGACACGGGCAGCTAGTAGTTTTGGTTTTGCAGATTTATATTCACAGGAACCTGGTTTACAGCTGGAAGGATATTCGGAAAGCTTTGTATCCGTATATCTCATTCAGTTGTATTTTGTATTATTTCCTGCTGCTATTTAATGTATTGTAACCTCTGATATTTTATAATGTGTAATATTTATTCATTACTCTGTATATTCTTGTAATCTGTTGAAATTGTTGTAATTAACAATAAAATGTTCTTCCGTCTGCGTTATGATGTGGTTTGTTCTCAATTCAATCCGGCCTTTCCTTACCGGGGAAGTTCGGGTCGTCACAGCTGGTATTAGAGCTTTGGTTTACAAATCTCAGAGAACAAGGCACATTAGAACCATATGAAAGAATTCATCAGAATTGGATTAGTAATATCCAGTGGGAATGACTCGTTAGAGATGGGATCAGTAGTATCCTAGAACGAGTGTGAAGAGTAATGTTTTTAAAATAAAAATTGAAAACAAGTTTTGTTTTGAAAATTTAAATCAATTATTCGTATTTGATTATTTATTTATATTGATTTGGATAATCAAATATATAGAGATTTTAGTATACGTCTTATCCACGTTTATTGAAGCCTCAAATATATTCGATAGATATAGAATTACACTCTAGTCGCTCGGACATAATTCTAATGATTGACGCGTCATCATTAGAATTTATCTTCGTGTTTCGAAAGTGAGATTTCTATATATTTCCAGTTGACTGGTGTGAGAACCAAAATTAGATAGGGTCTATTGTTGTGATTTGGCATCAAAAATCTGATTTTTTGAATATATATCAAAATTATGAATTTGAAAAGCTAATCAACTAATCTATTGCTGGTTGTGTTGTTTGATTATTGTTTGAATTAATTAAATGTCGAACCTTTAGCCAAATTGAATCAAATAGTGAGTTGTATTGAAAATTAGTCGCATTTGCTTGCATATACATGTACTTACATTGAACAGGTCATAGGAAGGAGGCTAGAGCAGAAGAATAAAATTTGTTTGCCCGACAAATAGGTACATGTTTACCATAATTTATTGTTTTGTTTGGGTGATGATGATTTTATGAGCCGATAGTCTAGCCGCTTGGCTTTTTCTTTTTCTTTTTGATTGAAGAAGGCCATGGGAGGCTATATGAAATATCCCGAAGTCCCTGGTGCAGGGGAGGTTATGGCGAAATTTTTCGGAAATTTAGGGTGTTAGCCAAATTTTTGAAAAATTTGAAAAGTTCTTAGAAACTGAAAAGTTGAAGAACTTAAGCCGTAAAGAAAATACTAGAAGTTGAGTTGAATTGTTAAACAACTTTCGGCTTCGTTCCTTTTCGGGGACGAAAAGTTTTAAGTGGGGGAGATTGTAATAACCCGGAAATCTGAGCCAATTTAAAAAAAATTATTTTGGCAATTTTAGCGAATTTTGATTAATTAAAATGGATTATTTTAAATAATATTGACGAAAAATTATTGTGAATAGAATTCGAATGTATATATTTATTCGAATCGCCGTTAGAATATAAATATTTATTTATATATATAAAAGAAATTGAAAATGGCGCGGTAGTTCGATAATTCGATTTCAAACTTCAAATGAATGTACCGGGTGCAAAATAAACCGGAATTTAGCAAAACCAAAAATATTAGAATCTAATTGAGAATATCTTTCCAACGAATCCGAAAAATCAAAATTTCATAGCATGGATAAAAAGTTATGTCCAGTTGAAATTTCAGAATAGTCGCTATGGAATTTCGGCCCTTAAAAATAGCCATTTTGCAAACGACCTCGGATTTCGACGAAACCACTTTTGTTGGATCCGTGATATCAAGTTATTGCTAGGTTTCAAATTTCATAATTTTTCGAATCTGTATGTGAGCGTGGCAAAGGAAAATGCGTTTGACCAGTTTCAGTTGATTTTAATCGACTGGAAAATGGCCATTTTTCAAACAGTCTCAGAATTTGACGAAATTAGTTTAGTTAGGACCGTATCGTTAATACGAAGCTAGAAAATATTTTTCAGGAATTTTTAGAGTCTGTATGTGGCCTCGGTAGATTAAAATGCGCGTTCAAATTCAATATATAGAGTTATATGTTGATTTTGATGGGAAATGATCGAAAGGATCGAATCAGCCTACGATACATGTCCCATTGTGTTCGGAATGGGGGTAATTAGCTAGGGACGATAGTCGTTGGGTCTTGTTTGGTGTTCGAACAAAAAGTCAACTCTTAGGGAAGTAAATTAATTAAATAATTAATTATAAAATAACCATACCTTACCTTTCCCTCCTCTCTCCTATACTTTTCAGATCCAACCCGAAAATTAAAAAAAAAGAGAAAAAAGGAAAAGAAAAGGAAAAAGGAGGAGCCGCCCGCCGCTCCAGTCCCCTCACCATCGATGGTGTAGCGCCACCCTCCCCCGCGTTGGCCGCGCCTCCCCCTCCTCAGGCGCAGTCGCTCCTCCCTTCTCTGAACGATGTGACCCCCCTTCCTCCCCTCTTTCCAATCAACAGCGCCCCCCCCCCCCCAAAACTCAAGATAACCACCACCGCCCACTGCCTCAGCCGCCTCCCTAGGCCACGACCCCCCCCCCCCTTCTGGCTTCTCGTTCTCTCCCTCCCCGCCCAAGGACGGAACCCAATGCGTGAATCCCTGGACCCACAACCACCCCAAAACCGTACCTCCCCTAGCCGACAACCATCTGACCGACGCCGCCCTGACAGGCCCACCTCCGGTGACTGCAGCACTGAAACCCCCCTCCTTCCAATAATAATGTGAGCTTTTTAATTTATTTACTTTTCTATTTTTCTTTTTATGATAATTAGAGAAGATTTTCATATATGTATCACATTGGATTAAGCTTGGAAAGGAGAATTTTTATAACATAAAGTTTTGATTTTTATATAAATAAAGTTTTGATTTTTATATAAACAAAGTTTGAATTTTTATATAAACAAAAGTATGATTTTTATTTGAACAAAGGTTTGGTTTTTATTTGAATAAAGATTCGATTTTTCTAAAAGAAAAAGATTCGATTTTTAGTGTTATAAAGATCTAATTTATACATATATATATAACTTCGTGTTATGGACGAGATGTTTAAACATGTAAAGACGATATTTTTATACATATAGTGAGGTAAAAATTAGATTTTTATATAGTGGTGATAATAAAAATATGTTTTTTATATAGTGGCAATAATAAAAATATGTTTTTTTATATAGTGGTGATAATAAATATATGATTTTTATATTTGAACAGCGTGAAAAGAACTACAATAAAAATGCAAACAAATCCAGATGTTCAGCAGTTCAAAAGGAAAGCACGGCAGAGTGGAACCCTCTGTGAGAATTTCTCACTTTTAATTTTGTTTTCTAGTTAAAATATATACTAGGATGCAGACGGTGTTTAGTATCACCCGACACCCGTCGTCCACAGACCATGGACGACTTGTATGCTTGTTTGTTTGATTTTGATGTGTAGTTGATTGTGTGATGTGATGTGAAATGAAATAAAATATTTTATAGTGGAAAATATTTTATAGTTAAAAATAGAATTTTTAACGTGTATTTAAAATAAATATTTATAAACAAATCGGAGATTTGTTTATATACACTGATTTGATTGATATTGATTGGGACGATAAATTTTACACATCGCCCAACTGCACAAATAAAATCTGTGTTTGATTGTTTGAAACCCCACACGGGTATTGGGATGATATTTGGCGTACACTAATCCCAATTATTTAGCTGTATGTCGATCGATTGGTCGACAGACAGTGTAAGCGTTAATTATTTATATTTAATGCTTACGCAGTTGTGTGGTGCACTCTGGATGATGGTTGATTATTTATCGTTGTTATTTTATACATGTGTTGTAGAAAAATCCATATAATTAACATTATATGGTAATTGATTGGGCCTCATTCCAGTTTTAAAATAGAATATTTGAATAGAAATATTTGAAAATAGAAATATTTGAAAAAGAAATATTCGAAATAGAATATTTGAAAATAGAAATATATGAAGCTGTGTTGATAGTTTGACGCCATTTTGACGTGAACGATATTTATATCGATTTTATTCAAATTGAAGTGAATATTAAAGTGAATTGAATTCGAATCAAATTGAATTGATTTGAAATTCGAAATAAACTGAAATGATTTGAAATTCGAATAGAATTGAAATTCGAATTAAATTGAAATAGAATTGAAATCGTTTTGAAATGAATTCGAATTAAATTGAAATAGAATTGAAATCGTTTTGAAATGAATTCAAATTAAATTGAAATAGAATTGAAATCGTTTTGAAATGAATTCGAATTAAATTGAAATAGAATTGAAATCGTTTTGAATTGAATTTAAAACATATTGAAATTGATCTGAAAATCGATTTGAATTCAAATCAATTTGGAATGAATTTAAAACGAATTTATAAGGAAAAATTCAATTTTGATTTGAATTTGAGATGGAGGTTGAAATCGTTTTGAAAACGAATTTAAAACGGTTTTTAAAAATACGTTTTGAAAGGAAATCGACGATATATACATAATATATATATATATATATATATATATATATATTATATAATGGCCTGAATAGAACGTGCCGCGCCGCGGCAGTTCGCGAATTTCGACCATTGACTTCGAATGGATATTGCGGGAGATCCAACCGTCGGATTCTCCTAAAACTGGAACCGTTGGGTTCGTATCGAAAATAGCTTTCTAACGAATATTAGAAATTTTAAATCTAACGGTTGGATTTGGAATTATGTCCAAATCAAATTTGGAAAAGGTCGCTGTAAGTGCAGTTCGATGGCCGTTGATGGAAATCGGCTGTACGGGCATTGATAAAATTATTAAAAATAGTTATACTTTGTGTAAAATCATAAGAAATGATTTGTGAAGAATTGGGATGAAAAACTACATATTTGAAAAGATAAAAATAGATTTTTATCGAAATGAACTAGTTTTGAACTAGAATAATAATTTATTTATTTTTAAAATAAATAAATTGGATTTGAAATGGTTTTGAAAATAAACAGAATTTCCAATAATTACATTGGAATGAATTTGAATCGAAATTGTCTTCGGAATATTTCGATGTGGGATTTCGTGATTATAAAGATATTGTTGTGGAAATTTGAAAGATATATATATATATATCGTTATTTCCAATACGATATTTGTTGGTCGTAGAATTTGATATTGAATATAAGCCGATATATTTTCTATTCAGAGCCTTGTATTTAATATCGAATGTGATTTGGGTTTGTCGTGAATGGTGTCTTCATTAACACTGTTCTTAAACCCCAGTTGAGAAGAAGATTAAATCTTTTTATTTAGATTTAATGAAGTGTACTAATTAAATAATATTTAATTGGAATTGAATTGGTATTGATTTTTGGGTTTATCATGAACAGTGTTTAAAATAACACTGGTTCTTTAACCCGATAATTAATGGAATGTGATTTTGGGTTTATCGTGAACCGTTTTTTAAATGACACGGATTCTTTAACCCAGTTAAAGATTAATACTAAGTGGAGTTTTAATGAATCTTTAATTAGATTGAAAAGATCGAGAGTGGAGTATCACCAGTTTTACTCCAGGCGATAGTTAAATCTTTAATTAGATTTGAACGTGAAATGGTAATTGAATTTACCGATAACACTGTGGTGTTAGATATGAAGTATGACCAGTTTTACTTCATGGGATGAATAGGTGGGGATTGGGAAATAAAATAAATGATTACTCCGGTGTGGTTCGCTAATCCCGACTAGTTTGAATTGATATTCAAAGAAGATTAAAGAATAAATTTAAAGAATTTATCTTTGATAAAATTAATGGGAACCTTTCCCAAAATATAAGAATATTTGAATAAAAGAATATTCTGAATTGGAATGAGGCGTATGTTGTGTTTGTGTAACACTTGTTTATTATATACGCGAGTTATTCAGAAAGACCGGGTTTATCCCATTCTGGATAACTAATTCGACGTGGTGTCGAAGATGAAGACTGTGGTTGAAGACCGGAGGTCTCCACGTCGTTTGGGTGGTTACTGATGATCTTGATTGGGTCGTACACTCAAGAGGAGGGAATCAGTTGGTGATCGTCCAGACGTACTTGGAGATCGATGGATATGCAGGGTACTAGGTGCCTCCGGTTTCGTTCAGACCTAGAACGGACTTGTAAATGGACAGTGTGTCTGACATTGGATTTCATTCTGTGTGATTGATATCAGTTGCATAGCGTGAATTACCTGTGTGGCATGCTAAGATGCAAATGATCAAGTCTTCTGTTGAAAAGCAGAGTCTTGTGGTCGATGATCAAATCACGGCCTGTGTGGCATAGCTTTGTGTAGCGTTGATTCGCGAGCCTCACACCCCGGTGTGAACCAAAAACGGGAGACGGACCTCAGGGAGGACATGGGTTTTCTTCTAGCTAGGAGTGGCGTCAGTGCTTGAACTGGCTGACGAGTCTGACTCATGTGGTTGTTGGAATTGGAGGCACCTCGGTTAAATCGGACGATCCGGGTCTGATGGAGTCATTCGTTGGCTCATTTACGCCCCAAAGGGCGGGGAAACGCAGTGTTCAGGATTTCGTCTAATCCACATCGGTGGATCGGCCCTGTCGCTCCAAGATCACTCGAGCTCTGACCTGAGACATGGGCTAGATTGTCTCGAATCGGTTGAGGACTATCTTTTGCCTCGGTTCACAGATGGAAATCCTACTTCCAATACGTGACTTTGCGGTCTTATTTGTAGAGCCTAGCATGGCGACATAGTGGGATGGGGCACTCATGCCGTCTATGATTGATACTTATGATTTGAAATTGTTTTGACACTATGCACTTATAGTAATAATAAAATATGAAATTTCACGTATCAAGCATTCTTTGGCTATTATAAGGTAAAAACCCTATCCTCCAGCTTGCGTTGCATTGTGTGATGGGACATGGGTCTTATAATGGCTTCATTTTTCTTTATTTAGCATTGCGCTGTTGTTATATGCACCGGTATTCTTGGAAGGAAACCCGTTCCGTGTTATGCGGCGTGGTCCCTTGATTTACCTAACTTTAAAATAAAGATTAATAACTGTTTTAGTTCTCACACCAGTCACATGACTGACATGGAGTTTATTGTTTTAACCTAAACTCTGGGTGCCCTTATTTTCGACACGGGCAGCTAGTAGTTTTGGTTTTGCAGATTTATATTCACAGAAACCTGGTTTACAGCTGGAAGGATATTCGGAAAGCTTTGTATCCGTATATCTCATTCAGTTGTATTTTGTATTATTTTCCGCTACTACGTAATGTATTGTAACCTCTGATATTTTATAATGTGTAATATTTATTCATTACTCTGTATATTCTTGTAATCTGATGAAATTGTTGTTATTAACAATGAAATGTTCTTCCGTCTGCGTTATGATGTGGTTTTTTCTCAATTCAATCCGGCCTTTCCTTACCGGGGAAGTTCGGGTCGTTTCAGGGTGCAAGATTGTGTATTTTATATATAAGAAAATACTTGATTTCAAAATAAGTTATGAAATATTTTACGAAACCAATAGTTTTCTTTCTTGGAAAGCTATAGATTTGAAGATAGATTTTCTACAATTGTTTCGAGACCACTTAGTGTAAAAACTAAAATTATAAATCTCATTTAGCCTCAAAACTATAATGAAAGCTTAATTTATGCATATATTAGAAAATTAGTTTAAGTCGTGCAATGTGTGCTCAAAACTCATCACTAAACACATAAAACCCAAATTATGCATTAGTGATAATTTAGGCTTCTCCATTAATAAAGTAAGCCAAAATATAACACAAAAAGCATGGATTAAAATTACATCAAGAAAAGCATGAAAACACTTAAGGAAAGATGCCAAAATTTAAAATAAGGCGTAAAAATATGCCCAAAAATCAATCCGGGTTGCCACATTTAGGTAGTTTTGAATGACCAAACGATCTCCGAATGGTCTAAAATTTGATATGCACAAACAAGAAAGATCTAGATTTCTAATTAAAAATAATTCACTAAATTTCGATATTGCATGAAAATGTTATTTGGTTCCAAACTTGGACTTTGGACTAAATTTTAGCCTGGGCTGAAATCACTTCTAGATCCAACTTTGGGACCAGGTTTGAACGGTCAAACGATCTCGGACTAGCCTACAAATTTGCAAATAAGTAGAAAATTCTCAAGCTTTGTAGAAAAAAGAATCTTCCAGAATGGATCAATGATCATGAAGTTATAACATCCCAAAGTTACACTTTGGCTGTGATTTCAACAATTAGAGCACAATGAACAAAAAAAATATTCAGTTTGATTTCATGAAGAAACCCTGACTTTCAGGGCTTATTTCACCAATTTTTAGTGATCGAAACACAATCAAAATGTGCAGAATTATTGGAAAGATCCAAACTTTGAAGCAAAGAAAAAAAAATCACTCAATTCCGATCAACAACGAAGGAGATAGAGCACCCAAAAGTTGGACTAGGACGTTGTTTTCTTCCAAGTCAATATCCTAGGGAAACCCAGGCTTTGGTGATCCATTTACCCACCCAAATTAACTCGGAATGTCACCAAAATTTGCAGATAAACTCACAAGATAATTAACAACAACATGCAAATAGAATCACACCAAAAGATTTAATAATCAGAGAGTTATGAAGGTTCAAAGTGAGGGTTTGAATGTGTTTTCAGCAATACAAAACAAGATGAAAAAGCTTCGGGAAACAACGTACTTTCACTTCAATTCAATAAAACATATATAATGGTATATCAAATTAAATGTAAACTAGAATGCGTGAATCAATCGACTCACCTTCACCCCCCCCCCCCAATTTTGCATGCCTTGCACACAAACATTCATCTGAAAAGATTGCATTTTTGACGTCGGTGCACAAAGGATTTGGCATAGCAATATCAATTATTTTCCTACGAAAATCCTATAGAAGGTGCGTTTACGAGTTGAGAATAAGATATCCAAATTTCAGAATTTTTTTGACTTTTCTAGAATTAATTATGATTTTTATACTGACCTCTGTTTTTAGCCCAGATATGAACCGAAAATCAATAGAGAAAAATAAGATGTTTGAACCATCAACACCAATCCAAATGCCACGATATTTGGTGCAGAGGTGCTGGAATATCTCAGCAACATCATATTAAAATGTGAGAATTTTTTGAAATTTATTTGATTTGTTATGAATTTTAGAGTATGTAGGGATTTAGGTTTGAGGAGGAAGAGAAGCCATTGCCTCTACAGAGAAGCTTCAGGAAGAAAAGTAAGAAGGAGGAAGAAAATACGTATTATTTCTCACCCAAGGGATAAAGGGTGGTAAAAATTTCATTATGGCCCTTCCTTGAAACAAAATTGACAAGCAAAGTATTACTATTTCACATTTTGTCCAACTTTAACTTTTAAGCCCAATTGTACACTACTTAAGCAAATTTAATTATTCACACTATTACAACATTATTAACATATTAGTATCCTCTTCACACGAACCTTAACACACTAATGGAATTATGTTAATTTCCTAACTCAATACCAATCAAATTCATAATACACATATTCCATTTTAAGTTTCAATTTAATACAAACATACTAATAATATATTAATCAATTTATCTTTTAAAACACTCTTATATTTGTACAACAAGATTGTTGCACACTTCATAAATTTAACCACTTAAATTTATTAATAGGAATAAAATATTATCAATCTACAAATATTGATTTACAATCAATATTTGTAGTCTATTTAATTTATTGATTATTAAAAACCATACATTTTTTTTCTTTCCGTATATAAAGGATATAAATTTCCAACTTCTTATTGTACACTACGATAATACCTAAAACACTATAAAAGTATTTTAGACATTAATTTAAACACACCACACCAAATCAACAAACAATATAAATGTATTTTAGACATTAATTTAAACACGCCAGACCAAATCAACTTGTGTTTAATTTGACACTTCAATACACAAATTAACACTTAATGCATTTACTCTATTTAATTGTCAAATTCAACATAATTTACCAAATAAATGTGTTTAACAAAATATCTTCATTTATTTGTATACTCTTTACAACACAACAAAAAAATGTCACCAACACCGCATTTAACAAAATACATCATTATCATGTCAAAACATATATTTTATTTTCAATATCCCCAAAATAAGTTAATTACAATCTCGAAGTGATAATATATACATTGGAATAAATCAATTATTATAACCATGTTGTGTATTTATTTCAAATATTAAGTTTAGAAATTCTCAAAGCTTTATTTTTCTAATTTAAATGTTATAGAGTTAGTCTCACAAACTCGTATCATCAACATATTATCTTAAGAATCACAAAATCCCATTAAATTTGTACTTTCCGGTAACCCGAAAATCTTGGTTGTTATAGTTTATACCTTGCTTGTCGGAGAATCGTAGCTTAGAGAGGAGGAGAGGGAGGCTTCTAGGTGTAAGAGAGGCTTGGGGCGGACAGTGAGGCGGTGGGAGGCGAAATCTGAGAAGGGAGGAGCGTTTGGGAGGCAATTTTGGAAAAATGTAATGAGAGTTGTTCTGCCAATATCTTCGTGGCGTAGCAACGGGTTTCAACGGCCACCGGTGGCTATAAAACCAATGGTTCCCAATGGCTACCAACGTATATTTTTTTATTTCGTAACAAAAATCCAGAAAATGCTTGTTGTTGCCCCTTTGCCATTGGAGACCATTGCCTTCCTCTGTTGGTATGTACTGTATGTTTAGTAATAAAAAGACCATAAAATTAGGTGGTAATCACAGAAAGAACTAAAATGAAACTAAGATGGAAAAGTGAAAAATGGTTAATACCTAGAAGGCATGGAACTGTACGTAGTTGTTAAGAAAAAGGAAATGGACTGAAAAAGTGCAAGTCTTGGATTCTTGCAAATAAATAATGGCATAAGTTGTAATTGAGAAAAAAGATTAAAAAATCTATTAGTATGGTATTGCATCATGGTTAAGCAGAGAATATTGGATTTTGAACTATTATGATGCCTGAGAATATCATGGAAGATTGAGGCAATAAGTAAAACTCGATCATGAGAATTGCGATATAAGTCTAACTAGGCTTTATGTTTGAGGGGCCCGATAAAATACAGAGACTATCTAGGTGACAGATAGGGGCCCAAGTGGAAAACGCACAGTAAGCCTTTGGAGGAGGTTTCTAGACTGTCTTGGAGGTAGTTTCTGAGCTAAAGCTAAGTTTAAGACTTTATAGATATATCCAAATTTAGGATTTTGTTTCTTTTCCATTAAATAGTACGTGCCCATATATAAGTGTCATGTATCGATTGTTGTAGAAATCAGCACTTATAAGTAAAAATTCTACTTTGTGTTTTTATAATGATCACTCAAAAAAAATAGACAATGAATGTAACTAATTAGTGGATAACGAAAGTAAAAGAGAAAATAAAAAAATAAATCTAAGAACAGATGTAAAAGGTAGCCACATTAATTAGAAAGGAAAAACTTGAAGAGAAAGGAAATTCTTTCACATAATTTTGGAAAATTTAAAAAGATTTTTTTTTAACGTAAACTGTACTTGGAAAAAATAGAATTTTTAGCAAAGCACTGAGGAAAGTTCCAAGTGCAGGGAAAAGGGAGCATAATAGTGAAGTGGAAAATGAGCAATTTTCCATTATCTACCCTTTTCCAGCATAAAAATTCAAGTTTGAAAAATTAAATTTTACTAAAATTCGAATATTAAAAATTGTGTGGTGAGTTTTGGATGCAAAAATTGTTTGGTCTAAGCTTCTATTCTGTTGAAGTATGAGAAAAATTGAGCGAAAAACTATTTTCATTTGTTAAAATATTGCATTCATGCAGAATTGCAATATTTAGGATGCTTGCATCATGTTTAGAAAAGAATTTTTGAAAGAAAATATTACTCATATGGGAGATACCACCTAGAAATTCATGTACATTCTTATGATGTGATATACTTTGCACAATGATAAGGATGATTGCAAAAATTGGATGTACATTAATTGGATGTGATTGGTGCGAAGAATTACACATTATTACCCTTGCCAAATTCCATAGGCGAAATTCTTAAACGGTGGGAGAATGTAACACCTCGCATTTTTAAATAATTGAAATTATCATGAACGATGGAAATTAACATTTTTGGAATTGTCAGACTTTGGCCTCGAGACTTATACCATTGTGTTTACGGTGATTCTCATATTAATTCACATATATAATATGTCCCGAATGGAGTTCGTACAGAAAAATTATTGATGTTCTAGCATCCGTGTTGAAAAATAATTGTATGCGTAAAAAAAAAAGGAGTGTGTGTGTATATATATATATGTATATATATATATATATATGTATTATTTTATAAATATATAAACTTGCGAATTCCATAAGTAACACACGTTTAAATTTGAAAACTTAATCTTGCAGAATAAATGAGAATTAAATATAAAGTTAACGTTATGCAAACATAATGTTACAGAGATATAAATGAAATTAATTAAATGTTAATGTTATATAAACTCAAAGCTATAAAATATTTAATGGAGATTTATTAAGGATAACAATATTTAAGCATAACGTTATAAATTAATAACAGTAATATAAAGTTACAAAATAATTAATTCATGAATGGCAACACACGTGTATATTTTATATATGCACGCATATGTGCACATGTGTGTGCGTATATATAATTAAAAAATTGCAAAAGTAACGTCCATTTGAATTTGAAAAGTTAATGCCCGTTATAAATAGAATTAAATCAGGAATTAACAAAAAATTATTAGCATTAACATATTTATAAACATAATGTTACCAACAAATTAATATGTATAAAATTCCAAAAATAACACGCGTTTGAATTTGAAGATAAATGCACATCATAAAAGAACTAAATCACTTAAGATTGGAAATGAAATAACATTTGGAACTTAACGTTAAAATAATTTAATATGTAAAAAAACAAAGGCCAGCAAAACACGCCAGGTTGACTCGAACGTTTCCGTTTGACGTGTTTTGTTGTGTGATGTATGGTGAGATTTTTATTTGTTTTAAAACAAATGGACGACATCGTTCTCGACATCTATAAATAAATGTGCAGGGATAGTCTCTAAACCTGTATTTTTTTTTTTTTTTTTTTGAACGGGTGTGGAAGCTCTATCATTTTAGTTCCTCCTCCAACACTTCAGAAAATACATATTTTAGATCAGGCTTTCTGAATAGAAATCTAAACATAGAAACTGAAGATCTAGGAAGAGAAGTTCGAATTTTTTTCATCCATATGAGGTAAGCTCTATAGATTTAGTTTTCAGTTTGGTTTATTTTTATTCTTTTTGATCAAAATTTGTAATCCATGCAAATTTCAGTTCGTGGATCCAAATAGGTTTGCAAAACGGAAGGCTATGGGTAATAGAATTGTATGAAACAACAAACTGGAACTTAGACTACTTTTTCCAGGTGAGGTGGTTTAGATTATATATCTTTTATGTTAAGATATATAATTTGATTAGATTCCTATTGAATTACTGAATTTAACAAAAGTAATGTTTTAAATAAATGTATATAAGTAATGTTGGGATTGAAAATTATAAGAAAAGGCATAAGTCTAGAAGAAAAGAGATTTACAATAAAATGTCAAAAACTTGGAAATTGAGATAAATTTGGAAACCTAACGAATAAATTGGTTTGGTAGATACTATTAGATTATTTGATTGGTTGAGAAAGAAGAAATATTTTCACAATTTAAAATTAAAATTTTAAAAATGTAATTGCAAGAATGAAGATAAGAAAAGCGTGGTTAGTTCAAAATAGGGATATTATTGTGTTTTGCACTAACTGACAATTAAGAGTAGAATAAAGGTAATATCTAACAATTATGTGCTATTATTTATGATATTAATATTAAAATAGTTTTTAATGCAATTTTTGTAACCAAACAAGTAGGGGAAAAACTACTTCCTAGAATTAAACTTACCATTAAAATAAAGTAAATTTGTAACGGAAAGAAAGAAGAAAACATAACAAGTGAGAACTAACAATTCATTAACTTACAGATTTTTCGATCAGTTGCATGTGTTCTTAAAAATGCCTAGATCTATAAATGTTAGTTAAAATATGCAGATTTATTCCTCTTTAGTGCGTGAAATTTAAAATAATAAATGTAACTTTGAGAACATAGATTAAATAAAAGAGAACTAAATTTACAGTAAAGATAGGTATAAATTGTAAAACTATAATAAAGAGGAATTAGATTGAACTGGGAAAATTTGTAAGAATTTACAGTACATTATGATAAGTGATATAATTTAAAAATAACTGAAAATGAACAGATTAATATGATAAATAAGAATTGTATTGACATGTTAGAAAATCGTAATAAAAGAAATAGAATGTAACCTATTATGATAAATATAGAATATCATTGGCTCGTTTAGGAATTGAGTCAATAGGCTGGGCTTTGTTCTAAGGTTAGGCGAAGTAAAAAGAGAAATAAAATCTTATTAGTGTAAAATCATAGCATGATGGTTGTAATAAAAACAAAATAACAATTTGCCAAAATTACAATCTTACTAATCTAAACACATTCAACAAGCCACGACTGTAGCATTGTTGGAACTGCCCTTCTCAAGCTAATGTGAGTCAAATATCCTATCATCTAACAAACCAACATCGTCAAAAAAGAAAGATGAATTCGAGTCTCCGCTCCCTATAAAGACCAATTTATAATTTTCAATCACTTTTGTCTTCTACCATTAACGCATCTTATCCTTCTTCTTTGTCCTCTTCGTCCATTGAAGTGGAAGTAGTGGGAGAAGATATTAGATCGATGTCGTCTTTGGATTTGGTGTCGGATGTGGTGGCAATTGAATTAGAGATGCGGTGCTTTGAAGGCATTGGGTTGTTGTGCCCTGAAGTGTAACTTATGACTAGTTGTGTTGGGTTGATTTTGTTGCATTCCACTTATTTTTGAGTGGGGCATCCTCTCATGCTACTGCGTCAGTAATAACCCCTATTTTTATTGAACATTAAATTCTTAAACTAAGCTTTAGCAAAAGCATGCGTTGTTACTTAGTTCTTTTGTGTTAAAATATAAGAAAGAACAAATTGTTCTTCTTTGTTAGATGTAACAATTACTACTTTGTGAGACGGAATATGTTAGTAATATTTCTCTTTGATATGGATGTTTATGATGATCTATGTTAAATATAATTTCCCTACTTCAGTACATCAAAAATCCATAATTTTGAAACACATAAGCATTAGAAAAAAATGTAAACTTTCTAAAGAAGCTAATTTAATAGTAGTTTCACTTTCTAGACCCTAATTATACATCGGCTTTCCTTCACCTAGCAAATGAAAAACTCGACATATGTTGCATGATGAATAAAATAATCAACATTTGATATAATTCATCTTAAAGTGAAACATAACTAAAAGTAGTAACTATATAAAAAGAATAAATACCTTGAAAAACCACAGCAAACTGGTCAAAGGATGATATAGTTCTAGGCATAAGTTGAGAAAACCACACCAAGGCCGGCCTTGAAGGAATATGGGGAAACATTTACACGATCATCGCATCAGTGGCACATAATGAATCTGTATGCCACTCATCTCCGTCGAGGAATTACCGAGGATCGGTCTTCCCTACATAAGCAGAGAGTTTTTGCGTATTGAATCTTGGAGGTCCTTCGGTAGTCAAAATGGCTAAGGTGAAAGGATTGCTCGTCGTACTTGCTTTCCAGACGTCGGCAGCACATCCTTGTGTATCATGTACAATCTTTGGATCATAGTTGCTATATCTAAAGGTGTGATCTCCACCAGATTCTGAAAGTCATTATCTTCCTTTGGAGTTTGGTGCTTACGTCTTATCCTCAACGTCATCGTATTTTTTTTCTTTGTAAAAGCCACACTTTTCCGCACCCTTCAAGATGGCATATTGGATGTTAAATGACATCGTACACTCCGCGGTATAGGACATGGAAGTATACGAGGTCGGTTAATTCAAATATAGTCAAATTGAAGTCGATGTCCTATTAATGATGACTTGGTGTTTTTCATGGTTGCTAGTGCGAAGTTGACAAGCGACTAGTAAACTACATAGTGGGAACGTGTAGTATGGGACGCACTGTTACTACTGTTGGAATTACTAACTATGAGTCAGTGACGCATTCTAAGTATGTTAAGACAGCATCTACTCGAGGGGGAAACTGGGACTCAGGGGAGTCATGTATATGTATTCATTTGATCGAGATGGTCAAGATACACTCGACTGGGGTAGTTGTAGTGACAGGCGCCTAAATTGAATACATATAAGTACTTGGCTATTGCTCGGGATGAGCAATACTATAGCTCGGGCTGGGCTATAATTCACTTAATAGCACATGCACATTTTATGGAATGCTTTTATTATTGACTAGCTTTTTAATAACTGCACTTTGATTGGGATGATCATACATTTCAAAAATGCACATTTCCTTGATGATTTCATTTGTGGAATTGACTCTTGGGACTCATATGATGATATGGGCATTCATAGTACACTTTACACTAGAATATGTGATGTTAAACATAGTTTACCGCTCTTTCCAATTATAACTCTTTATGTAAAAAGAGTTGCTCATCATTTGTTATTTATGTAGGATCAAGATTAACCCTAGAGGGGGGGGGGTAAATAGGGTTTATCCAATATTTAGAACAGTCACAGAATAATAAGGAATGCAATAAAAGAAACACACAGAAATTACCCAGCTTCGGCAAACTATGCCTACTGCTGCATTACTAAGATATCTACTAGGATTTAAAACAGTCTCCCGCTTACAAACACTCAATAAACTTGCAAACCCTGCTACCACCTAAAGAGTTTTGCAAACTTGCAACACCTGCTACTGATTTAAACCTACGCTCGAAGTCTTAGACTGATCTAAAATCCCTAGACCAGATTTTCCCAGATCACAAAACCGTAATCTGTACACCCTAGTTTTACGGACGTAACTAGTAAACCACAGATTGTTTTTCAAACAGAACTAAACAAAGTACATTAAAAATTAAAACAAAAAGCCCTTAAATGAAAACACCGCCTTTGTAGCTTCAATTAGAAATCCGTCGTCCCTTTTTCTTTATTTCTTCAAGAAAATAAACAAGGCGGCTGGGGTTTCTTTAGTTTGAGGTTCTGATGGCTTTGATTTTGTTCCAGATGATTTGCGATGCTTTCTAGCTTGACTCTGGATGTCTTTCTGCTCCAATCCAACACTGTAAGCTCTTTGATTTGACTGTAGGGTTTTAGTTGATTTCGAATGAGTTGGATGATTTTGCCTATGAGGAAACATGTGAATTTATAGGGGAAATTCGAACCCTTATTCTCTGATTTCACTTATGACTTGCTTGATTTGGTTTGATGAATATTTGGAAGGATTTTTCGTGAATTTCCTCTTTTAATTATTCTGAATTTTCCATGATTTCCCTTTCTGATTGAATTGATGACTATAGACATGAATTTGTCCATCGATGAATTTGGAAAAATGAATTGCCACCTGGAAACAAATATTGACATGCACGAATTGATCTTTCCATATATGAATGAACTAATTTATTCACTGCTTTTGTTTGTTGCCTGCGTGTATTGCTTGATTGAATCCTAAAAAATATATTAATTTATCCCCTTGAATAAATTGAATCATTTCTGGAAGATTTTGATTTCTTGCTTGCCCATTTTACTGTGTGTATTGATTTCCAGAGAAAAATTTCCTTGTCAAAAATGAGCTTGGGATTGATTGATTAGCATAAAAAAACAATTACCCAAGAATGTATTAAACACTTCCCTAAAATTGTATTGCCCATAAAGTCGTGTTAAAACATTTACAAATTTAACAATTCAAACCAGGAAACAAGATAAGTGGAAACTGATTATCTTGTCAACCATTATTCACAAAAAATCTTCAGAAAACAAACTGCATGTTTTAGGCCCTCATTTTATTCTTTGATCTCGAATTTTTCCACTGTATTAAATGCCATCACCACTTAATTATGTCCAGATAATTCTTGCATGTTAATTGTGTTCATTTCCAATCTAGTAAATCAAATCTGCTTCACTTGCCATATATTTCCATCCTGCAATGTCATGTTGCATGTTTGCTTCCTTGTGTATGTCTGAATTTCCTGTATTGCATATGAAATCCATGCAGTTTGAATGCTTTCCATATGTAGCTCTGAAACCTTGTGCAATCTTGTGCACACTGCTTTGACCATTTCTCTTTGAATGCTGCTTGAACCTGAACTAATTTGTTATTGTTGCCATATATGCTTCTGTGACCCTATAACGCAAAAATGAAAAAAACAGATACCATTCTTGATCCAACTTGAATGTGTTGGTTTTGGTATACACAAGTATTTGGCTTTCTTGCTATACTTGATCGTTTCTGATCTTGTATAGTATTGTGCCATACTTGTAAAATATGTGTCAGGCAAGTCAGAAAAAATGATGAGAAAAACACACAGAAAATCTGAGGCACATAAAAAATTATAAAATAAAATTTTAGTTTCAGTCTACTGTGTGCATTTCCTTTTTTTTTATGACAGGTTTCAGGATGATGCAACAGGAGCAAAACAGGATAAAGAGACAGTAAGAATGTATTGATGAGTGAGAGTGAAACATGTAGTGAGATTCATTTGTACTGAAATAATGAGTGAAAATTTGTATAGCTGAGAGTTCAGAAAGTATTGTACTGTTTTGATTATGAAATAAAAATATGATTTTTGAATAATAAATGCTTATGTAAATTTTCAATTTCTGTGTAGGAGCATTATTAGACAAAAATATTTTTATTCCAATATGATGTGAAGAGCAGTAAACAGTACAGTTTCAAACACATTAAAAAATGTTTGTTATCATCAAACAAAAAATCACGGGTTCAACAATCTCCCCCTTTTGATGATGACAAACATACTTAAGATTTTGAATACAGCAAAATGTGTTTGGTATGGAAAAAAATGAGAACTCCCCCTATATATGTGCTCCCCCTATAATAGTAAACTGACATAGCAAAAAATTTAAAAAGAATAGAAAATAACTAAACTTTTTGCATTAATGGCAAAATAAAATCTATAGATGTCTGTATATGTATCAAAATCTTAGCTCTTTCTCCCCCTTTGTAATCATCAAAAGATGAACAGGGCTGGACATTTACAAATGATATGGACCATAGTAAGAGATCAAGTCATTTAACAGAATCAGAAACCGCAAACCCCAATCAATCAAACAAAAAAATCATAATAATCTGTAAGACAGGAATACATTTCACAATTTAGAAGATGGAATGGAAAGCTAGTTAACATATACCAGGGAGGATTCTATAGATATTTTCCTTCTTTTTTTTTAATCTCAAGAGCACACTAATCACGCATAACCAGAGCTTGGATTTTTAAATGGGATTAGTTGCAGCATGAAATTAAATAAGTAAACTCATGACCATGCATGACCAGAGCTTGGATTTTTAAATGAGATCAGAGAAATACTTATTATTATATACAAAATCTCCTTAATATATGAGAACAATAATGGATGATAGAAGGGTGATATAGATAGAGATGGATGTGAAAAATAATTCCTAAATTACTCATATTATAAAATACATTCAATCAGATCAGGGTTATAGGGAAGCTTTCATCCATCTCATATTCTGAGATCTAACACAGTCACAATTTTATTATAAATGTCCAAAATAAACTGTTCTTTTCTTGATGATTTGAAGATTGGATTAATTTGCCAGAAAATGAAATTAATAACAGAACATCTTAAGAAAAAGTTTACCCAAAAATGCAAAGAGATTAATTAATTTCTATAATTCCCAAATCCAATCGTAATCTGCAAAATCTATCTTCAGAAAGGGGTTTAGTAAAAATATCCGCAAGTTGGGATTCAGTTGGAATAAATTCAATACAAATGTCCTCACTAGCAATATGATCTCTAATGAAATGGTGTCTCACATCAATGTGTTTTGTGCGTGAATGATGTACAGGATTATTTGATAGATCTATTGCACTCTTACTGTCACATTTCAAAGGCACTTGTTTATAGAATAGGCCAAAATCTGAAAGAGTTTGCATCATCCATAAAATCTGTGCACAACAACTTCCTAATGCAATATACTCAGCTTCAGTGGTGGATAATGCAACACAATTTTGTTTACGACTTGACCAAGAAACAAGAGAATGTCCTAGCATGAAACAAGTTCCACTAGTGCTCTTCCTATCAGTGAGTGAGCCAGCATAATCAGCATCAGTAAAACCAACTAAATCAAAATTGTCACTAGATGGATACCACAAGCCAAGTTTTGGTGTGTGCAACAAATACCTCAGAATTCGTTTTGTGGCTTTTAAATGAGATTATTTTGGATTAGATTGAAAACGAGCACATAAGCAGACAGAAAACATAATATCGGGTCTAGAAGCAGAGAGATAGAGAAGTGAACCGATTATACCGCGATATTTTTTCTGATCAACAACAACACCTTTTTCATCTTTGTCAAGCTTAGTTGTTGGGCTCATTGGTGTTCTCATTGGTTTTGCATCTTCAACTCCAAATTTCTTCAACAGCTCCATTACATACTTGGTCTGAGAAATAAAGATTCCTTTGTTGCTCTGTTTGATTTGAAATCCAAGAAAGTATTTTAGCTCTCCAACCAAGCTCATCTCAAATTTGTCCTGCATGACTTTTTCAAATTTCTCACACAAAATATCATTAGTAGCACCATAAATGATATCATCAACATAAATCTGAACAATCAAGAAATCATTACCATCATGTAATAGAAACAGAGTAGTGTCAGCACATCCCTTTTTAAAACCATTTTCCAAAAGATATGAACAAAGACAGTCATACCAAGCTCGAGGAGCCTGCTTAAGACCATATAATGCTTTTTCTAGTTTGTACACATGATTTGGAAATTCATGACTCTCAAAACCAGGGGGTTGTTCAACAAAAACTTCTTCTTTCAGCTCACCATTCAAAAAGGCACTCTTAACATCCATTTTCTTAAGTTTAAAACCTTTAAAACATGCAAAACTTAGCAAAATTCTAATTGCTTCTAACCTAGCAACTGGAGCAAATGTTTCATCAAAATCTGGATAGTCTTTTGGCCTAGGCACCAACTTCCAGACTTTATTCCTCTCAAACTGGTTAAGTTCCTCTTGCATAGCTAAAATCCAAGATTCATCATTAAGAGCAATATCATATGAACTTGGTTCTATTTCAGAAATAAAAGCATTGTGAATACAGAAAGAACAAACATTCTTATTGAGAGAGGAACGGGTGCGAACGCCAGCCGTTGGGCTTCCAATTATCAAATCTGGAGGATGATTGGGTTTGAATTTCAGCCTTTCAGCTTCAGCTGTTGCTTCTGTGACTTCTTCGTTGTTTGCCTCAACTTCATTTCTATCTTTCTCGCCTTCTTGCACACCACCTTCATCTTTATCATTTTTAGAAGCCATCTCTATGTCTGATTCATTGAACTTCACATTAATGGTCTCCACAATTGTTCTTGATTGTTTATTGAAGATTCTGTAAGCTTTGCTCCTTGAAGAATAACCCATGAAGATTCCATCAACTGTTTTTGCTTCAAACTTTCCAAGTTGATCTCCTGTGTTCAGAATATAACAAGGACATCCAAAAACTCGAAAATATGAGATGTTAGGCATTTTGTCAAACCACAGTTCATATGGCGTTTTATTAAGTATTGGTCTAATCATGACTCTATTCATTACATAGCATGAAGTATTAACTGCCTCAGCCCAGAAGGTTTGAGGTAATTTATATTCACATAACATAGATCTAGCCATCTCTTGCAATGTACGATTTTTCCTTTCGACCACGCCATTTTGTTGAGGTGTTCGAGGAGCGGAAAATTCATGTTTAAAGCCATTTTCTTCACAGAATTTTTCAAAAACAAAGTTTTCAAATTCACCTCCATGATCACTTCTCAAAGTTCTAATTGAAACACCTTTTTCATTTTGAACAAGTTTTGAAAACTTTGAAAAATAATCAAAAGTTTCAGACTTTTTGGCTAGAAAATAAACCCATGTAAATCTAGAGTAATCATCAACCAGTACATAACAATAACGTTTACCATTTAAACTAGCAGTATCAGTAGGTCCAAACAAATCCATATGAATCAATTCAAGAACACGTGAAGTGCTAACAACATTTTTTGGACGGAATGACGAGCGACTAAGTTTAGCCATGGAGCAAGCCTTACACACTTTGTTATTTTTAAATTTCTGATGAGGTAAACCTCTGACAAGCTCATTTGTTTCTAGTTTTTCAAGGAGATGCATACTAGCATGTGCTAGCCTTCTATGCCATAAAACTGCCTCTTCTTCAGTGGCAACCAAACATCTAGAAACGGTTACATCATCAAAAGAGAGTGTGCAGATATTTCCTTTTCTTTTGCCAGTAAAAACAACTTTTCCAGTGCATGTATCAATGATCTTGCAAATCTCACTGTCAAAAACTACATTCATTCCTTTGTCACACAGTTGGCTTATGGAAATAAGATTGTGATACAAATTATCAACATATAAGACATCAGCTAAGGCAAAAATGTTGTTACCTACTTTTCCCTTACCAATAATCTTACATTTGCTGTTGTCACCCAATGTCACACTCCCACCTTTATATCTTTCTAGGCTAAGGAACAATCTCTTGTCTCCTGTCATATGTCTGGAGCAACCTGAATCCAAATACCATTTTTGTTGCTCCTTAGCCCGCCAACATACCTACACAAGAAGAGAGAAAGATGACCTAGAAACGTTCCTAGGTCCAAAAATATCAGTGACTGAAGTATGATGAAAGCAAGAATCTTTTGGAACCCACATTTGTTTTGTCCTCTTATTTGTGTTCCAAAATTTATGGTAATTGTGTGCCAAGTGTTTAGGAACCCAAACTCTAGTGGATTTTCTGATTTTATTCATAGTCTTGCAATTTTCAAATTTATGGCCAATTTCCCCACACTTTCCACACTTAGGAAAGATGCTTATACCTTTTGCATTGTCAATCACAGTCACATCATTTTGAACTTTACCAAAACCTAGTCCTTTTCCATTGTTAGCAAACAATTGGTTTCCTAGCAACATTTTGAAAGATGTTTGTCCAATTGAAAACTTATTTAAGGTGACTTCAAGATTCTGAACTTTGGTTCTTAGTGCTGTATTTTCGTCCACAAGTAAAGTGCATCTTTTAATAAAATTCTCTCTCTTAATCTCATCAGTTTCTTTCAAAGTCAAATTTTCTTTTTCAAGATTCTCAATGGTGGACTTGAGAGTCGGTAGTTCTAAATTTTTTGCTTTAAGTTTTTCTACTTTTGCTTCTAGTGTATCAATGATTTCAGAAAGATGTTTACACATTAAAAACAAATCATCATAACTGTATACCTCAGTCGATTCCTCTCTACCATCTTCTGAATCTGATTTTGCCATGAAGCATAGGTTACTTTCTTCCTCGCTGCTATTTGAGTCTTCTTCTCCTTCCTCGTCATCCCAAGTTATAGAAAAGGCTTTCTTTTTCTTCTTGTTCCTTTTGTGCTGAAGAAGGGGACAGTTTGGTTTCAGATGTCCAGGTTTCTGGCAGTTGTAGCAAAGTGGTTCCTCATCTGAATGGTCAGAGTTCTTCAGCTTGTTGGATTTTGGTTTGTTTCTTCGAGGTTTGAATTTGCTCCACTTTGCAATTTGTCTAACGGCCATTGCAAGCTGTTCGATGGGGTCTTCGCCATTGCTGTTGACAGTATTGGACAAAGCAATTGATTTCTTCTTTAGATCAGAGTTGTTGCGATCTTCTCGTGATTTTAGCTCTATTTCATATGTCATTAGATTTCCAACAAGCTCCTCCATGCTCAGCTTACTCAGATCCTTTGATTCTTGAATAGCTGTGACTTTTGCCTCGAAATTCATTGGCAAAACACGCAGAATCTTCCTCACAAGTTCAACTTCAGTAAAAAACTTTTCCAAGGGCTCTAGCATTGTACACTAGCACAGAGAAACATCCATACATGTCCTTGATACTCTCATCCTTCTGCATAGTGAAATTTTCATACTCATTGCTGAATAGAGCAAGACGAGATTCTTTCACTTGCGATGTTCCTTCGTGAGTGACCTCCAGTGTATGCCAGATTTCCTTAGCTGTTTTACAATGAGAAATTCTGTTATATTCGGTTTTATCTAAGGCACAGATCAAAGCATTCATAGCTTTAGAATCAATAGAGTAAAGTTTCTTATCATTCGCATCCCACTTATCTTTTGGTTTAAGCATTTCAATTTCGTTAACAATTATAGTGGGTGGTTTATAACCAGTTTCAATGATATCCCAGACATCATAGTCAACAGACACAAGATAGATTTTCATTCTAGCTTTCTAATACGCGTAATCACTACCATTAAACATGGGTGGTCTAGCAATAGACTGTCCCTCAGAAAAAGCATTATTCATTGATGTCATGACTCTAGAGTTAAATAAACACAGGCTCTGATACCAATTGCAGGATCAAGATTAACCCTAGAGGGGGGGTGAATAGGGTTTATCCAATATTTAGAACAGTCACAGAATAATAAGGAATGCAATAAAAGAAACACACAGAAATTACCCAGCTTCGGCAAACTATGCCTACTGCTGCATTACTAAGATATCTACTAGGATTTAAAACAGTCTCCCGCTTACAAACACTCAATAAACTTGCAAACCCTGCTACCACCTAAAGAGTTTTGCAAACTTGCAACACCTGCTACTGATTCAAACCTACGCTCGAAGTCTTAGACTAATCTAAAATCCCTAGACCAGATTTTCCCAGATCACAAAACCGTAATCTGTACACCCTAGTTTTACGGACGTAACTAGTAAACCACAGATTGTTTTTCAAACAGAACTAAACAAAGTACATTAAAAATTAAAACAAAAAGCCCTTAAATGAAAACACCGCCTTTGTAGCTTCAATTAGAAATCCGTCGTCCCTTTTTCTTTATTTCTTCAAGCAAATAAACAAGGCGGCCGGGGTTTCTTTAGTTTGAGGTTCTGATGGCTTTGATTTTGTTCCAGATGATTTGCGATGCTTTCTAGCTTGACTCTGAATGTCTTTCTGCTCCAATCCAACACTGTAAGCTCTTTGATTTGACTGTAGGGTTTTAGTTGATTTCGAATGAGTTGGATGATTTTGCCTATGAGGAAACATGTGAATTTATAGGGGAAATTCGAACCCTTATTCTCTGATTTCACTTATGACTTGCTTGATTTGGTTTGACGAATATTTGGAAGGATTTTTCGTGAATTTCCTCTTTTAATTATTCTGAATTTTCCATGATTTCCCTTTCTGATTGAATTGATGACTATAGACATGAATTTGACCATCGATGAATTTGGAAAAATGAATTGCCACCTGGAAACAAATATTGACATGCACGAATTGATCTTTCCATATATGAATGAACTAATTTATTCACTGCTTTTGTTTGTTGCCTGCGTGTATTGCTTGATTGAATCCTAAAAAATATATTAATTTATCCCCTTGAATAAATTGAATCATTTCTGGAAGATTTTGATTTCTTGCTTGTCCATTTTACTGTGTGTATTGATTTCCAGAGAAAAATTTCCTTGTCAAAAATGAGTTTGGGATAGATTGATTAGCATAAAAAAACAATTACCCAAGAATGTATTAAACACTTCCCTAAAATTGTATTGCCCATAAAGTCGTGTTAAAACATTTACAATTTTAACAATTCAAACCAGGAAACAAGATAATTGGAAACTGATTATCTTGTCAACCATTATTCACAAAAAATCTTCAGAAAACAAACTGCATGATTTTAGGCCCTCATTTTATTCTTTGATCTCGAATTTTTCCACTGTATTAAATGCCATCACCACTTAATTATGTCCAGATAATTCTTGCATGTTAGTTGTGTTCATTTCCAATCTAGTATATCAAATCTGCTTCATTTGCACATGCTTTAGTTTCATGTAAATAGAAAACAGGATTTTTTTTTATTTTTTTTTAAGTGCTGAACAAATTGCCATATATTTCCATCCTGCAATGTCATGTTGTAGGTTTGCTGCCTTGTGTATGTCTGAATTTCCTGTATTGCATATGAAATCCATGCAGTTTGAATGCTTTCCATATGTAGCTCTGAAACCTTGTGCAATCTTGTGCACACTGCTTTGACCATTTCTCTTTGAATGCTGCTTGAACCTGAACTGATTTGTTATTGTTGCCATATATGCTTCTGTGACCCTGTAACACAAAAATGAAAAAAAAAGATACCATTCTTGATCCAACTTGAATGTGTTGGTTTTGGTATACACAAGTATTTGGCTTTCTTGCTATACTTGATCGTTTCTGATCTTGTATAGTATTATGCCATACTTGTAAAATATGTGTCAGGAAAGTCAGAAAAAATGATGAGAAAAACACACAGAAAATCTGAGGCACATAAAAAATTATAAAATAAAATTTTAGTTCCAGTCTACTGTGTGCATTTCCTTTTTTTTTGTGACAGGTTTCAGGATGATGCAACAGGAGCAAAACAGGATAAAGAGACAGTAAGAATGTATTGATGAGTGAGAGTGAAACATGTAGTGAGATTCATTTGTACTGAAATAATGAGTGAAAATTTGTATAGCTGAGAGTTCAGAAAGTATTGTACTGTTTTGATTATGAAATAAAAATATGATTTTTTAATAATAAATGCTTATGTAAATTTTCAATTTCTGTGTAGGAGCATTATTAGACAAAAATATTTTTATTCCAATATGATGTGAAGAGCAGTAAACAGTACAGTTTCAAACACATTAAAAAATGTTTGTTATCATCAAACAAAAAATCACGGGTTCAACAATTTACTTATTATTAAGCTTGTCACCTCTCACTGTTGACTAGACTGACCCATGTGTATTAATGCTTGGGTCAGACTGAGCTTTGCAGGTTGTCAGCTTGTTGACTCCTTTTTCTTCTGACATGGATCCTTCCTTGTTATGAGCTCATAGTATAGCTGTTTTGTTGTATATATGTATCCATAATCTATGTATGTTTCTGTGTATTATAGAAATGACTCTTGTTGTACTTATTGTGGTTTTGTACCACGTTTTGATGACACTGATGGGTTGTATATTATATGCACTTGTATATGATGCTGGGATATCTGTTATGTGTTGTTTACTTGTTCAATTAATCATGCTTGTTCTGAATTTGTTATTAGCCACCATAGTTTTGTATTAATTAAAGATTTGGAGTCTCGATCCAAAAAAAAACGCTGAGCATTTCCTCGATCCTCTAAATTTTTAATTGATACAAAATACATGGATGGTCACCCTTAGCCATCCCTATTCTCTGTATTAGTAGACAGCATTACTAGATAATGTTCTTTACTAATGTAGGTCTTGGGGTGAGGCGTCACAGCTTGGTATCGAGTTGGACCACATTAGTGGCTAGGTCCCGAGGAGGTTGGGTAGGAGAATTCAGGTTTCATTCGATGATAGGAAGTCTGGAAGCTAGATTATAAGCATAGGTGGCATGATCTAGAGTGTTATGGGGCGTGGTTCCAGTTCCTTGGTTATGGGTTGGACTAAGGCAGGAATGAGCAGGCTGTCTCATTCCCTCTCTGACATTTCCTCTTATGTCATTATGAGAAGTCCTCCTCTAATAGATTTGGTTGCTTTGGCAGGATCCAAATGAAGAGCTCTTGGAGACATTATTGATTTCGGAATAATGAACGCTCCTATCTCCCATCAGGCATGTAATATCCCTTCGGGTAGATTAGTACAACATCTCCATGAGTTCCAAGTTTTTGGCAATTTGCTGATTGAGATCCCGATGTATGTTCTCCAACTTCTTCATTATCTCAAACATCTAAGTTCGAGTCACCGAAGTATCGGGATTGCAAGAGGTTGCCACATTGGTTATGGTAAGGAAATCAAGACTAGGATTTTTACATGTTTTCCGTTGGAGCGATGCCTCTTGACGGTCGGCATGAGAAGGTCCGGGGCTGAGGATTTAGTTTTCTTCACCATTACGTCAAGATTCGATGTAGACTACAGAGAAGTCTTAGGAATTTCTGAAATTTGAATGCCTTGGAATAAAAGGAAAGAACGGTTTTTTCGTTCTCAATGAAAGCACCAAAATGTTAATACCAAAATTTGGCATAGTACCCAAAAAGGTCAAAAAATGTTAAACTAAGTATAAAACAAATAAGAAGTAGTAGAAATGCAGTAAAAGAAGAAGGTAATAATTTATAATGGTTTGGCATAATACTCGAAGAGTATAATCACTTTATTGCCGAAAATCCCTAGGTACAGTAAATGGATCGGTACAAAATCCTTATTAAGATATCACAATGTAGTTAGAATGCCAAGAGATCCATGTTATGTCAAAAACAGAGCTATTTATAGTTGAGATTCACGCTGGAAATCCGGGATTCAAAATAATTGGGAGTACATACGGCCTAAGTCCCAAAACTTTATAGCACAGGTATCTGTACGATCCACATATGGATCGGTATCGATCCCCATACTTTAACTTTCTGAGCTATCGATTCATGTGGACTCCATCTACTTTCCTTCCTTCATCTTCATGTGAAGTTTGGTCGCGATCTGATTAGCAAAAGTGGGAGTGCGATCCTCCAAAGTTGGTGAGTTGTAATGTTATGCAAATTGGTGGAGTTGTATTGATCCATAATGAAGAGTTCCACTGATCCACTCATGGGAGATATATACAAATCCACTTGTGAATGAATTGTGAGTTGAGTTGTTGGAGACAATGTGGATCCCTACCCATCCACTTCGAGGATCCATACCAACCCACTTCGAGGATCCATACCATTCCATAGGTTAGTAGAAATCTTGGGTTGTTTTGATGAGCTGAGACGATCAAATAGTCGCATGATGCTATTTGGACTTGTTCCTTAGGCCTTCGAGTGACACTTCTGTATTGTTTTTCCTTACGATCGCCAAGTTTGTTGATCCAGATTGCTTTTGATAGCCAAGCCAACTGGGTAGGTAACACATACAGTCTTCCATTTAAATTATTCTGGAAAATTTTGGAAAGTAAATCTTTATGGTCAAATTTTTTATGGAATAGATATGTGAAAAATAAGTGTTTCTAGACAATGCTAATTGCGAACCACTATTCAGATTCTTGGGAAACTATATTCACATGCCGGAATACATGCATCAAATTAATTGAAATAAGAATTAAAGATGGGAAATCGACTAGTCTATGGTTTATCCCGTGGATCAATGAAAATTATCTTATTCATTTACTGGACTGGTCCAATATACTGCAGTTTGCAGGTAATGTACTAAAAGTTGAAAGCATTATTCAAAATCATTTGTGCAATCCCAGTGTTCAGGCAGCATCTTCAATCCATAATGATGCAACTAGAAAATTAATAATTTGTCCAAAATTAAGTAAAGATTCTTTGGTCTAGAAACACTCTTTCAAAATTCTGTTTTCTTCCAAAATCAACTAGAATTTTATAAAAGGTTGTTAAGTGGAGATAGACCAACATAAAACCGTTAAAACAAGGCAAACTAACCAAAAATGGCATGCTATTCTTATTTTTCTTTGCTTAATAAACTATCCACAAGAGACAAACGTGCAAAGCGTGGAAAGTAAGATAATCCAACTTGCCTTCTATGAATATCTTATCTAGAATCTATAAGCTATTTGTTTTCAGACAAATTTGGTTTAATGCAAACACTACAAAAAAAATCATTTTAGTGGCGCACAAAAAACGCCATCGAATCTTACAGTGGCATTTTAATAGACACGTGAGAAAACAAACAACTAAAAATCAACGATTTTTAGTTGCATTTAATTCAACGTCACTATAAATATATTTTTGGTAGTTGTTTTTAAATGATACAAGACTTATTTTTTTGCAGCGTTTCTAAAATGCCACCAAAAAGGTGTCTGTTTACTATGTTACTTTTTTTGTGGCATTTTTTAAATGCTACAAAAAGTTAATTTTATTTCATAATATTCCACCTCCACCTCTGATTCAATTTGTTCAAAACTTATATAATAACATTATGCATAAACAAGTACACATTTAAACATAACACATTAAACAACCACAAAATACGTATAGATGTAAACATTCAAAGAACCGCAAAATACATAAAGAAAAGAGCTAACATAAACAAAACTATGTCATAACCAAATAATAGTGTCAAAACAAAAAGTTAATCAATATTTACACAACCGAACTACCATAAATAATGTCATAATAATAGTACTGTCTGAACAAAAATAATCCATACACACAAATCAACACTTCTTGAACCTCACATCCCTATATTGCCATTTATCTCCCAAAACAACTGCGACTACCTCATTCATCCACTCAACAGCTTCCCACTCAAATCCAAAAATAAATAGCATAGTTTTCTCCTCCAAAATTATGTCGTTGAATTCCAAATCAAATTTATATTTCTTTATGCATCAAAAGAAGCTATAAATTAATGTTGTTAGATGAGTTAACCAATGAGCTAATGTTGTGTGCTATAATGCAAAACTGGACTACGTGTCATTGATGTGTGTTGAATTAAAATATTTAAGGTGGACCACAAACTGCATGCTTACATACAATATAATTTTCTTGTCTAACACGGAAAAGGGTTGATTTGATGTAGAGTAAGCTAATACACATTTAATAGAAAACATATAATCAACACTCAATAAAAGATATGTTGATTGAGACCACATAACCATAATATGCATAAAATAGTAAAATTGTCTACCAATGGCCATGGTCGGCTACAAGGTAGTATGTACATCCAAAAAACCAAAGCCATAGTAGGAAAAATACACGTCGTTTGAGAAAATCCTACATATACATAAATATAGTAATAAATACATAACATTGTTACCTGCTTTCATATAATAAATGGTTACAAAAGTTAATACGGCGAATAAAATGTAGCAAGGCAGGGTGCGGCCCAGGCTCTTACCAGCCAAGCGCTTGTTGGTACTAATTTGCGCAGAAAGGCAAGCGTGCATGAATCTTAAATTTTAGGGGAGTCTTAAGCTCTCAAGGTTTATCGTAGTTAATAATCATACCAAAATGTACGTAAAATAAATACATAGATTTCATCGCAAAAAATCTAGCACTGCTTAGTCCCTCCTTTTGATAGTCGAACATCTACAGTGAGATGAAGGATGGAGCGCGGTGCTATGATTTTACCGCCTATGATGGAATTCAAGAGCATGATATTGAAAACCCTCCACTAAAGAAAACATAAACTACCATAAAATTATACATAGTTGTGTGAGCTACTGGGCACGAATGGACTATAGTGTTAATTTATTAGATGTTTGTGGTTCTTATTGTTAGAATTCAAATCCAGAGAGAAGAGAGAGACGAAAAGGTGAACAATTAAAAAACTACATTTTTATTGATTTATTTGATTGCTATTACAAAGGAGATGCTTGATTACAATGTTAAACATTGGCTTTACTTATAGATAAGAAAGGAATAATCTAGAATAGAATATTCTAGAGCATATTTAAGTCTATACCAAATATAGACTAAATTAATACAATCCTAATATAACTTAATTAATGCAATCCAAATAAAAGGAAACATATTTTATTATTATCTCTAACATCCCCCTTAAACCCACGATGCAGAGAATCGTGAGTTTGCCAAATAGAAGCTGCGAAGAAACTGCCAAATAGAAGTTTTCCAAATAGAAGCTGCGGAGAAACTGCCAAATAGAAGTTTGCCAAATAGAAGCTACAAAGTAAAAGTTTGCCAAATAGAAGCTGCGATGTAGAAGTTTGCCAAATAGAAGTGACGAAGTAGAAATTTGCCAAAATAGAGGTTTGCCAAATAGAAGCTGCGAAGAAACTTCCAAATAGAAGTTTGCTAAATAGAAGCTACCAAATAGAAGTTTGCCAAATATAAGCTATGAAATAAAAGTTTGCCAAATAGAAGCTGCCAAATAGAAGTTTGCCAAATATAAGCTGCGAAATAGAAGTTTGCCAAATATAAGTTGCGAAATCGAAGTTCGCCAAGTAGAAGAGACGTAGCTGAAGTTTGCCAAAATAGAGGTTTGCCAAATAGAAGAGAAGAAACTACAAGTACTGCAGTTGCAGAAGAAATTGCAATAAAAGGAGACAAAGGAGAAATTTACAAGGGGAAGAAGCGCTTATAGAATCAAAGGAGAAAGAAGCATTATTGAATGAATTGCAGGAGGAGGAAACCCAGAAGATTAACAAGAAACAGAACTCAACAAGAAAACAAGAAAATCCAAGAAGAAGAAGAAGAAGAAGCATTGAAGAAATCTTATCACCACAAAAAACCATGCACCAAACATCTTCCTACCTCATAGAAAACGACAACCACATCTAGACACAAACTCCAACACATACAATACCATACATCAATAATTCCTAGCAACGCACTCTCTCTCTCTCCCTCTATCTCTCTGTATAACCAAGCTCTAATACCATGTTAGAATTCAGATCGAGAGAGAAGAGAGAGACGAAACGGTGAACAATTAAAAGACTACATTTTTACTGATTTGTTTGATTGCTATTACAAAGGAGATGCTTGATTACAATGCTAAACTTATAGATAAGAAAAAGATAATCTAGAATAGAATACTCTAGGGCATATTTGAGTCTATACCAAATATAGAACAAATTAATACAATCCTAATATAACTCATAATTAATGCAATCCAAATAAAAGGAAACATATTTTATTACTAGTATTACCGTACAACGGTGGGAAAACCAACCGTTGAAAAGTTCAATATGAAATATAATATTATTTGTTAAAACTTATTACAAGTTAGATTTTAATCAATAAATTATAGTGCAGTTTTATAAAAAAAATGGAAGTAATCAAAAAAAATGGAAATTCAATTAAACTAAATTTGACATATAAACTAACTTAGAACTAAGGATATATTATATTATCAATGCATTTATTTGAATCAGTCAGTAACACATACATATATGTCATCTTCTTTGAGTATCAAATAATGAAGTTGTAGTTATGACAAACTTTGTATGTCAACACATTTAATGGAGGAATTCCATGAAAGAAAAAAATTATGAACATATAGAAACAACTATAAATATAGCATTAAAAAAGTACGCATTGTTAATGGACCAACTAATTTCAAAATATGCAGAAGTATGGACCGTACTAAGGTACACCTTAAGTATGAACAACTGCATATACCTCGATTGCATTATTAAGTACTACAAAAGAGCCAAAGAGCTGAGAATTTTCGAAATATGAGGGAAAACTGTACCCTAATGGAAACTGATTTCATGAAGAAGGTTGGAGCCAGCTTCATTAATGGTGCAATGTCACCATTATTCAATTGAAAAATAACACCTGAACATAGAAAGTTTAATCTACCACAATATCTGGATCCAATAAAAACATATTATTTTGATTTGGTATAATACAATGAAAATGGAAGAAGATGCAATATATATCATTTCAGTTTTCAATCATGTTGTAACATACAGTAAAATATGGTCATAGGAGTGGTGGTTCTTTCCCATTAAATTAGCTGTATCAAATTCAGACGCAGTGTTGAAACATCTATTTCCAATAGTGATTACAACATTGACATGTTCCAACTCCTCTTGCATCCCTACATTTGAGCATTAACCACACTATCAATATCATGGGTAGGCATGTCCCCATCTACTCAAGAAATAATGCCATGATCGGACTGCTCTTGCACCCTACATTGTTGACGTTAACCACGCTGTTTTAAATTTTAACTTACAATTGAACAACGGCACGATCTAAAATTTAGTTGTGGAGAAAAAAATTTCAACATTTAGCTAGCCCTGTTCATATAGTCATGTCATTGCATAAATTTTTTTCCTTTTGTAATTTCTGTACCTATCCCATCAATAAAAAGGATCATACTCGTATTCTTAACTAACCACATATTCTTCTTCTAGCATACTCTCATCTAACATGAAATAATCAACAAAAATTCCTCCTTAGCTGTCAACGATATTATAATCATTTGTTCCAGGGTAGGGACCATTTTATTTCCAATACCAACTATAGGCCCAGCCATATCATTTTGATAATATGGGCACATTAGCCAATGTGTACACTTGGATATGCCAATTTGATCAAACGAATCAGATCGGAGCTAAAATAAAGAAAATTAGATCCATTAAAGTATATGTCCAGAATATACATGATTACACATCCCCTTCTTTTTTTTTTGGAAATATATATATTTCCATCCAATATCAGCCGATAACACTCTGCAAAGTTCTAATCAGAACAATAACCCACAACACAAACAAAATACAAGCTAGTTACCAGTAATAAGAGTAACTTTTAACATACAAGTTAAATTTTCTGATAGAAATTGAAGTTTCTTGCTTTGAAAAGAACTAATTTTCCTTTTTTTTTGTATTGAATAATGACTGCAACTGTACATGAACGTTCATTTATATACATTTTACATATTGGGCTGAACATTTTTATATAAACGTTTTACATTGGCTATGCCCATTGCTTTTATATATTGGGCTGAACAAGGCCCATTGCTTTTATATAAGCTTATCTTATACACGAGACGGCTAACTCTAATTGCCCCCCTCAAATCTAGGGTTGGCTGAACGGAAGAAACCCTAGATTTGATTTTGAGCATGAAGAGCTAGCCTCCGACATAGATAAACGTGAGTTGCTTCTCTTCAGCTCTTGAGTCCTTGCGCAAGGCTTTTGGATACTCCTTCTTCAGTTTTCGTGACATTCGAGACAATTGAAACACGATTCCAGGCTTGATTTCCATGCTGATTTGAAGACGATGACTGACTGACCTGATTTGAGGAAGATGTTTGATGGATCTGGCTTGTTGAAGTTGTACATGGTGATTCCACTGTTGAAAGGCGATGGATCTTCAGATCGTCTCTAAGTCTGGTGAAATTTTTGGTTGAAAGAGCTTTGGTAAGTATATCTGCACGTTGGTGAAAGGAAGGTATGTAGTTTATTTGCAGCTTTCCATTCCTTACTTGCTCTCTAACAAAATAGATGTCTATTTCGATGTGTTTAGTGCGAGCATGTTGAATAGGATTTGCAGACATGTTGATAGAACTTTGATTATCACACCATACAGTTGCTTTTGATGATATATTTAGCTGTAGTTCTTTAACTATGGACTGTATCCACATTATTTCAGCAGTAGCACTCGCTATACTCCTGTATTTTGCTTCTGCGCTAGATTTTGATATAGTAGACTGCTTTTTGGAACTCCACGATATTAAATTGTTTCCCATATAAATGCAATATCCAGTAGTTGATCTTCTATCATCTGGATCCGCAGCCCAATCAGAATCAGTATAGCCTGTAATATTAAAACTCTTTCCTCCTTGAAGTGTCAGTCCATAGTTGATTGTGCCCTTTAGGTATCTTAAAATCCTTTTGACTGCTCTCCAACGTTCATCTTTAGGGTCCTGTAAAAATTGTGAAACTTTGTTAACACTGAAAGCTATATCAGGTCGTGTTATGGTTGCATATTGTAATGCACCAACAACACTTCTATATTGTTTAACATTATTTATAGCTTCCCCCCTGTATTTTGAAAAATGTTGAGTGGAAATCATTGGAGTAGGTTGAGCTTTTGCTTCAGCCATGTCAGTTTTAATAAGTAGCTCAGTTATATACTTCTTTTGACTTAAGAACATTTCTGAACTTGATTTCCTTTTTGCTTCAATTCCAAGAAAGTAAGAAATTTCACCCAAGTCTTTAATAGAAAATTCCCTGTTTAGATATTTGATTATATTTGCTATCTCAACATCACTGCTACCTGTCACAATTAAGTCATCAACATATATGAGAATATAGACAGTAGATGATTGATTAATTTTAACAAACAAGGAATTATCAGATTTTGTAGGCCTGTATCCCATAATATTTAAGGTTGACTTGAGTTTTTCAAACCAAACCCTTGGAGCTTGCTTCAGTCCATAAATTGCTCTTTTCAGTTTGCAAACAAGATTTGGATTTTGAATATATCCCTCTGGTTGTTGCATAAAGATTTCTTCTTGTATTTTGCCATTAAGAAAGGCATTGTTCACATCTAAGTGCCTGATTTTCCATTGGTTTGACAAGGCTATAGAGAAAATAATTCTAATAGTAGTTGGTTTGACTACTGGTGAGAAGGTCTCATTATAGTCAAAACCATATATTTGTGTAAACCCCTTAGCAACCAACCTTGCCTTGTATCTATTGACACTTCCATCAGGATTTGTTTTTAACTTGTAAATCCATTTACACCCAATTAAATTTTTATCCTTTGGTTGTGGAACCAGTTCCCATGTCTGATTTTTAATAAGGGCATTAAATTCATCATTCATAGCTGCTCTCCATTCTTTGCTCTTGACAGCTTGACTATAAGTTAGAGGCTCCTCTTGTTTTAAACTTGCAATATATAGTTTGGGTTTAAATATGCCACTTTTGGCTCGAGTCATCATGGGGTGACCAGTATTTGTTGGTTCAGCAGTATCAATTTGATCTGAACCTCCTTCAGTAACAGGTAGTTCTTCATCTGAACTATTTGACTCACTGTTTGAGTTTGAACACTTCTAGAATTTGAGTCTTCATTTTCTTCTAATGTAGGTGTGCTTTTGGCGAGGCTGGGTGGTTCACTGTCATTACTACTGTATGGATCAGTAGTATTGCTTTGTTGAGCATCAGCAGCCAGGTTATCACCTGTTACTTGAAGAAAATCTGAAAGTTGGGGAATACATGGTATATTTTCTTTACCTTTAACAATTTTGCTTGTTGTTTTGATATTTGCCTGTGTATATGGAAATATATACTCATTGAATTTGACATGTCTACTAATGAATATTTTTCCACTCTCATCAATACATCTGTAACCTTTTTGCTTAACAGCATATCCAAGAAAAGTACATGGCCTTGATCTGAATTCTAACTTATGTTTATTATAAGGCCTTAAATAGGGAAAACATAGGCATCCAAATGGTTTTAATTCATTGTAATTTGGTTTAACTTTATACAATACTTCTAATGGACTCACGTTCTGTAAAACTGCTGTAGGCATTCTGTTTATTAAATAAACTGCAGTATTAAATGATTCACACCAGAATTTTAATGGTAAACCAGCATGCGCTAATAAGGTTAAACCACTCTCAACAATATGCCTATGTTTCCTTTCAACTAAACCATTCTATTCTGACGTGTATGGGCAAGTAGTTCTGTGTACAGTGCCTTTACTGTCAAAATAACTGATAAGCGATTTATATTCAGTCCCACCATCAGACTGTAAAATCTTTATTCTAGTGTTGAATTGATTCTCTATCATATTCATAAATTTAATTACAGTATCATGAGTATCATATTTATTCTTCAAAAAATAAATCCAAGTATATCTAGAGAATGCATCAACAAAGGAGATATAGTATTTGAAACCATAATCAGTAGATATAGGCGCTGGTCCCCAAAGATCAGTGGCAACTAATTCAAAGGGTTTAGTGTAATCAGTTAATGAGTGATCAAATGGTAGTTTATGATTTTTGCCCATTTGGCAATAAGTACAAACATATGGCAAGGGAATATCTTCATATGAAATGTTATTTTTACATAGAATATTTTTCACAATATTGACACTAGGGTGACCTAACTTGTAATGCCACAAATCAAAAATACTTTTGTTACAGTTTTCATGTTGAACTACAGCATTATAGCAAAGGCCATCTTTTGAAGAAGTTGGTTGATCTCCAAGTTTGAATTTGTACAGTCCTTTGTCTTCATTACCCTGCAAAAGAATTTCATGTGTCAACATGTCTTTAACAACACAATAGTTTGGATAAAATTCAAAATATACATTGTTATCCTTTGTAAATTGTGACACACTCATTAAGTTTTTCTTTATCTTAGGCACCCTTAATAATTTATGTAAAAATAATTGTCTCTTGCCAGTTAAGATAGCATTACCAGTGTGAGAAATACTAATGCACTTACCATCACCCATGGTTATTAACTGATTACCTCTATATTCTTTATTCCCAAGATTGAGATTATCTAAATTGTTGGTCATATGATTTGTAGCACCTGAATCTGGAAACCAGTTATCATCAATAATTGATTCAGATTTGCTGTCAGACTGGTTACATTGATTTCCACTTGATTGACTTTCTGAATCTTGTTGAGCCTGAGCCACATTAGCATTAGGATTATTCTGGTTTTGACTGTAGTTCCCTTGATTACCAGAATAGTTAGAATTAAATCTGAAGAAACACTTAATAGCTGTATGTCCCACTTTTTCACAGATTTGACACTTGGGTTTATTATTGTTGTTGTTCCATCTTCCCCTTCCTCTTCCTCTGGAGGGGAATCCACCTCTTTGACTGATATTATTATTCTTGTAATTGCCTTGACCTCTGCCTCTATTGGTAGCAGCGTAGTTAATAGAATAATCATTGTCTGTAGCCTTCTTGATGTCAATTCTTGCCTCATGTGAAAGTAGAATGGCATGAACCTCATCAAGTGGAGGAGTAACTCTTTGTGTTGTTATTATGGCTACTACAGCCTCATATTCACTTCCTAATCCATTTAGTAAACACAACACTTGTTCAGAATCATCAATATTGCTCCCTGTGGCTTTTAACATATCACAAATATTTTTGACCTTTCCCAAATATTCTCTCATACTCAAGTTGTCTTTCTTACAATTTTGAAGTTGCCTTTTATAATACAAAGCTTTGGCTTGAGACTGAGAATTGAATACTTTTTCAACAGTTGTCCAGATTTCATTTGCAGTATTACATCCAATTACTTGAGGTAATAATGGAGCACTAATAGAGGATAATAACCAGGCACTGATCAGCCTTTCTTGTCTATGATACTTTGTAAATTCTTCGTTACTAACTATGTTGTTTTCAGCATTAGTGATGAATCTTGGTGGAGGAGTAATAGTTCCAAGAATATATTCCTCTAAGCCATATCCTTGAATGGCAGTTTGCACTTGCATTTTCCATAGCAGGAAATTGTTTTCTTCAAGCTTGATGGTGACAAGCTGGCTTTGAGGGCTAATTACAGTTTTCAGCAGTTGATCTATTCCTGAGGGTGGAGGAGGAGGAGGAGGATTTCCTGAATTGCCTGCAGTTCCTGTGTTACCAGATGTTCCAGTTGCAGAGTTGTCGCTTTGAGCCATTACAGCAACAAAATGATGAAAAATACTATCAAGAAATGAGGTATTTTTCTTCTGAACTCTTTACTTTGAATTGAGATTGCACAAGAATTTGATTTGCAGTTACTTTTTGATTGCAACAGAATGGATTTAATGATGAAATCCCTTTTTTTTTATATGAAATATCAAGAACTGATTTCTGACCGTTCTTGCTTTGCTATCTGAGTAATTGTGAATTTTTTCTTGTGCTTCTTGATCGGTAAGGATGCTTTCAGATGAAATAATCCTCTCTCAACTTATTAGAACATAGATGCAGCCAGTTAACCTTGGCACGGCACTATGTTTTAGTGATTGAGAAATGAATCTCAGATGAAAAGATCACTTGTGATCTTGGATGAGTCAGATTCAAGTGATGAAGATGAATCTGATGAATCTGCCACAAACTATAATATCAGAATCGAGTTGCTCTGATACCAAGTTAAATTTTCTGATAGAAATTGAAGTTTCTTGCTTTGAAAAGAACTAATTTTCCTTTTTTTTTTGTATTGAATAATGACTGCAGCTGTACATGAACGTTCTTTTATATACATTTTACATATTGGGCTGAACGTTTTTATATAAACATTTTACATTGGCTATGCCCATTGCTTTTATATATTGGGCTGAACAAGGCCCATTGCTTTTATATAAGCTTATCTTATACACGAGACGGCTAACTCTAATTATCATTACATTCAAGCTGACATTCAAACCAAACAAATGAAACAACAAACCTTACGACAAAAAAATTACACCCCCCAGGTAAATTAATTGTTCGAAAAGAAGCCTCAGGTGAAATCATCCTCATCTAATTCTCCCTCGTTGTTGTTATTCCTTTCTCTTTTTAAATTACTCAAATCCGTTGTTGGTAGCTTCCTTGCCAGCCTAATGATCGGATGATCGAGATGAGAAACGGTGCTTGACTGAGAAAAGCGTTTGATTTCATTCATATCACCTTCTTCATAAGCAGAAAGAATTTTTCTTGCACAATGGATCTTATAACTATTAAGGAAGCCTGCAATTTGTGAACAATCATAGTAGCATTTATGAGCATGTTGAAAATCATGCGCATAGAGGTAGATGAGGTATGCACTAAGATAAACCTTGCATCTATCGACAGTTATCCCCAGTGTTGATATATATGCATCTGCGTCCACATTTTTCTCAAAGTTAATGTAAACGCTAGTGGTAGCACCGTATGAATCAAAAGCCATCTGCTCCTTTCCATCTTCTTCCAAAATAGCACATGCATCGGCATAGAACTGAACAGCTTGTTCACGCTCAACATCTTCTAGAGCATGTGCAGCTTTAGCATGAGCATCAGATGCAGGTTGTGATCTACCACATTGGCTATAAAGTTCAGATGCTCTTCTAAAATGGTTAGCAACTTCATTCCATCTCCCAAGTTCCTTCGCTGAAGCAGCAGCTGACTCCATGCGTTGAGCAGCATCACAAGGAGATTGTATCGTCTCTTGTCCTTTTGAAGCCATCTCAAATGCTGTTTTAGCTTTTTCATTGTTTTGCAAAATTCTGAAATTGATTGCAGCTTTCTCATAGAGAACTGTTGCAGCCTTCCAATCAGACGACCATCTAGTAAAGCTTAGTTTTGTTAGTGTATCAGCTTTGGTCGTCAGCTTGTCAGGAGTTTCCTTGGACATCGCTGGAATGAGCTGGCATTACCAAATAATGTACCTCGCAGGCCTTTACCCGTGTGCGTGTGTGTAGGTGTGTGTGTGGTGTGTGTGGTGTGTGTGGCGGTGTGTGTGTGTGGGTATGTTCAACCACACCCCCAAAAAACCATTCCTTTAGTGCAACGATGTATAGGGAGCTAAAGTTCAACAGCAAGAGGATGATATTTGCATAAGAAACGGTTAGGGAAAACAAAATGATAGTATGTATGATGTATCATACATGTTGATTGTTTTCCCTGGTTGTGATACGTAGGAACTCTATGGAGCTGTGTTGCTCACTAATATAATAATTGATGTCATTGGCCTCGGTGTTATTTCTCTTGCATGGATCAGTCAGAGCATAACACAACTCGACTAGATTGCAGGAACCATTTCCTTGATCAGCTTTACAGCTGTCACATATGTATCGGCCAATCTGCTATCAGAATGTTACCAATCTCCTGACTCTGTTACTGGAATAAGAAACTGTTGTTATATGGATGCTGAGCCAAATTAGGTAATGCAGTCTTCTATTTGTACCTGTACAAAGAGCCTTTGTGTTAAGACTGTAAATGCATGCAGGTAATAACTGGACAATAGCGAGGTATTCAGTATCGTTGCTTGCATTTCGCCTGTATTGCCTTCGGCATGACCACTACATTTATTATGAGGTACAACTACACTGAAAAAGCTAACATGGTTAGTGAATATGAATATTGCATGTATACGGGTATTCCATATAAACTACTGTAATATATAAGGAGGTAGAAGAAGACGAAAATAATTAGAAATTAATAAAAAATAAAATTAAACATCACATGTATTGAATCGTTAGCTGAACTGTATGAAGAGAATAACTTCCTATTTCATCTCACAGTATTTATCCAAGGGAAATAGGGAATGACGTGCATGGAAAGACAAAAATGTGGATTATATCAAATCAGGCCCGGTCCATCATAGTGGGTTGCCCAAGGCATATTAGTTGGTTAAAGAAGAAAATGTTGAACGGAAGGAAAAAATTGCCCTACAAGCGACCATGTCAAGTATCGAACCTGGCACTCGCCCAGGAAAAAGCACTACCCTACCACTGAGCTGCCCATATCATTGCAAAGCATCAGCAGTTCGAATTTATTTGTACAACATTCGCCAGTCTTCTTCTTCCCAGCCTTCTTCCTCCCGTCGCCCTTCCCGGGTGGGTTGCCCAATTCCTTCACCTCAGGGGCCTTGCCCTGGGGCCGAGCCTGTATGAAGTGCAAAAAAAAGCGTAGTTTGGTAGGTAAATAATGCAAATTTAAGAGGAACAAATTTATCGTAAAATTAGATACACAAACAACAAATAAAATACATTTTATGTTAAAAAGTAGGTGATAAGAACATCATAAGTGCAGATAAGTGTACCTCTATTTCCATAGTTTATCTTTCAGGCACTCTCTAAGTTAGGTGTTAGAATCTTGCATCCAGTTACCCACTCACTCAAATGCCATAAATTCATATTCTTACATTGGTGAACATCACTCACACATTTCGTATAGCTTTTTCAAAATTTTCCAATACTCTAACACATATCTGAATTTACCTGTGTCTTTCATCTGAGTAGTTGGTAAGAGTCTGGCCCATATGGGAATCCCTATTTATAGTTGACGTACGAAGGACCAACAAAATAAAATTCTAAAGCAGTAAAAAATCCAGTCTGAATGACTAATTTTGTAAAAGAGATAGATACTATATAACGAAACCTTATTGTCCTCAGTTTGCCAAAGAAGTCGCCAAATAAGGAAAAACAAAAAACATTCTTTAAAAAGGAGATAAAGCTTCAGCAAACTCATGGTAAAAAGAATGCGACAATTGGTTAAAAAGTTAACATGTCATAATTGACAGAAAAGTTGAATATCAAGTATTTATTGTGTACAACTAAGATATAAATATCAGATAACTCGATTCAACTTGGTTAGTAATTTGGTAGTTGAAAAAAACGGATAAATGACAATTGATAACTGAAGACAACAGATAATACAAAAACCAAAGTAAAACTGACGTCGTTAGAATAAGGCAATTAAAATAATTCTTATGTTTTCGTTACAGTAGACATGGGTCATAGTCTAAAGACAATCTACATGAATATTTTTTGAAGCGGAAAATATACTATTGCAGACTCTTAAGAATCTTTTCATTGCATCTTTCCTGAATGCAAAATTTGGGGGAAATGAATGAATCCTGATCGAAGTTTACATTGCGATTATAAAAGTAACACTGCCAAGTTCAAAGTTTTGTCTATATAATTTATTGGATCATGAGATATTTCTACAATAAGCAATGCATCACAATGTGTACAAATATTTCGGAAAAAAAAGCATCACGGGTAAATATCAGGAAATTGTAATAGATAATAGAATAAGTGTGTTTAGGGTAACTGCAAAGTATTATTTGGGATAACGGTAAATTAAGCAGTATCTAGTAGGGTGCCTACAACACATACACTATCAGTAAGGATAGTGCAAAATATATTACAAGTGCAGGTAACCCTGATTATCAGGCCTTGGGAAGTAGTCTAAGGTGTCCACCAACATAACGGTGAACGTAAACAGAAATAGTAGCATGATTTGGGAGATTTGTATGGAAGTGCCTGTTTAGCAGATGTGGTTATCGCAGTCCGCAGTTGGAAAAAGCACGTCAAAGCAATTCAAATAAGGAAACAGTTGATATCTACAAGAGAATTAAAATGACCAAAACAGTTGATATGTACATTACAAAAAAATTACCATATTTATGCCGAGGAGGAGCAGCACATCAAAGGTAAGAGCGGCCAAATTTTTCCGATGAAGCTATGGTTTGCAATTAGATCCGCGAGTTGAAAGAAACGGAAGAATTTTGAACATGCGGAAGGAGAAAGAGATGGAAGGAAATTTGCAGAGGACGAGCAAAAGGCGAGGTAGATCAGAGACGCCATTTTGATTCCTCTAGATTTAGGTTTACAACAATTGAGGAGGATCGAAAACGAGAAAATTAGGGCATTTGCAGGAGGCGAAGAAGGAAGCGGCGCATGCGAAACATAAGAATAGGAGAGGGACCGCGTTTAAGGAAAACATAGATCTGAGGAAGAGAAAGAAGGAAACGACGGAGATAAGACTATTGTTGAACGAAAATTAAGGCTTAATTTATTGGCATAATTTGGTTTTGGCTCTTACAATAGGGAAATCTCCCTAACGGTTGGTTTGATTATCTCTAACATTTATGACATCTTTAACAAATATTCCAATTACTTTTTTTTTTTTGTAACCTATATTATATATATATATATATATATATATATATATATATATATATATATATATATATATATATATATATATATATAATAAAAAAAAAAACTAATGCATAAAATGACTATGTCATGAATTTTGCATGTTTGTATGTACTATTCTGCACTTAGAAGAAGTTATCTCACTACTTCCAAGATACCTTCTTTTTCGACAAAAAATGGACAGTCCTACTGCAAATACTCTTCCAACACCCATCAACTATTTCCTCGTCATGTAAGTCTACCCTCAACCTGAACATCATCAATAAGCAGACTTCTCAAATGACAGCCATAAGAAACACACTACTACAATTCGCATCCTCAACATACATTCTACGTCACCAACCTAAACCAAATCCTCCAAGAACCTCAAATTCGAAAGTAGAAATCTATTACAACCCGAATGGAATCCCAAAATACCTCTGCAACCCACTGTCGCCAATTATTACCAGTAACCAAACCTGCTACTCCACTTAACACACAATCACAAATGACACTCTAACTTACTACACTCCCATATGCTACCTTAACCAATACCATCTCTTCTTTTAAATCATACATATCATTAAAATAAAAAACGTAGGAACAATTCACATCATTTATCACCTACCGTTGCATCTCCCTTTCTCAACACCAATACAGTAAACAACCCTTAAAACCACCTAAACTGCTCCCTAATCATTCAACACTTGAGAAACTTCCCTCACTAACATCATCTCCACCTTCCTTGTCTTCACCTTCCATTCAAACTAATCAGCATTCCTATCTGCAACAACACAATCCTCCAACCATCAAAACTATTTTTCTAACCAACTATTCCTCCCTATCAGCAATTGCTACTCATTGCAACCTCCTCCCGAGATAATACAAATAAGAACCTCCAACCTGCTGCCACTGATACCGGTTCCCCTAACGCACGAACAAACTTGCAACAATACACCCTAGCATGGATTGACATAAGATTTTTTTCCCAAATGAGCATCTTAATCTTAAATGTATATTTCAGTTGATTTGAGTTTATTTTGAGGACTTGCCAACTTTGCTCATAATAATAAAATCGTTCGCTATCTATGCAGAAAATGATGGATGTTCAAACAATAAGTCAGAGGTTATACCTTAAGGAACACAAACTTAAGTTTCAAACATAGTTCGTTTAGAAAGGGTGTTGAGATATTAAGGAAAGATATTACCAATGAGTTAATATTGGAGATAAGGACAATTGAATACCTTACCTTATATTTGGTATTGTATTAAGTGTAAGGTATATTTGGTATTGTATTAAGTGTGAGGTATATTTGTTATTGTATTCAATTAGATCAAATATGCTTTGGAATATTCTTGTCTGGAGCATTATTATAAGTAGGAAGAATATCTGTTGTAATAGACAAGTGAAATCAATAAAGATGTAGTCTGTAATTTTTCATTGCTTTATCTCTCTCCTCTCTTTGTATCAGAATTCCAACATGGTATCAGAGCCAGGTCAAAGGGAGGAAAGAGATATGTATATATATTGCTAAAAAAAAAAAAAAAAAAAGAGTCGGCAGTCCCTATAGCCAGTGCAGCACCGTCGAGTGGTCTTCGCCTCCTCTGCTTCTGGCGATTTGGTTTTCCTACTGATTGAAGAGTATTGGGATGGAGTTTGTTTATGATGAAGGCTGTTTATGGTGATGAAGCATGGTGATTGTTGGCTGTTGTGGTAGTCGATGCTGTTGTTTTGTGTCTTTCAAAAAAAAAAAAAAAAAAAAAATCTTGCTGCTGCTTGCGGATTTTTTTTTAGTTTGGCGTTTATTGTGGCTATTCCCCCTGCTGATATATTCTTTTGCTGATGGATCTATTATGATAACAGCCAGTCATCTTCCATTAACCTCTAGTGGTTGGTCCACTTTAAAAACCAATATACTCTAGTGGTTGGTCCACTTTAAAAACCATTATTGAGTGTGGTCCACTTTAAAAACCATTTTAAAAACCATTATTGAGTGTGGTCCACTTTAAAAACCATTTTAAAAACCATTATTGAGTGTGGTCCACTTTAAAAACCATTTTGAAAACCATTATTGGGTGTGGTCCACTTTAAAAACCATTATTGAGTGTGGTCCACTTTAAAAACCATTATTGACTGTATATTGAGTGTGGTCCACTTTAAAAACAATTGAGTGTGGTCCACTTTAAAAACCATTATTGAGTGTGGTCCACTTTAAAAACCATTATTGAGTGGTTGGTCCACTTTAAAAACCGTTTGTTAAAAGTGAAGAGTTGCTGACGGCGTATGGAAGTTTGACGCTAACTGTCATTTTGTTCGTGATGCTATCCAAGATGTAATCCAAGATGGGCATTTGTGATCCGCATGCTCCATCTTGAGGGGGGGTGTTGAGATATTAAGGAAAGATATTACCAATGAGTTAATATTGGAGATAAGGACAATTGAATACCTTACCTTATATTTGGTATTGTATTAAGTGTAAGGTATATTTGGTATTGTATTAAGTGTGAGGTATATTTGTTATTGCATTCAATTAGATCAAATATGCTTTGGAATATTCTTGTCTGGAGCATTATTATAAGTAGGAAGAATATCTGTTGTAATAGACAAGTGAAATCAATAAAGATATAGTCTGTAATTTTTCATTGCTTTATCTCTCTCCTCTCTTTGTATCAGAATTCCAACAAATGGTGAAATAGAATTAATTTATGATATACTAATGCAAGTGAAACCATTAATCATTGGGGTTGCTCCATAACTTATACAATTCATAAATCAGGCATCGGCTTACTTTCTTTTCTTTTCTTTTTCTTAGGGAGGGAGGTGTATTTGTGTGTGTGTGTGTCAAATTGTAGATGTTCACATTTAAAGATGAGTAAGGGAAGCATCATCCACGCTCAACTTAGCAGGTTTTGAGGTGGATAGGCCTTGGTGAATAGCTGCAAGCCTACAGGTTGTGCTTGCTGAGATCCGCATTCAAGTTGTCCAGGGTAGAGGTATGCGGCCCGGACACGATTACCTATCAAGTATCATTAGTTTTGCCCAACTAAGTTCATATATATATAATATTAAAAGGAGGTATTCATGGAATAACATGGAGAAAGTGTACCATTCTACGCTGAAACAACTCATCTGGTAGTATAAGGAGAAATTATGATAGGAATTTGTACAAAGTGAGCCAATGATAACAATCAATGCACTGCATCTGATAATCATAAAGAACTTGCAGTCAAGGAGGAGGAAACAAATTCAATGTTACGGTACAAATTTTACCATTATACAAAATTTTCTGGTAAACATACAATTTATGATTGATATATGCTTCTGTGAAATAACAACATAGCATTATTCTAAATTACAAATTCTTCCTACCCTTGATGAAGTATGCATCAACTGGAATATGCTTATCTAGTTTGGCTGAAGACTTGTGCTTCTTTCTGGAATCTGCAGCATCCTTACTTTTTGTAAGAACCTAATTGAAGCATGAGAAAACAAACTGCAGTTCCATATATGCCTATCAATCAAAGTTCACCAATGTGATGTTTTACACAAGTGCATCTTACATGATCCTACTCCCAACCTACTTCACTATAATGAGAATGAAGAGGTGTATCCTGGCAAACACTAAATACTGAATGATGCTAGATATTTCAATTCCGGTGGTTGCTTCATTTCTCTAACTTTGGTTATTTTAGCTATTTCAACTTCGAGGCAAAACCCATACAGTTAACATTTAGGAAAGTTATTTTGGATTCACATGAAAACTGTTTGTTTTAACCAATAATAAGTATGTGTTATATCTTGAAGTAACCCGACAGCGAAAATAAGATTTGTATCACATGAATCAACCTCAATATGCACAGAACTTACAACTATATGGGCTATGAGGTTGCACACAAACACACCCTACCTGATACTCAGCATTTTCAAACATGGGAAAATAACTTTTTAGAGGAGTCCATTTAACACCAGTATGATATTTTTTAATGTAAAATACAAGAATCATATCAATTCGTGATTGTTGAACATATTTCAGGGTATATGAGTGAAGAAAAGATCTAAAAAATAAACCAAGTATAGTTGACATTTTAACTTCCTGGTAGTTTATCAATTAGCAAAAGATATTTGATGCATGTAGATGCAAAATATAGTACCTCTCATACTGGGTTGGGATTGTCATATCATTCATTGATTCCTTTTCTTGAAGCATCCCTGCTAGAAGGTAATCCAAGTGCTCCTGCCTTTCCTCAACAAAGTTTGGAGGCAATTCGTAACCGCACACAGAACAGATGTACTCATCTAACCAGAAAAGTTTCTAAGATGATAAGGACACCGCTGCCTCCTCAAAGAAGTAAGTTGATCTCTTATTCTTCTGAGGATAGTTGTTTGCAGACTGGATATATATTAACATTACTGTTATTAGCATCAAAAACAAAAATCATTGAATAGAAAAAATGAACTTTAACCCATGAAAGAAAACATAGAAAGAAGCTTCGTTTTAATTAAAATATTTAACAGTTCACCTGCTCAAATAATCTAAAATGACGAATGAACATGATTAAGCGCATAATTAATAGAAATATGACAACCTGCAATTGGTGCATAATAAATACCAAAGAACTGCGAATATTTTGTTCTGAAAAGAATTACAAGAAAACCTATACTTTGGGTCTAGAATTTCCCTACACATAAGAGTAAAATATTTCTATTTTAAAAAGGTTTACAACTTAGAAGAAATACCCTTTTCGTTAGAGCAAAATATTTATGTACTCATGCTAGAACTAATTAGTTATTTTATGAGTAGAAAAATGTGAGTAGAACTCAATAGCATAGCAAATTAGCTTATATGTGGATATCACTTTCCTACTTTCATCACACATACACGATAACATAAGAAATTACTCAAAAGGAATTCACATATAAAGTAAATTATCTAATCCCTAATTAAAAGATAACAAATGTATAATTTATATATTTCAGACAAGTATACATTATTTCTACAGTATGTGGATTTCACATGATTTTTATGCTATGTTGTGGGTTAAACACAATTGTCAATCTTTATAATTAAGCATGTTACCTTTTTATGGTTCAATCTACTCACTGCGATCAATGCAAGTAAGTTCAAATGCTTGCCTGTTATAAAAACTCTAGAAGCTCTTATTTTAAATTCTAGTCAAAACAAAATTAGTCTACTTCATAATGCTGAAATATAAATGGCATACTGGGTACATAATACAGGGTTGACAAAATTGAAAATTATACCAATTCTTAACACTGAAATAATGCTAGTTTGGTGTTGCTATACTTGCATAGACTGATAGACAATACTCTGGTTAAGAGTGCTATTATTCAACCTATATTTTACACTTGATGTTATCCAAACAAAACAAAACAAAATAAACATTTAAAATTACCCAGATTCGTAAATCCGAATCAAACAAAATCCAACCTAAACAAAAGACAAAATAGCATCTCATTTGATGGCGACATCATCTTCTTTCCTCCATTCTAATTCTCAGAAAAACATCGCCGTGTCCGCTGATTCAGGCCATCGTTTCTCAATTCCACCTGATCGAAGCTCAGATCTACAACATGCAAAGCTCAAGACTTTCTCAAATCAAGGTAATTCATTGTCTCTACTTCTTAATTCAAAAGTAGACTTTCTAGATCTGGGTTCAATCGAATAGACTTCGAACACTAAGAATAAGTATAGTCAATCAAGCGCATGGATTGATGCTGTAAAAAAGGATAGATCCCATATTAATTCAATCCAGTTAAAATATTATGAACCGATTTTCATGAATAATCTTAGAACAGCTATCATTAGTGAAGAACTGACTAACAAGTAACAAGGCAAGGGAAAAGTGGTTGAATTCAATAATGGAAAATTCTATTTATACACCGTAAATTACTTTACCTACACCATTAAAAAAATTAAGTAAGTTAAAGACAAAAATACCCTTATTAAAAAATAATCAAAATAAAATTAAATAATAAAAATTTCATATGTCCACATCATACATAATCGTTAAAATTCTTTTATAAAATAATTGAAATTTCTATGAGTTATCAAGTGAATTAATTTAACTTCTATTGATGCTTTAAATTTTATTCATATTCTTTCTTTTTATATTCATGTATAATCAGTTCTAACATTATGCATTCCAAATTAGTCTGCAATTTTTTTTACAAATGAATACTAAATTAACATGTTTCATTGTGTACTAAGTTCTTAATTTTTTTACTCTATTTAAATCGGTTTTAATTTTAAAATCAAAATGTAAGTATATTAGTATTTTATTATTCAAAATTTAAAGTTAAATTCTAATATATGAATAAATAAATAAATACATATCCAATTAAGGATTTGAATTTGAGTTGCAAAAGTGAATTCATAAATTTTAGAAATCAATATTCCTTAGTTTGATCAACGCACGTGAGAAGGATACTAAATAAGAAACTTATTTTGTTTTATTCAGATTTGAGGATAGTTTAGTAATATGTATGGTGTATACTAAGTAAAAAGTGATGTATATGATTTAAAAAAAAGACTGGTGTATCTAAAGAAATTTAAGGTGTACAAATAGAATTTGCCTTCAATAATATTTTACGTCTTTGGTACCAAGCCTTAGTATAAGTTTCTAAGAGAGTATATTGACAGAAATTGGAAAATTAAGGGTAATTATCAATTGTTTAGTAGAGAAAAGGGCTTCTTTATTATTAGATGTGAAAATGCAGAACATTGTGACAATATACTTTCATCGGGCCCTTATTATTACAATAAAAGTTTGATATGAAAAAGTGGTGTGCTGGATTGAAAATGGCTAGCAAATCTCTACACCCACTGCCTATATGGGTTCGGTTTTTAAATCTTGAGTTAGATTTTTGGTCTGTGGAGGCCATTAGTAGAATTGCCTCTATTTTAGGTCACCCCTTAAAATTAGACACTATGACTGAAGATTCCACTAGAATAGCATATGCTAGAGTATTAGTGGAAGTGAATTATGATTTTAAGTTCCCTAATGCAATTCCTGTCCAATGTTTCAATGGTGAAGTAGTTTGACAGAGAGTACGTTATGAATGTGTATGTTCTTTGTGTTCTAATTGTAATATCTTTGGTCATGCAAGTACTGCATGTAAGGCCGCCAAAATCTGGGTTCCGAAAGATTCTCCAAGCCTTGAGTATGTAATGGATGTAGATGAGAATGAGAGGAATGAGGATAAGAAAAATAGAAATTTTAAAGAGAGGAACATTATTTCTAAGAATGGTTCTTCTTTAGAGACTCAATCTGGTAATATAGGTGATAAGATGGTTTCAACTAAGGACATTGCTGTGGTAATCAACAACAAAACTTCAAAGAAAGATTTTTTTTGAAAAGGATGGAGTATTGGTTTCAGTTAAAAATAATGCAATTGTACAAAATGATGTATTAAAAGATAATAATCCTTTTGAAGTTCTAGCAGATCCTAATAATTGTTTGCAGGCTTTGAATGAGATTGGCCATGGTTTTACCACGGATGCAGGCAGCTCTGATAAGAATATAGTATTAGAGAATGGGTTAGACAAGGAAATTAAAGAGAAGTTGCAAGATAAGCATAATGTTTCAAGAAACTTGGATAAAGTTCCGCAGATTAATTCAAACTTTCATAAAGAGAACTCAGTATGGTCGATCTTGAGGATAGTAGCGAAATTCGCTCGATAGATGAAACTGCAAGCAAGGATATATTAACGGAATAATCTGGTAGTTCTTCGAGCAGTTTTAGAAGGAGAAGATCTAAACTTAAATCTAGTAAGTATAAAAGTGGTAGTATAATGTTGAACAGTGAACCCTTAGTGCAAGATAACCCTGAATGGGTTAAGATAGTTTCCTAATAACAAACGAGGTCGAAGTCGAAGAAAAATAAGGATGGATACTCCCCAAGTGGTACCATTAGCGGAGGAGTATCCAAAAAATGATTAATAATCTGTGTTTGCATGGTTGATGCCGCATGGCTTGTGAAGTAAATTTTTATTTGGTCTTTTATTGTTGCATGTGCTTGTTTAATTGCTTCAATCGCTTTTGGATGGATCTATTTGGAGTTTGTTGGTGAGTTGTTAGTGAGTGTTAATTAAGTCCAGTTGTTTTAAGTGGTGAGTACTAGTTTCTTTGATCTGTTGTGTTATTCATGTTGGAGTTATTCATCATTGCACGATCTGTCTGGAGTTCGGCCATGTTTGGATATGCTGCAAAGTGAATACTTAGGTTTTCATTGTGGTTGGGCTTGTTTGGAGCTTTTGTTTGGGATTTGGTCTCGCTCTCGCTGCTGCTAGGCCTGCTTTGGTTTGTAAGGGGTTTAGTTTGTGTTTGTTGTGACTGACTTTACGTTATATCTGTTGTAATTTTTGTTCGGTCTTGTCTTTGATATCGAGTTGAGCTAGTTTAAACTTTTGTTTGTATAGGATTCGTTTTGTCGGTATTTATCATTTGTAACTAGCTCTTCCCTTAATTTGTACTCCTTTTATTGTAATATAAATACACTTTAATTTAAAAAAAAAACAATCTGAACATTTTTAAACCCTAAATTAACTACTAATCCCTAACACATCACCATATAAAGTTCTAAAACAGTCAAAGTTATTAATGATATCCACCTAAATTGAAATAGAAAAGTCACACCTATTTAGGGTTTTGCTTTCTAGATATAATGATTTTTTGTTCCAAAAACCTTAAGTTGGGAGAAATTATTAGGCATACTAGAGGGCTTGTGCGACAATAAAGGTGGAGAGCATTCACACAAGGGCGCTGAAGACGGAGGAATCTTAGGAGGAGGTGAAATTTACTTAAGTGAAAAAGGGAGGAGGGTAGGCTTTTTTCTAGTGTGGACATAGAGGAAACGCGACAAATCATAAATGAAAAGTGTTTTTGAAGCCGCGAAAATTTTACAAGGCATGGGTAATATTTTGGCGTCTATGATGTCGGGTGAAATATTATTAGTTGCACTTACAAATAAACGCAACGAATTTCTACAATCGAAGACTGTTTTTCTTGTAGTGAAAAGGAAAGTCTAGTCTTAGCAATTATATTCCCTTCGAGAGCAACAGACATACGATAAAATTCATTCAAGTAAATCTCAAACCCAAAATCAATTAAAGGAAAACAAAAGATTCTTCAATAAAGCATGCGTCATGCTTACAATTATCGTCATTCATATTTGAAAAGAAAGAAACTCAAGACTACACACAATATAATAGGACGACAGTTATCAAATTTGGATCATCAAATCGGATATAGTCAAATCCTCAATGCTAAAGCAAATAAAAATGTAGACATTCATAATGCATCTACTAGTGATCTGGGTAATTATGAGGAAAGGATTGAAGCAAACTTGTAGAGTGTGGACATAAACAATAGTGTTCCTCGAGTAAAATACTCAAGATCATTCAATTTTTTGGTCATAATTCAACTTTTGGAAGTGACTTCCCCAATCAGAACTCCCCCTCGCGTCTTCTCCCTGGTGATGGTCGCTTTTTTGACAATTTCAAGCTATTATCCTGTCAGAGAAGTGAAAACCGTATTATTAATTTTAACAACAACATTAATAACAAATTATATATGCCTCACTTTTCTTTATTTGAAATTGGCAGGAGAAGCTTATACCGCGCTTCCAGTAGCATCCCTGAGAGGTCCTTGTCACTTCACACAATGAATTTTCATTGTTTAGATTCAAGCAATCAAAATAATGGATACTATCATATAAGCAAACTCAGTAATAGAGTTTATCACTTATCTGTATGAAAGAAAGGGGAAACCAGCAATCATCAAGCGAGTACAAGTAATCGGGATATTCTCATTAGTTTCAAACTAAACCATTTTTTTTAAACAGAAATCAAGGAGATTTGGGTGAAATTCGGAAATCTAAAGGACACAAAAGTATTTTCCACGAAAGCATTGTTGATTCAACTATTTTTCATTTGAATAAAGTATATAATGACTATCGCAAAGTGAATCTAAATGTCAAAACTCAGAATCGAAGTTATACTTTGGATCAGGACAATTTAAAGTTGGATTAGAGGATATACGGAAACGACCATAAATCGACAATTTTTAGAACCGTTGCCTAAAGTTTTTGTTTCTTTTGGAATTAGGGTTTGGTTGTTATCTGAGTGTAATTTGTATATTTTTACCAGGGCTAACTGCTGTTATAATCTTATAATCATCGAACCTAGCCTTAGTGAACAGCTTCTTCCATTCTCCTTCAGTTCTCTGCTTTCCAGTAGTATGAACCAGCACCTGAATATCAAAGTGAAGCAGTGTTTCAGTAAGATATGGATGCACACCATCCAACGTATCCATCACCTTGTCAATTGCGATCGCTTTTCCTCTTTTCTCCTTGCTAGGAATTGCCTTCTTGCATTGTTTCAGCATGCAGTTTCACACATGCTTCGTCATTCCATCCATGCAACACCCACTGCGTTAATAAAACTGTTAATCAACACATGTATTTATACATATATATGTATTGTGTGCATTATATATTACTTTCATGATGAGTATTAGGAGACTTGTATAATGGTATTTGCTGAGTTGTAATGTTTCTATTGGTATATAGCTGGTCATATTTAATATATACATACAACTGGTTGTACTTTTGAAACTACGAAAATAGAATTACTTTCCTCTTTTTCATTATGTTCTTTTCACCTCAATATGGTATCAGAGCGGTTCTCCTGAATCAACACTACCGAATCATCTAGCCTTCAATTCATAAAATTTTAATTTTCAGAGTCTGCGAGAATGAATGATTCAGATCAATCTTATCATCCTTGACTTATTTCAACTTCAGCCGCTGGCGCAAAATCAACCATTGATGATTCATCCAACCCTTTCTTTTTGCATCATTCTGGTAATCCTGGAGTTGTTCTTGTTTCTCAACTACTCACTGGAGATAACTATGCCTTTAGGAGTCGTGCAATATGTTGATTGCCTTGTATGTGAAAAATAAATTAGGGTTTATCAATGGTTCAATTCAAAAACCGGATGGAGATGGTACAATTCCAGATCTGATCAATTCTTGGATACGAAATAACAATATGATAATTTCTTGGATATTAAATTCTGTCTCAAAGGATATATCAGCAAGTATAATCTTTGCCAAATCTGCTCATGATATGTGGGTTGATCTTAGAGATAGATTTATCCCAAGATCAAAGTTCCGTTAGCAACTATTTGACCAAGTTGAAGACGGTTTGGGAAGAACTGAGTAATTACAGACCAGTTTGTACTTGTGCAAAGTGTTCTTGTGGAGGACTTAAAGAATTAATTGTTCATTATCAGATGGAGTACATAATGTCCTTTCTCATGGGGCTGAATGATTTTTTTCACAGGTCAGAGGTCAGATTTTGTTAATGGATCCTCTTCCTCCTATAAACAAAGTTTTTGCATTGATTTCACAAGCAGAACACCAGAGAAAAGTTTTAAATGTTGTTAATTCGAATTCTGATCATAATACTTCTAATGCCATGCCATTTGTTATTCAATCGAGTTCTGATAAGAATAAGAAATTTCCTGATGGTGTTCAGACTAAGGGTTCAAAGAAAGATAGACTGTATTGCACTCATTGCAAGATTCACGGTCATATTATTTATAGATGCTTCAAAATTCATGGATACCCACCAGGCTACAAGACAAAGAATCGTGACAATTCCTCTTCTCTACTCAATTCTAGCTCTGTCAATAATGTTTACAGTCAAGATTCAAAGTCAAATCAAGAAACAGTCAGCAGAAATTTCATCCAAAATTTGAACACTTCTCAGTACCAGCAGCTTATGTCCATGCTGTCGAATCATTTAATCTCTACCAATCACAGAATCGATGAATCTCAAAACAATAATGCTGTATCATTTACCATAGGTACCTGTTTTTCAGTTGCTTTGAGTAAATTTTTTTCTTTTCCCCGATATTGGAAAGTTGATTCTGGTGCTACTCGTCATATTTGCTCTTTGGCTTCTGCATTTATATCTTTGAGACAAATTCCAAAGTACGCTGTTACATTGCCCAACCATGCTAATATACCAATTTGTCTTTCTGGAGACATTCAGATCAGTGATAGTATCATGCCCAAGGATGTAATTTTAATACCAGATTTTCAGTTTAATTTGTTGTCTGTTGGTTCTCTTACCCAAGGGACTGAATTCACTGTGAACTTTCTAACTGACCACTTTTTTATTCAGGGGCAAAACGAGAAGATGATGGGCAAGGGTGAAAAAGTTGAAGGTGTTTACATACTGGATACCAATGTACTCAATTCTGTTTCTACAACTTATGTAAATCATATTTCTGTTCAAACCTGGCATAATAGATTAGGCCATATTTTTTTCAAATGGCTGAAGAGTTTGAAATCTCAATTGTGTTGCACTACAACAAATATGACTTTTTACAGCGTTTCAGAAAAACCATAAAAGGTTTTAACAACATTTTTACATATGCTGTGTAACGACATGCAGTTAAAAGTCAGCATCATATTATATCAGTTATAAAACGCTGTGAAAAGTATTTTTCAATGGCGTTTCTTTTGTGCTGTTGATACATTTCAACATTTCTTAGCATTTTTTACGTGTTGTGAAAAGAAGTTATAGCATGTATGTTTTGTTGTGACATTTATTTACAACATTTATGAATTGCTGTAAGTATTTATATGTCAATTAAAAAAAACTATTTACTGCATTTTAAAAACGCCGTTGAAAAACCACCATGAAGAAGTTGAATAGTGTTATAAAAAGGCCATGAAAAGTCCAAAATCAATCTCAGCATTTTTATGGTTGTTTAAAATCATCATATTATATCGATATCACATTTTATAATCAGTGCATCATATTAGTAACAAACTTTATATTGATCACATAAATCATAACCAACAAATAAAATTATATAATCAAAATATGCAATATTCTCACATAAAACATACACGATACGTCCATAATATTTCATAATATAGTAGTGAGACATCATACATATACATACACTGGTAGCAACAACCAAAAATAATAGTTCATACATTCTTACAAACCAAAATACAGTCTTAGCAGGAAGAATAACTCCATCCCGTAACTAATTGCAACAATGTTTTCTATCAACGTCGTCTATTTACCTGTAAAGCAAAAATAAAAAAAATTCAATATTGTTAGCATATTTAGAAGAAAATTTATTCACCAGCTGATATGTAAACGATTAACTTCCAAACTCCCCAGTAATGACCAACAAGATAAAGGCGGAATACTGTAATTTGCAAAAGCAAGAAAACTGTAATTTGCAGACCTTGTTTTATTAGAACACCCTTAATTAAGAGCAGTGTGTTTGGGTGCTAGGTTTTTCATTTGGATGCAACCTGTAATTTTTCAAACGGTCACCAAAGAAAGTGTACGTTTCTGCATAAATCCAGTATGCAATAAATGGCATGCATACTACCGGTTTCAGACGTAGCTAGTAAGTGAGGTTTAGTGGAAAGAAACCAACCAAAATTCAAATTTGTAGCTACTAAATTTAAGATGTGAGACTTGAAATAATTTGCTGTAAGTAAGATATATACTTAAAACAACATTACCACTGAATTTATAGCAATGTCCAATGATGATTGCTTGAATATTCAAAGTACAAATTTGCTTTGAGCGCTCTTTTGGTGACTGGAACTATCGCCATGCACTCACACATACTCCGACCGCAACCTAAGTACAACTGCTTCCTGCTTCATCTCCAGTTCACCTACCATTCCTACATAGACATCAGCTTGCACATCAAACAAAATTCTGCTGGAACCACCTACTTGTCCAAATTGTTGTGTATTCCAAAATCTTCACTACAACATACATCAAACAGCAAACCAAAATCCACTCACATCTCCTATACGTTAAAACTAGCTCCTCAACTTCATCATTGCAGCAACAATACACATGACCATCAACATAGCAACTACACAATCATCTGCTCCTTTACTGACCAACATCCTCATACCCAAAACACAACTACTCGACTAAACTTGCACACACACTACTCAAAGTTAGCACCTCTTCGGATACCATGTCATATCTAAAACTACTCATCACCTGTCTGAAATCTTACAAACCTCACCAATTACTGCTCAAACCCATCGCCAGACACTCAGCCACCACTTCCGGAAAAATCTCAAACAACATTTCAACACCACCATTTCAAATACAGCCTCACCTCTAACAAAACAACCACCAATCGCCGCAAATACCCTCTGCACATTCGAACTCCTCCACACACTTAATTGCCTCCTACAGCTACAACAAACCCTCTGCATACCTTATAAAGAAGTGCAAGCATTTTGAGATTGGAGGAGACAGTAGACCAAGGGAACATCATTGTGTTAAAATATGAGCTTTGTTTGTTAAGACTAACTTTTTCAAGGTCTTTTTAATTTTTTATTTTATCTCTTTTTTGACTTTATCTTATGTAGGAAAGTACTTAAAAATATCAGCATGTCTAGTTCGATTTTGTTTGAAGAATTTATGTTTTTATTTGTTTAGTTTGAAATTTGGTTTACGAAAAAAGAATGAATTACAAAAACAGGAATACGCAAAGTCAGTGTCCACCCGTGGGTTTATGTTTTTTTAATCTAATTGAAGCGTTGTAGTAGTTATGTTTTTCTATGATTGAAAAACTCAGTTATTATTCAGAGCCAGTGCTCACCTACTAGTTTTTGAAAAGGTCCAATTATTTTTGTGCAGTTCAAATCATCATGTGACATGAACAAAATATGCAGGGGAACAAAAGATGGTTTCTCATTTTCATATTTTTTATGGTAAGTCATTTAACAATTTCAGAATATTTAAGATGACTTTAAGGTTCTGCATTTTCTGCATTTATCGTTTCCCTAATGGTTGCTTCTAGCTTGCACATGCACATAAGCAATAAATATCATGAACAGAATAAAAATCATTAATCAGAATATAGGAATCTTCTCCGGATTTCAAGACATAAACACGGAATTCTAGGAGATAAAATATTTTTTGGAAGCAAAAAAACATGTTATATTGCACTTACCGGAACTTGCATCTATTATGACTTTCTTAGCAGGTCAAGAAATTGCAGTGCTAATGACATCTTCAATGTTTTCTATCGGATGTCAGTCTCCATAGACGTGCGTTTGGAGTATTTGCAACATCAACCTAATTGCTCTACGACGGACCGTGTAATAACCCGGAAATCCGAGCCAATTTAAAATTTTTATTTTGGCAATTTTAGCGAATTTTGATTATTTAAAATGAGTTATTTTAAATAATAACGACGAGAAATTTATTTTGAATGGAATTCGATCGTATATTTTATATAGATCGTCGTTAGAATATAAATATTTATTTATATATATAAAAGGAATTGAAAATGGCGTGGTTGTTCGATAATTCGATTTCAAAATTCAAATGAATGTACAGGATTCAAAATAAATCGGATTTTAGTGAAACAAAAAATATTTGAATCTATTTGTGAATATCTTTCCAACGAATTCGAAAAATTGAAATTTCATAGCGGGAATCAAAAGATATGTCCAGTTGAAAATTCAGAATAGTCGCTATGGAATTTCGGCCATTAAAAATAGCCATTTTGCAAACGACCTCGGAATTCGACGAAACCACTTTTGTTGGATCCGTGATGTCAAGTTATTGCTAGGTTTCAAATTTCATAATTTTTCGAATCAATATGTGAGCGTGGCGAAGGAAAACGCGTTTGACCAGTTTCAGTTGATTTTAATCGACTGGAAAATGGCCATTTTTCAAACGGTCTCAGAATTCGACGAAATTAGTTTTGTTAGGACCGTATCGGCAATACAAAGCTAGAAAATATTTTTCTGGAATTTTTCTGGTTAGTATGTGGCCCCGGTAAATTGAAATGCGCGTTCAAATTCAATATATAGAGTTATATGTTGATTTTGATGAAAACTGATCGAAACGATTGAATCAGCTTACGTGACATATCCCATTGTGTTCGGAATTGGGGTAATTAGCTATGGACGACAGTCGGTAGGTTCGATTTCGAGTGTGAAATAAATAGTTGCTTTTTTGAATTTAAATAGAATTAAATATAATAAATTTTTATAATCCCCCCTCTTCTCCTTAGTCAACACGAGCCCCCCCCCCCTCTCTTTCTCGTTCGAGATCCAGAAAAAAAAGAAAAAAAAGGGAGCAGCGGCCGCTGCTGCGCCCGCCACCACGCCCCGACGAACGCGCCCCACCGCCGATCGCCCCCCTTTTCTTCCTTCTCTGATGCCCCTCCTCCCTCTACTCTCTCCCCTTTCCGAAATCCGACCCCAATCCACTAGAAACCGCCTAGCCGAGCTCCGCCGCCACCCTGGATGGACACCCCCGCGGCCTGCAGATCTTCGGCACCCCATCCGTCGAACACAACAGCCTCCCCCGCCCCCCCCCCCCCCCCCCGACGAACACAGTAAGTGTTTTATTTTATATAAATTCAATTATAGCAACCTGTTTCATTTTCTATGTGATTAAATTTAAAAGTAAAATTAGTTTTTATTTATAGGAAAGGTGAAGTTTTTGTTATGTTAAAAATAAATACATTTTTAAAATCGGTTTGTAAAGTAAATAAAAATCAGATTTTTATTAAAGAAAGAGGTGATTTTTATGTAGAAAGCAAGTTAAAAATATATGACTTTTTGGCATATCAAAAGATTAGATTTTTTATATGATAAAGGTTCAATTTCTAAAATAGACATCGATATAAAAATATAATTTTTATATGATGTGAAGTATACAAATATAATTTTTATCATGAAGAAAGAGAAGAAAAAAATTAATTTAATTGTATGTAAAGAATAAAAAAAAAAAATTTTATATGATGTGAAGTATAAAAATATAATTTTTATAATATAGAAAGGTTAAAAATATAATTTTTATGCTAGTGGCATATTAAAAATATGATTTTTATTCATGTAGAGTAATAAAAATATAATCTTTATTAGGAGAAGAGCAATATAAAAATTCAATTTTTATATATATGAAGTGAAGTTAAAAATTCGATTTTTATATATATGAAGTGAAGTTAAAAATTCGATTTTATATATATGAAGTGAAGTTAAAAATTCGATTTTTATATATATGAAGTGAAGTTAAAAATTCTATTTTTATATATATGAAGTGAAGTTAAAAATTCGATCTTTATATATTTAGTAGCGTTGTAAAAATATATAAGTGGAAATAAAAATATGATTTTTATTTGAACAGCGTGAAAAGGACTGTATTGGGATTTCAAACAAATCCAGACAGTTCAAAGGCAAAGCACGGGGGAGTGGAACCCTCGGTGAGAACTCCTCACCTTTTTATTTTTATTTTCTAGTTAAAAATATATACTAGGATGCAGACGGTGTTTAGTAGCACCCGACACCAGTCGTCCACAGACCATGGACGGCTTGTATGCTTGTTTGTTTGATGTTAATGTGTAGTTGATTGTGTGATGTGAAATGAAATAAAATATTTATGTAGTAAAAAAATATTTTATAGTCGAAAATATAATTTTTAACATGAATGTGAATAAATAAATATAAACAAATAGGACGATTTGTTTATATACACACATTTGACTGATATTGATTGGAACGATAAATTTTACACATCGACCAACTGCACAAATAAAACATGTGTTTGATTGTTTGAAACCTCACACGGGTATTGGGATGATATATGATGTACACTAATCCTGATAATTAGTTGTATGTCGATCGATTGATTGACAAACTGTTATAAGCGTTGAATATTTATGTTTGATGCTTATACAGTGTAGAATGCACTTTGGATGATGGTTGATTATTTGTCATTGTTGATATATACATGTGTTGTAGAAAATCCATATAATTAACATTATATGGTATTTGATTGGGCCTCATTCCAGTTTTGAAATAGAATATCTGAATAGAAATATTTGAAAAGAGATATTTGAAATAGAATATTGGAAAATAGAAATATATGAAGCCGTGTTGATTAGATTGACGCCATTTTGACGTGAACGATATTTATATCGATTTTATTCATTTTTAAATGAATATTGAAAAGTGATTTCAATTAATCGAATATTTTAGAAATTGAATTGAATAGAATTCAAATCGAATTAAAATTGAATTGAATAGAATTCAAATCGAATTAGAAATTGAATTGAATAGAATTCAAATCGAATTGAAATTGAATTGAATAGAAAATGAATTCGAATTAAATTGAAATGAATTGAAATTCGAATTAAATTGAAATTGAATTGAAATCAATTTGAAATGAAATTAAAACAAATCTATAAGGAAAAATTCAATTTTGATTTGAATTTGAAATGAAGTTGAAATCGTTTCGAAAACGAATTTAAAACGATTTATAAAATACGTTTTAAAAGGAAATCGACGAAGTATATATTATATATATTATATAATGGCCTGAATAGAACGCGCCGCGCTGCGGTAGTTCGTGAATTTCGACCATTGACTTCGAATGGATATTGCGGGAGATCCGACCGTCGGATTCTCCTAAAACCGAAACCGTTGGGTTCGTATCGAAAAGAGCTTTCTAACAAATATTAGAGATTTGAAATCTAACGGTTGGATTTGGAATATTTCGATGTGGGATTTCGTGATTATACAGATATTGTTGCGGAAATTGAAAGATATATTAATATCGTTATTTCCAATATGATATTTGTTGGTCGTAGAATTTGATATTGAATATAAGCCGATATATTTTCTATTCAGGGCCTTGTATTTAATATCAAATGTGATTTGGGTTTGTCGTGAATGGTGTCTTCATTAACACTGTTCTTAAGCCCAGTGGAGAAAATGATTAAATCTTTTTATTTAGATTTAATGAAGTGTACCAATTAAATAATATTTAATTGGAATTGAATTGGTATTGATTTTTGGGTTTATCGAGAACAGTGTTTTAAATAACACTTGTTCTTTAACCCGATAATTAATGGAATGTGATTTTGGGTTTATCGTGAACCGTGTTTTAAATGACACTGATTCTTTAACCCAGTTAAAGATTAAAACTAAGTCGAGTTTTAATGAATCTTTAATTAGATTGAAAAGATCGAGAATGGAGTATCGCCAGTTTTACTCCAGGCGATAGTTAAATCTTTAATTAGATTTAAACGTGAGATGGTAATTGAATTTACCGATAATACTGTGGTGTTAGATATGAAGTACTACCAGTTTTACTTCATGGGATGAATAGGTGGGGACTGGGAAATAAAATAAATGATTACTCCGGTGTGGTTCGTTAATCCCGACTTGTTTGAATCGATATTCAAAGAAGATTAAAGAATAAATTTAAAGAATTTATCTTTGATAAAATTAATGGGAACTTTTCCCAAAGTATAAGAATATTTGAACAAAAGAATATTCTGAATTGGAATGAGGCGTATGTTGTGTTTGTGTAACACTTGTTTATTATATACGCGGGTTATTCAGAAAGACCGGGTTTATCTCATTCTGAATAACTGATTCGACGTGGTGTCGAAGATGAAGACGGTGGTCGAAGACCGGATGTCTTCATGTCGTTTGGGTGATTACTGATGATCTTGATTGGGCCGTACACCCAAGAGGAGGGAATCAGTTAGTGATCGTCCAGACGTACTTGGAGATCGATGGATATGCGGGGTACTAGGTGCCTCCGGTTTCGTTCAGACCCAGAACGAACTTGTAAATGGACTGTGTGTCTGACATTGGATTTTATTCTGTGTGGTTGATTTCTATTAAATATATATCTGTTTGGCGGCGGAGAATTTATTCTCTTGCTTAACGCTCTTCTCTGAGACTTACGAGCTCAGAGGTTATATATTGATGGATATCAAATGCATGGAGTGAATTGCCTGTGTGGCATGCCTAAGTGACAATATGATCAAGGCTTCTGTTGCAAAGCAAAGTCTTGTGGTTGATGATCAAAGCACAGCCTGTGTGGCACAGCTTTGTGTAGCGTTAATTCGTGAGCCTCACACCCCGGTTGTGAACCAGAAACGGGAGAGGACCTCAGGGAGGACATGCGTTTCTTTCTAGTTAGAAGTGGCGTCAGTGGTTTTACATGCCCTGACGAGTTTGACTTATGTGGTTGTTGCTGTTGCGAGGCGCCTCGGTTAGATCGGACGATCCGGGTCCGATGAAGTCATTCGTTGGCTCATTTACGCCCCATAGGGCGGGGAAAGGCAGTGTTCAGGCATTTTAATCCACATCGGTGGACCGGCCCTGACGATCCAAGGGGCAGTTGCGGCTGTTCCTGAGGCTCGGGCTAGACAGTCTCGAATCGGTAGAGGACGATCCCTGGCCTCGGTTCATAGACGGAAATCCAATTTCCAAATAAGTGACATTTGCGGTTTTAATTGTAGAACTAGTATGGCGACATGATATATGGTACCCATGTCGTCTATGATTGATACTTATGATTTGAAGTTGTTTTATACACTATGCACTTATAGTAGTATCAAATGATTTGTTTTAAATGTACTAAGCATGTTTGGCTATTATAAGGGAAAACCCTATCCCCCGGCTTGCGTTGCATTGTGTGATAGGACCTGGGTCTTATAATAGCTTCATTTTTCCAAAAAGCATTGCGTTGTTTTGTTATATGCACTGGTATTCTTGGAAGGAAACCCGTTCCGTGTTATACGGCGTGGTCCCTTGATATATCTGATTTAAAGTAAAGTTTTAAATAACTGTTTTAGTTCTCACACCAGTCCCATGACTGACCTGGAGTTTATTGTTGTAACCTAAACTCTGGGTGCCCTTATTTTGACATGGGCAGCTAGTAGTTTTGGTTTTGCAGATTCATATTCACGGGGTCCTGATTTACAGCTGGAACGATACTCAGAAAGCTTTGTATCCGCGTATTACTTCTAGTTGTGTATTGTATTATTTTCCGCTGCTATGTAATGTATTGTAATCTCTGATATTTTTCTGATGTATATTATCTGTTTATACTCTGTATATTCTTGTATTCTGATGGAATTGTTGTAATAAACAATGAAATGTTCTTCCGTCTGCGTTCTAATTTGTCGTGTTCTCAAAATAATCAGGCGTTTCGAACGGTCTTGGTCGGTTTAGCGACTGATTCGGATCGAGCGAAATTCCTTTTCATTACAAACCGAAAGAAAAATATAGTGGTTATGGAATTTATTGCCCAAATATAAACGATATCACAATAATACTGTAATTTTAGTTCTACCTTTTGATGTGTGCTTGCTTTTCCCCACCTTTCTTTACTCTATCAAAAATATAATATTGCAACAACCTGAGTAACCTTTTATAATAGTTTCATCAAATATCCAATATCAAAGCCACAGATAGTTTACTTTAGGAAAATTTAGCATACATCAATGCTTTTTGCTAATACGAGCTCACATTTACAATCAGTAGGTGACAAAGAAAACAAGCAACATGCAAATTTCTAAACAAAGAAGTGGATGGAAGCTTGTAAAATTCCAAAGCATCAAGAAAAGACAATAGAAAAAAGTAAGAATTAACTATATAGCATATGAACGTTCAATTCATTCATAGCTACAAGACAAAATAATGCAAGTTTTTATTCCATGACATATTTGCATGGGACAGGCATGCAAGTTACTAAATTAGAGAATAAATGTGCATGTGTACCCATTATAACGCAACAAGGCATAATGAACGTAAACGTGCATGTGTACCCATTATAAGGCAATGGGACAGGCATGCAAGTTACTAAATTAGAGAATCTTAAATGTAATTGTTGACATTCATAAGTGATAACATACAAAAGTGTAATATACAACCGTTGTCTTGCTATATATTAAATATCAATATAATGCACAACGTTAATCAGACTACTAAACTTAAAATTGTTAAATTTATTAGGCATAGCTTCTTAGTGGTCGTTGTTAAAGTAAACTAATTTGATAGAAAATTGTTCACAAATGGCAGTACCCATCTAACTTTCTCCTAGCTAATACCAAGTCATATTTTACTAAAGTACCCATCTAACTTTTTGTTCTGTTATGCGGGTATTTTCAGCAGTTCTAATTTTGTATTCTCATCCACTAACTGAAAGTGCAAAGTAATAAAGATATGTCTTTCTCCTTTTGTATTCTAATTTTGTATTCTCATCCACTTTACCATTCTATCTGTCCGACACTCAACACTGCCAAGCTCCACATCCCCGAGCCACCAAGTCAAACCTTCAATGCTAATCCTTGAATTTCTTCTAATATTTCAACAAAAAATAAATAAATTGAAACGATGCTTTGTTTACATCCGTTCTGCAGTTTCTTAACTTTTTCGGAAATATTTCAACCAAAAAATACAATAGTGCAACTATTTTTTTTCTTCTTTTTTCTAATAGCTTTAACTAATTTAGACTATGTTTAAGAAAGATTTTGAAAAGATGTAAAAGAATACATTGAAACTTTTGATGGAAGGTTCACAATACTGACAGTTTTTAAGAAGGTTTGTATAAATAATTTGTGTAAATGAGAAGCATATGTTACTTCTAAAACCTGATCAATATTTTGTGTTTTTTGATGGTTTGAACCTTTTGTTTATCTTTTTATTTGATTACAAATTTTGTCACCTTCGTACATATGAATTAACATCTTCAATTACCTATGTTAATCGGTGTTACGACAGCATAAGTGTGGTTGCACTTATGACTACGTTTGAATAAATTATATACATGTATATCAAGTTTTTACAATAATTCATATACAAATATATAACCCATGTTGTTTGCATATTATATCAGAACAAAAATTAGCAAAAAAATAAGTCCGTTATAGCATAATTTTTGAATACTCATCCACTAAGATTAAAAAATAAATAACAAATTAGTAAGTAAAAAAGTTCAGTCATCTTGGAACATTATCAGCAAAAGTAACGACATTGTTTTAAAAAAACCCGCCTTGATACTCGCCTCAAGGCCCGCCTTCAACCGACAGCTACTTCGGCTTACTCAGTCGATAGCACCACATCTCTACCTACACCAACTTTTGTTTACTGCACTGACCTGCACTTGCTACAACCATTCGACTCCACTAGTTTCTCCAACATCCAACTACAACACCCCAGTTTCCCAATTCCCCTGCAACATAACCACGACCACCAACACACAGCCAACTTCCACCATTTTCAAACAATCACAACAAACTCTAACCTGTCACACAATAGTTCCCATAACCACCATCCAAACACCACTACCCTACATCAACTTGCCTTCGCTGTTTCACACTTGCTTCATCTTGCCATTTCCTTCATCGTACAAACATCCCTCCTGCGCACTCCAACCTTAACAGTTCAATTACATTAACTGCCTGGCCAGCATACACCCTCTTACAACCACCGCAAACCCATTCTCAAACTAATGTACACGCTTCCCACTACCACAATTGCCACCTAAGCAAACTGAACCTTCTACTAAATTTACACAGCCATTAACATCAATACTCAACCTTTTGAGCAATTCTATTTTTATTTGTGTAAAACTGAAGTAACTCAAATAATTTATAATTCGATGGTTTATTTTTCGGACAACAATTTGTAAAGGACAGAACATTCTTATTTAACATGACAGCCCAAATTTACTGGAGAGCTTAAAAGAGAAAAAAGACAAAACAAAAATCAAAGAGGAATTAGTGCATTTACCTGATTTTTCATTAGCGTTTGAACCATCGCCTTTAATTTTGAAATTTATTTTTTGCATTTAGATTGTCTATTTATCCCTAGCATGTGACCAAATTGCCTTAGTCGCGGTCATACCTCTTTCCATTCCTCTCAACCGTCCTGGTCCATCGGGTTCGAACACTTGCGATAATGCATCTTCTTTATAACCGATTATTGAGCTCGTATGTGATCCATCGACAACGTTTTTAATTCTTTTTCCTATAAAGAATAACATTGATATTATATATTAACATCAAACTAATAATCTATGAAAACATGGGACATTGAAATGCACATTTTTGGCATTCATACGGTTAATTTTGACCATGAAATTGAAGCAAGGCGCTAGATGTAGAGGTTAGCAATACAATAAGCAAAAAGGAGTTATCTTAAGTGTTAGTATAGATTGAACGTTAAAGCTTGTATTGCTCCTTTTATGCATTCAATTCTCAAAGGCCGAATCTATATTATGAGCTTCATTTTTTTTATTATTATTATGGACGGAATTTTGGGCTTTTATATAGATCGTGATAATGTTGATCAAGCAAGCAACAAAATGGCTGATTTCTTAGAAAAATGCAAGGAAGATGCAGGATATTGGCCCGAAATTTCAGCTGCTGGCCTACAATGCATATACGAGTGGTAATACCTAAACCCCTGAAATATTATTATACTATCTTAACCTTAAAAAATTCTGAAATACTAATTAGCATTGAAATGTTGCGAGTGAAAAACATATTCTTGCCATTTGAAACCTTTAGGAAACTGATAATGGGTATGTCTCTTGCAGCTATACGTGGAAAATATATGCAAACAAATTGTTGAATATGGGATCAACTTACAGTGTATCTGTGTATGGAAACAACTTAACAAAGAAGATAAATAGGCAAAGCAGCGGTATCTGCAAATGTTCTACAGTCTACAATTCCAACATCTCGTAAGTTTGAACTGCACAGAGTTAAAAAATATGAACAAACATCACATTCATAACAACAAACATAAGGGAATAATATATTTTTGGTACCGCAAAGGTAAAAATGATGGTGGATACGCCAGCAACTGAAATGCCTTTTGAGGCAACAACTCCTAAGCCAAAGCCATCAGCAAAACGCATAATACCAATTAGAAGCTAAGCGTGCCCACTAAATAAACTTTATTTTTTAGAATCAAAATGAAGCATAAGATTATGCAACACGTACAAATGTAGGCTTGTAAGACCAGCGATAAAAACATCCACCCCTCAATTATGAATAGAAAATTTGGAATCATATTGAAAAGAAAGCCCTTTCTCCCCTTCTAAAGGATTTATCCCTTTTATTCTACCAATTTTTAAGTTTTATTTCATGGAATTATATCACAACAGCAAACAAGTACAATGAAGAGGAAATCGCTTGTTAAGTGGGTAGAGAAACTTACAATAGCTAATAATTTGTGTGGGTTGTCAAGTTGGACTAAATTTTAATATTGGGTTCTTAGAAATTAATAAGGTTTATAAGCTGAAAAGCAACATATTTGATATGGTTATTCAACATGTATTATAATGGTTTTGTGAATTGTACACGGTAAGCAAAAGTACACATTGCTTAATATAAATGTAAGCCGTGTTTACATTTATATTCAGAGTTACTCATATGAGCATTTTGATGGATAAAATAGATTAGTTCACAGTATTGGGCATGCACATTTCAAAGAAGTTTTCTAAACCTGCTTCCTTCCATGCTAGAAGAAAGCTATAGTGAGCTGATCCAAAACTTGACTGGTGAAAATCTGAACTTTCAGCATAAACGGTCTAAAGCTAGAAGCAAACAAGATCACTGGTCTAAAACTGGAGTGAGCCTAGGAATCATAATTGTTTCTCATCTAATAAAACTCATTTTTATAGGCAGCAAATTGCTATTGCATGTGCTCTAATAATATTCATTATTCAAATTTCCTGTTAATTCAATATAGATCTGATATATACAGGTAAAAATATATAAACTTGATAAAGGATTCAGATTAGTGGAAAGATTCAATAAGTTGCACAATCAATTATGTAATCATATTATAGTTATATCCCAATAAACATCAAATCGTAACTTAAATTTCTGATAAAACTTTACTATTAATTTTGCAAACTGGAAAAACAACAATCGAACAATTAATACTAAAAGTGAAACTTTATTTCACAGTACCTCCTAAGCATTTAACAACACATAATTTGGAATTTTCACTATGCAAGATAAACCATAATACAAGGGTTTATTGTTTCAGCTAGTTAAGCTTCAACAGTTTTTTAATGATCTCTTATCAATGTTAAAAGTGGACATTTTAGTCAATTCGAATTATCATCTTCAGCAAGTAATTGTTTTCTCTAGCTCGTGGATGAAGAGTTTACAAAAATAATTAATTAGTTCAAATGGACTTTCAACAGATTGACGTCAACAAGTATTATTTTCTTTTAATAGTAAACAAGTATTATTTTTGATGGATTATTATCAGCTTGCATTGGTTTTCTATTGTGACACGTTTTTCGGTAGATTTATGCTTAGATAACTTGTTGACATGCTATACTTGATGTGTTCCTTTTGTCACTTCTTTCTTAACAACCTTATTAAGACAGTGTATGCATATATAAAATTATAACCAAATGTCTAAATAGTTCAAAAATGCCATAGGTTTTTCTATAGCTTATATTCGTTTTTCAATGACCCAAGTACTCCAAAGTATTGGTACAATGAAGTTCAACTGATGGATTATGTCAAATTGAATTTGAAAATTTGAAGTAAAATTGTTGCTACCTTGATGGACCCATACAACAGAAACACAAGTTGAAAGAAGAAAATCCTTGAGCTGTAATAGTAGATTAAAAAATATCCCTAGCTGATACATATGCAAAGGTACATAAGACTGGAAATTCTTCAACAACTAATAAGCTGGTCATGGATAATCTGAAATGGATGGAGCTGTTTCAGCTGTTGAAATGAACCTAAATCTAGAATAAATAGAAAACATAACGGTATGGTGCGCGGTTTAAACCGTATCGAGCTGCAATCTATTTAATATAATTTTACAACATCGTGTTATTCCCTGGCGTTAGTTTGGAACAAAAGTGGAAGAGGTTACACAGTTTCTGTTTAAACCCAGCTGATTGTGGATTTCCAGCTTTGGAGTTTCATGATTCTGTTAACTTTTATACCAAGTTAGAGGAAAAAGTTACGACTTGCCCAACTTATAGGCACTATGTGTAATTTCCTTTGTTCTTACTTTTCTTTTCTTTTGAGGATTGGCGATGTTAGTGAGTTCTAAGTTTGTTTGCATCATCTCTCACTTGATGTTAGCAAACTCGTTTGTACCTCTTTTATTTTATTTATTATTATTACTGTTTGTTAGAAAAAGGTAATAACAACATCAATTTTCTATGTAAATAAATAAATATGAGTGTCATAATCTTTGAACACAATTGAATATACATGTAAGTTGGCACATCATTTTATTAAATTATATTGCATAACAGTTTTTGGTTTTCAAGAGCAAGAAAAAGATACATAGTGCCAAAGCTCACAATTAATAATTTCATTTAGATATTGAGCGGATGAGTACCAACTCTCGTTATATTTTCTATTTCGGACTAATTTACTTTTCCTTCTCTTTTTCTAGTTTGTTGGATTTAAATTTATGGCTGAATCCAGTATTCTATATATTTAAGTAATCAAAATATGGTATACATGTATAATATACCACCTGTGAATTGAAGCAATTTGGTCCAAGACCAAATTCTCCAGTTAACTAGTTAGTCTGTATTAGCTACACCTAAAAAAAGTAAGTTGTTGTGAAGAAATACAAACATTATGTTTAATTCATTTCATAGTTTTACATTCAATTCTACAGAAGAATATCAACATGTTAGTACAAGGTAAAAGTTTACTTTTTAAACATTTTCGACTACATTTGAAAAACGAAAGATTTATTATTATTGTCTTGACATAATTATCATTACAAATCATAAAGTCTAAGCTTAATTTTCTTAATTAAAAATATATTTTAATTTTCTTAATCACATCTATGCTCCCCGCGTCATCGGCATGGGCTATTTACTAGTTAAACATATAATTAACAAAGGCAGCTGGAAGCGGAAAAAAATTTGTAACGTACATCGAACATCGTTATTCCTTTATTTCCTTCATTTCGGTAAACTACAGATTCTACTTGTCATGAGTAGCTTCTAAACTAAAAGGATATGCAAGAATTATAACAAATAAACTTACCACCGATATTAGATTGTTGAAATATTGAAAGAAAAAAAATTAATGTTGTGTACGAGTACCCACATTTATTGGCTTTATACTAATAACTCATAACAGAATCAGTGATAAAGTCAAACAAAACAAGGTTTATATGACTTTTGAGTTTTGATGCTACTCCAGAGGACATATATTATATTTTTCGAGTTTGTGTTGCTTCACGATCAGTTTATCCATCACACACATTTGCAAAGCGTGGAAGGAGAATAATCATCATATTATGTGCATTGAAATATAATTCAAGACATATAAATGTTCAATAACACTTGAAAAATTCATGTTCTCTTGAATTGTAAAAAAATCAAATTGGACATATAAGAACAGCGCTATAATTTTAAAAATACAGTGAAAACAGAAAAGTCCCTCCTCTAACACAATCGCAATCATCTCTAAAAAATCAAGTTTGCTAACCACAACAAAATAATTCTCAACAAATTATAGAAACACAAAAAATACCTCATTCAGTAATCAAATTGCCAACAGCCAGAGATGTATTGGCACATCGCAATCGCTTTAGGCAGTTGCTGGAGCCGACTGGCCTGTAGGTGCGAAGTCTTGAGTAGCACTGCAAGCGTGTCGTCATCGCCTGCAGCGTCGTGCGATTTGAACGAAAAGATGGGAAAATAGCGATTTGTAATTAGCGGTTTCCTTGTCGATGTTGTCCTTGGGTTTCTCTATTTGGTGACGCGCATAGCCCAATTACCAGCCCTGGCAACGATGCAGATGGAAGCCGAGGTGGGGATGGAGACGATGCTGCTACAAGAATAGAGACGATGAGAACTGATGTTAGGGTGACCGAAGAGGGAAATGGAATTTTGGGGAAGAGTACATGAAAATTGGGAAAGATGGAACATGCGGCTAATAAAAATTGTAGAGTGGACATCTGTCAATTTGTTTAACTATCTTAGCGTTTATCAGAAGTGAAGAAAGAGAGGAAATAAAGGAGAAACAATGTCTACGACATGTTAATTACGAAAGCTGTATTGTTTAGCTGTTTATACATACTTTTGTTGTAGTGTTGTGATATTTCTAAATTCAATAAAGAGGATCCTTACTACGTTTGTCCACTATCTAAACATAGACGGTTGTCTCTCGCATTTAATAATCATATGTCACATATTCTTTTTGAGTTAATACATTGTGATATTTGAGGTGCTTATCATATATCATCAGAGACGGAAATTTAATCCGCGGGGATGGGTACCCGCGGAGACCCGCGCCTAATCGGGTGGGGATTTCCCGACTTAGCGGGTAATGAGGTGGGGGTGGAGGATGATTTCAATACCCGAAGCGGGTATGGGGCGGGTACGGAGCTAATACTATTCACCCCATATCCGACCCGATATATATTTCCTGTTAAAGAACATGTACATTAGGCATATATACATTAAGTAGAAACATAGATTGTTGTGCACTTGTGCTGTGTCTATTCAGTTTAACAAATTGTATCCTTTCACGTGCCGTTGTGCTTATTAAATGTTATTTAATAATAACACATGCACATATCATGCATGTTGTTTGTTGTGCCTGTGTCCATTCATTTTATCTTATATATAATAAGAAAAATATATTAACACAAGTTGTTGACGTGAATATACATATTTTTACCATTTAAGTGTACTGTTATATGCTTGTGTTAATGGTTATTGGTTACCCGACAGGTCCTCCATAACCATTGGGTATTCCCCTACCCGAATCCGTTGGGTATTAAGCGGGGATATGGTGGGTACGGAGGACATAATTGGGTAGTGGGATGGAGGCGGAGGATGTATTCCCCGCATATTATCCGCCCCATTTCCATCCCTATATATCATCTTATAATGGTCATAAATACTTTCTAACATTAGTAGATGATTGTTCCCGATTTACTTGGATTTATCTGTTGAAACATAAATCTGATGTTGCTTCCATTATTCCTAAGTTTTTAAAGATGACTGAGACTCAAATTGCTGCCAAAATTAAAATGTTTCGCTCAGACAACGCACCAGAACTGGCTTTCCCTGATTTTTTAAATTCTGTTGGAGTTCTTCACTAGTTTTCATGTGTAGAAAGGCCACAACAGAACTCAGTTGTAGAAAGGAAGCACCAACACTTGCTAAATGTGGCAAGAGCTTTATATTTTCAGTCTAGAATACCTCTTCAATTTTGGTTAGATTATGAACTTACTGCCACATATTTGATCAATCGTACCCCTTCTCTTCTTTTACATCACAAAACACCCCATGAAGTTCTCTACAGAACATGTGTAGATTATTCTATGTTTAGGGTGTTTGGATGTCTTGTTTTTGCTTCTAACTTATCTGCACATAGACCCAAATTTGACGCTCGATCCAGAATGTGCGTATTCATTGGTTATCCACTTGGAATGAAGGGATACCGTCTTTATGATATTCAAACTCAACAAGTTTTATTTCCCGCAATGTAATTTTTCATGAGGATATATTTCCATTTCATACGATAGCCTCTACTTCAAATTTGGTTGATCCATTCCCAGATTTAGTATTGCCTCTGCCTAGTTTTTCTCGACCAGTATCTCCATCTCATTTTACTCCAGAAATTGAAAGTTGTGAAGATCATGTTTCAGTACCTGAACCTAGTGCTTCAAATGGTGATCAAGTTGATGAATTACCAGAACAAACTGAGCATACAATGGATAATTTTGGAACTTCTATTGATTGTCTTACACGGCATAATGTTTCTCTTATTCGAAGATCCTCTCGACCTTCAAAACCACCATATTATCTTCGTGACTTTCACTGCAATTTAGTTTCTCAACAAAATGTTTCCCCTCCTAGTTCAACTGCATATCCTTTGGAAAAAATTCTTTCTTATGATACTTTATCTTCCACTGACAAGAATTTCGTGCTTAATGTGTCATCAAATTATGAACCGAAATTTTTCCATGAAGCTATTAAGTATCCAGAATGGCGTAAAGCTATGCAAGCTGAACTTGCTGCCATGGAAGAAAATAAAACTTAGACAGTCACTTCATTACCTCATGGCAAACATTCTATTGGATATAAATGGGTTTATAAGATCAAATATCGCTCTAACGGGACTATAGAAAGATACAAGGCACGTTGGTAGCCAAAGGTTGTACACAACAAAAGGGAGTTGATTTTACAAAAACTTTTTCTCCTGTAGCAAAATTGGTTTCAGTTAAGGTCTTACTTGCTCTTGTTGCTTCCAATAATTGGCATTTAGTTCAACTATATGTTAATAATGCTTTTCTCAATGGCGATCTTTTCGAAGAAGTTTACATGGATATGCCTCTTGGCTATGATGGAGCAGATAAACATGGCATTCAGGGGGGAAATTTTGTTTGTAGACTACATAAGTCAATCTATGGCCTTAGGCAGGCCTCATGACAGTGTACTCAAAATTTTCAATTTCTCTTGTTGAGTATGGTTTTGTTCAATCAGAATGTGATTACTCACTATTTACTAAAGGTACAGGTTCTAACTTCATAGCACTTATTGTCTATGTCGATGACATCATCATCACATGTCCAAATGATGTTGTTATCAATTCTCTTAAGAATTTTCTTCATTTCCAGTTTAATCTTAAAGATCTTGGTCCTTTAAAGTACTTTTTAGGACTTGAGATAACTTGTTCATCCGAAGGAATTGTCATGTCACAAAGGCATTATACTCTTCAGCTTCTTCAAGATACAGGGTATCTTGGATGTAAGCATATCGTTGTTTCTATGAATCCAAGGCTAAGCCTAAGTGACAATGAAGGCTCTCTTCTTGCCGATGCTTCTATTTACAGAAGACTTATTGGAAGGCTTATTTACCTTACTTTGTCAGGACTAGACATTGGATTTGCTGTCCACAAGCTCAATCAATTTTTGTTTCAGCCTAGAGAACCTCATCTTAAAGCTTCTCATCATCTTCTTTGCTACTTGAAGAACAAGCCTAGTCAAGGTTTTCTATTCGTTTCAAAATCTTTGAAAACTGATAGTAATGTTGTTGATTCCAGTTTCAAACTGAAGGCATTCTCGGATTCAGATTGGGGATCTTGTCTGGATTCTAGAAAGTCTGTAACAGGTTTTTGCATATTCCTTGGTGATTCCCTTATTTCTTGGAAAGCTAAGAAACAATCAACCGTTGCCCGCTCATCTGCTGAAGCAGAATATAGAGCTTTAGCTGCTACTACAAGTGAGATTTGCTAGCTTCAACAACTTCTCCATGATTTTCAAATTCAAGTTTCATCTCCAACATTGTTGTTCTATGATAATCAAGCCGCGGTTCATATTGCTTCAAATCCCATTTTCCACGAGAAGACTAAACACATTGAGATTGACTGTCATTTTATTCGCGACAAAGTTTCACAAGGCCTTATCAAGTTGATGCCGATTCGATCTCATCAACAGCTTGTCGATTTGTTCACTAATCCCATGTCATCCTCGTTTCTGTTTCCTCTTCTATCAAAGATGTCTATGAAAGATCTTCACAGTCCATCTTGAGGGGGAGTATTAGGAGACTTGAATAATAGTATTTGCTGAGTTGTAATGTTTCTATTGGTATATAGCTGGTCACAGCTAATATATACATACTACTGGTTGTACTATTAAAACTGTGAAAATAGAATTACTTTCCTCTTTTTCATTATGTTCTTTTCACCTCAATAGTGAGCGCATCAGCAGGTGGACTGTACTCAAACATATCTCTAGCAACATACTCAACTTTATCACTATTCTCCATTGCATTGATCATATGTGGCAAGTCCGAAACTGTACACTTCATCTCTTGCATAGCTTCCTTGATCGCCAAAGCAAAATTTCCAATGACACATTATTGGATATTTTGTGGTTCAAAATGACCCGGAGAAATATAATGTCGTACTTCAAACATCAAAAATCTATGAAGTAGATTCTTTTAGATAATAGTTCAAACTACCAGATACAAACGAGTAATCAAACTATTAACTTCTAGAATTCAATCAAGCCTTGGAGCAGCGTAATCGAATTCAAAGTTTGTATGACTTCGGACTTTTGGGCGTGGCTATTTATAGGGGCGAACCTGAAACCCGAAACCCGTAACTAGCCCGGTTCGGTCGGACGGCGGCGGCGCATGCGTGTGTGCTGCATGACTTCCCTTCTCATGACAAAGCACACATTTGGTAGCTCCAAGGCTCCAATATCCTCATAAGGAAGTTATAATTCATATACTAGAATACTTCCTCAAGTTCCCATGATGTGGGACTATTCTTTTTTCTTCCTTCTTTCTCTTCTCTTTTCACAAAAACAAAACACAATATCCCAAACAATTTTGAAAATATACAACAATCTCCTCCATTTTCAAAATAAGAAAAATAATAAAGTGAAAAACTGAACCGCTATAGTGACTTCCTACATACCCAAGCAGGATCAAGCCAATGTAGTTTTAAGATCAAGTTTTGCATCATCGAGAAAACCAACACAAAAATAAAAGGTATCTTTTGGATTTGAACCTTTACTTAGTGTTAACCATTCGAAGCATTATCGAGATTCTATGGTGAAAGAATCTTAAACCAAGTATTCCTTTTGATAAAACCGGAATAATGACACACGTTGGTTTCCTTAGGTAGAGTATTATGTATTATTCACCATGTTAATGACCATGTTCTTTTAATCCTAGAACATGAGTCTAATTCAGAAAGCGGTCTTACTTTATAAGGAAACGACCAGATTTCCATACTCATATATATAGGTAAGTCTCTTAAGGTGTCTCTACGATACACATTTTAAGATTTCTAGACTTATTATGGACATTTATCTATCCTTTGTTCTTGCACAATCCAATACTAAATATTATAGAATTATTGATTTAGTGTTCCATAATCATTCTCTTAACTTGTTGGTACCCATTGAACTTTGTCTATCCTTTTCACGACATAAGTTGCGTTTCTAATAAGAACGATCAATCTTCATTCATAGATCTTAGTCCTATTTCTTTTGACTTTATATAAACCATTATCTTTGGAAGACCTTTTGTAAGTGGATCAACCAAGTTTTTCTTTGTTTCTATTTAGTCAATAGTTATTACTCCACTTTTGAGTAATTATCTTACCATTTGATCTTTTAGACTCACAAGTCTAGACTTTCCATTATATGTCTTATTGGACACATTATACGTCGTCGCTTGATTGTAGCATTTAATCAAGACTAATGGAGATGGCTTCTTCCATAATGGAATTTCCATTAACAAATTCCTAAGCCATTCTAGTTCCTTACATGCATCTTGTAATGCAATCAATTCTAACAACGTTGTTGAGTCAGATATACAAATCTGCTTCTTGGAAGCCCAAACATAGTAGCGCCTCCTAGTGTGAATATCCTTTCAGTCGTAGACTTGGATTTGGATTCAACATTGTTCCATGTTGCATCACTATATCCTTCTATTACGGCAGGATATCCTTTATAAGATAAATCATATGTAATGGTTCCTTTCAAATAATCTAAAACTCTGGAAATAGCTTTCTGATGTTCAAAACTCGATTACTCGTAAATCGACACAATATGCTTATAGCATGTGCGATGTGTGGTCTAGTTCAATGTATAGCATACATAAGACTCCCAATAATACTAGAATACACTAGTTGAGAAACGATACATCCAGTGTTCTTATCTAATTTAATACTAGGATCTAAAGGAGTTGGTGCCGGTTTTTCATTATAACGACCATACTACTTTAGGAACTTCTCAACATAATGAGATTGATTTAGTAATAACTCCCCCTCTTTTTTCAATGATTTTAATTCTAAGAATTACGTCAACCTCTCCTAGATCATTCATGTCAAATTTGGAAGATAGAAACTTCTTAGTTTCATTCGCAAAGATATATTAGAACCAAATATCAGCATGTCATCAAAATGCAAACATATTATAACACAACTGTTGTTATCTGACTTTTTATATATGCATTTATCATCATTTTTAACAATGAATCCATATGACAGTGCAACTTTAGCAAATTTCTCATGCCATTGCATGGGATCTTGCTTTAGGCCATAAAGAGGTTTTATTAATTTGCAAACTTTATTTTCTTGGCCTGGGGTTTTGAAACCTTCAGGTTGTTCCATATATATCTCTTCTTCTAAATCTCCATTTAGAAAAGTTTCTTTACATCCATTTGATGTATGACCAAATTATGAATTGATGTAAGTGTTATTAAACAGCGTATAGAAGATACGCGAGTCACTGGAGCATATGTATTAATATAATCTACTCCATGTCTTTTCTCATATCCCTTAACAACCAATCTAGCTTTGAACTTATCAATGGATCCATTTGTATTTAACTTTTTCACGGATATCCATTTACATCCTATAGATTTATCACCAGGAGGAAAATTAGTTAAAATCCAAGTTTGGTTAAACATTATGGAATTCATTTCATTATTGATCACTTCTTTCTAGAAAATAGAATCTTTAGAACTCATAGTCTCAAAATAAGTTTGGAATCCTCATCGGCATCATTACATATCTTATCACATTAAGGACTTTATCCTTACTGCCTTCTACAATATATGTTATGAAGTCAGGACAATAGTTGTAACACCCCATATTTTAGTACACAATGTATATAATGTATATTCTGGTTCAAATAGACTATTGGTTTTCGTATTCGGATTAAATATGCAGAAATTACGAACTAAAGAAGATCGAACTAAAATATATATATAATGTGTATATATATATATATATAACTCAGAAAGCAACGGTAAATGGGCGACCCAGCCCTTAACTGGGTTGACACATATGTTGACCCATGTCTAAGGTGGATCGACACTAATGTTGACCCAGGTTTAAGGTTGGTCGACCCACCTGCATGCATGCCGAAGTCCTGCGCTTGAATCTGGAGAGTTTTGTTTGCTACATTCATACGCTGACTCAACTTGAGGTGCATGTTTTGATTTATAAACCTAAAATCTAGTAGTTTAGAATTATCCTAGCTAATATAAATAGGCTAGTAGCCTCACCATTTTCTTACACACAACATTCTTCATTCTTCTTCCTCCAAGCCATGTTCTAAATAAAAATTAAGAAAATGTCTAGGTGCTGCCAAAGTTTAGATTGAAGAGATAATGTCTTATTTTCTACAACAATAACTATTTTTTAAAGGATTTTCTTAATCTAATTCAAACCACTGTGAGTTCTACTTATTTTTTGATTTGATAATTAAAAATTATTCTGACGGTAAATAATTTGGATTTGAAATTATACAGTGTTCATAAGTTTATATGTTATTGTTTTACTGCCTATTATTTGTTCAGTTTCTACTTATTACCTACTGTATGTACATCCTTATTATCCCTCTTTCTGTTTTAGATTTATTTACAGTCTTATGCCTATTTATTCAGTTGATATATTTCTGATTTGGATCTATATTTTCTCCTTTTCTTTTTTAAATTACATCAAGCCCAGACCATTTCTGTCAGAATTACGTAAATTGGGTTAAATTGGAATAACTTGTCATAATAGTAAAAAGGAGAATTAAGCATATTGAAACATGAAATCCAATGACTGTATAATTGGGACAATATGCAAAACATGTTAATTTGAATAGGTTAAACTTAATCTAATATTAAGTAGAACATGTTATACATGGGAATCAGATGTAATTAAGTAGGACATGTAACTTAATTTATATACATCTAAGCAGCTACCTGTTTGTTTTAGGGAGGGGTTGTACATAAAATAACATTTATAGGAAATGTCATTTACAACCATGCTTATTAATGAACTTAAACCTACTAAGTTAAACCTGTTAATTAATAAGCTAAGAGGTCCCACATTTGTTGTTATATTCGGTTTTGGGACCCTTAAATCCTAGTTTACTTGGGGGAACAAGCCTGGAGGTGGCTTGTGTCAATCTGGTTGTTGTTTGGAACACTTATCAGCCAGTATCCTTGTTGGTATCATATTGGGTCCTCGCATAAGGTAGAGTTCAGGGCATGCTTTACTGATCTGGATTGTAAGAGGTTCAAAATCTTACAGGTGTTTATGGGCGCATTTCGGTAGAGTCATGATCATGCATGGGTCCGATTTGGGGAAACTAAGACGTTATAACACTGGCGAATAGGGTTGTATCTTTATGGTTGACGGGTTAGAGACTGGTATCCCCGACTGCCATAATTGGCTTAGGTTATTCGTGTCTATATGGGGCTAATCACATGGGTAGTAATTAGGGTAAAACTTAATCATGTTATTCTAATAGTTGATACAGAAACTTGTTCTTGGGATATAAATGAGAAGCTTATATGATCTTTACCTTGTTATCCTGTTATCTTGTTTTCTTGTTATATCTCGTCTACTTCGTACTTGTGCATTTTATTGTATTTTCCTATCCAGTGTTATTGATTTGTCTTGATACTTCCTATCTTATGCTTATGTTAAAAATCACTGGAACTCGCCATACTTTATGTCTAACCTAGTTTTTTCCTTCTTTCTCTTCATTTCCCCCCTTAGGTTCTCAAAGTGGTGGTAGTAGTAGTGACCATGATTCTATTCAGCTTGGACTTGGATTACTCCTCTTTATATGTACTCTTTTGGTCTCTTTTTCTATGTTTATTGTGATGGCATATGAGGGATATTATTTTGTGGTTTTGTACTTTGATGTTTTATGAGATAGATATTTATGGTTATGACATTAATGATTTATTTTAAAAAATATAATGTTATAGTTGATTTGAAACAAAAGTTGAAAAGTTTTTCCATTGCACTTTTATATTATGTCTTGTTAACTTAGTCTCTGTGTTATTATTGCACTTCACAGAACTTAATGCATCCTCATATGGGTGACATTAAGAGACGTGGGGTGTCACATTTGGTATCAGGCCTAAGGTTACAAGATCAGAGAATTTTTTTTGAAAAGCATTTCCAAAGTAAATATTTTCAAATAAAACCAATTTTTGAAAAATATATCCCCTCGAGTCATTTACAATATTCCTTCCATCTCTTTCGGAATCCTTGTTTCATCTCTTTGGACCATGTCTGAGGCTCCTTATTTCCCCGAGGGCATTCACATTCTGACATTGTTCCGTAGATAGGTAGAGGCTACAGCTCCTGTCGAAGTGCAAGGCAAAGTCTCTCCACCAGCTGCAGCCACAGTAACTCCATCCAAACTTCTGTTAACGTTTCTAAACTTTGTAGGGACTTCTGTGTGATGAGAGGCAAACTGTTTCGTGGTACTGAGAGTTTCGTGGAGGCGCGCAATTGGCTTATAGAAATGTAGAATGTGTTTAACTTGTTGGAGCTAAATGATAGGGGGAAGATTCAGTTGGCCTCTTGGTAACTGAAAGACGAAGCATCTTATTGGTGGGAACTGACTTAGGCAGGGCAAGCAATGACCACTTGGGATGAGTTTAAGAATAGATTTGAGATGAAATTCTTATTGCAAGCGGAGGAAGGGATGAAAATAGAGAAGTTTTTAAGTTTGAAACAAGGGAGCATGATGAGGAAGGAATATGTCAACAATTTTAATCAAATAGCAAGATTTGGTTTCGATTTGGTAAACACTGGTCATAAGAAGGCTTTGAGATTCATGAAAGCAGTGAACCAACCATTGTAAGGACTAGCATTAACGCACATAACGATGGGAGAAACTTTCGAGAGGCTAGTAGATATGGCTTTGATGCATGAGGACGGAAAAGAAGAGAAGAAAGAAGTTAAGACTAAGTAGGCACATCCAAAGAGTGAGAAGAAGAAGTGGTAGCCCAAGAAGGGTATAGCTTAGAAAGGAGGAGAATACGATAAGCCACAAATCAGGTTAGAGGTTAAGCGCTGTGGCTATGGAAATTTTGGGAACTTTGTTAGGGACTATAGGAATACGAAGAATGCTTTTTTCACTTGCGGTTAAGTTGCATATTTTACCAAGTAGTGCCCTAACAAGTAGGGAAAGAAGGCTGGATCATCTGGAGGGAAAGTACATGCACTTGAGGTTGCGGACCGGATCATGGTAGGAAAGTCACCATCGAAGGTTTGATTTTTCTTTTTGACTCCCCTATTAGGACTCTCTTTGATCCCGTTACTTTTCATTCATATCCAATTTTGTAGTAGATGGATTGCACCTAGATACTTGTATGGTTTTTGATCCTGTTGTAGTCTCAAACCCCATAGAAGTTACGACTCACTTGTCTATGATATGTACGGGTTCGAGAGTTTCTGTTATAGGCATCGAATTTGAATGTGATGCATATGTTCCTGGCTTAATGGGTTACGGGCTTATTCTAGGAATGGATTGGCCAGCCATGTATGGTGCCATTCTAAATTGTGAGAGGAGAGTTGTTAGGCCTCTAACGTGCCATGGTAGAACTCTCGAGATTTCTTGTAACTCATAAGGGTCAGTTAAGCTCAGTTTCCTAGATTTTGTTGATACTTTCAGTGACGATCTTTGATCAGTACCCATAATAACTGGTTTTTTTGACATACTTGATAAGGTTAGAGGATTACCTCTCTCTGGATTTACTTGGTGGAGAATGCGAAGCTAGTCGATTTACCGATGCGCCAAATGGCTCTTAGAGAGAGAAGGGATCTTAGCAAGCAAGTATGTGAGCTATTTGAGAAGAGATTTATAAGATTGGAGCATTTCTGAGTGGGGAGCTCCAGTCGTCTTTGAGACCAAGGCAGACGACTCTCTCTGTCTATGTGTGGACTATAGTGAGTTAAACAAACTCACCAAGAAGAATAGGCACCCACTTCCGAGGATTGATGACATGCTTGACCAACTAGTAGGCGCTTCGATTTTCTCACAGTTGGATCTAACCAAGGGATTTCATCAGCTTAGGGTACCAGATGATAGTATTGACAAGATAACTTTCAAGACTCCACATGGTTTCGAGTGGTTGGTTATGCCTTTTGGGCTGAACAATGCACCCGCATACTTCGTGGATTTAATGAGTCGGGTATCTAGGGAGTACCTGAATAATTTTTTATGTGGTTTTCATGGCTGATTTTATGGTTTTCTCAAGGAGTGAGGAAGAGCTTGATAGGCACTTAGAGGAGGTTCTGAGCACTCTCAGATTGCATCAGCTTATAGCTAAGTTTTCTACATGTCATTTCTAGAGAAAGGAAGTAAGGTTCCAAGGGCATGTTGTCTCCAAGGATGGAATACTGGTGGACCATGCTAAAGTTGTCGCGGTTCAAGATTGAAAAGACACTAAGAATGCGACAAAGGTTAGGAGCTTTTTGGGATTGGCGGGTTAGTACATAAAGTTCATAAGGACTTTGCATGGATATCGGCTTCGCTCACCTATCTAACAAAGAAGAACTTGGTTTTCGCTTGGAGCATTGATTATGTGGACGAATTCCATAGGTTAAAGAGGGCACTAACATTAGCCCATATTCAGAATCTTCCCGATGGTAGCAAGGTGTTTGCGGTCTACACGGATGCTTGTGGCATAGGACTAGGTGTTGTTTTGATGCAAGAAGTTAGGGTAGTCTGCTTTGGAAGTAGGCAATTGAGATCTTACGAAGAAATACCCCACCCATGACTTAGAGTTGGCCACAATAGTGTTCGCACTTAAATCTTGGGACACTATTTACTTCGAGAAAGATTTGAGCTCTACACAGATCAAAGGTCGCTCAAATATTTGTTCTTATAAAAGGATCTCATTTTAAGGCAACAACGATGGATGGTGTTCCTTGCATCCTACAATTTTGAGATGGCTTATAACCCAGGCAAAGGGAACACGGTTGCGGATGCGTTGAGTAGGCAGAGGATAACCTTGAGTCCTCTATTATTGGAGAGGTAGAGCTTAGACTTTATCTCAACATTTGATTTTAGGCCATCTACGGAATTTACGCTTGGTTTATTGGCATCATTAGAGGTGCAACCTACTCTCATTGAGCGCAAGGGATCCATGCAGTGGGAAGATCAATAATTAGTGGACATCTTAGATATACTACGTAGAGGAGAAGCCTCCAGTCACCTTGCTAGATATTTGGTGGACAAGAGAGGATGGCTACGACAAGATGGGAGATTGTGTGTTCCCAGAGTTGGAGATTTGATAAGAACAGTTCTTGAAGTGGCTCATCACTCTCGGACGACAATGTATCCGGACGGTGACAAGATGTACCGAGATATAAAGCGAAATTTTCATTGGACTGGCATGAAGAAGGGTGTGACAGAATTCGTGGCTCAATGTATGACTTGTTAGCCAATGAAGGCTGAGCAAAAGGAACCTGGCGGATTGCTTCAGCCCTTCCAGAGTGGAAGTGGGAGAGCATCTTTATGGACTTTATTGATGGACTGCCCAGATTGAGGAAGGGTAACACGAATATATGGGTAATAGTAGATAGATTAACGAAGAGCGCTCACTTTACTCCAGTCGAAAACAAGAGGACAGGAGCTTGGCTAGCATTGGTGTACCTTAGAGAGATAGTCCGACTTTATGGGGTACCTTCCAATATAATTATTGATTGTGAACCTATCTTTATGAGTGAGCTTTGGAGGAGCTTGCAAGAGGCCTTAGGCACACAGTTATGACTTAGCATAGCCTATCACCCTTAGACCGATGGAAAGACTAAGATGGTCAATAAGGTTCTCAAGGATTTATTGAGACTGTTTGTCCTAGACTTGAGGAGCATCTCCCATTTGTTGAGTTTGCCTATTTTTCGTCAACACCGGAGATGGGTTAACTGGGGTGGATATAAAGGAAAAAATAGGTGGTTCGGCTGTTTTTGGGTAAAATCGGATCACCACCCTAGATATCGAAGTCTGGAGGACTGGGATCGCTAAGGATTACCATAATGGATCTAAACTCAGAGGAGGAAATATATCCTCCTATCTGAGGACATATTGAGATGGGAATCCATGCTTATCTGGAAAATGAATAGTAAACTGCAACAGTGATGATTGGAAAAAATAATATAAACTTATAGAGCAATTTTCTATAAGAAGATCCCTTTTTATTAGACTTTCATTTAGAGTACATGAATGTAATAGGAGAAATTCTCTGGTTAATCTAAGCGCTAAGCTTCTTTGAGGAGTACTAGTATGAAGAAAATCGATCCCCTAAATGTGACCCCAGGGTCTAATTTATAGTGGTTCTGGGCACCTTCTGCTGTTGGGCTATTGGGCCTGCGAGGGCCTTTGTCGGCCACTTTCTTCCTTAGTTTTGGGCACTTGGTTTCTGGACGTCTTTGGAGTATCAATTACGGTCTTTGGATGGTGTTTGAACCCTTGGTAACAGTTCGTGAACGTAGGCTCTCGGACGTAAGCTTTCGGACGTAGGCCTTCGGCTTTATCGTGAATACATAGGTTGCCCTCATGATGTAGTAGATAATTGTCGGCTCGAAGCCGCTGTGGGTTTCGGTAATATGTAAATCAGTACGGATAGCCTGTATCTCTGCTTGGGTCCCGGTTAGCCTTTCAGTATTCATGCGGAAGACGCTCCGAAAGCTGGTTCTGGATGATCCTTGCGCTCTCTTGGCTTGGTACCTTTGATGCCCTCGCCTTCAGGTGCATCAGTATTTAGGCAGGTCATTACCGATAACCCTTCCGAGTTTTAAGGAGGGTAGCTCGTGCCTTCTTCGTTCTTAGTTTCTGCCTTAGGGGGGCCTTCTGCTACGAAATCTCCTGTCAAATAAGTCCTATCGGAAGGATTTTATCGGACGCGCTTTGTGGGCATTTTGTAGACTTTGAGTTTTCTTCCCTTCAGGAAAGTGTCAGTTTATGTTGCTTTCCAACTATTTTCTCCGGCTTTCGGTTCGACCTATTGCTCAGCTTTCTGCTTTCGGGGGACTTTCCTATGCCTATATTCTTCCGACACCCCTTCATTGCTAGCTAGCCTTGGAGTCAATTTTGGTGATAACATTTGCCACCCTAGTGAAGGGGTGTTTTTGACTTTCCAAGTCAATCTTTTTTCCTTGTCTTTTCCCAAGTGTCACTTCAAGATCTTTTGATCTCCCTCGATCAGAAGCGTTGATTGGTTTTTACCCATACGACGCAAATTGATCTTGAACTTTGAACATAAACTCTCCTTCCTCCTCGTTCTCGTCTTTTACCTACAAGTTAAATCCTTGAATAAGATTACTGCTCTCCTAAAAAGACGCTTAAAGTTTCCCTCTTTTGAAGATATAAACTTGATTATTGGTGAGTATTTTTACTTCTTAATGAATCACAATCCTAATTACACGTCAAAATTGACACGATTACAACTACGCTGTTCATAAAATAGGTTCAGGTGTCAATCTTACTGCCATTGCTGAAATCATTCTAGTGTCATTAGGGCTGATTTCCCTTCATTAATTGTGTTGATTTGTCTAGGTTTCTAGGGAGATTATGTTTGGATTAGTCGTATGTTAGCTAAGGTATAAAAGATATAATCTTCCTTATAACCTCTACTTGGGTCTGATTTAGGTTTTCGCCTAACCGACCTTTGTGTTAAACGAGACGTAATGGTACTCACTAATGTTTGATAGTGATACGTGTATTTGTGTAAGAGATATGCATACTAATTGCATTATTATGGAACGATGCTACCTGGTAGAATCATGTCTCACAAAAGCCCTACTAAGGAGAAGATCAAAGATTCCAAGGTCTCCCGTCCCAAGAAGGCATTCGCGCCCAAGCCATCCTTAGTCGTATCTCAACATTCTGTGGATGCCATATTAGGTATCCCGATCCGATCCCATCCTTCTCCATTCGCCCGATCCGATCCCCTTTCTGGTCTCTCTGATCAGATCCCCCTTTTTGTCTCTCCGATCCGATCCCCCTTTTTGTCTCTCCGATCCCCTGCCCAACTCCAACTCTAAGCAAATGGCCTTCCTTCTCGCCAAGTTTCCTTTATGCTAGACTTCAGTTCGGTTTGGATTCCTTGCCCAGCTCTCCTATCCGATCCGAGCCCCTAACCAGATCTGATCCGAAACCCTACACAACTTTCTGCAACTTTTTCCAGCGACTCGTTTATACCAATCGACGACGTTTTCGACCAATCTAACTTTTCTAAACAACCACAAATGATTCCAAACAGTCATAGCAACAAACAGAAGTGACCTCAAACACCAAAACAACAATCTTAACATGTGAAATGGATCAAACATACCCAAAATCCCATATTTTCCCATAAGCATGTTTAGGCAAAACTAATGATATGATTAGCAAAACTTAATCAAATTAAACAAAATTTCTAAAAGAGGTCTAAAACATTATTTTAGAATTTATAAATATTTTTCCAAAATTTATTAATGCATAAATTCGCTAATCTTCACTAATTACCCTTAATTAACTGTAATTAGTGTCAAAACAATGCTAATCACTCACCTTAGCCACAAATAAAACCTTAAAACTGAAATGATTCTCTGTTTGGCGCTGTTCCCAATGTAACACAGCAGCTCTAACCTTGCTTTGGTGCTATTCCCCCTTAATTTGATGTTGATTTGGCTTAATTAGCGATTAGAAGGTGATTTGGGGTGTTTTAGAAAGCGGAGGCCATGGCTAAACTTGAAGGAACAAAGAGTGGCGGCTAGAAAATGATAGAAACTGAATTCCCTAACCCTATCAGCCTCCCAATAACCCTAATCCCGAAATGGGTTATGTGCCCACTCACTAATCACCCAAATTAGGCCCGGTTAAGCTGTTTTTCACCATCTGAAACTTGTTTCAGCCATATCTCCCAAACGGTGAGTCCGTTTGGCTAATATGACCACTCTATGGAATTGTAAACCATCATCCGGAGCCAATGGAAGTGGTTTTAGATCAAAACTCCTTTCCAATCAAAAGTTATGGCCAAAATAATATCGGCTAGGGGTAAAATGGTCATTTAAAAATCGGCAAAAATCATGAACATGGGAAATGACTCCAATAATCGTCTCCCAAAGTTACATGACCATACGACTTCGTATGTGAAAGAAACAAATATTCTACGATCCTATGATGTGTAGAATGCGGGTCGTTACACTCTCCCCCCCTTAAGAAATTTCGTCCCCGAAATTCCTTAACCCAAAACATACAAAGGATCCCGCATGCCTACCAGTCATATGCAACAATCAAACATGCAAAACAAGTCTATCCTAGCATGCGGAAAACTAAATCGAAACCGAAATCTTACCAGGCAAAGAGTTCTGGATACGTCTTCCCAATGCTCTCCTATATCTCCCAAGTACAGTCATTCTCATTCTCGCCCCACTGAACTTTGACTAGATTCACCGCTTTATTTCGAAGTTGCTTCGTATCGTTCCCAACAATACGCATAGGCTTGCGGTTTCCAATCGCCTCGGGTTCAACTTCGACATCATCCAACTGATCAGGTGAAATAGTCACATCTGGGTCGTGCACGAATTTCCTTAACTGGGAAACATGAAATACGTTGTGAACTCCTACCATCCTGTATGGTAATTCAACTTTATATGCCAAATTCCCAATTTTCTCGAGAACTGGGAATGGACCAATGAATCTTGGTGCTAACTTGCCTCTCCTACCAAATCGTATTACGCTTTTTAACGGAGAAATCTTGACAAACACCAAGTCGCCAATGGAGAACTTTAATTCTCTTCTCCTCTTATCAGCATAACTTTTCTGCCTATCTTGGGCAGCCTTCATTCGCTGTAGAATGATTTTGATCTTGTCTGAAGTTTCTGTTATCACATCGGGTCCAAGCACAAACTTCTCACCAGTTTCTAACCAACATGACGGTGAGTTGCACGGTCTTCCGTACAAAGCTTCAAATGGAGTCATACCAATACTGGACTGATAACTATTATTATATGCGAACTCCACTAGATGTAGATGGTCATCCCATGATCCACCAAAATCCAATACACAAGCTCTTAAGAGATCTTCTAATACACGATTCACCCTCTCTGTTTGACCGTCAGTTTGAGGATGATACGCGGTACTGAGATGTAATTCTGATCCTAACGCCTCTTGTAAGCTCTTCCAAAATCCACTAGTGAACAACGGATCTCGGTCACTCACAATGCCCTTCGGTATTCCATGAAATCTCACTACCCACTTTATATACAGTTCCGCTAACTTAGCTAACGTCCTGTTTGACTTGACGGGTATAAACCTCGCACTCTTAGTCAATCGGACCACAATCACCCAAATGCTATCATGGCCCGATCTAGTCTTTGGTAACCCATCAATGAAATCCATTGACACTTGTTCCCACTTCCATTCTGGAATTTCTAATGGTTGTAGCAAACCACTAGGCTTCTTTTTTTTTTAGCTTTAACTAGCTGGCAATTCATGCATTTGGATATAAACTTCCCAATGTCTCTTTTCATCCCTTCCCAGTAGTAGGTCTGCTTCATGTCTCGGTACATCTTGTTACCACCGGGGTGTATAGTCAGTTTTGAGTGATGACATTCTCTAAGCACTTCATCTCTCAATCCATTGACATTGGGTACAACTAGCCTTCCATTCCTTCTAAGCCATCCATCTAGATCAAGCCCATACTTGTTCATCTCTCCGTCGATTCCCATCTCTAACTTTGAGATGATTTCCAATAGGTTAGGATTGTTCCTCTGGCTGGAACCAATCCGCTCAATCAAAGTGGGTCTGATCGTCAAACTTGCTAACATTTCTGGATCCAATTCGCACTTTGGCCTGAAATCATACCCAGCGATGTACTCCAGTTTCTTCCATTCTAAAAACATGGCCCCTAAACTGGCATGTCTTCTACTCAACGCATCAGCCAACACATTGCCCTTTCCTGGTGTATATGCGATGTCGAAATCGTAGGAAGCTAAGAATTCTAACCATCTTTGCTGTCGGAGATTTAGATCCTTCTGAGAGAAAAGATACTTTAGTGACTTATGATCGATAAACAACTCAAACCTTTCTCCCAAGAGGTAATGTCTCCACATCTTCAATGCGAACACGATCGCAGCCAATTCCAAGTCATGGGTAGGGTATCTTCTCTCGTGCGGCTTCAATTGCCGACTTGCATAAGCTACAACCCAACCACCTTGCATCAGTACAACACCTAGTCCGGTACCACATGCGTCCGTTTATACCGTCATCTCTTCATTCCCCTTAGGAATGACTAACACTGGTGCACATGTCAACTTGTCCTTTAGACTCTTGAATGCATTCTCGCACTTTTCGTCCCAGACGAAAGCTTGATTCTTCTTGGTCAACTGAGTCAACGGTGCTGCTATCTTGGAGAAACCTTGGATAAACTTACGATAATATCCAGCTAATCCCAAGAAACTTCTTATGTCCGTTGCATTCTTGGGCGTAGACCAATCATGTACTGTAGCCACCTTCGCAGGATCTACAGCAATACCATTCTCTGAAACGACATGGCCCAAGAACCTCACTTCCCTCCTCCAGAAGTGACACTTAGAAAACTTTGCTTTCAATTGGTGTTTTCTCAACACCTCTATCACTATCCTCAAGTGTTCCTTGTGTTCTTCCTCTGTCCTCGAATAAACAAGTATGTTGTCCACAAACACAAGAACAAACTTATTCAACTGATCTCTAAATACCCTATTCATAAGATCCACAAAATATGCTGGCGCATTGGTCAACCCAAATGGCATGACCAAACACTCATAAAATCCAGACGGCGTTCGAAATGCCGCTTTAGCTATACTCTCAGCTTCCACTCTAAGCTGATGAAAACCTGTCGCGAGATCCAACTAGGAGAATACTCTCGCGCCACTCAACTGATCAAACAAATCATCTATACGCAGTAGAGGATACTTATTCTTCCTCGTTTCTTTATTTAACTCGCGATAGTCTACACACAAACGAAGGGAACCATCCGCCTTGGTAGCAAACACAACTGGTGCTCCCTATTCAGAAACACTCCTTCTGATAAATCCCTTCTTCAAAAGGTCGCTGACTTGCACCCCGAGCTCTCGCTGCTCCCTTGGTTCCATACGACGAAGTGGCATCACTATAGGTCTGGCATTTTCACCAAATCAATACGGAACTCAATCTCTCGGTGTGGTGGAATCCCGGTCACTTCCTCGAAGACATCCGGATACAGGCCAACCACGGGCAACCCTGACAACTCACTATGCTGGATGTCGAGAGAATTTAGAAAACTAGCCATTACCCCATCACCGGGTAGACCACCAAACACTACCCTCTGCCCATCATCCGCTCTAGCTGTCACCAAAAAGCCCTCACAGTCTACCACCACCCCGTATCTTTGGAGCCAATCGACTCCCAAAATAATGCCAAACCCAGTAAAGCCCAAAACAAAGCAATCACAAACAAACATGCATCCATGACTCGATAAGACCACATTACGATAAATCATGTTAAGGTTAGTTGAACCACCAATCGGGTTCGTCACTACTAAAGGTCTATCGACAATCTCGGGCTCCAATCCCAACCTATCTACCAGGTCACTGGATATGAAAGAACTGGAAGCTCCGGTATCAAACAAAACTCTAACAGGAACATCATAAACAGAAAGCATACCTTGGATGACGACATTCTTTCCCTTCTCCGCCGCAGTTGGGGCATTCGATGAAGAAGGAATAGCATTAAGGGCATATGCTTTCACCATCTGCTTTTCTTTAGGGGGTTGCAGACACTTGTCCTTGTGATGTCCCACTTGACCACAGTTGAAACACTTCCTATCCGCTGGCTTGGCCCGACAATTACTAGCATAATGGCCCTTCTTACCACAGCTGAAGCACTCAACATCTTGCTTATTCTTTTTCTTATGGCCGTCCTTGGTCTGATTCTGCTTTCTCTTATTCTGAGAACCATTCTTGCCTCCACCGCTTGCTTGCGGTTTCGGTTCTTCTGCAGATGCAGCCTCAGTCTTCGGCTTAGGGTAAAGACTCTCTGACCTCAATGCTTTCCCCACAATCGATTCAAACGTCTCATCGATATGGTTGATAAGCCTTTCCCCCAAGTATCCATCCAAACCAGTTATGAACTTCTCGTTCTTCTTCTTGGCAGTATCTATTAGGGATAACCCATATTTCGACAAAGTGTTGAATTCGACAATATACTCCGAGACAGCTCTGCCATTCTGCTTTAGTTCCAAGAATCTCATAAACAACACTGACTTCTGGGCAGCTGGAATGAACTTCTCGCTAAAGCGAACCTTAAACTGCTCCCAAGTAATCTGATCCTCGGGAGTAGCTGCCTTTATAGCATTCCACCAATTCATTGCCCGCCCTTGCCGCTGACGGGACGCTAGCTTTCTCTTCATCGCATCCTCGATACCCAAATCTTCGAAGATACACTCGCAGCTATCTAGCCAAACCTGAACATCCGTGGCCGACTCCGTTCTGTGGAACGGCTTCCCACCAAGACTAGTATAATCCTTATTCAGCTTGGCGAAATCGGCCCTAGGCGCCTGCACTATTGGACCACCACCATTACCACCATTGGGAAGCTTCCCTCTGCACATCCCTAAGCATCTCTCTCATGAGGTCAGTAAACATCGTCCTCATGTTAGCAACATTCCTATTATTGGCTCCTCTACCGGCACCTCTTGCGTATCGGCTCATTGTTCAATCTGTAAAGAGAAACGATTAACCATTTCTATGGTGGTGCTAATGCAGTGCGACTTCATCCTTAGCTATACTAATAGTATATATATATATATAGATTTTGAAAACCAAAATAATCACAAATACGCTCTCTCATATACGTATACTATCTCTCCCTGATAACTTCCCTAGGTTAACTACGCAACCTAGAGCTCTGATACCAAATGTGACGCCCCGCCCCGCACCAGCTTGCATTTCCTCCGAAGGTGCGCTGTACACATGCCCGACTAGCACGGAACGGTCGCCAAAGAAAGGAAAGTAGAGGATGAACTAACAAGGGACCTGTAGAATGTCTCACAGCGCATGGAACAAAATATAATAATAACATAATCTTGACATAAAACAGGCGACACAGTGCATAAGCTGAAAACTAAACCAACATAGCAGCGGAAATCCAAATACAACTTATTACAACTTTCCAAATTTACTGTCTCTAAAACAAAAGAAAGCTAAAGTAGAAGATACACTACTAATGCCCAAGCAGTGATCTTCAACAACACAGGGAGAATACTATATGTATCATACGTGGAAGCCTCATGCTCGTCTCTGAATCAACTACTCATGCATACCCAGCTAACCTGTCTCTAGTCTGCTCATGAGAGCACCCAGAGTAATAAGAAGAGACATAAAACTCTGGGTCAGACAAAAGTCTGGTATGAGCGATAAGCAGCTAAACAGAACAATAACAGGTATACTAAACCATACCTGAACCTGGACCTGCAACCAAAGAGTTAGCACTACATACCGTACAATCCTCTAAGGTGCCATAACAAATAGTGTAAAGAATACGGGGTGGGGTGTGCATGTCATAACGATGGCAAATAAATCAAGCATAGCAACCATCCTCACATCTCTCACTCAGTGCGTAAAGCATACGATGTCCACCACTGTCAATCACTAGACCCATCGAAGTAGTGACGGAGTTCGACTTGTACAACTACTGCTACTACCAAGCTCACCTCATGGAGTCATGACCAAATCTTTACAAATGACCCCACTTCATTGGTCTATAGCCCTTTAGTCGTACCTATGCCACTTTGGCCCTGAATCCGTCCACGTACCTCCCATACATAGTGATCCAAAGTCATAGACATCGACGGCCCCTTAGCACACGTCCCGCAGCAAAGCCCAATTCGTGAAGTCGACTCGTTGGTTCCCAACTGGACCCTGAGTTCTACTTCCTATTTGGACTTCCTTTGCATCTCGGGTTTTGTTCGAATTGGAGTTGGTCTTCAGAAAAGTCATCGCGTAGTAGTAATAGCACACGTACGGTTCGGTTCGGTGTTACTCTTCTAGCTCGGTTCGGTTCGGTGTACCCTTCTAGCTCAGTTCGGTTCGGTGGTCCTAGTCCGTGCCTGGATCAGTGCTCCATCCCTCCTCGGTTCGGCCCACTCACACTTGCTTGGTTCGGTTCGGAAGTATAGTGCCCATCCTCTGTTCGGTTCGGTGGTTGCTCCTTTCTAGGTATCCCGATCCGATCCCATCCTTCTCCATTCGCCTGATCCGATCCCCTTTCTAGTCTCTCCGATCCGATCCCCCTTTTTGTCTCTCCTATCCGATCCCCTTTTTTGTCTCTCCGATCCGATCCCCTGCCCAAATCCAACTCTAAGCAAATGGCCTTCCTTCTCGCCAAGTTTCCTTTATGCTAGACTTCAGTTCGGTTCGGATTCCTTGCCCAGCTCTCCTATCCGATCCGAGCCCCTAACCCGATCCAATCCGAAACCGTGCACAACTTTCTGTAACTTTTTCCAGCGACTCGTTTACGCCAATTGACGACGTTTTCGACCAATCTAACTTTCCTAAACAACCAAAAATCATTCCAAACAGTCATAGCAACAAATAGAAGTGACCTCAAACACCAAAACAACAATCTTAACATGTGAAATGGATCAAACATACCCAAAATCCCATATTTTTCCCTTAAGCATGTTTAGGCAAAACTAATGATATGATTAGCAAAACTTAATCAAATTAAACCAAGTTTCTAATAGAGGTCTAAAACATTATTTTAGAATTTATAAATATTTTTCTAGAATTTATTAATGCATAAATTCGCTAATCTTCACTAATTACTCTTAATTAACTGTAATTAATGTCAAAACAATGCTAATCACTCACCTTAGCCACAAATAAAACCTTAAAACTGAAATGATTCTCTGTTTGGCGCTGTTCCCAATGTAACACAGCATCTCTAACCTTGCTTTGGTGCTATTCCCCTTTAATTTGATGTTGATTTGGCTTATATAGCGATTAGAAGGTGATTTGGGGTGTTTTAGAAAGTGGAGGCCGTGGCTAAACTTGAAGGAACAAAGAGTGGCGGCTAGAAAATGATAGAAACCGAATTCCCTAACCCTATCAGCCTCCCCATAACCCTAATCCCGAAATGGGTTATGGGCCCAGTCACTAATCACCCAAATTAGGCCCAGTTAAGCTGTTTTTCACCATATGAAACTTGTTTCAGCCATATCTCCCAAACGGTGAGTCCGTTTGGCTAATGTGACCACTCTACGGAATTGTAAACCATCATCCGGAGCCATTGGAAGTGGTTTTAGATCAAAACTCCTTTCCAATCAAAAGTTATGGCCAAAACAGTATCGGCTAGTGGTAAAATGGTCATTTAAAAATCAGCAAAAATCATGAACATGGGAAATGACTCCAATAATCGTCTCCCAAAGTTACATGACCATACGACTTTGTATGTGAAAGAAACAAATATTCTACGATCCTTTGATGCGTAGAATGCAGGTCGTTACAAAACTAGTACCTACCTACTCATCCTCGTCGTCCTCGTCGTCCTCATCCTCTTCATCCTCCTCCACGGTAGCAGACTCACTCGGCAACATAACCCCATGCTTCTAAAGATATGCAGCAATCCGCGCATCCAGCACGGTCTTAAGCTTGTTCTTCTGAAAATATCTAAAGCTGTAACCTGCTGTCGTAGCATGATGATCTCCTCCTCGTCCCGACGTCTCGTATAAGAGGCCTGAGTCCCTACTATCTGTAATTATCATAATATAAGTGTGTTTGAGATAAATTAATATTTCAATGGTATTACAATGTACATTATATTAAAATATTTAGAAACCATTGTCAAAAGTTTTTTTGGATACTATACCTGGTTTATACAATGATTGTAATAGAGTGATATTAATTAATATGTAATTATCCATGATTGTAATAGAGTGATATTAATTAATACATGGTTTATGCAATGTACATAAATTTAAAGTAATTATTCATGTCAGTAAGAGATAAATTAATATGTGATATTTGTTTATGTGGATTGACTACCTAAGCGATATTAATTAATAGCACTTGGATATGTTTAAATCCTTTAATAAAATGTTTTATCTCTAGGTTTCCAAAGCCGTAGCGTCTACCCCTGGTAGGCGGGTCGATGATTTTGTTCCAAATGCGATTGCACTCCTCCACGCCCGGCTCTTGACCTAACTGCGTCGCTCGAGCATTTAAGGCCGCCTTGTATTTGTCCTGCGATAGCGGACAATTATGGAATATATTAAATATTCAATTTCAAAATAACAATGTGAAATACAAATTATTACAAATGCTAACCATCACTTCATAGGACTTAGGGTCCGTCCAGGTATATGAGGTGGTACCCTCCTCATCTGTCCGCTCGACGGCATGAGTCTGTATAAACACCGCAGCAAGTGTAGGCTCCCGTTGGTGAGTCGACATCTGAAATAATACAATATATATTTGGAATTTATCAATACGATTTAAAAAGTTTAGAACTATTTGTAAATGTGATTTATCGTTCGTACCAATTCACGACGATGCTAAAAGTAGGACTTAGACCCAGCCCGATGCAAAGCAGGATTTTTGAGCCTGTTTGCTCGGTTTCGCTCTGAAAGCTCCTTATTTAATTATATGATTAATTGATGGATATACAAAATAAAAATTTAAAATAAGCTTAATTAATTTACCCTCGCAGCTTCCGTGTCCCACAATTTTTGGAAATCGGCGTAGACCTCCTCGCTCATCCACTGAGGCCTCTTTCTCACTGCTTTTGCCTTGTATACATTGCCTGAATAATTTTTCCTCATCTTTTGATTTCATGCGATGAGGAAAACATCCATATCTTCTTCCTGGGCCCGTAAGCACACTACAAATTAACAAACAAATTGTATTACATATTTTATATAATTTTGCAAACGAGAAATATATTTATACTTACAAGAACCTCCGCAAGGATGGCATTCCTAATCTGCATAAGAATATCGTCCCAGTGAGGCCACGACTCTGTCCGCCTAGCGACATGCATTTCTAGACACACGTAAAACAACATCTCCTAGAATAATATCAAACCCCCTACAGAAAGTACGATATTAGCATTTAATAACTTTTGAATACTAAGCATTTACGAAATTAAAAACTTACCCTGCGGACTAGGGCACGAGCTCTACGACCGGACGTGTATCCGATGTTGTACCGTTCGCACCTGCCTCTGAACTGTGGGTAGGTCGGCGTCTAGGAGCATACCTGTCACAAACATATTATTTTGTGTAATAATAACTCATATATCATTATGCACATCCATTATCAAATAAACTCATATAACATATATTATCAAATGCAACTACAAGACCCATTTACATAAAAGAAGAACAAACAGATAATAGATAACCGTAGCACATCATATAAGTTCACAACATAACACATCATATAAGTTCACAACATAGCACATCATATAAGTTCGCAACATAACTCATATATCATTATGCCTGAATCATTGTACGTACGTACGTAAATAACTAACGATACAAATATTATTATTCTTCTTCATTTTCTGATTCAGTCTCGGTCTCATACTCTATATCGTTGTCCTCTGTACTCTCAAAAGCTTCTATTAATTCATTTGATTCATCGTTTAAAGACTCTAAATTAACATCATTATCAATTATTATTTCATCGTTTTGATTTGCATCCGTTTGATACGCTGCATCTTCTGAAATAATAATACATTCAAATGTAAATCTTGCCTTTGTTTTAATTACAACAGACCAATCTGCTTTATCTCTTTTGAAGGACGGATACAGAGCAAAGTAAACTTGTAATGCTTTCTTTGCCAATACAAAAGGATAATACTTATAGTAATGTGATGTGTGCTTTATTTCTATAAGCTTATAATCTTTATGCCCGTTGATTCTAGTACCAAGAACATTGCTGAACCAGTTGCACTTGAATAGAACAACTTTTTCAATGGGTTGTACATAATATGTCAACTCTAAAATCTGTGTCAAGACGCCATAAAAGTCTTTTATATGCTATTCGAGATCATCACTACCATTGACAAATACACCACTGTTATATGTTAATCTGTAACGGCCCGAATTGTTGAGCCATTTAATTCTGAATATGTAATAACCCGGAAATCTGAGCCAATTTAATATTTTTGTTTTAGCAATTTTAGTGAATTTTGATTATTTAAAATGATTATTTTAAATAATAACGACGAGAAATTTATTTTGAATAGAATTCAAACGTATATATTTATTAGAATCGTCGTTAGAATATAAATATTTATTTTAAATTATAAAAGGAATTGGAAATGGCGCGGTAGTTTGATAATTCGATTTCAAATTTCAAATGAATGTACCGGGTCCAAAATAAATCGGATTTTGGCAAAACCAAAAATATTAGAATCTAACAGAGAATATATTTTCAACGAATCCGAAAAATCAAAATTTCATAGCGGGGATAAAAAGTTATGCCCAGTTGAAAATTCAGGATAGTCGCTATGGAATTTTGGCCCTTAAAAATTAGTTAGGGACGACAGGCGGTGGGTCTCGTTTAGAGGTCAAAATTGAAAGTTGCTTTTTGAAATTAAATAATTAAATAAATATATATTTATATACTCACTCCTTTCTCTCTCCCCTCACAACTCAGAAGAAATCGATTAGAAAAAAACCTAAACCTAACTACCCCGTCGCTCCTGCCACCCACCGTCCTCGTCGACGAGCACCCCCCTCCCCAGTTCAACGCGCCGCTTCTCCTTCCTCCCCTCTATCTCTCCTTCTTCCTCTCACCGCTCCTCTTCTCCTCCTCCTCTAAACAAACCCGAACCCCAAAGCCCCTGAACACCCCGCCGCCGCAACCAGGAAGACCGCCGCCACCTACAAGAGCCTAGCGCCGCCCTGTAGCCCCCTCCTCCCCGTTAGTGTCGCAGTGGAACCCCCCTACTCCTCTGAAAACTGAAATCAATGTAAGTTTTATGTATTTAGTTTTTTTTCTTTTCTTCCTTTCTTTTCTTCCATTTTCTGATTATGATTTTGAACAAATTAGATTAGGATTTTTATGATTTTAATACGAAAAGATTAGAAAAAGAAAATTTTGTTTTTTTATTTAGGTAAAGATTAGATTTTAAAATATGAAACGAATATATTTTTAATGTATAAAAGGTCGAATTTTTTTTAATGTAGGAAAGGTCAAATTTTTACAACATGAAAATCGAATTTATATAAGTTGAAAGGTCATATTTTTATATGTTGAAAGGTTATATTCTTATATGAAAGAATAAAAATATGATTTTTATATTATAGAAAGAATAAAAATATGATTTTTATAGAAGTGAAGTTATGATTTGATTTTTATATATGTAGTGGCTACAGACAATGAAATTGACAAAAGGCGAGCACGACGAAGATTTCTACATATGAAGAGTCGTGGCGTTTGGTTTGGCTAGTCGGTGAGAACTCTTCACTTTTATTTTTATTTCTAGTTGAAATATATACTAGGATGCAGACGGTGCTTAGTAGCACCCGACACCCGTCGTCCACAAACCATGGATGACTTGTTTGTTTGATTGCTGTGTTGTGGAATTTGATTGTGTGGTGTGAAATGAAATAAAATATTTTATAGTTAAAAATATGATTTTTAACGTGTATATAAAATAAATATTTATAAACAAATTGGACGATTTGTTTATATACACTGATTTGACCGATATTGATTAGGACGATAAATTTTACACATCGCTCAACTGCACAAATAAAATCTGTGTTTGTTGATTTGAAACCCCACACGGGTATTGGGATGATATTTGACGTACACTAATCCCGATTGTTTAGTTGTATGTCAATCGATGGGTTGACAGACTGTGTAAGCATTAATTATTTATATTTAATGCTTATGCAGTTGTGTCGTGCACTCTGGATGATGGTTGATGATTTATCGTTGCTGTTATATACATGTGTTGTAGGGAATCCATATAATTAACGTTATATGCTAATTGATTGGGCCTCATTCCAATATAGAAAATAAATTCATGTGTTGAATAGAAAATAAATTCATGTGTTGAATTGAAAAAAATTCATGTGTTGAATAGAAAATAAATTCATGTGTTGAATTGAAAATAATTTCATGTGTTGAAATAAAATAATTTCATGTGTTGAATAAAAGCCGTGTTGATTAGATTGACGCCATTTTGACGTGAACGATATTTATATCGATTTTATTCATTTTTTATAATGAATATTGAAAAGAAAGTGATTTCAAAATTTAACGTTTTGAAAATATTATCATTTGTATATCGATGATGTGGAATATTCAATTTTGATTAGAAATTGAATATGAAGTTGAAATCGTTTTGAAAACGAATTTAAAACGATTTATAAAATACGTTTTAAAAGGAATTGACGAAATATATATTATATATATTATATATATAATATATTGGCCTGAAGAGAACGCGCCGCGCCGCGGCAGTTCGCGAATTTCAACCATTGACTTCGAATTGAGGATGCGGGAGATCCGACCGTCGGATTCTCCTAAAACCGAAACCGTTGGGTTCGTATCGAAAAGAGCTTTCTAATGAATATTAGAGATTTGAAATCTAACGGTTGGATTTGGAATTATGTCCAAATCAAATTTGGAAAAGGTCGCTGTAAGTGCAGCTCGATGGCCGTTGATGGAAATCGACTGTATGGGCCTTGATAAAATTATTAAAAATAGTAATAATTTGTGTAAAGTCATAAGAAATGATTTGTGAAGAATTGGGATGAAAAACTCCATATTTGAAAAGATAAAAATTGATTTTTATCGAAATGAACTAGTTTTGAACTAGAATTATAAATCTATTTATTTTCAAAATAAATAAAGTGGATTTGAAATGGTTTTGAAAATAACTAGAAATTCCAATAAGTGAGTTAAAAGGGATTTGAATTGAAATTGTCTTTGGAATATTTCGATGTTGGATTTCGTGATGAAATAGATACTGTTATGGGAATTTGAAAGATATATTTATATCGTTATTTCCAATACGATATTTGTTGGTCGTAGAATTTGATATTGAATATAAGCCAATATATTTTCTATTTAGAGCCTTGATTTAATATCAAACGTGATTTGGGTTTGTCGTGAATGGTGTCTTCATTAACACTGTCCTTAAACCCAGTTGAGAAAAAGATTAAATCTTTTTATTTAGATTCAATGAAGTGTACCGATTAAATAATATTTAATTGGAAATGAATTGGTATTGATTTTTGGGTTTATCGTGAATAGTGTTTTAAGTAACACTTGTTCTTTAGCCTGATAATTAATGGAATGTGATTTTGGGTTTATCGTGAGCCGTGTTTTGAATGACACTGGTTCTTTAACCTAGTTAAAGACAGGATGTGATTTCCCAAGTTAAATAATCATTGATAGTTATTATTGGGAAGATTAAAACTAAGTGGAGTTTTAATGAATCTTTAATTAAATTGGAATAATCGAGAATGGAGTATCACCAGTTTTGCTCCAGGCAATAGTTAAATCTTTAATTAGATTTGAACGTGAAATGGTAATTGAATTGACTGATAACACCATGGTGTTAGATATGAGGTATGACCAGTTTTACTTCATGGGATGAATAGGTTGGGATTGTGAAATAAAATAAATGATTACTTCGGTGTGGTTCGCTAATCCCGACTAGTTTGAATTGATATTCAAAGGAAGATCAAAGAATAAATTTAAAGAATTTATATTTGATAAAACTAATGGGAACCTTTGCCAAAGTGTAAGAATATTTTAATAAAAGAATATTCTTAATTGGAATGAGGCGTATGTTATGTTTGTGTAATACTTTTTATTATATACGCGAGTTATTCAAAAAGACCGGGTTTATCCCATTATGAATAACTGATTCAACGGTGTGTCGAGGATGAAGACGGTGGTCGAAGACCGGAGGTCTTCACGTCGTTTGGGTGATTACTGGTGATCTTGATTGGGTTGTACACCCAAGAGGAGGGAATCAGTTGGTGATCGTCCAGATGTACTTGGAGATCGATGGATATGCGAAGTACAAGGTGCCTCTGGTTTCGTTCAGACCCAGAACGAACTTGTAAATGGACTGTGTGTATGACATTGGATTTTATTCTGTGTGATTGATTTTTATTAAATATATATCTATTTGGTGGCGGAGAATTTATTCTCTTGCTTAACGCCCTTCTCTGAGACGTAGGAGCTCAGGGGTTATATATTGATGGATATCAAACGCATGGAGTGAATTGCATGTGTGGCATGCCTAAGTGGCAAATGATCAAGGCTTTTGTTGAAAAGCAAAGTCTTGTGGTTGATGATCAAAGCACCGCCTGTATGGCATAGCTTTGTGTAACGTGAATTCGCGAGCCTCTCACCCCGGTTGTGAACCAGAAACGGGAGAGGACTTCACGGAGGGCATTCGTTTCCTTCTAGCTAGAAGTGGCGTCAGTGGTTTTACACGCCCTGACGAGTTTGACTTATGTGGTTGTTGCTGTTGCGAGGCGCCTCGGATATATCGGTGACTGTGTGGAGCCGATGGAGTCATTTGGCTCATTGACACCCCATAGGGTGGGGAAACGCAGTGTTCAGGCATTTTAATCCACATCGGTGGACCGGCCCCGACGATCCAAAGGCTTGACTGAGTACTTGCCTGAGGGGCGGGCTAGAGCGTCTCAAATCGGTAGAGGACGATCCATGGCCTCGGTTCATAGATGGAAATCCAATTTCCAAACACGTGACTTTGCAGTTTTGATTGTAGATCCTAGTATGGCGACATGATATATGGTACCCATGCCGTCTATGATTGATATTTATGATTGAAATTGTTTTGACACTATACACTTATAGTAATATCAAAATAATCTGTTTTTAAATGTATCAAGCATTCTTTGGCTATTATAAGGTATAACCCTATCCTCCGGCTTGTGTTGCATTGTGTGATGGGACCTGGGTCTTATAATAGCTTCATTGTTCTTTATTTAGCATTGCGCTGTTGTTTTATGCACTGGTATTCTTGGGAGGAAACCCATTCTGTGTTATACGGCGTGGTCCCTTGATTTACCTAACTTTAAAATAAAGATTAGTAACTGTTTTAGTTCTCACACCAGTCCCATGACTGACCTAGAGTTTATTGTTTTAACCTAAACTCTGGGTGCCCTTATTTTGACATGGGCAGCTAGTAGTTTTGCAGATTTATATTCACAGGAACCTGGTTAACAGCTGGAATGATATCCGGAAAGTTCTGTATCCGTATATCTCCTTCAGTTGTGTTTTGTGTTGTTTTCCACTGCTATGTAATGTATTGTAATCTCTGATAATTTATGATGTGTAATATTTATTCATACTCTGTATATTCTTGTATTCTGATGGAATTGTTGTAATATACAATGAAATGTTCTTCTGTTTGCGTTCTGATTCGTCTTGTCCTCAATCCAATTCGGGCTTTCCTTACCGGGGAAGTTCGGGTCGTTACAAAATATTTAAATTGGTTTTAAATATTTATTTGAAATATAAAACGATTTTTATGAGGAATTTATTCAAATTAAAAACGAGCTTGAAATAACCGCGGTAGTACATAATTTACGATTTAAACTTCAATTGGATATACAGGATCCAATATAAGTCTGATTTCTTTGAAACAAGAAACGTTCGGATTTATTTGATTATATTTTTCTAATGAAAGAGAAAAATCAATATTTCATATTGTAGATTTTGTTTTATATCCAAATCAAAATTTCAAATAGTCGCTACGGTATTCGTTATTAAAAATATAACGATTTATTTTATAAAAAGGGGGGTTTTAATATATTGAATATCGATTTGGTTTGAAACTCAACCAGAAGTATTTTCTATTGATACTGTATAAAATTCTGCCTGAGTACGTCCGATTGCAATATTTTGTTATTGTTATATTGAGATATTTTAAAATTTATTTATTTTAATTTAATTTTGGACCCTTAAAAAGGGCTATTATTCAAACCATCTCGGAATTTGACGAAACCAGTTCCATTGTATCCGGAATATTTAATTATTACAAGATTTCAAGTTTTAAACCAATTGGAGTTGTTATATGGGTGTACAAAAATTAAACTTGAATCCATTGACAATTTTAATATTTAAAATTTCGTTATTTTTCCAAATGGAGACGGATTACAACGAAATAAGTTTCGTTGGGTCCGCAAAGTAAACTGTAGCCGGATGTCCATTTTTATCGAAATTGGATTTTTGTTTGTGAGCGTACAAATTTATAATTGATAAACGGTATCGGCGATAGGCATGAATGATTATAATTAAATAAAAAAATTCAATAAAATATTGTTTATTTACTCTATAAATCAACCTTAACCCATCAGTTTCGTTCAGCATACTTAAATCCCTATTTCCCTAAATCACCTTCTTCTTGTTTCTTATTTTCGAAAGGAAATTTCCTTCAGAAAACACAAGTCTAATATTAGTAACAGAAATTCGTATAACTCTCCACTCCCTCAACTAAAGAAAAATTCAATCCTTTTCCTTCTCACTCAATTATCGAACAATACAGCTCCCTCATGAATTTCGAAAAAATCGAAATACATGTGCTTAATCTCCGACGATTGCTCGGAATACTCATCCCAAGTTTTCACCGCTCACTCACGATGTTTGTTCTTATCATTTCGTTCAGCATGGACGAGGGCTTGGGACTGCCATCGCCAGGGAAGACCACGGCAGAACTCGGCGTAGAGGTTGGGCTCAATGTATTGAAGCGATGGACTCGACAGAGTTTGGCCGAGATTTGTGATAGTAAATATCGCTACTTCACTGTAGCTTATTCTGGAGTCGGAATTTTTGGAAGGTTCATGATGACTGCGGTATTGATGAAGTTTGGCAATTACAGGTGGGAAAAGTAGTAACGTCGATGTCTTTCCCGTACCGAGGTTTAGCTCGAGGTTGCAATTTATGGGAAGTGAGCGAGCTCAAAGGCTGGGTGATAGAAGCGAGGTCCTCCGGAAGAGGAAATGTCTAGTGAGGTTGATGGAGGTGGGTAGCGGTTGAGCTTGTGGAGGGCTAAGGTCAAAGACGGGTCAACGGAGGAGTGCTTTTACTGAAGCGAATATATCATCATGAAGAAGGATGGTAATACGTGATTAACGTAAAAATAAGTAATTAGATTAAGGCTTAAATATTATTAAACTATATGTAACGATATTTTAAATTAGTACAACCTGAAATAACCATAACTATTTCGTATGTTATCAGAATAGCGCGAAACAAGTGCCTTTGAAATCATAACGGCGAGATCTTCGTTGTGGTACTATATGGCAGAAAATAGAGCTACTGAAATTTCATGATAAAATCAAATGCTTGTTGATTTTAAATAAAACGAAAGCAAAATCATCAACTCCAAACAAGGTGAGTAAACTCACTAACTCTGCCTCGTTTACATTTTTATATAAACGAGTTTTAAATTTATTTATAGTAATTTTATACTATGTGACGGTTGTTTGGATGAATGACTGATAAAATTAGTTGAATTAGTTATATCATTGATCGTTTAATAATTCTGTTCACCATGATATTTCATATTGATGTGAAAATAATATTATTGATGTTGATTAACATCTGTGGATGCAGGGAAACCGGTTGGAGGAATCCAACTGGATTCCCCAGCATTTATGTCATTATATTTGCATTGATTATGACATATGCTATGATATATTAACTATAATTGATCTTGTTGTGTTTAGATATCACTGGCCCTAGAATTGTGGTATTTAAATACCGTAAAATATTTTTGAATATAAAAAATAAATTTGTGATTAAAAAGGAAATATATTATATTTCCAAAAATTGAAGTGTAATTTCGAATGGAGTTAAAAAGGTAAAAACTTGTTTATTTAAAACAAGAAGTTAATTTTAAACGAGTTTATAAATTAAGTGATTTATTTATCGTTGGATAAATTGAAATATAAATTAAAATTTGAATTTATATGAAAAGGTGGAAATCAGTTTTGAAACCAATATCTGAAATGAGATTTGAACTTAACAAATTATAAAGGAAATTATAAGTGAGATTATAAATATTTTGAATTAATAATGAGATTTTCTATAAACAATTGTAAATAGAAGTTATAAATGGAATATGGTTTTGGTTATGTAAAAAGGAATATTATTCATGATTAAAATGAATAATCGTTTAGAGCAGATATTTTGCAAATGGAAGCATCTATAAAAGAAATCCGGGTTGGAAATGTGAATTTAAATAGAAATTTGAATAATAAGGTAAATGGAAATCATTTACGGAAGGAAACATTGGATTTTATTCCAAAGTTCGGAATATAAAACAAATTGAAATGAAAATTTAAGAGGGTTTATAATTATACTTTGATTTGGTCGAATTTTGTTATAATGGTTTAGCTCAGGAAGGATATTTGAATTCTATTTACTATAAAACTATAATTTCAATGAAATGTATTAAGAAGTGAATATTTCAATATTTATAGCTATGTAAATACAATTCCATTTTTTGAAATAGTTTAAGATTTAAGCTGGAATTATTAAACAAGTCTAGATTCCTATTAAGGAAAGATACTAATGTTTGAAAACGAATAACGATTGAAAGCAAATGTTTTGTGAATGGAAATAATTATAAGGGAAATTGAGTTAACCTGAAATGATAAGATTTATTCTAAAGTTCGGAATATTAATCGAATATAGAGTATTCGAATGAGACTTATTTATTGGAATTCGATTATATCGAATTTAGGGAAGTAGTTCTTTTTACTTTCTATTTTGAATCAAATTTAATTATTTAAGTATTTACTTATTAATTTATTTTTGAAATTAATAAGCGAAAGTTATATTTTTATAAACCAAATATTTGGAAACAGTGATTATAACACTACAGTTATAACAAATGTTTCATATATCTAAACAATGAATTTAATGCTACTGCTATAATAAATGTTTTATACATAAAATATTTGGAAACAGCGATTATAACGCTATCGTTATAATCAGTGTTTTTTCTGTAAATGAAATGGGTTCTTAGATTGAACTTGAGAGTCGCGAAAGCGATGTTTTGTTTGAAGTTATGAGCTTTGACTATTTCAAAATTAAGAACGTTTTTCAATTAACGTTTGAGAGGTAATTATACCCCAACTTGATTGACTTCATGATTGATGAAGAAATGGTTAAGATTCGATAGTGAAGATTGTTTAGCAATATTTTGAGTTAATAAATGATAGATGGTTTGAGTTATAATAACGATGTTTTATAACATCGGTTAATTTAAAGGATTTTGAAACGTTTCCCTAGATAAAATGAGAAATATTTTCTACACTTAGAAAATGAAATGAATTGGTCAACGTGGAATTAAGAAATGGGATATGGAAATATTTTCCGATATTAATAAGGTATATTTTCTGAATATAGAAAATAAGGATTCGTGAATATTTATAATTGTTTTCTATTTGAAATAAGAGATATTTTCTCGAATAAAAAAATTATGATATTGGAAATGTCTTTTTCCAAGAATAAAGAGAGAAATCGAGCTTTGGAAGAATACGAAAGATGGGAAATAGGAATTGGAAATGATAATATAATAAGGAATTAATTTAAAAAGGGGCCAGTGTTGTTTGATGTTTGATCGGTAGAATTTCCAATTGGAAATAGGACCATTGATTGTATGGATGTTCCTTTGATAGTTAAATCACCGGCTATCAAAGTTTATTTTTACTTTATACCTCCTTTTTCAATACGAAGAGACCGAGATCAGATTTATTATCTGAAAACCACTCCGTATAGGCATAAGCGTTATGAATCAACTTATGCTGAGGATAACTGAAGACGGAGGAAAATGCAAGGGCTGTTCTGTTAATCCTAGGTAGAAATTGCCCAAGATGGATTAATAGAATGGTGCCTTCAGTTTGTCCAGTCCCAGGACAATGTGTATGGTCGGATCTGACAAAGTGACATTCAAAGTAAATGATGGAAATATGTTTTGAAAGATAACCGTGACCTCAACCCTCATCAACCGGGAAATCATAGAAATCGGGCAGGCAGCATGACCATGTTGGTCATTCCCATTAGGTGTATTATCACCTGATCTAGAGAAATTTCATTTGCTTCTTATTCTATTCGCTGTTGTATGCTTTCGGTAACAGTTGCTAATCACAACCATTGGTGATAATATGCTTGATACAATCAAGTTAAATGAGTGGTCACCCATGTGTGGGCCGGGTTGTAAGACGTTCTTGTTGAACCCAGTGTATTCCCCTCTAGAGATGCACTATCAGAAGGTGGTTCCATACCTTGTCATGTTGGAAATCCAATCTCCAATAAACGCACTGAGGTTTTTGATTTAATATTATATATGAGTGTGAGATGCAAGCGTTCCGCTAGATTTCTATTTATTTGATATAGACATTATTATAATACCATCGGATTTTATATCAAAAATATTTTTGGTTATCGTAAGGTAAAAACCATCCGTATTTATGTGTGGATTGGTCTTACGATTATCATTTCTTTCGAAAGGATTTTGAAAGTTAGACAAATGGTTGGAGTTTACTCACACCATTCCCATGACTGACCCAGAGTTTATTTTGTTTGTTTTCGCTAAACTCTTGGGTGCCCAAATTTGTACGGGCAGTCAAGTAGTAGGAATTTTACAGATTCACTTGGAGGAGTTTGAAGCAGGAGGCTTCACCAGTTAGCTATAGACTATCATATATTCCGCTATGTACCATGTTTGTATCTGGAAACAGGTGTTTATAACTGTTCGAGAAATAATTGTTGTGCTCTGATGATGGTATGTATTTTAAAGTTACTGAATTCTATTTCAAAGTTTATGTTACCTAATATATTTTATTCGTTCCGCTGTGAGTTTGTGATCTTCATTTTCTTCTATTCTAATATTTCTTTCTTTCTATTTCTCATCCTCCAACTTCTTTCTAATAATGATTCGTATTTTTGTGCAATTTGGGTTGGACGTGTGGTGTTATTAGTCTACCCAAAGAGTACGGAAATTCGGGCCATTACATTTGGTATCAGAGCTGAAGGTTGAGTAGTAACCTTAGCTCTGTGGCATAACTCGATAACGATGAGGTTAGTAATACTCTAGATTGAGTTTGAGTGTATATATATGAGTGCGTATTTTTGGATTTGATATAAAATTGTTTTATATTGTGTTGACTGGTTTGTTGAGTGGTTTATGAATTCTGGTCGATACATGATGTACAACTGTATCGATAGGTGTTTCTAAACTCTCGAACAAAACAATTCGATACAGTATTGTTTTAAAATGGTAAATGATATAATTTTGCCCAAATTATTTTGATATAAAAGGAATAATTTCTGAATATACTATATGGATGTGTTGATTGTTATTACAATCAAATAAAATATTAAAATGATTAAATATAACCAAACATGATTTGTATATGGATAATGTACGCAAATAAGATGACCTGGAATCAAATTCAAACCAAAATTTGGAATTTAAATTACGGATATTTAGAAAATATTTTCAGAACTATTTTAAAGGTAATATATTGTTACTTTAAAGAATTTTTGAATAGAAAATGTTTTTAAAATATATTTTTAAGGGATTAAGCACTGAAATCACTTCAGTGGTGAAAAAATAATTCTCATAATGGGTCACGACATTATCAATATTCATTTTCAAGATTCTGAGTGACGAATTGCTACCTTTATAATTTGTTAATGGAAATCTGTTTGAAAAAGAACAAGTTGTTTTAAGAAATTTAAATGCTTCGAATCTGCAGATGATTATAAGTTTATGTGTATAATTATATGATTCCAAAACCAATTTGGAAATGAAAGCCAGGAATTTGAATTCCAAAATTAAATTTAACTTGTAAAGTAAATAGATTGAAATAGTAGAAGTGAATCAAATGAATTAAAATTTAACTTAAGTTAAACGAAATTGGAGTGGATTAGAGGTACTCCAAAGTGAAATTAAACAAAGTGAAATGCTTGAAATTGGAATTAATAAAATGAATCTGACTTATGTATAAACAAGTTGAATATATATTAGATGTGTTATTTGAAATTAAACTGTGATGGAATTGAACTCAAGCTAAATAAAAGTGTTGATTTTTGAAAATAGGACTCAGTTTGGATTAGTGAATAGAAGTGAAGTAATTAGAATGTTAAAGACCAAAGGTTGGATTAATTTGGAACCGATTGGAAATATATGTATGTTGCGCAGGTATTGTACGGAAGCAAATGCAAGAGGTATAATTTATACCCGACAAAAAGGTACATGTTACAATATTACTTTAGTTTGATGGTTTTGTGAGCCGATGGGGCAAGCCGCTTGGCTTTTTGATTTTTTATGCAATGGAGAAGGCCTAGAAAGGCGAGTTGTAGTTGTACCGATTGAGCCGCGCAAAGAAGATGCTGGCGAAATTTTTTGAAAATTTAAAGAGCTAAAAAATTTTCAAGAAATTTTTGATAATTTAAAATCGAGTTGTTAATTGTAATTAAAATAAGAAAACCAGAATTGGTTAGTAAAATTTCAAGTGGAATAATGAAATAGATAAATGGATTTAAAATCAATTGGAATGGGTGTGGATATGCAGAAGAGTATATGGATTGAAGACAAGAAAGTGATGATGGATTGTCCAAAAATGGTGGACATATCATTTGGAAAAAAAATTATGAATGATCGAGTATTGGTATGAGAATTCGAAGGTCATATAAGAACTGGGTTATGAAGATACGAAATATAAGTTTCGAACTAAGTAGGCTATGAGGAGATAGAGTTATAGCATTTTTACTACTTAGCAATTTTTAGGACGAAATTATTTTAAGGGGAAAGGAATGTAACGGCCCGAATTGTTGAGCCATTTAATTCTAAATATTTAAATTGATTTTAAATATTTTATTTGAAATATAAAACGATTTTTATGAGGAATTCATTTAAATTAAAAACGAGCTTGAAATAGCCGCGGTAGTTCGTAATTAACGGTTTAAACTTCAATTGGATATACAGGATCCATTATAAGTCAGATTTCTTTGAAACAAGAAACGTTCAGATTTATTTGATTATATTTTTCTAATGAAAGAGAAAAATCAACATTTCATATTGTAGATTTTGTTTTATATCCAAATCAAAATTTCAAATAGTCGCTATGGTATTCGTTATTAAAAATATAATGATTTATTTTAAAAAAAGGGGGGTTTCTTATATATTGAATATCGATTTGGTTTGAAACTCAACCAGAAGTATTTTCTGTTGATACTATATAAAATTCTGCCTAAGTACGTCCGATTGTAATATTTTGTTATTGTTATATTGAGATATTTTAAAATTGATTTAATTTAATTTAAATTGGACCCTTAAAAGGGCTATTATTCAAACAATCTCGGAATTTGATGAAACCAGTTCCATTGTGTCCGGAATAATTAATTATTATAAGATTTCAAGTTTTAAACTAATTGGAGTTGTTATATGGGTGTAAGAAAATTAAACGTGAATTCATTGATAATTTTAATATTTAAAATTTCGTTATTTTTTCAAATGGAGACGGATTTCAACGAAATAAGTTTCGTTGGGTCCGCAAAGTCAAACTGCAGCTGGATGTCCATTTTTATCGAAATTGGATTTTGTTTGTGAGCGTACAAATTTATAATTGATAAACGGTATCGGTGATAGGCATGAATGATTATAATTAAATAAAAAATTCAATAAAGTATTGTTTATTTACTCTATAAATCAACCTTAACCCATCCGTTTCGTTCAGCATACTTAAATCCCTATTTCCCCAAATCACCTTCTTCTCGTTTCTTGTTTTCGAAAGGAAATTTCCTTCAGCAAACAAAAGTCTAATATTAATAATAGAAATTCGTATAACTCTCCACTCCCTCAACTAAAGCAAAATTCTAGCCTTTTCCTTCTCACTCAATTATCGAACCATACACCGCCCTCAAAAATTTCGAAAAAATCGAAATACATGTGCTTAATCTCCGGCGACTGCTCGGAATACTCATACCAAGTTTAAAGCGCTCACTCACGATGTTTATTCCCGTTATTTCGTTCAGCGTGGACGAGGACTTGGGACTGCCATCGCTAGGGAAGACCACGCCAGAACTCGGCGTAGAGGTTGGGTTCAAGGTAATGAGGCGATGGACGCGACAGAGTTTGGCCGAGATTTGTGATAGGAAATATCGCTACTTCACTGTAGCTTATTATGGAGTCAGAATTTTGAGAAGGTTCATAATGACTGCGGTATTGACGGAGTTTGGGGATTATAGGTGGGAAAAGTAGTAACGTCGATGTCTTTCCTATACCAAGGTTTAGCTCGAGGTTGCAATTTATGGGAAGTGAGCAAGCTCAAAGGCTGGGTGATAGAAGGGAGGTCCACCGGAAGAGGAAATGTCTGGTGTGGTTGATTGAAGTGGGTAGCGGTTGAGCTTGTGGAGGGGGAAGGTCAAAGACAGTCAACGGTGGAGTGTTTTTACTGAAGCGAATATATCATCAGGAAGAAGGATGGTAATGCGCGATTAACGCATAAATAAGTAATTAGATTAGGGCTTAAATATTATTAAATTATATATAACGATAATTTAAATCAGTACAACCTGAAAAAATCATAACTATTTCGTATGTTATCAGAATAGCGTGAAACAAGTGTCGTTGAAATCGTAACAGTGAGATCTTCGTTGTAGAGCTATATGGCAGAAAATAGAGCTATTGGAATTTCGTGATAAAATTAAATGCTTGTTGATTTTAAATAAAACGAAAGCAGAATCTTCAACTGCAAACAAGGTGAGTAAACTCACTAACTCTGCCTCGTTTATATTTTTATATAAACGAGTTTTAAATTTATTTATAGTAATTTTATACTATGTGATGGTTGTTTGGATGAATGGCTGATAAAATTGGTTGAGTTAGTTATATCATTGATCGATTAATAATTCTGTTCACCATGATATTTCATATTGATGTGAAAATAATATTATTGATGTTGATTAACATCTGTGGATGTATGGAAACATGTTGGAGGAATCCAACTGGATTCCTCAACATTTATATCATTGTGTTTGCATGGATTGTGACATATGCTATGATATATTAACTATAATTGATCTTGTTGTGTTTAGATATCACCAGCCCTAGAATTGTGGTATTTAAATACCATAAAATATTTTTGAATAAAAAAAAATGAAATTTGTGATTGAAAAGGAAATATATTTTCCAAAAATTGAAGTGTAATGTTTAATGGATTTAAAAAGGTAAAAACTTGTTTATTTAAAATAAGAAGTTAATTTTAAACGAGTTTATAAATTAAGTGAATTATTTATCGTTGGATAAATTGAAATATAAATTCAAATTTGAATTTATATAAAAAGGTGGAAATCAGTTTTGAAACCAATATCTGAAATGAGATTTGAACTTAACAAATTATAAAGGAAATTATAAGTGAGATTATATATATTTGGAATTAATAATGAGATTTTCTATAAACAATTGTAAATAGAAGTTATAAATGGAATATGGTTTTGGTTATGTAAAAAGAAATATTATTCACGATTAAAGTGAATAATCGTTTAGAGCGGATATTTTGCAAATGGAAGGATCTATAAAAGAAATCCGGTTTGGAAATGTGAATTCAAATAGAAATTTGAATGATAAGGTAAATGGAAATCATTTACAGAAGGAAACATTGGATTTTATTCCAAAGTTTGGAATATAAAAAAATTTGAAATGAAAATTTAAGAGGGTTTATAATTATACTTTGATTAGGTCGAATTTTGTTACAATGGTTTAGCTCAGGAAGGATATTTGAATTCTATTTACTATAAAACTATACTTTCAATGAAATGTATTAAGGAGTGAATATTTCAATATTTATAGCTATGTAAATACAATTCCATGTTTTGAAATAGTTTAAGATTTAAGTTGGAATTATTAAACAAGTCTAGATTCCTATTAAGGAAAGATACTGATGTTTAAAAATGAATAATGATTGAAAGCAAATGTTTTGTGAATGGAAATAATTATAAGGGAAATTGAGTTAACCTGAAATGATAAGATTTATTCCGAAGTTCGGAATATTAATCGAATATATAGTATTTGAATGAGAGTTATTTATTGTAATTCGATTATATTGAATTTAGGGAAGTGGTTCTTTTTACTTTTCGTTTTGAATCAAATTTAATTATTTACTTATTAATTTATTTTTGAAATTAATAAGTGAAAGTTATATTTTTATAAAACAAATATTTGGAAACAACGATTATAACACTACTGTTATAACAAATGTTTCATATATCTAAACAGTGATTTTAATGCTACCGCTATAATAAATGTTTTATAAATCAAATATTTGGAAACAACGATTATAACGCTATCTTTATAATTAATATTTTTTCTGTAAATGAAATGGATTCTTAGATTGAATCTGAGAGTCGCAAAAGCGATGTTTTATTTGAAGTTGTGATCTTTGACTATTTCAAAATTAAAAATGTTGTTCAATTAACGTCTGAGAGGTAATTATACCCCAACTTGATTGACTTCATGATTGATGAGAAATGGTTAAGGTTCGATAGTGAAGATTGGTTAGCAATAAGTTGAGTTGATAAATGATAGATGGTTTGAGTTGTAATAACGATGTTTTATAACATCGGTTAATTTAAAGCATTTTGAAATGTTTCCCCAGATAAAATGAGAAATATTTTCTACACTTAGAAAATGAAATGAATTGGCCAATGTGGAATTAAGAAATGGGATATGGAAATATTTTCCGATATTAATAAGGTATATTTTCTGAATATAGAAAATAAGGATTCGTGAATATTTACAAATGTTTTCTAACTAAAATAAGATATATTTTCTCGATTAAAGAAATTATGATATCGGAAATGTCTTTTTCCAAGAATAAAGAGAGAAATCGAGCTTTGGAAGAATACGAAAGATGGGAAATAGGAATAGGAAATGATAATATAATAAGGAATTAATTTAAAAAGGGGTCAGTGTTATTTGATGTTTGATCGGTAGAATTTCCAATTGGAAATAGGACTGGTGATTGTATGGATGTTCCTTTGATAGTTAAATCACCGACTATCAAAGTTTTGATTTACTTTATACCTCCTTTGTCGATACGGAGAGACCGAGATCAGATTTATTGTCTGAAAACCACTCCATATTGGCATAAGCATTACGAATCAACTTATGATGAAGATAATTGAAGACGGAGGAAAATGCAAGGGCTGTTCTGTTAATCCTAGGTAGAAATTGCCCTAGGTGGGTTAATAGAATGGTGCCTTCAGTTTGTCCAGTCCCAGGACAACGTGTATGGATGGATCTGACAAAGTGACATTCAAAGTAAATGATGGAAATATGTTCTGAAAGAAAACCGTGACCTCAAGCCTCATCAACCGGGAAATGACAGAAATCGGGCACGCAGTATGGCCATGTGGGTCATTCCCATTAGGGGTATTATCACCTGATCTAGATAAATTTCATTTGCTTCTTATTCTATTCGCTGCTCTGTGCTTTCGGTAATGGTTGATGATCATAAATGTTGGTGATAATATGCTTGATACACTCAAGTTAAATGAGTGGTCAGCTATATGTGGGCCGGGTTGCAAGACGTTCTTGTTGAACCCAGTGAATTCCTCTCTAGAGATACACTATCGGAAGGTTGTTCCATACCTTGTCATGTTGGAAATCCAATCTCCAATAAGCGCCCTGCGGTTTTTGATTTAATATTATGTACGAGCGTGAGATGCAAGCGTTCCGCTAGATTTCTATTTATTTGATGTAGACATTATTATAATATCACCGGATTTTATATCAAAAATATTTTTGGTTATCGTAAGGTAAAAACCATCCGTATTTATGAATGGATTGGTCTTACGATTATAATTTCTTTCGAAAGGATTTTGAAAGTTAAACAAATGGTTGGAGTTTACTCACATCAGTCCCATGATTGAACCAGAGTTTATTTTGTTTGTTTTCCCTAAACTCTTGAGTGCCCAAATTTGTACGGGTAGTCCAGTAGTAGCAATTTTATAGATTCACTTGGAGGAGTTTGAAGCAGGAGGCTTCACCAGTTAGCTATAGACTATCATATATTCCGCTATGTACCATGTTTGTATCTGGAAACAGGTGTTTATAACTGTTTGAGAAATAGCTGTTGTGCTCTGATGGTGGTATGTATATAAAGTTACTGAATTGTATTTCATAGTTTATGTTACCTAATATATTTTATTCGTTCCGCTATGAGTTTGTGATCTTCGTTTTCTTCTATTCTAATATTTCTTTCTTTCTATTTCTCATCCTCCAACTTCTTTCAAATAATGTTTCGTATTTTTGTGCAATTTGGGTTGGATGTGTGGTGTTATTAGTAGACTCAAAGAATACAGAAATTCGGGCCATTACATAATCTGCCAGTACCATGGTCTTTGGTGTTGAATTTAAACCCATTGACGAAGAATATTGGATAAGTCTTAACATTTCTTTTTGGTCCAAGTGCAAGATGTTGCAAACCCTCGTCACTGACGCAGTTTAATGGATCGTAAACGTACTGCGAGAACCATTTAGCAAAATCTTTACTGATACCGCCATTTGGGTTTTCTGATTCGTAAATACTGCAAATATAAATTATTTTATTACTAGCTAACAATTGATGTACACATAACTGTAATAAAGTTAAAAATTTAGTACCTAACAAATGGTGCAACTTCCCCACAATTTAGAAGAACATATGTGTATGTTACGTGGTGATCTGTATCATTTAACTATATTTCTACACATTTTCCAGAAGATCGTCCATGTTGTCTAAAAACATATAACATTTTCGGACAAAAATTGGGTTCTACAGTTTCATCATTACGAGGACTACTTACAAATGATAGGTTCACATGATCACTGAAGTAATCAGAAAAAAAGAATGAAGCTTCTTCTTCAAGATAAGATTTGCAAATCGAACCTTCAACTCGTGTTATTTGTCGTACTTTTTTCTTCAGATGATTCAAATACCTAAAATAAAATTAATTCAATTTATATGCACTAATGTCACTTTGAATTGTAAGCATAAATTTTACCTTTCAAAAGGATACATCCATCCATTTTGCACTGGACCTCGAAGCAAGCTTCGGATGGAAGATGAATAGGTAAATGCTCCATTACATAAAAAAAATCCTGGAGGGAATATTTTCTCTAATCTGCAAATCAATATCGGAATTTCTATTTCAAGTTTACGGAGACGATCAAATTTTAACGTTGTCGAACAAAACTGTTTATAGAATAAGCTTAACTCTGTTAAAATACCCCACACTTTTATAGGCAATAATTCTTTGAACACCACTAGTAATAAATATTCCATCATGATATGACAATCATGACTTTTCATCCCACTCAATTTGTTGTTTTTATAGTCAACACATATACGAAGATTAGAAGAAACCCCATCCGGACATTTCAGTCCCTCAACCCATTTCAGTACAAGTTTTATTTGTTTGTTGTCTAGTTCATAGCATGGTTTGGGTTTTTATTGTCATTGGGCTTCATATGAAGTTCTGGACGTTTACAATATTCTTCTATGTCACGTGTCGAATATATATCGCCCTTTGTTTTTCCTTTGACATTCAAAACAGTATTAAACACGTTATCAAATACATTTTTTTCATTGTGCATAACATCGATATTATGTCGAAGTTTGAGATCTTTCCAATAAGGTAGCTCCCAAAATATGCTTTGTTTACACCAATTATGAATGTCAGATTTACCCGGAATTTCTATCTGTTCTCCAGTCTCATGGATCTTGGGATAATCCTTTACAATATCGAATATTTCTTCACTTGTCCAAATTTTGGGTGCTTGCACAGTCATTCCACTGTTAGCTTTAAAGTTTTTTTATCTCCTGTTAAAGTATGATTGGTATGCAGAAAACAATGGTGACAATCAAAACACAAATGCTTCCTTCCATACTGTAAGAAAAATGCTTGTGTTTCTTCCAAGCACAAAGGACAAGATAGACGATCGGCCGTACTCCAACCTGAAAGCATCCTATATGCAGGAAAATCACTAATCGTCCATAACAAAGAAGCGAACATACATTTTTTTTTGAAATGTCGTATGTTTCAACTCCTTCATCCCATAGTTTTTTCAACTCTTCGATTAATGGTTGTAGATAAAGGTCGATGCCTTGTTTTGGATCATTAGGACCAGGAACGACAATAGTGAGAAACATATATGGATTTTTCATACACATCCACGGAGGTAAATTATAAGGAGTAACGATAATAGGTCAAGATGAATATTTACTACCAAACTGAGAAAATGGTGAAAACCCATCTGTACATAAACCAAGTCTAACGTTACGGCTCTCTGCGGCAAATGTAGGATACATCCTATTAAAATGTTTCCATGCTTCTCCATCCGATGGATGTGTCAAAGTTCCATCTTCTTGTGTTCGCACACTATGCCATTGCATATGACATGCAGTAACTGAGGATGCATATAACCGTTGTAGTATAGGGATGATTGGTAAATAATGCATTCTCGTATACGGAACTTCCTTACATTTCTTTTTTCAAGGTTTATACCATTCCCCGCTACATTTTTTACAGTTTTTAAGATTAATATCATCTTTCCAATACAACATGCAACCTTTAACACGAGTATCTATTTTTTGGTACGGCAAACCGAAAGCCGACATTAGTGTTTTCACTTTGTAATGATTATCGCACATCAGATTATCGGGTAGCATATGTCTTTTTGCAGCTTGTACAACCGCTGTAAATGCAGCTTCTGTAAGGTTAAATTTTGATTTCATGGTGATGTACTCAGCGGTTACCAATAATTCAGTACCACTTTCCCAACCATTACACAATGGCCGCTTAGCTGAAGCCTATAAATCACATATTTTTCTGGCTTCCGTGTTCGGTTCTTCTTCAATATTGATGTCATCGTCGTCAACCTGACTTGTAGGGAACGTTGACCGTGCTGCATCTTCCACCATATCTTCTATTGGATTCGTCATAATTAATTTGACCTCCATGCCACAGGATTTACTGTAGGCACAACAAGTTCTCCATGACGATCCCATAAGTAATAATTTGGCACAAAACCTGATTTACACAAATGTACTTTAACGATATCTGGTTTATGAAACCTCATCAATTTACACTTACTACACGGACAACGAAACTCCTCGTAATTTCGATTATTAGATACTGCAAATATAACAAATTCATTTACACCATTATAAAAATGTTCTTTCACTGAGCCTTTCATTCCAATTCTAACTTCATACATCCAACTACGGTCAATGTAATAATCAAACATTTTTCCGGATTCAAAAATATATGTCAGTGATTTCGATAACACATACATATATTTTTATTGGTTCATACATACAATAAAAATGTGATTTTTATTGTTTAAAGAATATATTCAGCACACGGATATTTTTAGTGGTTCATATATACAATAAAAATGTTAATTTTATTGTTCAAACAATTTATTCAACACATGAATATTTTTAGTGGTTCATACATACAATAAAAATGTTAATTTTATTGTTCAAACAATTTATTCAACACATGAATATTTTTATTGGTTCATACATACAATAAAAATGTTAATTTGATTGTTCAAACAATTTATTCAACACATGAATATTTTTAGTGGTTCACACATACAATAAAAATGTTAATTTTATTGTTCAAACAATTTATTCAACATATGAATATTTTTCATAGTTGTTCATACATACAATAAAAATGTTAATTTTATTGTTCAAACAATTTATTCAACACATAAATATTTTTAGTGTTTCATACATACAATAAAAATGTTAATTTTATTGTTCAAACAATTTATTCAACACATGAATATTTTTCATATTCCATTTCAGAAAATTTCGTCATTACAACGACATGGTGGATAGCACCGGCACCGTGTCCAGCACAGCTCCTCTACTAACCTAGGCCTTGGCTTGCGTCATACATAGTCATTCCATTCCGATAATTCCGCAATACAATTCATTTTCAACACACAATGAATTTACCACAAACACAATCAATTTTGTTGCAACCACAATCAATCATTTATAACACAATACAATCAAATAAATCGTCCATGGTCTGTGGACGATGGTGTCAGGAGCTATTAAGCCCAGTCTATAAAGTAACGATTATAAATTCAATATCAATAATTGATTATTATCTATAATCAAATAACTGCCTATATTATAAATTCAGTATCAATAATTGGTTATTGTCTATAAATTAATGATTCATTTACAAATACATACGCACAAAATCAACTAACATACAATATTCACCAATAAACAACTAAATTCACATTTTAGGGTTTTCAATCATTACTAAATCAACAATAATTCAATAATCATAATATAATCACACAAAATACACATTTAAATAACTATTAGTTAATTAAATTAGGAAATTAGGGTAGAAATCATACCTAGAAGAAAAGGAAGTGACAGCTGGAGAGGGGGAGGAACAACAGCCAACCACTAATTGACTTCCCCAAAAATATATTACGGGTATAAAGCAAGAGAAATGAATTCCTCTACCACCAACATAAATACATTTGAGGAGATCAATTCACGTGATCGGTTAGGAATACTCTGTCAGACATCCGTCCATATAAGTGGTCCTGGGATTGGACAAATCGAAGGCACTGTCCTGGAGATCCATCTTAGGCAATTTATACTTAGGGTTAACGGAACGTTCCTTGCAATACTCCATCTTCAATGGCCTTCAATAAAATCTTTGACTCGTAACTTATATCAAATCGAAATGGAATCTAGATTCCGGTCTCTTCGAAAGCGATAATGAAAAGGTCCAGATTTGATAATCGGTTATTTAACTATCAAATATAAAATAAAATAGGCACGTTTAACGCCATTGGATCTGCTAAGCCATATTTAAATAATATTTAACTATTTATATTCAAATAAATCAACACGATTTCTTTTTCCTTTAGTGATCAAATTCTCTTTACAACGTTACTTAATTAGGAGAATAATTAAGTTAAAACACATCATCTCGGACAATTTGTCCAAGGATAAATTACTATTCAAACATCGCATTATCTTAAAAACATTTCAATTTCCTAAACAGCCGTCTATTTAGCCCTCTTCTATTGAAACAAATAAATAAACCATTCTCATTTAAACCGTTGACTTAAATCAGCCTTAAACCACCTGATTAGCTAATTATAATTGATCTCTCCTTTTAAAATAAATTAATAATATAATTGATTTATAAATAATCCGTTAAATTGTTTCTCACAAATAATTAATATGAAATTATATAACTGGTATTTATTTCAGAATTGTTTTATTGAAATTACAGCTTAGCAGTTCCTATGGCATATATCAGTTCTTATAACAGATAACATTAGATTTGTTAAATCTAATCTAGACAAACACATGTAAATACAATGCATTATTTTCTACTGATGATATCACATTTCAGCACATATATTTACTGATAAAATATATCAAACAATTTAATAACAGAACGGTGTTTATTTCTGCAAACAGAGTGGTTTAAACAATCCAGCCAGTATATATTGGAACGATGTTTTAATTCCACCGACAGATGTCAAATATATAATTATGATCTACGTAATTATAATGACTTAATTAATAAATCAATTAGTAAAATATTTAATTTAGTATTTACTGTATTTACTGATCATTGTTACGTGTACAGTTTACAACTAATTTTACGTTCGATTATATTTTAATGACGTTAGTATAAAAATCACTTTTAAAAAATCAATTCATTTTTAATTTGAACTGTTTAAACTCAATACATCGGGTGACCTCCACACCTCCTCGATTGACTCAAGTATATGATATGGGTCTACTACAATTCGATTATATTGATCAAATGCGGGAAAGAACAGAGAATTCCGAAAAACAAATATCTATTTTTCTGTGAATTGTATCTATTTCATCTAAATGAAATACTTCCTCACATTATTTCTAAGTTTATACATGCATCTATATATATACATATATATGCACTTTATTATACATTTATAAAAATGTATTCAATTTTTATTTTTATTTTTCTTCCATATAACAATTTCCCTTTAAAATTAAAACGGGCCAAGCCCATTTAAAAACTGCCCCTTTTCTTTTACATTTTTAAATCATGGGTTTAACCCAATTCCAGCAACCCATACCCTATATATATATTGAAATTAACACTTATATTATGCTGTACAGGCCCGAGCCCAATAAGCCCAGAGACCACTTACCCATACTTGCAGAAATCAAGACCGTTGTATTTTATTATACTTTACCCAGGCTAACAAGTCCGAACCCACTCATTTCTTCCAAATTCTTCTTTCTGGTCCCTTTTTCTTTCTCCTATTTTCCTGCTTCTTTTTGTTTGTTTCTTACTGTTTCTTTTCTTTACACTATCTCCTTGCAACCATTCGATCAAACCCCATTGCTGATTTGGACTCAATTTTATCCAATGGATAAAAAAATGATTGTAGAGTACTGGCTGAAACTTGTGTATGAAAACTTGAAAGGAAATGTTTACTATATTATCATCGTTTATCATGTTGTTTACATAATCTTTAATAAACCTAAGCCTTTTAACATTTCTAATAAGAAAGAGATTCAAATAGAAATTAGTATAACAATAAATTTGTAATTTAATGGTTTTGCTATAAAAACTTGTTAGGAATATTTTAAAAAATCAACATTTCCTGTTGGAGTATAGTGGTATTTAAATCCAGTGCAATTTGTAATTGCGTTAACAATGATCTAATAAGATTGGTAGGAAAAGAAAAAAGGAGCATCAGACAAAATTTATTAGACTTAGTTGCATATAAAAGGAACAAAACTTCAAGAATTTATGTCCAAGGACTAATGTGTTTCAAATAAAGAGAAAAACAGGAGAACATACAGATCTCTAAATATTATGAAAAACTAATATATTTTTTTAACAAAAACCATGAATTTAAGTGTACCAACCATAATTCCACCGTCACAAGCTTCAATTTTGTACCTTGCCATTTGTTTAACCTGGTAAAGGTAAAATCCCAATCCATTGATTACACACCCCTAGGAAAGACGTACTAACCTAACCCAATCCAATGTTTCATCTACCCTATCTCCATGGAAAAACAAACCACTACAGGTTATCTCAAATGTACACAGTTATGTACCCACGTCGCCGTGCATATGCACCAATAACCCACTACTTCGCTTATCCTCCGAACCATCTTCGCAAGTTATTTTTTAGACCAGGGTCATCACTGACCCACCGTTCAAGCTCCGTGGCTTCTCTTAGTAAACAGATGATAATAGAGGATTGCAAGGACTGATTTACTACGTATGAAGCGAAATTAAACCCATGGTTTTGATTTATAGTGTTATATATTCAAACATTTCTTATATACGATATATTATAATATTCTCTCCCAAAAATTTATAGTTGGTTTTAACAATATAACAATGATTATACTATTTATACTCCTGACGTTGAAATGATCCATTATGCTTGGATACAGCGGGTTCAATACCAGATTCTTATAAGCTAATGTACTATTCTGTTTTCAACCTTTCCAGTATATTATTATTTTTCTCTTAATTTAGACAAACAAGGTCGAACCACCTTTGCCTTCATATAGTGCCACGTCACCATAACAAGCCTCTCCTACCTTTTCTTTTCTCCTTCCAATTCCAGTCTTTCTACCACCTGTCTTGTCCCCTGATGCACGTGTCTCTCCTATTTGATCATATTCTAATAAAGTACGTCTCATAACCAAAAACTGAAGATCAGAGCTGTTTTGCTTTATTCTTATTTCAGCTTCTTCGTCTCATGTAATAATCTTTGGTTAAGATATAAGATTTGTTTGAATTGTAATGGGTAAATTGTAATGAATTATTAACCAATTATATTCGAAATATTGTGGCAAGAAAATAAAGATGGCTGAATTGTCTTATTTCCTTACTTGTAAAATGATGATATTACACTAGATGTTTCAGTTCTCATACCTAGGTTATAGTCCAGGTTGTAACAACACGATATGCTCCTACTTAGAAACATTTTACATCACGCAAATAAAGCTTTACTCACAGTTATATATTACAGTGATTTAATTTATGTTTCTCGAGTTATCAAAACCATACAATCCTACCAATTAGTTTTGCAAATATTAAACATCCCTCTTGCATCAAAGAGGTTGGTTATATATCATTACACATCAGTTTAATCCTACTAAAGCTAAAGATAAACATTAAATCAGTTTAAGATGTTATTGTCTTACTACTGTGTTAATTGCCACAATATTCTGTTTCTATGTTGCCCACAAACTCAGTCTAAATCTAATTAGTTCATAAATTTTCCTTAAACAACATCAACATTCCGGTTTGAATCAAAGAAATGCATACACATGATTGATTATACACAGTAAAAGTATTGTAAGTGTTTACTCACATAGAAAAGCTTATCTGTTTAAAGGTTTGCCGCAGCTTTTTACTGAACTGGTTTGAATGAATGTGAGGAGTACTTGAAGTATTTATAGTAAAAATTTACTAATAATATATTGCCCTATTTAAAACTTTGCAGATCATTTCACAATAATGGAATGTTTCACTAATACTTCACTTGATTAGAAAGGTTAGGCTTAAGCTAGTTCCAGCTACAACTTTATTTCAGTGAAAAGAGGTAAATCTATGGTCACTTGTATGATTCCTACTGTCAGCCTAAAATACCACGACTATGCTATCCTTGGATACACATACACTTGCACTTGCCATGTGTGAATGTGCTGAAATGGATTAAATATGCAATTGCTTAAGTATTAAGCAATATACTATACCTAGGCTTCACTAGGATGTGTTCTTGCAGATTGATTGGATTGGAATGTTGGTGATACATTTCAAATGGTCCTACCGGCTATGGAAATGACTATACATGCTTTTAGGCTAGTTTTAGGAAGTGATTTTGTACCCTGTTGCGCATTTGTACATCTAATGTAAACATTAGATGTTATACTTAGCATGGAAGAAACTTACTGGTTTTAATTAGATTTTTGTCCTAATCCAATCAATTCATGTCATATACTCATACATGCTAAAAGATAAAGCAATTGACAAATTATTTAATTTATCTGTTTATATTTAAAATATCTTAAAGTGCAATTTCAATATAAAATATCATTTACTTGCATATGTATGTCAATATAGCAAGTAAAAACATAAGATTAAAAAATAATTGTTATATTCAGAATTTAAAATATTTGCAATTAATATTATATAGATTTTTAACTAGTTTGAAACACATTAAAAATACAAACAAAATTATACAACATTATTTATTACTTTTATACTCACATATACACTGATCATGTAATTTTAAATTATTGAAATATATATATATACTTGAAATTTTCCTTAATATTTATCATTCACAATTTATTGTTTAAATTAATTATCAAAATAAATCCCAAAATAAATTGTATTATAAAGGCAGTAAAAACTGGGTCATTACAGCCTACCCACCTTAAAAAAAGTTCGTCTTCGAAATTGAAGAGTAACGAGGAGATTATAATTATACTTATAGTTATAGACTTATATTCAAAACAAATACATGGGTCATCCCCTCCTATTTACAACAAAAAAGGTGTTCAAAATACACAGGTTAACTGCCAAACAACTCACAATAATCAAGACATTCAATATATCAGCAATCAACTATCAATCACTGTCACCTTCATAACTAGAAATATCTGTTATTATAGTTGGAAAACATTTCCATTTCTAATTTACACTATTCTTCTCTTCACCATTCATTAGTTCCTGACTGTAAATCAGTGAGAAAATAATCTTCTAAGTATCGACCCCGAAGATCGAAATAAACATCAGATCAATACCAACTGTTACGACCTGGGGATTTTGCGATCCTTGTTATCGATACAAAACACAATGTCGACTAATCAAGCATCGAAAATACCGAATAGTCCATGAAAGAAATTAGAGGGTGGGAATAGATAAGATAGAAACTAAGAATAGGAGAAGAAGAACAACAACATTAGAGTAACACGAACCTCACAACAGAACGAATAGCATAAAATATATAACATAACTTTGAAATATAAATCTGTACTTGAATATACACATCATTTCCAAAGTACAACACTTACAACATAGCGGAAAATAACCATAGCTATATCATTTCTGAAGTCTCCTACTCCAGCTCTTCAGGTATCTGTAAATCCCGACTACTTGACTGCCCATACAAAATTGGGCACCCAAGAGTTTAGGGAAACAAAACAAAATAAACTCCGGGTCAGTCATGTGACTGGTGTGAGTAAACTCAAATCATTTGTTTAACTTTTAAAATCCTTTCAAAAGAAAGAATAATCGTAAGACCGATCCACACATAAACACGGATGATTTTTACCTTACGATAACCCAAATCATTCTTAATATCAAGTCTCTTCTGATATTACAATAATGTCTAAATACAAGTACTTAGCAATCTAGTAGAAACGCTTGCATCTAACTTCTACATATATAATATACAATCAAAACCGCGGGCTCTTATTTAGGGGAATGGATTCCAACTATGACAAGGTATGGATCCACCTTCCGCTCAGTGTACTCTAGAAGCGATACACTGGAGTTTAACAGGAACATCTTGCAACTCGGCCACACATGACCGACCACTCATTTCGCTTGAGTGTATCGAATATACTGTCACCTTACAGTTGGTAAACCAACATAACCATTCCCGGGAGATACAGAATTGAAAGAACTAACAAATATGAATATTCTCTAGATAGTGACAATATACCCTACTTGGTTGCGAACCACTTATCCATGTTGCCTGCCCGATTTCTGTCATTTCCCAGTTGATGAGGCTGGAGGTCATAACGTATCTTTCAACAGATTACTCATTCATTCACTTTGAATGCCACATCGTCATACCCATCAAATCACAAATTGATTTCCCCAAAAATACCACGGGTATAAGCTAAGAGAAACGATTTCCTCCGCCACCAACGTAAATACGTTTGAAACGATCAACTTAGGCGATCTACCAGATATACTCTGTCAGACATTCGTCCATTCAAGTTTTCCTGGGACTGGACAAACCGAAGGCACTATTTCGTACATCCATCCTAGGCAATCCCTACCTAGGACTTATACAACATCCCTTGCACTTTACTCCGTCTTCAATTTGTCTTCGATCTATTTGATTCGAAACTCTAACGCCCATACGGAGTGGTTCTTTGGATAAGAATCCAACTGGTCTCTCCGTATTGACGACGGAAAAACGGTCAAAACTTTGATAGTCTGTGATTTAACTATCAAAGAAAAACACGTGTGCAAACAACGATATTATTTCCAAATGGAAATTTTATCGATCAATCAACATTCAACATTTATTTCTTAAATTAATTTATCATTAATTTAATCATTTTCCATTTCCTGTTTCTGTATATATATACAGAAATTCTTATTTTCTAAATTTAGAAAATATACGTTATTAATCATTGGAAAACATTTCCATCTCCTTTCCATGTATCACTATCATTCCAGTATTCTTTACCATCCAACATTTCATTTTCTATGATTAGAAAATATCTCTGATTATATTTGGAAAAACGTTTCCATAACTCATTCCTTGGATTTAAACAAATGTTTAAATAAAACATTGCTATGCCAATTCAAACCATTACCTTCATTAACTATATTCGCTTAACCAACCTTCACTATCAAACCTTACCATTCCTTAGTTAAGAAGGAAGTTAATCAAGTTGGGGTATATGTAACAACCCGTAAAATCTGGGCCAGTTTAAAATTTTTATTTTGGCAATTTTAGCGAATTTTGATTATTTAAAATGAATTATTTTAAATAATATCGACGTGAAATTTATTTTGAATAGAATTAGAACGTATATATTATATACGTCGTCGTTAGAATATATAATAATTATATATAATTATAAATAGAATTGAAAATGGCGCGGTAGTTCGATAATTCGATTTCAAACTTCAATTGAATGTACCGGGTGCAAAACAATCCGGATTTTAGTGAAACAAAAAATAATGGAATCTAATAGTGAATATCTTTCCAACGAATCCGAAAAATCAAAAGTTCGTAGCGGGAATCAAAAGATATGTCCAGTTGAAAATTCTGAATAGTCGCTATGGAATTCAGGCCCTTAAAAATGGACATTTTGCAGATGACCTCGGATTTCGACGAAACCACTTTTGTTGGATCCGCAGTGTCAAGTTATTGCTAGGTTTCAAATTTCATAATTTTTCGAGTCAATATGTGAGCGTGGCAAAGGAAAACGCATTTGACCGGTTTCAGTTGATTTTAATCGACTGGAAATTGGCCATTTTTCAAACGGTCTCAGAATTCGACGAAACTAGTTTTGTTAGGACCGTATCGTCAATACGAAGCTAGAAAATATTTTTATAAAATTTTTAGAGTTCGTATGGGGCCCCGGTAATTTGAAATGTACGTTTAAAATTCAATATAAGGATTTAAAATGTAATTTCAACGGAAACTGATTGTAACGATCAAACCAGCTTGCGATACATATCCCATTGTGTTCGGAATGGGGGTAAAACGCTATGGGCGACAGGCGGTGGGCCTCGTTTAGAGGTCGTATGTGAAAGTCAACTTTTTGAATAATTAAAATATATATATATATATATATATATATATTTTTATTCCCTCCCTTCCTCTTATCTTCTGCTTGGCCCCCCCTGTTCGTTATAAAACATAACAGAAAGAAAAAAAAAAACCCAAACCCTAAACCTAAATCGCCAGCCTCCCCCCGATCCCTCGAGCGCCGACGAAGAGCCGCCGCCCCCCCTAACCTCGAACGCCGACGAAGAGCCCCCCCCCTTGAAGCCATCGCCTCCCTCCATCGCGTTCGAGACTCGAAGTCGCCCACCGCCTTTCCTCCGTCGAAGCTCGAAGCCGCCGCCTGCTCCTCCTGCCGCCGACGAAGACGAGCATCGCTTCCCCCCCCTTCGCAGCTACATCGGTAAACTTTTTTTTTTTTTATTTTCTTTTTTTTTTATTCTTTAAAAACTGATTTGTTTTTAGGAAAAAAAAAACTGGATTTTGTATAAGTGTTAAAACTGGATTTTGTATAAGTGTTAAAACTGGATTTTATATAATGTTAAAACTGGATTTTGTATAAGTGTTAAAACTGGATTTTATATAATGTTAAAACTGGATTTTATATAAGTGTTAAAACTGGATTTTAAAAATATTAAAAACTAATTTTAAAAGTATTAAAAACTGATTTTAAAAGTATTAAAAACTGATTTTAAAAGTATTAAAAACTGATTTTAAAAGTACTAAAAACTGATTTTAAAAGTATTAAAAACTGATTTTAAAAGTATTAAAAACTGATTTTAAAGGTATTAAAAACTGATTTTTAAAATGATTTATAAACTAATTTATTTTAAGATTTAAAATTGAAGGAGATTAGAAATTTAAAAAGAAAGAAAAATCAGATTTTTATATATTGAAAGTCGAAAGAAAAATTTGATTTTTATATATTGAATAGCGAAGTAAAAATTCGATTTTTATATATTGAATAACATAGTAAAAAATTCGATTTTTTTTACCTATGTAGAGGATACAGGCAACGAAAGCAACAAGAAGGCGAAGTAGGCGAAGATTTCTATTAAGGAAAAAATCGTGTTAGTGGATAGCTATTGGTGAGGATTTCTCACTCTTCAATTTCTTTTTAAAATTTATATATATATGTGTGAAATGAAAGTGAATTGCTATCTATAAATATATATATATATATATATATATACGCCCCTCGTCCACAAACCATGGACGATATTTATTGGTTGAAATTGTTGTGAAAATTGATTGATAGCGAAGTGAAATAACATATATATGAAAAGTGAAATTTATATATATAGCGAAGTGAAATAACATATATATGAAGAGTGAAACTTATATATATAGCAAAGTGAAAATATCGAATATATGAAAAGTGAAATTTATATATATAGCGAAGTGAAATAACATATATATGAAGAGTGAAACTTATATATATAGCAAAGTGAAAATATCGAATATATGAAAAGTGAAATTTATATATATATAGCGAAGTGGAATAACATATATATGAAAAGTAAAACTTATATATATCGAAAGTGAAATTTATATATATATAGCGAAGTGGAATAACATATATATGAAAAGTGAAATATATATATATATCGAAAGTGAAAATATCGAATATATCGAAAGTGAAATTTATATATATTGAAAGTGAAAATATCGAATATATTGAAAGTGAAAATATCGAATATATGAAAAGTGAAATTTATATATATATAGCGAAGTGGAATAACATATATATGAAAAGTGAAACTTATATATATCGAAAGTGAAATTTATATATATATAGCGAAGTGGAATAACATATATATGAAAAGTGAAATATATATATATATCGAAAGTTAAAATATCGAATATATCGAAAGTGAAATTTATATATATTGAAAATAAAAATATCGTATATATGAAAAGGGAAAACGATATATATATGAATTGAAAACGAATTCGAATTGAATTGAATAGAAAACGAATTCGAATTGAATTGAATAGAAAACGAATTCGAATTGAATTGAATAGAAAACGAATTCGAATTGAATTGAATAGAAAACGAATTCGAATTGAATTGAATAGAAAACGAATTCGAAATGAATTGAATTGAAAATGAATTCAAATTGAATTGAAATTTGAATTGAATAGAAATGAATTTTAAAACGAATCTATAAAGAAGAATTCAATTGTGATTTGAATTGAAAAGGAAGTTGAAAATGTTTTTGAAACGAATTCAAAACTATTTATAAACTTCGTTTTAAATAGAAATCGACGAAATATATATTATATATATTATATATATAATATAAAGGCCTGAATAGAACGCGCCGCGCCGCGGCAGTTCGCGAATTTCGACCATTGACTTCGAACGGACATTACGGGAGATCCGACCGTCGGATTCTCCTGAAATCAGAACCGTTGGGTTCGTATCGAAAAGAGCTTTCTAAGGAATATTAGAAATTTGAAATCTAACGGTTGGATTTGTAATTATGTCCAAATAAAATTTGAAAAAGGTCGTTGTAAGTGCAGTTCGATGGCCATTGTTGGAAATCGACTGTACGGGCCTTGATAAAATTATTAAAAATAGTAATAATTTGTGTAAAATCATAAGAAATGATTTGGGAAGAATTGGGATGAAAAACTCCATATTTGAAAAGATAAAAATAGATTTTTATCGAAATGAACTAGTTATTAACTAGAAAAATAATCCAATGGTAAAAAAATAAATAAATTGGATTAGATTTGAATTGAAATTATCAATGGATATTTTCGATATTGGATTCCGTGATTACAGATATTGTGATGGGAATTTGGAAGATATCGATATCGTTATTCCCGATATGATATCTGTTGGTTTCAGGATTTGATGTTAAATATAAGTCAATACTCTCTCTATTTAAAACCTTATATTTAATGTCAAATTTGATTGTTTGATGGTTTGGATTGTGCTCGACCAGTTTATGAGCAGAATATGCTTTTACATTTAGCATTGGGTTGGATTGAAAATATCTGTGTGCTAACGCCTTGTGAAACACTTCACGATTTGACGATAAGGTGTTTAGCGATGTTGTGTTCATTTCAAATTTAACGAATGATTGTGAAATGATATTTTTCTTAAGTGAAAAGAAATGTATTCCCGATTTTGGACAGGGAATGTTTTATAAAAATGTTTTATAAAACAGAAAGGATTTCGAGGCCCAAAACCCGATGATTTCTAAAATGATTTAGAAATGTACTATATTTTGAAAGTACTTGTGATTATTACGTTGTGAAATGATTTTCCCTACTTCGGGATATGAAATGATTTAGTATGTGGCTAAAGATTCGGGTAACCCTGAGACTAAAAGTATGGGTGAGAGGGCGGTGTATGCTCTCCATGAGTGGGAGGTGCATCGTCGGTGTAGCCTACTCCTATGTGGGGTAGGTGCACATATATATATATATATATATATATATCGAGTTGCGAGGTGCGTACCCTTTGCCTTGTCGATGGGGAGCACGATATTTGGTTGCATACTTGTTTGTATGCATTGTTATGTTTTGGAATTCACATTTCCAAACGATTTGATTTGAGATCCCGAAGTGAAATCTACTTTGATATAGAAAGTTAGATATGTATTTCAAATGATTTGAAATAAGAAATCGGGAATAAAATCCAAAGGAATAATTTCTGTAAATTGAATTGGATTTAGAAAATCTAAGTGTAGTGATTAATCTAAATGGGTAGATTGGGATATTGCATGTTGATTGATGCATAGTAGATCCATATATCTATATTGATTATTGTTTATACACTGGTATTCATGGGGGTAAACCCGTTCCGCGTTAGCGGCGTGGTCCCGTGATATGCCATTTTAGTAAATAAGTTAATTATAACTGTTAGAGTTTCTCACACCAGTCCCATGACTGACCTGTAGTTTGCTTTTCCCTTGCGAACTCGGGTGCCCCTATTTTCCACACGGGCAGTCGAGTAGTTTTATTTTGCAGATGTATTGAGCAGGATTCTGGATTGAAGCTTTAAGCTGTGTCTAGGCATTTACAGTCTTCCGCTGTGTTGTTTATATTTCCGCTGTGCACTGTTTTACATTTATGTAAATTTATCTTCCGCTGTGTATTATATTTCGATATACTCTGATATTCTGTACTCTGATGTAACATTATTATGATGTTTATTGAAGTCTTCTGTTATTTGTTCTGATGTGTTGTATACCCAAAGTTAGCGTATGCGGGATTCAAACGGTCTTGGTCGGTTTAGCGATCGATTAGGTCCGGGCGAAACTCGTGTCGTTACAACGTGGTATCAGAGCTTTGGTTTACAGAGCTCGAGAACAAGACACATTAGAACCATACGAAAGAATTCATCAGATATTGGATTAGTAATATCCAATTAGAATGACTCGTTAGAGATAGGATCAGTAGTATCCTAGAACGAGTGTGAAGAGTATATTTTTCAAATGAAAACAAATTTTGTTTTGAAAATTTAAATCAATTATTCGTATTTGATTGTTTATTTTATATTGATTAGGACAATCCGATATATAAAGATTTTGCATATATGTCTTGCAAACGTATATTCAAAGTTTTAATATATTGGATAGATATAGCATCACACTCTAGTCGCCCGAAGATGGTATTGATGATGGTGCATCATCATCAGCATTTATATTCGAGTGTCGAAGGTGTGATATCTATATATTTCCTATTGACTGGTGTGAGAACCAAAAACTATATAGGATCTATTGTTGTGATTTGGCACCAAAAATCTGATTTTTGTATATGTATCAAAATTATGAATTTGAAACTCTAATTCACTAATTGATTGATGTTTGTGTTGTTTGTTCATTTGTTTGCTAATTTTGAACCATTTAGCCTAATTGAATCAAATTATGAATTATATTGAAAATTGGTTGCGTTTGCTAGCATATACATATATATCATTGAGCAGGTCATAGCAAGGAGGCTAGAGCCAGAGAATAAAATTTGTTTGCCCGACAAATAGGTACATGTTTACTACATAATTTCCTGTTTTGTTTGGGTGATGATGATTTTGTGAGCCTATTGGCTAGCCGCTTGGCTTTTTCTTTTTCTTTTTCTTTTTGAGATCTGAAGGACCGGGGAAGCTATTTGAAATTCCCCGATGCTCCCGGTGCAGGGGAGGTTATGGCGAAATTTTTCGAAAATTTAGGGTGTTAGCCAAATTTTTGAAATTTTGAAAATTCTCAGAAACTAAAGAGTTGGAGAATGGAAGCCGAATCGAACGTAGAGTTGAATTATCAAACCACTTTCGACTTTGTTCCTTTTCGGGGACGAAAAGTTTTAAGTGGGGGAGATTGTAACAACCCGTAAAATCTTGGCCAGTTTAAAATTTTTATTTTGGCAATTTTAGCGAATTTTGATTATTTAAAATGAATTATTTTAAATAATATCGACGTGAAATTTATTTTGAATAGAATTAGAACGTATATATTATATACGTCGTCGTTAGAATATATAATAATTATAAATAGAATTGAAAATGGCGCGGTAGTTCGATAATTCGATTTCAAACTTCAATTGAATGTACCGGGTGCAAAACAATCCGGATTTTAGTGAAACAAAAAATAATGGAATCTAATAGTGAATATCTTTCCAACGAATCCGAAAAATCAAAAGTTCGTAGCGGGAATCAAAAGATATGTCCAGTTGAAAATTCTGAATAGTCGCTATGGAATTCAGGCCCTTAAAAATGGACATTTTGCAGATGACCTCGGATTTCGACGAAACCACTTTTGTTGGATCCGCAGTGTCAAGTTATTGCTAGGTTTCAAATTTCATAATTTTTCGAGTCAATATGTGAGCGTGGCAAAGGAAAACGCATTTGACCGGTTTCAGTTGATTTTAATCGACTGGAAATTGGCCATTTTTCAAACGGTCTCAGAATTCGACGAAACTAGTTTTGTTAGGACCGTATCGTCAATACGAAGCTAGAAAATATTTTTATAAAATTTTTAGAGTTCGTATGGGGCCCCGGTAATTTGAAATGTACGTTTAAAATTCAATATAAGGATTTAAAATGTAATTTCAACGGAAACTGATTGTAACGATCAAACCAGCTTGCGATACATATCCCATTGTGTTCGGAATGGGGGTAAAACGCTATGGGCGACAGGCGGTGGGCCTCGTTTAGAGGTCGTATGTGAAAGTCAACTTTTTGAATAATTAAAAATATATATATATATATATATATATATATTTTTATTCCCTCCCTTCCTCTTATCTTCTGCTTGGCCCCCCCCCCGTTCGTTATAAAACATAACAGAAAGAAAAAAAAAACCCAAACCCTAAACCTAAATCGCCAGCCTCCCCCCGATCCCTCGAGCGCCGACGAAGAGCCGCCGCCCCCCCTAACCTCGAACGCCGACGAAGAGCCCCCCCTTGAAGCCATCGCCTCCCTCCATCGCGTTCGAGACTCGAAGTCGCCCACCGCCTTTCCTCCGTCGAAGCTCGAAGCCGCCGCCTGCTCCTCCTGCCGCCGACGAAGACGAGCATCGCTTCCCCCCCCTTTGCAGCTACATCGGTAAACTTTTTATTTATTTATTTATTTTCTTTTTTATTTTATTCTTTAAAAACTGATTTGTTTTTAGGAAAAAAAAACTGGATTTTGTATAAGTGTTAAAACTGGATTTTGTATAAGTGTTAAAACTGGATTTTATATAATGTTAAAACTGGATTTTGTATAAGTGTTAAAACTGGATTTTATATAATGTTAAAACTGGATTTTATATAAGTGTTAAAACTGGATTTTAAAAAGTATTAAAAACTAATTTTAAAAGTATTAAAAACTGATTTTAAAAGTATTAAAAACTGATTTTAAAAGTATTAAAAACTGATTTTAAAAGTATTAAAAACTGATTTTAAAAGTATTAAAAACTGATTTTAAAGGTATTAAAAACTGATTTTTAAAATGATTTATAAACTAATTTATTTTAAGATTTAAAATTGAAGGAGATTAGAAATTTAAAAAGAAAGAAAAATCAGATTTTTATATATTGAAAGTCGAAAGAAAAATTCGATTTTTATATATTGAATAGCGAAGTAAAAATTCGATTTTTATATATTGAATAACATAGTAAAAAATTCGATTTTTCTTACCTATGTAGAGGATACAGGCAACGAAAGCAACAAGAAGGCGAAGTAGGCGAAGATTTCTATTAAGGAAAAAATCGTGTTAGTGGATAGCTATTGGTGAGGATTTCTCACTCTTCAATTTCTTTTTAAAATTTATATATATGTGTGTGAAATGAAAGTGAATTGCTATCTATAAATATATATCTATATCTATATCTATATATATATATATATATATATATACGCCCCTCATCCACAAACCATGGACGATATTTATTGGTTGAAATTGTTGTGAAAATTGATTGATAGCGAAGTGAAATAACATATATATGAAAAGTGAAATTTATATATATAGCGAAGTGAAATAACATATATATGAAGAGTGAAACTTATATATATAGCAAAGTGAAAATATCGAATATATGAAAAGTGAAATTTATATATATAGCGAAGTGAAATAACATATATATGAAGAGTGAAACTTATATATATAGCAAAGTGAAAATATCGAATATATGAAAAGTGAAATTTATATATATATAGCGAAGTGGAATAACATATATATGAAAAGTGAAACTTATATATATCGAAAGTGAAATTTATATATATATAGCGAAGTGGAATAACATATATATGAAAAGTGAAATATATATATATATATCGAAAGTGAAAATATCGAATATATCGAAAGTGAAATTTATATATATTGAAAGTGAAAATATCGAATATATTGAAAGTGAAAATATCGAATATATGAAAAGTAAAATTTATATATATATAGCGAAGTGGAATAACATATATATGAAAAGTGAAACTTATATATATCGAAAGTGAAATTTATATATATATAGCGAAGTGGAATAACATATATATGAAAAGTGAAATATATATATATATATATCGAAAGTGAAAATATCGTATATATCGAAAGTGAAATTTATATATATTGAAAATAAAAATATCGTATATATGAAAAGGGAAAACGATATATATATGAATTGAAAACGAATTCGAATTGAATTGAATAGAAAACGAATTCGAATTGAATTGAATAGAAAACGAATTCGAATTGAATTGAAAACGAATTCGAATTGAATTGAATAGAAAACGAATTCGAATTGAATTGAATTGAAAACGAATTCAAATTGAATTGAAATTTGAATTGAATAGAAATGAATTTTAAAACGAATCTATAAAGAAGAATTCAATTGTGATTTGAATTGAAAAGGAAGTTGAAAATGTTTTTGAAACGAATTCAAAACTATTTATAAACTTCGTTTTAAATAGAAATCGACGAAATATATATTATATATATTATATATATAATATAAAGGCCTGAATAGAACGCGCCGCGCCGCGGCAGTTCGCGAATTTCGACCATTGACTTCGAACGGACATTACGGGAGATCCGACCGTCGGATTCTCCTGAAATCAGAACCGTTGGGTTCGTATCGAAAAGAGCTTTCTAAGGAATATTAGAAATTTGAAATCTAACGGTTGGATTTGGAATTATGTCCAAATCAAATTTGAAAAAGGTCGCTGTAAGTGCAGTTCGATGGCCATTGTTGGAAATCGACTGTACGGGCCTTGATAAAATTATTAAAAATAGTAATAATTTGTGTAAAATCATAAGAAATGATTTGGGAAGAATTGGGATGAAAAACTCCATATTTGAAAAGATAAAAATAGATTTTTATCGAAATGAACTAGTTATTAACTAGAAAAATAATCCAATGGTAAAAAAATAAATAAATTGGATTAGATTTGAATTGAAATTATCAATGGATATTTTCGATATTGGATTCCGTGATTACAGATATTGTGATGGGAATTTGGAAGATATCGATATCGTTATTCCCGATATGATATCTGTTGGTTTCAGGATTTGATGTTAAATATAAGTCAATACTCTCTCTATTTAAAACCTTATATTTAATGTCAAATTTGATTGTTTGATGGTTTGGATTGTGCTCGACCAGTTTATGAGCAGAATATGCTTTTACATTTAGCATTGGGTTGGATTGAAAATATCTGTGTGCTAACGCCTTGTGAAACACTTCACGATTTGACGATAAGGTGTTTAGCGATGTTGTGTTCATTTCAAATTTAACGAATGATTGTGAAATGATATTTTTCTTAAGTGAAAAGAAATGTATTCCCGATTTTGGACAGGGAATGTTTTATAAAAATGTTTTATAAAACAGAAAGGATTTCGAGGCCCAAAACCCGATGATTTCTAAAATGATTTAGAAATGTACTATATTTTGAAAGTACTTGTGATTATTACGTTGTGAAATGATTTTCCCTACTTCGGGATATGAAATGATTTAGTATGTGGCTAAAGATTCGGGTAACCCTGAGACTAAAAGTATGGGTGAGAGGGCGGTGTATGCTCTCCATGAGTGGGAGGTGCATCGTCAGTGTAGCCTACTCCTATGTGGGGTAGGTGCACATATATATATATCGAGTTGCGAGGTGCGTACCCTTTGCCTTGTCGATGGGGAGCACGATATTTGGTTGCATACTTGTTTGTATGCATTGTTATGTTTTGGAATTCACATTTCCAAACTATTTGATTTGAGATCCCGAAGTGAAATCTACTTTGATATAGAAAGTTAGATATGTATTTCAAATGATTTGAAATAAGAAATCGGGAATAAAATCCAAAGGAATAATTTCTGTAAATTGAATTGGATTTAGAAAATCTAAGTGTAGTGATTAATCTAAATGGGTAGATTGGGATATTGCATGTTGATTGATGCATAGTAGATCCATATATCTATATTGATTATTGTTTATACACTGGTATTCATGGGGGTAAACCCGTTCCGCGTTAGCGGCGTGGTCCCGTGATATGCCATTTTAGTAAATAAGTTAATTATAACTGTTAGAGTTTCTCACACCAGTCCCATGACTGACCTGTAGTTTGCTTTTCCCTTGCGAACTCGGGTGCCCCTATTTTCCACACGGGCAGTCGAGTAGTTTTATTTTGCAGATGTATTGAGCAGGATTCTGGATTGAAGCTTTAAGCTGTGTCCAGGCATTTACAGTCTTCCGCTGTGTGGTTTATATTTCCGCTGTGCACTGTTTTACATTTATGTAAATTTATCTTCCGCTGTGTATTATATTTCGATATACTCTGATATTCTGTACTCTGATGTAACATTATTATGATGTTTATTGAAGTCTTCTGTTATTTGTTCTGATGTGTTGTATACCCAAAGTTAGCGTATGCGGGATTCGAACGGTCTTGGTCGGTTTAGCGATCGATTAGGTCCGGGCGAAACTCGTGTCGTTACAGTATAGTTACCTCTCAGACCTTAACTGAACAACGTTTTAACTTCGAAATAGTCAAAGTTTATCTTTTAAATCTTTAACAAACTTCATTACGTAACTCTCTTTCGAATAAATCTCTATTCGATAACTCTTTCCTTCGAATAAACTATATTCGATAATCTCTCTTCTTCGAATAACCTATATTCGAATAACTCTATTCAATTAACACTATTCGATTAACTCTAATCGATTTACTCTTATCTGTTAGATCTATTTGATTAACTCAATTTTACTAACTCTATTTGATTAACTCTATTGGATTAACTCCATTTGATTTACCCTACTAGATTAACTTTATTCAATTAACTCTAACTAATTTACTCTTATCAATTAACTCCTTTTGAATAAACTATATTCGATTAACTCCTTTCGAGTAACTAACATTCGATAACTCCTTTCGAATAACTAATATTCGGTAACTCCTTTCGAATAACTAATTTTTGATAACTCCTTTCGAATAATTAATATTCGATAACTCCTTTCGAATAACTAATGTTCGATAACTCCTTTCGAATAACTAATGTTCGATAACTCCTTTCGAATAACTAATATTCGATAACTCCTTTCGAATAACTAATATTCAATAACTCCTTTCAAATAACTAATATTCGAAAATTTCTTTCGAATAACTAAAATTCGATAACTCCTTTCGAATAACTAATATTCGAAAATTTCTTTCGAATAACTAATATTCGATAACTCCTTTCGAATAACTAATATTCAAAAATTTCTTTCGAATAACTATTATTCGATAATTCCTTTCGAATAACTATTATCCGATAACTCCTTTCGAATAACTAATATTCAATAACTCCTTTCGAATAAATAATATTCGATAACTCCTTTCGAATAACTAATATTCGATAACTCCTTTCGAATATTATTCGATAACACCTTTCGAATAACTAATATTCGATAACTCCTTTCGAATAACTAATATTCGATAACTCCTTTCGAATAACTAATATTCGATAACTCCTTTCGAGTAACTAATATTCGATAACTCCTTTCGAATAACTAATATTCGATAACTCATTTCGAATAACTAATATTCGAAAATTTCTTTCGAATAACTAATATTCGATAACTCCTTTCGAATAACTAATATTCGAAAATTTCTTTCGAATAACTAATATTCGATAATTCCTTTCGAATAACTAATATCCGATAACTCCTTTCGAATAACTAATATTCGATAACTCCTTTCATTGACTCTACGGCCATATTCAGTTTCAAATATTGATGTTGAAATCGATTCTTACTTCTCTATATAAGCCCTGACTTATATATCCTATTTATCCAATGATAAATATTTTATTTAATTTATAAAATATTATTTATAAATTAATCTTCTCAATCTATCGGTTACAACAGATTTTATTTACAATCTTTGCTTTAAATCTATACCATGTTATACCCGTGTGCGAAGCACGGGTCTAAACTTTCCTGATGTAAAATTCTATTCATTTGCCAAATATTTCCTTATATGACATTCTTTTTCATTTCCCAATAAATCCCTTTTATAACTCTATTTATTTTCTAAATAAATATTTCCTTTTTATAACTCTATTTATTTAACAAATAAATATTTTCTTTTCAATTCTATTTGTAAATGTTTTACAAACATTCCCTTTCCAAATCTATTTGTAAATGGTTTACAAGTATATCCTTTTCATTTCTATTTGTAAATGGTTTACAAATTTTCCTTTTCATCTCTATTTGTAAATGTTTTACAAATATTTCTCTTTCTATTTGTATTACTAATATTTCCCTTTTATATTTGTTTTACAAATATTTTCCTTTTATATTTGTTTTACAAATAATTTCCTTTATAAAATCCTTTGATTTTATAAATATTCCTTTATATAAAATCCTTTGATTTTATAAATATTCTATTTCAATATACAGTTTGAAATCTTCCATCTAATGTTCATACACACATAATCAGCAACAGATTATATATCACATCATAGATCATAATATATGAAAAACAGTAAAATAAATGTTGAGGAATCCAGTTGGATTCCTCCAACCTGTTTCCTTGCATCACAGATGTTAAACAATATAATTAACATCGATTTCATTTCCATATGAAATATTCTGCTAAACAGAATCAAGATTTGATTAACGATTTATATATATGTATTTACACATATCATTATCTATAATTTCAACCAATACACAAGCAATTCAACCAAACAATTAACACATAACAATCAACAGATAATTATCAGTTCTAACAATATGTTGTAAAAATATAACTATTCAGAGTTGGTGAGATTTACTCATTTTGGACGATCATCGTTAATAACGATAACCATCGCTTGATTCATACGGACAATTTGTTTTGCTATAAATTGTAACGAGCTCCAATCCACTCCCAGTTAGTTCCATTGTGGAGCTCTCGTCCATACGGTCCCAATGGATCTGAATTTGCGAAATTCTGATTTTTTATGACGAAGTTATAACATTTACAAGTTATACGAATAAATTTAAATTAAAGAACAACTTAATTCCTAATTTCTATTGGGCTTTTACCTTAATAACTCGGCCCATTCATTGTTTAAAAAGTCCACCCGCTTTAAATCTCTTCTCCCCCAAAATGGAAACGCGATCTGACTATATTTCCTATCGTTGACCCTCCCTTTTGACCACCCACCGCCCTCACCTTGGCCACTCGTCGGCGTTGCCGTTATCACCAAGGAACTCCTCGGCCAAAACCGCACCCGCTACCCTCTCCGCTCCAACTTCGGTGTCCTTGGTCAAACCTCGACTTGCTGCCTTCATCTCGTCGCTACTAATGATGCAATCCACCTCAGATCACCGAACAGTACCTCGCCACCACCAAATCACTCCTCCGGCCATCCCGAGTTCACCCGTACCCCTTATTTCCCCTCTAGCTGCATCTAGCTTAGCCGTGCCTTAATCCTAGTGCCGCCTGTATCAAGTTTGAGCTCCACAAAAGCTCACCGCAACTCAAGCCGTGGCTACAGATGTGTAGCCCCAACTCACACGAGTTCAAAGGATCTGACATGGTCCAGTTTCATTAAGTATGTATTTTTATAAAATTTTCTGAAGAATACTTGAAGGAGGCGGCCTCTTTTGATCGGACAAAATGATGACGATAATATATAGTGGAAGGGGTGGCTGATAATGAAGAACGTGGCTCCTTTTATGTTCACAATTTTTGTTTTAGTTATTTTATTTTTATTTATTTCTGCTTTCTAAAAATTCGTGTGATCACACACGATACCCAAAAATCACGAAACTGGACATATACCTTATTTTCGACATCACGAACCCAACGAAACTGGTTTTGTCGAATTCCGACTTCGTTTGCTCACACAGCGTATTTTTAATTGTCAAAATACTGACTGTTTTTCACATTAAAATCCAAACGGCCACATACTGACTTCAAAAATCACGGAAATTGATATATAGCAATAATTTAATATTGCGGATCCAATAAAATTAGTTTCGTCGAAAACAAAGGTCGTTTGCAAAAGTGGCTATTTTGAAAGCTCTAAATAACCCATTTAAATATATAAATATATTTAAAAATAAATATTGTCGTATATATTCACAATAGAATATCATACAGCTCTAGAATATTCCTATATGAATTTCTAACTTGATATTTCAAATCCCGATTAAATCGATATTTGATTTATAATGAAATTCCATTTATATATCGTTATAAATTATAAAGGAATTCCACAGCGACTTTTCTAAAATTTTATTTGGATATAAATAAAAATCTACATGACGAAATCGCGATTTTACTCTTCCACTAGAAAAATATACTTCACCAGCTCCAAACGTTTCTTGTTTCACAGAAATCCGATTTAAAACAAACCCTATATATTCAGTTGAAGTTCGAATCGCCAAATAGCGAACTGCCGCGCCATTTCAAGCTCGAATATAATTATAATATAATTTATATGTTCAAACTTCGTTTCAATAATATATTCGTTATTCGAATTCAATTCCAAACTGAAATATATATATATTGAATTGTCCAGTTCACATTATATTGTAAATTCACTATTTCTGATTATTTCAGAAATTAAATATATTATTCTATTATTTATGTTAATTAAATATTCACTATTATTTAATTAAACAACCATTTAATTCTCTATATCTGTAACACCCCATGGCCATTAATGTCACTCACAAAGGGAATGCATTAATGTCATGAAGCGTTATAGTAGTATAGAACAGATAAATTACAAGAATAAATAAATAAAACACATCAGAAGATAAAACTTATTTCATAGCATCATAACTTCAAAACCAGCTTACATAAGTAGTCTCCAAAAACCATTACAACAGGATCAATTGTCTTTTCCAAAAACTTCAAAGTACATAAAGAAGCAAATACTTAAATAACATAAATGCATAAATCCCCACTGAGCATATGCAAAGCCATAAAGATGAGAGAGACCAAAGCGATACATCTACTATCTTCAAGCAACTGAAAGAAATTGGCACTAAGCTGTAGTATTCCCTCCTTGCAAACCTGAGGGGGGGAAAGGAAAGAAAAGAGGTGGAAATAAAACGGGTCAGACATAAAGTCTGGAAAATCCAGTAATTTTAACAAATAATAGGTAAGGTAAATGATCAAGACATAAATAGGCATCATGATATGGCTGTAACATAGATAAGGTAGATAAAAAGGATGGACAAGATGATTCCGTTCCTAAGTACTAAGACAATCCTACACCTTGGCTAAGCGAACAACCCTCCAAGTACTAACCCCGAAGACCGAAGTCAACATTAGACTAGCACCCAAAGGACTATCCAACTCAACCAACATGTATTTCGTTACACCGCACTTTTGCTAAGTTACACCACATTACTTAATTACACTGCACATCAACTAGTCTCTATTTACTAAAGGTTGATCCCTTCCCACTAACTGTACCCACATGACAAACTTAGTAGTTACTTGTACCTAGTTGCTATCGTAGGTGTCGGCTTGCTCCTACCACTGCTAAGGTACCCTTACCCTACCCATTCGATCGACTCCCTAAACCCTGTAGGCACCCGTGCTAGCCCCACAGTGGGGTGTATCACTCCCCAAAGTGGCAACCCCGATCCCAACATAAAATGCACGACCATACCTACACGATGCAACAACGTCTTACCTACCTGCCCGGACCCATGCACGCACATGAACCCATTGGACTCGCGTTGCCACCGTTATTCACGTTTTGACCTCTTACATTCAAGTCCAGTAAGCGTGCTCCAACCCCGGCCTAGTACCGGGCCCAATTAGATACTCAAACGGGTTACTGGTTGAAACGGGTCCCCCATCCGACACAAGCCTCCCACCTATGCTTGGTCCCCGCTAGGTTTTTCTCCCACTTAACCATTTTAATTTAAATGTCCATGTCTTACACATGCTATGGTTAAGTCCATACTTACATGTCATAATTTACATGTCTTATCTTATTCCGGTTAAGTCCATATTTACATGTCATAATTTACATGTCACCCCACTTAACCCTTTAACCATACCCATGTCTTATTATGGTTAGTATTCCTTAATTCATTCCTTATGACGAACGGTGCATGACCTCCCACATTAGACCGAACGCTTTATGGCCGCTGGATTTGCCGGGCGGTTCCTGGCAGTCTTGCGCCACAGACTGGGTCTAACCTCGTGTCATTAACCATTGCGCCTACAATTCATTCCTTTGACCTCTCACATTAGACGTCCAATGGTGGCAGCTGGATTTGCCGGGCGGTTCCGGGCAGTCTTACGACACAATTGCGCCTAACCTCGTGTCAAATGTTTATTAATAATCGTATTTCACCCATACCCAATTTTCATGTCATGTTTATCCAATTAAACATATAATCATGTTTATAATATTGCCTATTTCAAATTGTCACTAATTACATATTAATTAGCCTCAGTTACAAATTTACAATTATAGGCAATTTCATCAATTCCATGTAATTCATACCCAAGTATGCCAATTTCACATATTATCCAATTATCCAAAATATCCAATAATAAGAAATTTTCCATATTTCACATATTCTCATCGTTCCCACGTATTTGCATTCACGCGTATTTTTAACATAGGCTCGAAGGTAGCCTAGATCCAAAAATAAAAGGAATAGGGATAAGAAGAGAGAATCAAATCACAAAAAATTGGAATTAACACAACATCATGAAATAAAGGGGCATGTAAACTGGCATAGAGGTATAATGACAGATTCAACATGAATAAATTGATAAATGTATGAACTTTACATTGAAACATAAGCATATGATGACATGAAGGTGAAGACTTAGATGAGATTTAAATTACATACATACATATGAATCCTCTTTACAACTTCATCATGTTACTTTTAATCCCATTATATTGTGAAAATCACTGTACTCACCTTTCGTGGTTAAAGAATAGAATTATGCACTGAAATTGGTGTAGAAACGTTGCGGTGTTGCTGATTTATCTTCTTGAATTGTTGTAGAAGCTCTAATCTTTAATTTGAGTTGAAGTTGAACACTTGAGATTTGATTTAGAGGCGCCGGCTAGGGTTTAAGAGAGAATTTGACAGCATAATGGTGTCATAGACAATAATTATGAATTAGGGTTAGGTCTTAGGATGTATATATAGGTGTAGGAAGTTATTTTGGCCTTAGGATTAACCCTAGAACTAATCTGGACCAGTCAAATGCCATATCAGCCCTTAGGGCGAATCGGGCCACGAGTTGGCAGCCAAACATCCTGGATTGACCTCTAGTCGACCCAACGAGGCTCGGGTCGACTCCAAAAATGGTGTGGTTCGGCTATTCCCCCTCCCGATTCGCTGTTTTGAAATTTTTTTGAATATTTATTTATTTAATTTATATATATATATATATATATTTCTCTCATGTGCATACAAACTTCATGGCTTAATAACTTCTTCATAATTAACCATTTTCACACTAAACCACTTTTTGAACTGTGTTCACACTAAGCCACTTTTTAGCCATTCCCCTAAAACAAAAATATGGCGCTGGCGGGGATCGAACTTTGTAACTCTTGTATGCAAGTCACATGTTCTAACCAAATGAGCTATTAAGTCTTTTACTTACAAACCTTAGAACAATGCTAAACATCATTCTTTTCTCATTCCTCTTTTTCAAATAAATTATTCTTTAATTTGTTATTTTAATATTCTTAGAAGATACGGGGTGTTACATTCTCCCCTACTTAAAGGATTTCGTCCTCGAAATCTCCAAGTCAAGAAGAACGTATCCTACCATCCAATCATCCATCTACTCAACCATCAACCACTAGCAACCATGGTCCTTAAAATATTTCTAATGCTTTTCATGTACATATGCATAGTGTGTGTATATGTCCGTATACTGATGCAAAATCAGGCGGTCCACTGATTCAGTCAACCTCCTTAATGCAAATAATGATAGTGTCATGTATCCATCATGTATGCAAAGAACCCTATACATATCATTACTACATGTGTGCACAACCATTCATTTAAATGCAACATCCATATGATACACACATTCAACGTACATTCATTTTACTAAATACATCCATTTATATGCAATATGCAATATGAAAGTGACTGAGCCTATCTAGTGCCTAAAGTGTGTGTATATGCATCCACGAGCAACCACTTGCATCCACATGCATCCACCATACATAACATGTCTCAAACACATGTTTCAACCATAGGACTACCCTATCTAAAGGTCAAAGATACTAGTGAGAGGACATACTAAAGATAGAACAAGTACAAGCTAAGTGATAAAGGAGAAATTAAAAGACATACCCACGAAAAGAAAAGGGTACAATGAACGCATCTTCTCTTCCGTCTCCCAAGTAGCTTCGCTCTCATCATCTCCCCGTTGCACTTTGGCTAGCTTGACCTCTCGATTCCTCAACTTCTTAATCTCCGACCCTAGAATACATGTAGGAGCTCGTCAAATCGTCGCATCACGCTCTATTTCCACCTCTCTAAGCAAGCTCTTCCAAAACTCGCTAATAAAGATAGGATCGCGATCGCTCACTATGCTAGAAGGAACACCGTGCAAACGAACTATCTCTCGAATGTATATGGAGGCTAACCATGGAGCAGTCCTCTTACTCTTCACGGGAATGAAATAGGCGCTCTTAGTTAGTCTGTCTACCATGACCCAAATCCCCGTATTACCCTTCCTTGATCTTGGTAGCCCATCTACAAAGCCAATCGAGACACTCTCCCACTTCCATTGTGGGACCTCCAATGGGTGAAGCAACCCACCGGGCTTCTTTTTCTCTGCTTTTACTTGTTGGCACACCAAGCAACTAGCGACAAACTAGGCCACATCCCTCTTCATACCGGCCTAAAAGTAAACTCGTCTCATGACCATGTACATCTTGTCCCTGTCGAGATGAATGGTCATCTTCGAACGATGTGCATCATCAAGAATGGTCTTCCTCAAGTTCTCGTATCGTGGTACACAAAGTCTACCGTCCCTACGTAACCAACCCTTATCATCTAGGGTATACCTACTGAGATGGCTTGATGACTCCCCCCTTATGAGCTTCTCGACTAACTCAACCAACTGTGGGTCATCTCGCTGTGCCTCACCAATCCATCCCAAAAGCGTAGGTCTGACCTCTAAGGATGCTAGCAAATCGGGTACAAAGTCAATGGAAGGTCTAAAGTCAAACGTAAAGATAAACTCTAAGCTTCGCCGCTCAACAAACAACGGACTCAAGGACAACCTTTTCCTACTTAAGGCATCTGCCACCACGTTACCCTTGCCAGGGGTATATGCTATCTTGAAATCGTAGGACGCTAAGAATTCCATCCACCTTTGCTGCCTTAAGTTCAAGTCCTTCTGAGAGAACAAGTATTTTAGCAATTTGTGGTCTGTAAACAATTCGAATTTCTCGCCTAGAAGAAAATGGTGCCAAGACTTAAGCGCGAAAACAATAGCGGCCAAATCTAGGTCATGTGTAGGGTAATTTTTCCCATGCACTCTCAACTACCTTCCTCCATAGGCTATTACCCTCCCCTCTTGCATTAAGACTGCGCCTAGTCCTGTCCCACAAGCATCGGTATAAACGGTAAATGGCTTACTCCCATCTGGCAACACTAAGACTGGGGCTGTGTTCAAAGCTCTTTTTAAATGTTGGAACGCATCATCATAATCTATGTCCCACGTGAAAACTAGGTTCTTCTTCGTCAAGCCTGTCAATGGGGCTGATATCTTTGCGAAGTCTTTGATAAACTTCTTATAGTAGCCAGCCAACCCCAAGAAACTCCTCACCTCGGTAGCATTTTTAGGGACCTTCCAATCTTGGATGGTCGCCACCTTCGCGGGATCTACAGCTATCCCTTCTTTGGAAACCACGTGCCCTAAGAATCACACTTCTTTCCTCCAAAAGTGACATTTATAAAATTTAGCTTTAAGGTTATGCGCTCGAAGGATCTCCAACACTTCCCTAAGATGTAGGGCATGCTCTTCCTTGTTCTTAGAAAAGATCAAGATGTCATCCACCAAGACCACCACGAATTTATTAAGGTACTCCCTAAACACCTTACTCATCAAGTCAACAAAGCATGCGGGGGCGTTTCTCAAACCGAAGGGCATCACAAGCCACTTATAAAAACTGTCCGGAGTCCTAAAGGCAGTCTTGTCTATGATATCCTCAGCCACTCTCAACTGATGGAAACCAGTAGCTAAGTCCAATTGAGAAAACACTGAGGCGCCAACTAACTGATCGAAGAGATCGTCAATCCTCGGCAGTGGGTGCCTATTTTTCTTAGTAAGCTTATTAAGTTCTCTATATTCCACACAAAGTCTAAGGGACCCATCCGCCTTTGTGGCAAATACTACTGGAGCACCCCACTCCGATATACTACGTCTTATGAACCCCTTCTCAAGCAACTCCCCTACTTGCTTATTGAGTTTCGTCCTCTCACGAAGAGCCATGTGGAGTACTGGCAGAGATACGGGTTTTGCATTGTCTACAAGATAAATACGAAAGTCTATCTCACGTTTTGGGGGTAGATCCCTCACCTCGTCGAAGACATTAGTATATTCACGGACTATACGAACAGAATGTAAATCATCATTGGATGCGTCAAAGTGACTCAAGATAACTAAGCATCACCGATCCTCTAGGGTCACAAGAAATATCAAGGGCCTTTCCACTATGAGTCAACAATTTTACCACCCTTCGTTCACAATCTAGGATGGCACCATGTCTGGATAGCCAATCCATCCCTAGAATCAACCCATAGCCCATGAAACCAAGCACAAAAGCATTACATTCAAAACCAACGCCTAAGATTGACAGTCTCAAATCCCTACAAACCATGGATAAATGAGCCGACCCACCAATAGGATTTGAGACTATAATGGGATCCACAACGAGACTAGTATTTAAGTGCAGTGTTTCAACTAATGATGTAGAGATAAACAAATGTGATGCGCCAGAATAGAATAACGTACGGACAGGAAGATCAAACAAGAAAATCAAACTTTCGACAGAAATTTTTCTACTTTCCAAAAACTTCAAATTACATAAAGAAGCAAATACTTAAATAACATAAATGCATAAATCCCCACTGAGCATAAGAAAAGCCATAAAGATGAGAGAGTCCAATGCGATACATCTACTCTCTTTAAGCAACTGAAAGAAATCAGCACTAAGCTATAGTATTCCCTCCTTGCAAACCTGAGAGGGGAAAGGAAAGAAAAGAGGTGGAAACAAAACGGGTCAGACATAAAGTCTGGCGAGTCCAGTAATTTTAACAAATAATAGGTAAGGTAAATGATCAAGACATAAATAGGCATCATGATACGGCTGTAACATAGATAAGGTAGATAAAAAGGATGGACAAGATAATTCCGTTCCTAAGTACTAAGACAATCCTACACCTTGGCAAAGCAAACAACCCTCCAAGTACTAACCCCGAAGACCGAAGTCAACATCAGACAAGCACCTAAAGGACTATCCAACTCAACCAACATGTATTTCGTTACACCGCACTTTTGCTAAGTTACACCACATTACTTAATTACACCGCACATCTACTAGTCTCTATTTACTAAAGGTTGATCCCTTCCCACTAACTGTACCCACATGACAAACTTGGTAGTTGTAACACCCCGTATTTTCTGTGAACATATAAGTAACAAATCAGAGGATAATTAAATTTTAAAATAAGAATCAAGGGAAATGGGTTGCGCCATTGCGTTCGTCTCGGAATTCTTCTTGGAAACGAGTCCGAGTTTGCAAGAATCGGAGTCCGCATGAGGGAGATATGACCCTCCGAAGTTTCAGGAATTTTCAGAATCGAAAATAACTCGAAATTCGAATTCAAAATTCGAATTCAAACCCAGAAGCGGGCTGGGCGGGAAATTTCCCGCCCAGGACCCAGGTCGATTGGGGAGTCGACTGGGTAGTCGACCCCCCGGACCAGGTCGACTGGGGAGTCGACTGGGTAGTCGACAACTCCCTGACCAGGTCGACTGGGTAGTCGACATCGGGGTCGACCTGCTCTCGAAATCCAGTTTTTGAACCTGATTCGTTCTGATGTTTTTGGTCACGTTTTCTTCCTAGGTTCGTCCGCCTAACCCTATATAAACAGCCCTCTAGCTTCATTCTCTCGACACCACTTCATTCTGCCTGTACTCTGCCTCTGTTCTAATTAAATAAAATAATGGCTTCGCTACTCTACTGAAATCTGAACTGGAACTAGGACTAAACCACCTTCTTCCAACTTGATTAGAATTAAAGGCTAAATCAATTCTCAAATCGGAGTTTAGAGCTACGACAACAATTAAAGGAGAGTAATTCAGCCTTTCTGCATCAACACCAGCTTATTTCCTTTCTTAAACCACGAAAGGCAAGTACAGTTATTTTTCGATATAAACTTTAATCATAATTGTGACATGATTTTAAATCTGAATTTGAGGTTGTGTATGTTCTGTTCTGATCTATTTTATTCTGTATCTCTTTCTTCCTTCTATTCTATAGCCAGGCTACTCCGAGCCAGCGCCAAATCTCATAAGAGATTAACGCACGAACGCTAAAATGTTTGGGACAAATAATGAATGTGGCATAATTGGACATGGCTAATCGATAACTAAAAGGACACATGTTGTAAACTGGACTTAGATCTATGCATATTCTGTGAATTGGAAGAAGATGAACCATTATATGTTAACATGTGACTTGAGACTTTGGACATAACGCATATTTCTAAAGTAAAGATCCGTTTTAATTTAAAGTTCTAGATTGTTGGGCATAATGTTTATATAACAATTCATGATTTGGGATAAAAAGAGAATATGACTTAGGTGTGAAGGTCTATATTAAGATTTGATAACTATTAAATGTGAATAACACCTAAGTGGGAAATTTTTGAATATATGACATGCATTGAAATCGATGGCTATATTTGGTATAATTTGTGTGTGAATCTTTTGTACTAGGCAAGTTTAACTAGATTTCGGGACATGTGTTATATGGTAAATAATGACCATAATCCGTCCATGTAAATTCAATGCAAACGTGGGGTATATGACCATATTGTGAATCATGACAACTATTTAGGCAGCATAGGTTTATGAAACTTCAAGGAATGATTCAATCTGTTATATTGCCTAATCTGCTAGTTTGGTTATATTGCCTAATCTGCTAGTTCTGTTATATTGCCTAATCTGCTAGTTCTGTTATATTGCCTAATCTGCTAGTTCTGTTATATTGCTTAATCTGCTAGTTCTGCTATATTGCCTAATCTGCTAGATCTGTTCATCTGCCAAATCTGTCATCTGCTAAGTCTGCTAAAAATGCCTAATCTATTATATGCTTAATCTGCTAAATTACTTAATCTGCTGAATCCGTCAAGTCGCCTAATCTGCGAAATCTGTTATCTGCTATATCTGTTGAGTTGATATATTTAGTCTATTATTGACATAATCTGAGTTGGCTATAGTTATGAATAATTGACATTAGGCATGGGCATGAATGGTAAATTATTAATTAATTGGCCGCAAAGATAAACATGGCTGACTCGAGGTTAGAATGAGTTTGCGGCGTAATTCTGCTCGGAACCACCCGGCACATCTAGTGGCCGCAAACAATAGGTTCTAATGTGAGAAGTTAGTCATAACATGCTTGAAACCCGAGGTTAGACTCAGTTTGCGGCAGAAATCTGCCCGGAACCAACCGGCCTAACCAGTAGCCGCAAACTGTCAGTCTAATGTGAGAGGTCTGGGCATTAATATTTAATTAATGAAAATCTGAGATAAATATGATGTCTAAAACGTGTTGGGCGGATAGGGTTAAACCCACTAGACTGATGAATTTAATAAATCTGTTCCATGAATCTGTAGGCCCAATTACAAAGTTAGACAAATCTGTAAGTCTGTTAATCTGTAACTGGTTAATCGGTAAGTCTGTTAAATCTGTATATTTGATCAGTTAGTCTGAAAACTTATCTGTGAACTAGTTGATCAGAATTCTGAATGTCTGAACTTGTAAACAAGTTAATCTGAAATCTGTTAGTCTGGGGACACAATGATAGGAAGGGAATTACTTGTTTCATCTATTGTTTGGGACCCATATTAGTCAGTAACCCTTTCTGGTATCAAAACTTTGACCCAACAGTAGATAGGGTCCGGGCACGCTTACTGAACTAATTATAAGCGGTTCATTCTGATAATTGAGAGGGGTATTAATGGTGTGTTCCAACCGGGTCATGTGCGTGCATGGATCCCGGTCTGCCTCTGAGGATGTAAGACGCCGTGACATCTGTAAATAGGTCTGTATCATTTAAAGGTTGCCACTTTGGGAAGTGATACACCCTTTTGTGGGGCTGGCACAGGGTATTTATGTATTAGGGAGCCAATCGCTTGGGGTAGGGTTTTAGGGTACACTTAGTTCTGTCTATTTCTGTTGGTACCGTCTGTTTCTGTTGGGTGGTAACACCTGTCTATTTCTGAGTGGTACCGTCTGTTCGGGTGGTAAAGGCCCATTACTAGTGTACACCTAATTCTACATTCTGTTTTCGTAGGGATTAATCTGTTTCTGTCCGTTTCTGCTGGGGTGGTAAAGGACCATTATTAGCATTCTGTTTCTGTCTGTTTTTGTTGGGGTGGTAAAGGCCCATTACTAGCATTCTCTTCCGTGGAAATTATTCTGTACCCGTTTCTGTTTCAGTTTAGACATTAGGGTGACACCTAATTCTGATATACTAGTATTAGTGCAGAGAAGTGTAAAGCAATAGCTTATATCATTCTGTTCTTATGTTATATCTGCTACACCTGTTACAGTTATCTCTCATCCAGTTTTATTTTCATGTCATGTTATTATTATCTGTTCATAACTGAAAATCACTGGACTTGCCAGACTTTTTGTCTGACCCTTGTTGTTTCGCCTCCTTTCTTCCGTTTCCCCCCCAGGTTTTGTAGAAGGGAATACTCTAGCTTGATCCAGATTTCTTCTTCTTGAAGTGCTTACAGTAAGGCTTGTCTTCTTCTGTGGGGATTATGATTTTAAACTATGCATTCTGAAGGCTTTTGTACAAGACCAGTATTTTGTACTTGAATTCTGATATTGTGATTTGAAAGGATGTAACCAAGCTTATTTCGGTTTCTGTTGTAATAAAGTTATAAATTTTTCAAGTACTGTTTTATCTGTCTTGTAAGTTTCTGTTCTGTTTACTAAAATGCTCCACCAAAGTTAAGGCATTCCCTTTGTGAGTGACCTAAATGGAGGTGGGGTGTTGCACTTGGTATCAAAGCCGAAGGTTACCAGATTGGGTAAAGTTTTTGAAAACTATTTTCAAAAAGGTTTTGAAAGGAAGTATTTTCAAAAATAAAGCTTATTTTGAAAAACATGATCCCCAAGAGCCATATATCTTTCCTTCAGTCCTTTTTGTATTGTATCTATCCTTTTTCGTTTCAGCATGTCTGAAGCATCTGAGATACCAGAGGGTGTTCATGTACCCGGTTGGTTTCGTCAATATATTGAGGCTAGGACCGCCGCTGCAGGTCCAGCAAATGATCCTCCTCCTCCGCCCCCTCCTCATGCAATTGCTTTCTCAAAGATCTGTAGAGATTTTAGGGCCATGGGTGGAAAGGATTTCAAGGGAACTGAATCATTCGTAGAGGCGAGGAACTAGTTTAAAGAAACTGAGGATCTATTCGTTATCTTCGAGGTGGATGATGGGTAGAAGGTATAGTTGGCGGTATGGTTGCTCAAAGACGAAGCTTCCTATTGGTGGAAAGTCACTAACGCCGAGAGGCCGGTTGAAACATGGATGGATTTCAGAACAAGGTTTGAGACAAAATTCCTCTCGCAACCTGAACAAAGTTTACAACTGGAAAAGTTCTTATCTCTTAAGCAAGGAAGTATGACGGTCAAGGAATACGTCAACCAGTTCAACCAACTGGCTAGGTTTGGATTGGATTTAGTCAACCCTCAGCATAAAAAGGCTTTCCGCTTTGTTAAAGGATTGAACGAGCCATTGCACAGCCTAGCCATGACCCATGTACCCATGGGAGCGACTTACGAGAAATTGGTGGACATGGCACTACTGCACGAGGAAGACAAGGGCCCGAAAGAGACAAAGAAGGAAGAACCAAAGAATAAGAAAGCATGGCCCAAAAAGAAAACACAAAAGAAGGATGAGAAGTCTAAAGATAAGAAGGGGAAAAAGTGCTTTACTTGTGGAAGCTCGACTCATCTGAACAAGGATTGCAGAAAAAGGAAGGGCACTTGCTTCAACTGTGGTGAGATGGGACACTTCACTAGGGACCACCCGAAGAAACATGGGCAAGGGCAGAGGGAAGAACCTACTTCTGGAGGACAGGCGAATGCTCAAGGGACTGGTAGATAGGGTAGAAATAAGAAAATTTAAGTAGAAGGTTTAATTTTCTTATCTGATTGTTGAGTTAAAACTCTTTCTGATTCTGGCATTTTGATTCTGTAATCGATACTCTGCACTTTAATACTAGTATTGTTTCTGATTCCGCTGTAGACCCAAATCCATAAGGGTTATGACTCATCTGTTTGTGATTGGGGTTTGAGAGATATTTGTGTTAGGCGTCAAGTAGGATGCATACATTCTGGGATTTATCATGCTTAGTTTCCTAAGAATCATTCAGTAATCTGATCTATACCAGTAATCTGTAAATATCTGAATATTTCTGATAAGGTTAAGATTTCCAGTTTTGACATTATCTAAAGAGGGTAATCCCCTGGGTGTCAATCTGATGTTGGTTTTGGTCTTCGGGGTCGATACTTAGGACCCATGTCTAATAGGAACCAAGTTTTTGTTTTATCTGTACTCGCTTCCATCATTCGACTGTATCCTATCGATCGAATCTTCGAACTTTAGGTAGAAACTAATGGGTGTAAACATGTGTTTGAGACATATTATGTTTAATGGTTGCAAGTGGATGCAAGTGGTTGCTCGTGGATGCATATACACACACTAGGCACTAGATCGGCTCGAAAACACTCTCATACTGCATATGGATGTGTGAGCATTTTCAATTTTTGTGGATGCAAAATGATTGACTCAGCACATGGATGTTGCATATGACTGAATGGTTATGCACTCATATAGAAATGATATGTATCGAGTAGGAAAATTGCATACATGTTGGACTCATGGCACTGGCATAATTCACATTAAGGAGGTCAACTAAATCAGTGGACCGCCTGATCTTTGCATTAGATAAGGAACATATACACACACTTTTTCATATGTTCATACAACATTAGAAGTTTCTAAAGACAATGGATGCCAGTGATTGATGATTGAGTAGATGGATGTTGGATGGTAGGCCACATTCTTCTTAACTTGAAGATTTCGGGGATGAAATCCTTTAAGGAGGGGAGAATGTAACACCGCGTATTTTCTGTGAACGTATAAGTAACAAATCAGAGGATAATTAATTTTTAAAATAAGAATCAAGGGAAACAGGTTGTGCCATTGCTTTCGTCTCGGAATTCTGCTTGGAAACGAGTCCGAGTTTGCAAAAATCGGAGTCCATATGAGGGAGATATGACCCTTCGAAGTTTCAGGAATTTTCAGAATCGAAAACAGCTAGAAATTCGAATTCAAAATTCGAATTCAAACCCAGAAGCGGGTTGGGCGGGAAATTTCCCGCCTAAGACCCAGGTCGACTGGGGAGTCGACTGGGTAGTCGACCCCCCTGACCAGGTCGACTGGGTAGTCGACCTGGGGGTCGACCTGCTCCCGAAATCCAGTTTTTGAACCTGGTTCGTTCTGATGTATTTGGTCACGTTTTCTGCCTAGGTTCATCCGCCTAACCCTATATAAACAGCCCTCTAGCCTCATTCTCTCGACACCATTTCATTCTGCCTGTACTCTGCCTCTGTTCTAATTAAATAAAATAATGGCGTCGCTATTCTGCTGAAATCTGAACTGGAACTAGGACTAAAGCACCTTTTCCAACCTGATTAGAATTAAAAGCTAAATCAAATCTCAAATCGGAGTTTAGAGCTACGACAACAATTAAAGGAGAGTAATTCAGCCTTTCTGCATCAACACCAGTTTATTTCCTTTCTTAAACCATGAAAGGCAAGTACAGTTATTTTCCGACACAAACTTTAATCATAATTGTGACATGATTGTAAATCTGAATTTGAGGTTGTGTATGTTCTGTTCTGATCTATTTTATTCTGTTTCTCTTTCTTCCTTCTGTTCTATAGCCAGGCTACTCCGAGCCTGCACCAAATCTCATATGAGATTAACGCACGAATGCTAAAATGTTTGGGACAAATAATGAATGTGGCATAATTAGACATGGCTAATAGGTAACTAAAAGGACACATGTTGTAAACTGGACTTAGATCTATGCATATTCTGTGAATTGGAAGAAGAGGAACCATTGTATGTTAACATGTGACTTGAGACTTTGGACATAACGCATATTTCTAAATTAAAGATCTGTTATAATTTAAAGTTCTAGATTGTTGGGCATATTGTTTATATAACAATTCATGATTTGGGATAAAAAGAGAATATGACTTAGGTGTGAAGGTCTATATTAAGATTTGATAACTATTAAATGTGAATAACACCTAAGTGGGAAAATTTTGAATATATGACATGCATTGAAATCGTTGGCTATATTTGGTATAATTTGTATGTGAATCTTTTGTACTAGGCAAGTTTAACTAGATTTTGGGACATGTGTTATATGGCAAATAATGACCATAATCCGTGCCATGTAAATTTAATGCAAACGTGGGGTATATGACCATATTGTGAATCATGACAACTATTTAGGCAGCATATGTTTATGAAACTTCAAGGAATGATTCAATCTGTTATATTGCCTAATCTGCTAGTTCGGTTGTATTGCCTAATCTGCTAGTTCTGTTATATTGCCTAATCTGCTAGTTCTGTTATATTGCCTAATCTGCTAGTTCTGTTATATTGCTTAATCTGCTAGTTCTGCTATATTTCCTAATCTGCTAGATCTGTTCATCTGCCAAATCTGTCATCTGCTAAGTCTGCTAAAAATGCCTAATCTATTATATGCTTAATCTGCTAAATTGCTTAATCTGCTGAATCCGTCAAGTCGCCTAATCTGCGAAATCTGTTATCTGCTATATCCGTTGAGTTGATATATTTAGTCTATTATTGACATAATCTGAGTTGGCTATAGTTATGAATAATTGACATTAGGCGTGGGAATAAATGGTAAATTATTAATTAATTGGCCGCAAAGATAAACATGGCTGACTCGAGGTTAGAATGAGTTTGCGGCGTAATTCTGCTCGGAACCACCCGGCACATCCAGTGGCCGCAAACAATAGGTTCTAATGTGAGAAGTTAGTCATAACTTGCTTGAAACCCGAGGTTAGACTCAGTTTGCAGCAGAAATCTGCCCGGAACCAACCGACCTAACCAGTAGCCGCAAACTGTCAGTCTAATGTGAGAGGTCTGGGCATTAATATTTAATTAATGAAAATCTGAGATAAATATGATGTCTAAAACGTGTTGGGTGGATAGGGTTAAACCCACTAGACTGATAAATTTAATAAATCTGTTCCGTGAATCTGTAGGCCTAATTACAAAGTTAGACAAATCTGTAAGTCTGTTAATCTGTAACTGGTTAATCGGTAAGTCTGTTAAATCTGTATATCTGATCCGTTAGTCTGAAAACTTGTCTGTGAACTAGTTGATCTGAATTCTGTATGTTTGAGCTTGTAAACAAGTTAATCTAAAATCTGTTAGTCTGGGGACACAAGGATAGGAAGGGAATTACTTGTGTCATCTGTTGTTTGGGACCCATATTAGTCAGTAACCCTTTCTGGTATCAAAACTTTGACCCAACAGTAGGTAGGGTCCGGGCACGCTTATTGAACTAATTATAAGCGGTTCATTCTGATAATGGCGAGGGGTGTTGATGGTGCGTTCCAACCGGGTCATGTGCGTGCATGGATCCCGGTCTGCCTCTGAGGATTTAATACGCCGTGACATCTGTAAATAGGTCTGTGTCATTTAAAGGTTACCACTTTGGGAAGTGATACACCCTTTAGTGGCGCTGGCATAGGGTATTTATGTATTAGGGAGCCGATCGCTTGGGGTTGGGTTTTAGGGTACACTTAGTTCTTTCTGTTTTTGTTGGTACCGTCTGTTTCTGTTGGGTGGTAACACCTGTCTATTTCTGAGTGGTACCATCTGTTTTGGTGGTAAAGGCCCATTACTAGTGTACACCTAATTCTACATTCTATTTCCGTAGGGATTAATCTGTTTCTGTCCGTTTCTACTGGGGTGGTAAAGGCCCATTATTAGCATTCTGTTTCTGTCTGTTTCTGTTGGGGTGGTAAAGGCCCATTACTAGCATTCTCTTCTATGGAAATTATTCTTTACCCGTTTCTGTTTCAGTTTAGACATTAGGGTGACACCTAATTCTGTTATACTAGTATTAGTGCAGAGAAGTGTAAAGCAATAGCTTATATCATTCTGTTCTTCTGTTATATCTGCTACACCTGTTACAGTTATCTCTCATCCAGTTTTATTTTCATGTCATGTTATTATTACCTATTCATAACTGAAAATCACTGGACTTTCCAGACTTTTGTCTGACCCTTGTTGTTTCACCTCCTTTCTTCCGTTCCCCCTAAGGTATTGTAGAAGGGAATACTCTAGCTTGATCCAGATTTCTTCTGCTTGAAGTGCTTAAAGTATGGCTTGTCTTCTTCTGTGGGGATTATGATTTTAAACTATGCATTCTAAAGGCTTTTGTACAAGACTGATATTTTGTACTTGAATTCTGATATTGTGATTTGAAAGAATGTAACCAAGCTTATTTCGGTTTTTGTTGTAATAAAGATATAAAATTTTCAAGTACTATTTTATCTGTCTTGTAAGTTTCTGTTCTGTTTACTAAAATGCTCCACCAAAGTTAAGGCATTCCCTTTGTGAGTGACCTTAACGGAGGTGGGGTGTTACAGTAGTTACTTGTACCTAGCTGCTATCATAGGTGCCTGCTTGCTCCTACCACCGCTAAGGTACCCTTACCCTACCCATTCGATCGGCTCCTTAAACCCCGTAGGCACCCGTGCTGGCCCCAGCTCGGGGTGTATCACTCCCCAAAGTGGCAACCCCGGTACCAACATAAAATGCACGACCATACCTACACGATGCAACAACGTCTTACCTACCAGCCCGGACCCATGCACGCACATGAACCCTTTGGACTCGCGTTGCCACCGCTATTCACGTTTTGACCTCTTACATTCAAGTCCAGTAAGCGTGCCCCAACCCCGGCCTAGTATCGGGCCCAATTAGATACTCAAACAGGTTATTGGTTGAAACGGGTCCCCCATCCGACACAAGCCTCTTACCTATGTGTAACGACCCAGAAAATCTGAACCAATTTAAAAATTTTAAATTGGCTAAAATAATGGATTTTAAATATTTAAAATAAATATTTTAGATAATGGCAATGAAAATTGAGTTTGAATCGACATTTGAAAACGAATATAATTAATTATAATTATATATAGAATTGAAAATGGCGCGGTAGTTCGATAATTCGATTTCAAACTTCAATTGAATATACCGGGTGCAAAACAATCCGGATTTTAGTGAAACCAAAAACATTAGAATCTGTTAGTGAATAACTTTCTAACGAATCCGACCAATCGAAATTTGATAGCGGGAATCAAAAGATATGTCCAGTTGAAAATTATGAATAGTCGCTATGGAATTCAGGCCCTTAAAAATGGACATTTTGCATACGACCTCGGATTTCGACGAAACCACTTTTGTTAGATCCGCAGTGTCAGGTTATTGCTAGGTTTCAAATTTCATAATTTTTCGAATCAATATGTGTGCGTGGCAAAGGAAAACGCGTTTGACCAGTTTCTGTTGAATTTAATCGACTGGAAATTGGCCATTTTTCAAACGGTCTCAGAATTCGACGAAACTAGTTTTGTTAGGACCGTATCGTCGATACGAAGCTAGAAAATATTTTTTGGGAATTTTTCTAGTCAGTATGTGACCCCGGTAATTTGAAATGTACATTTAAAATTCAATATAGTGATTTAAATGAAAATTCAAAAGGAAACTGATTGTAACGATCAAATCAGCTTACGATACAGATCCCATTGTGTTCGGAACGGGGGTGAAACGCTATGGACGACAGGCGGTGGGCCTGGTTTCGAGGTCGAGTGTAAAAGCCAACCTATGTGCAAAAATAATAATTAAATAATAATAATAAAAAAAAATATAAAATATTCCCTCCCTCCCTCTTATCTTCTGCTTGCCCCCCCCCCCCCCCGTTCATTATAATTTCAAATCAGAAAGTCAAAAAAAAAAAAAGGGGAAACCCTAGAACAATCGAAGCCGTCGCCCCCCCTAGAGACCTGACGCCGACGAGCCCATCATCGCCGCCGTACCTCGAAGCCCCCCCCCTCGAGACATCACCGGCGAAGCAGTCCCCCCCCCCCCCCCCCCGTCGAATCCCATCGCGACGCCACCCTCGAGAGACCCAAGCCGCCGACGCCTTCTTCCCCCCCCCCCTCGCAGCTAATCGGTGAGCATCTTCCTTTTTCTTTTTTTTTTTATTTTTTTTGTTTTATTTTATTTATTTGTTCTGAAACAAAACTGATTTGTTTGAAAATTAAAAAAAACTGATTTCTCTGAGATTATACGAACTGATTTTTAAACAAAATTAAAACTGATTTTTAAACAAAAAAAAAAACTGAATGTGTTAAAAAGTATAAAAAAACTGAATGTTTTAAAAAGAATATTAAAAACTGAATTGATTTTAAAAGCAAAGTTAAAACTGAATTTTTTTTAAAAAGTATTAAAACAGAAATTTTTATAAAGTTAAAAACTGAAAATTTTTAAAAGAATTTTAAAACCTGATTTTTAAAGTTAAAAACTGGATTTAAAAAAAAAAAAAAATTAATAAAAACTGATTTAGTTTTAAAGGTAAAAGCTTTAAAATGGGAAGAAAGGTTTGAACTTTCAAGCAAAAGTAAAAATCATATTTTTATTTGTTGAAAGCAAAAGTAAAAATCATATTTTTATTTGTTGAAAGCAAAAGTAAAAATCATATTTTTATTTGTTGAAAGCAAAAGTAAAAATCATATTTTTATATGTTGAAAGCAAAAGTAAAAATCATATTTTTATATGTTGAAAGCAAAAGTAAAAATCATATTTTTATATATTGAATAGCATAGTAAAAATTCTATTTTTACTTATGCAGAGAATACGGGTGAAAGCGACAAATAGGCGAAGATTTCTATTAAGAAGAGTCTTGAAGTTGGATAGCTATTGGTGAGATTTCTGATTTAAAATTAATATTATATATGTTGAAATAAAAGTGAATAGCTATATATAAATATCTATATCTATATATATATATATATATATATATATATATATACGCCCCTCGTCCACAAACCATGGACGATATTTATTGGTTGAAATTGTTGTGAAAATTGAATGATTGTTTGTGATGGATATTGGTTGATTGTGGTTGAAAAATACCCGTTTGTGGTTGTGAAATATTTGGTTGAAACCACTTAAGATTAGTTTGTGGAAATGAAATAAATATATACATGCCGCCTGCGTGCGAACTAGATGCATGAACCCCATTGTCAAAAACCGCGAGGTTTTAAGGTAGAGCGAGGAGCCGTACTAGGGACGGTCCCGGTGTAACTACCCTGCCGTTATGCTGCCGAAATTTTGAATAATATTTGTGTGTTTGAATTATTTTCATATGCTTAAACTATATTTATTCATTGTATTGAAAACATTCATGTGTTGAATTGATATTCATTCGTTGTTTAGAAATTCATGTGTTGAATGGTATTCATATTTTGAAATAAATTGCTCGATAATAAAAATCACATTTTTATCTATATATAAAAACTATTGAAAACATTCATGTGTTGAATTGATATTCATTCGTTGTTTAGAAATTCATGTGTTGAATGGTATTCATATTTTGAAATAAATCGTTCGATAATAAAAATCACATTTTTATCTATATATAAAAACTATTGAAAACATTCATGTGTTGAATTGATATTCATTCGTTGTTTAGAAATTCATGTGTTGAATGGTATTCATATTTTGAAATAAATTGTTCGATAATAAAAATCACATTTTTATCTATATATAAAAACTATTGAAAACATTCATGTGTTGAATTGATATTCATTCGTTGTTTAGAAATTCATGTGTTGAATGGTATTCATATTTTGAAATAAATTGTTTGATAATAAAAATCACCTTTTATCGACTATATGAACTATATAGAAAAATAGTGTTTTGAAATGAATCGTCTTACAATAAAAATCACATTTTTATTGTATGCATAAATCGTTGAAATGTGAAGTGTTAAAAATAGCCACTTGTTCAAAATAAACATATATGAGATGAAATATTCATTAATTAGCTAATGAAATGATTTGCACCTATTTATGTAACATTAGAATGAATGGAGTTTTTGAACCAAATAGAAATCAAATATGAAGTCGAATAGAAATTGATAAATGATAAGAACTGTATATATATATATGTACATGCATATTCATTGAACGGGTTATAGCAAAGGGGCTAGAGAAGAGGAATAAAATTTGTGCCCGACAAATAGGTACACATTTACTGATTTGTTTGGGTGATGATTTTGAGCCTATTGGCTAGTCGCTTGGCTTCTTCTTTTTCTTTTTGAGATTAGAAGGACCGGGAACGCTATTTGCGATTTCCCGACGCTCCCGGTACAGGGGAGGTTATGGCGAAATTTTTCCAAAATTTAAGGTGTTAGAAAATTTTTTGAAGTGAAAACGATATAGAAATCATTGAATGAACTATATTTATATAACTATATAAATATAAATAAAATTAAAACGAAACGAAGCCGTGCAGTTCGTATTTCGAAACCGGGATTTCAAACGACTAGTACGGGAAATCCGACCATTGGATTTTCCCGAAATCTCAACCGTCGGGTTCGCCTTGGAATAATCTTTCCAACGGCACCAACCTTGTAAAAATCCAACGGTTGGATTGTCTGGAATGTTTAATTCAAATTTGAAGAAAAACAGCTCCAGAATCGATTTTATTTATATATAAATATAAATAGAATTATATTTAATCGAATAACGACGCTGCAGTTCGTATTTTGAAATCGAAATTTCAAACGATTGTACCGGGAGATCCGACCGTCGGATTTTCCCGAAACTGGAACCGTTGGGTTCGTTTTGAAAAGACCTTTCTAATGATGTAAATTTTGTGAAGATCCAACGGTTAGATTTTCAGATATGTGTAAATCAAATCTGAAGAAAAACAGCGCCACGGCCGCCTTATGGCCCGAAGCGTCGTTTTGAATAAAATGGCTATTTAAAAATAAATAAAAATAGCGATAAATAGTTATAAAATATCCTAAGCGATATGGAATGGAAATAAACTGAATTTGCTTGATTTATGTGATATTTGATGGTTGAATGTGTTTGGTGTGAAAATTACATTAAAGAACAAAATTGGTTTTGTCGAATAATTTAACCATTGAAATAAATCGAATTGAAATTCTAAATATACGTGAATTATTTGAAAAGGCCGAGTTAATTCTCATTTCGAATAATTGACCGACGATTGAAATTCGAAGATGAAGACGGTGGTCGAAGACCGGAGATCTTCACCTCGTTTGGATGGTAACCGAGGTCCTGATTGGGAGGCATCCCGAAATATGGATAATGAGTGGTGATCGTCCAGACGTACGTGTTGATCAAAGGGTTTGCGAGGTATTTAGTGCCTCCGGTTTCGTTCAGACCCAGAACGGACTTGTAAATGGACTGTGTGTCTGACATAGGATTTATTCTGTGTGGCATGCTAAGATGCAGTGATCAGGACTTCTGTTGAAAAGCAAAGTCTTGTAGTGATGATCAAAGCATCGCCTGTGTGGCGTAGCTTTGTGTATAACGTGAATTCGCGAGCCTCACACCTCGGTATGAACCTAAAACGGGAGAGGACATCAGGGAGGGCATGCGTTTCCTCCTAGCTAAAAGTGGCGTCAGTGGTTTTACACGCCCTGACGAGTTTGACTTATGTGGTTGTTGCTGTCGCGAGGCGCCTCGGTTTGATCGGACGATCCGGGTCCGATGGAGTCATTCGTTGGCTCGTTTACGCCCCAAAGGGCGGGGAAACGTATGGTTCAGGCATTTTAATCCACATCGGTGGACCGGCCCTGACGATCCTAAGGCTTGACAGAGTACTTGCCTGAGGCTCGGGCTAGGCAGTCTCGAATTCGGTAAGGACTATCTTTTGCCTTGGTTCATGACGGAAATCCAATTTTCAAGTACGTGATCGTGCGGTTTTGATTGTATACCTATATATGGCGACATAGTGGTATGGGGCATTAATGCCGTCTATGATTGATAGTTATGATTTGAAATTGTTTTCAAAACATATAAACACTAGCAATAATATCTAATGCCTTTGTTTTATTCGTATCAAGCATATCTTGGCCGTTATAAGGTAAAAACTCTATCCTTCGGTTTGCGTTGCATTGTGTGATGGGAACTGAGTCTTATAACGGCTTCATTTTTATAAAAAGCATAGCGATGGTTTAAAAGAAAGATTTGTTTTAAAGCACTGGCAATCCAATGGAGTAAACCCGTTCCAAGAAAGTGGCGTGGTCCTGTGATTAGCCAAATTATATATATGTGTTGAGTGGATTTCTCATACCAGTCCCATGACTGACTCGTAGTTTGTTTCACTCTCAAACTCGGGTGCCCTTTTTTCCACACGGGCAGCCTTGTATTCAGGTTTAGCTGGTTCTTTCTGGACAGCTGGAGCTGAAGGTGGATTCTATCATTTATTTCTTTTTATGCTGTTCAGCTCCTATTGTACATATTTTGTTTATTTCCGCTGTAGACATTTATGTATAGCTGAACTGTATTTGTACTAAGTAAGATCCTGTATACTGTGTAACTCTGATGATTACTTTTATCCAGTATATTTTGTTGTTCATTCTGGTGTATTTATTTAATTCTGTTCTGCTATTATCTGTTTCTGTGTTATATTCCAAAGATAACCTTGTTTCCGTGAGAACGGGAATTCGGGTCGTCACACTATGCTTGGTCCCCAGTAGGTTTTTCTCCCACTTAACCATTTTAATTTAAATGTCCATGTCTTACACATGTTATGGTTAAGTCCATACTTACATGTCATAATTTACATGTCTTATCTTATTCTGGTTAAGTCCATATTTACATGTCATAATTTACATGTCACCCCACTTAACCCTCTAACCATACCCATGTCTTATTACGGTTAGTATTCCTTAATTCATTCCTTATGACGAACGGTGCATGACCTCCCACATTAGACTGAACGCTTCGTGGCCGCTGGATTTGCCGGGCGGTTCCGGGTAGTCTTACGCCACAGACCGGGTCTAACTTCATGTCATTAACCGTTGCGCCTACAATTCATTCCTTTGACCTCTCACATTAGACGTCCAATTATGGCAGCTAGATTTGCCGGGCGATTCTGGACAGTCTTACGCCACAATTGCGCCTAACCTCGTGTCAAAGGTTTATTAATAATCGTATTTCACCCATACCCAATTTTCATGTCATGTTTATCCAATTAAACGTATAATCATGTTTATAATATTGCCTATTCCAAATTGTCACTAATTACATATTAATTAGCCTCAATTACAAATTTACAATTATAGGCAATTTCATCAATTCCATGTAATTCATACCCAAATATGCCAATTTAACATATTATCCAATTATCCAAAATATCCAATAATATGCAATTTTCTATATTTCACATATTCCCATCGTTCCCACATATTTACATTCGCGCGTATTTTTAACATAGGCTCGAAGGTAGCCTAGATCCAAAAATAAAAGGAATAGAGATAAGAAGAGAGAATCAAATCACAGAAAATTGGAATTAACACAACATCATGAAATAAAGGGGCATGTAAACAGGCATAATGACAGATTCAACATGAATAAACTGATAAAGGTATGAACTTTACGTAGAAACATAGGCATATGATGACATGAATCAAAAAGGTGAATTGGATGAGATTTAAATTACATACATACATATGAATCCTCTTTACAACTTCATCATGTTACTTTTAATCCCATTATATTGTGAAAATCACCGTACTCACCTTTCGTGGTTAAAGAATAGAATTATGCACTGAAATTGGTGTAGAAACGTTGCGGTGTTGCTGATTTATCTTCTTGAATTGTTGTAGAAGCTCTAATATTTAATTTGAGTTGAAGTTGAACACTTGAGATTTGATTTAGCGGCGGCGGCTAGGGTTTAAGAGAGAATTTGATAGCATAATGGTGTCATAGATAATATTTATGAATTAGGATTAGGTCTTAAGGTGTATATATAGGTGTAGGAAGTTTTTTAGGCCTTAGGATTAACCCTAGAACTGATCTGGACCACTCAGATGCCATATCAGCCCTTAGGGCGAATCGGGCCACGGGTTGGCAGCCAAACATCCTGGATTGACCTCAAATCGACCCAGCGAGGCTCGGGTCGACTCCAAAAATGGTGCGGTTCGGCTATTCCCCCTCCCGATTTGCTGTTTTGAACTTTTTTTGAATATTTATTTATTTAATATATATATGTATATATATATATATATATATTTCTCTCGTATGCATACAAACTTCATGGCTTAATAACTTCTTCATAATTAACCATTTTCGCACTAAACCACTTTTTGAACTGCGTTCACACTAAGCCACTTTTTAGCCATTTCCCTAAAACAAAAATATGGCGTTGGCGGGGATCGAACTCAGTACCTCTTGTATGCAAGTCACATGTTCTAACCAAATGAGCTACTAAGTCTTTTGCTTACAAACCTTAGAACAATGCTAAACATCATTCTTTTCTCATTCCTCTTTTTCAAATAAATAATTCTTTAATTTGTTATTTTAATATTCTCAGAAAATACGGGTGTTACAATATCATTATTTTAAATAATTAAGTTAATTAATTATTTGACCGTAAAATACGGGTCGTTACACCAACAAATCATTTAACTCAACCAATCTCCAGTTAGGTTCCAATTACTTACTTCAGTTAAATTTTCAAATACCGGAATCTGGATTTTTGATTTTTTTTATTCGAAACCAATCTGAAATCATATAACTTGATTTCATTTAAATTCCAAACCCTCGGATTTCCCCAAACCATTTTGTTAACTTAACAAATTTCCAGTTTGTCTTATTTGTATGTCTCTTTCTTATACAAATTTAATTTGGTTTTATATTGCTATTCCAAGTTGGATTAATAATCGACAAATCTTTATATATATATGTAACACCCCACCTCCGCCAGGGTGGCTCTTGCAAGCACTTTCACTTTGGAGGGGTGTTTGAATCAGGTAAACATGCATAATGATATATCAAGGCAGAACAAGAACATATGTATATATGTAAACAGAGTAAATAACATAGATAAAACAGCGGAAGATTTCAAACCATTTCAAAACAAGTCTGGTACAACATAATGTCAACTTTCCAAATACACAAGTCTAGATAAAAACAACATTACTTGAAAGACTGAAATACATAAGTACTATCCCCAAAATAAGTGATAACCATAGCTAGCTTCATGTCAAGACCGTACTTGAGCTAAAATCCCACAAGCAAGCGATCAGAAATCCAAGCTAAGCTCCAATATTCCCACCCTGAGAACCTGGGGCGGGAAACGGAAGAAAAGAGGCGAAAGAAAACAGGTCAGTCAAAAAGACTGAGTAAGCCCTACTACAATCAATGTAAACTGATAAAGTTAACTGGCATGAGAAGCAGGGATGAACATAAGGATAACAACATACTAGCATGATGATTAACTAACAAGGTAGATAAAGGTGTCATCGCATAATCAGGTTTAAGGTTTTTGCACCACAGGTGTACTAGCAAACTAACATGACTTGAATAAGCAAGTATTGATCCCTTGGCCCAAGCTTTGGCCCAATAACATAAAGCGACCCTAATATGAGGTCCAATAACATAGTTGGACCCTAATACGAGGTCCAACCAAACGGTCTAATCGATCGGCTCCCGAAGCCTAACTCGTCACGTGTTGGTGTCAATGCGGCCCAAACATAATTGTAGTCAGACTGTGCAGGGTCTCCCGTCGGGTGTATCAAGCCCTAGGGTGTCAACCCCTGGACACCATAAACATGAGTGCACAGTCTCGATCTACTGGTACCCGTGCATGTTTTCCCCGGCTTCGGACTATGTGCACGACCATGGTCCACCCGGAACTACACCGGCGTACCAATCTGCCGTCGCTTTTGGTCACTTACCTCCAGTCCAGTAATCGTGCCCCACCCTAGCCTAGTCCCTAGGGTCATGATGATACAAACTTGGGATTACTGCTGCAGTGGACCCCCATTGCTAGGATTTTCTAGTGGGTTAAGTACGGTTTAACCCTCTTGCTAATCATGGATTAACTTGGTTAAGTGTAACGATGAGTTCACGACTTAACCCTGATTAATCTACCAAGCCAAAATTGGTTAAGTATTAAGTGGACCATGACTTAACCCTAATCATGAGGCATTAATTAATTTAATGCGCCTTAACCTCTCACATTAGACTTTGTTGCGGTTACTAGTTAAGCCGGTCGGTTCCGGGTAGCTTTACACCACAACTTGGTCTAACCTCGGGTTCAAGGTACAACATAACCAACTTCTCACATTGGGTCCTATTGTTTGTAGCAACTAGTTAAGCCGGTCGGTTCCGGGTAGGTTTACGCTACAAACTCAACCCAACCTCGAGTTGGTCACACTTATATTTTCTAAGTGTCATGTCCATCATGTTCCCAAAACATGTTACAAGTTTTCAAGCATTTGGGTAGACCTAACTTAATAGGTAAATTCCCAAAGGGTAGACCTAACTTAATAGGTAAATTCCCAAGCTTATGTTTTTATGTCTTTTAAGTTTACCCAACCCCAAATGCAATCCCATCGCTTACATATCGCAATAGCGCATAAAGGATAGAAAGAGGGAACTTGGCATAATCATGACATAAAGGTGTTGAAGCCACAAATTTAACATGGTGGCATATGAAATGTACATATGTTCATATACTTGCATATTACATTTTTAGGCCTCAAAAGCATGCATAAAACCAAACTTAGCATATTGGTGATACATGGTGATAAATGACATGTAGAAATGGCCATAAGTTCGCATTTAACCTCACATGCAAGTTATCATAAGAGATATGATAACTTACATGTTGCCAAAATGCAACCTTTAGCATAAAGCTTGAAGCTTTATGTCTATATACTCAAGATAAGCTTGCATAACATGATAACATGAACAAAATGATCATCCCAAACTTGCATAACATACTTTCATATCATATGACGAACTTGCATATCAAACTTGCATAACATAACATGATAAACTTGCATATCATAACATGGCAAACTTGCATAACATAACATGATAAACTTGCATATCATAACATGGCAAACTTGCATAGCATAACATGGTAAACTTGCATATCATAACGTGGCATACTTGCATAACATAACATGATAAACTTGCATATCATAACATGGCATACTTGCATAACATAACATGATAAATTTGCATATCATAATGGCCAACCAAACTTGCATCATTCATTTAACTTTATAGTTTAAATATGAAAGTAGAATAGGGCTTACTATGCTTATGAAGGCACAAAAAATATGACAAAGCCCGTATGCAATCAAATAGACCCAAAATGCAAGCTCTAATAGAAAAACCCTTGAGCCAAAATGATCAAAACTCTTGCTTTATGATGTAAATATGGAAACTTGACTTGAATGCAAGCTAATGATGCTCATACAAGCTTGAAAACACTTGTTTGCATTGAAAATCTCTCATAGAAATGACCTAGGAATTTTATGAAGAGAGTGGAGGCCATGAGAGGAATGATTTTGCCATAGTTTAGTTACTTGAATGAATAATGATGATTTAGGGTTAGGTTAGGGGCTTATTTATAGAGATTAGGATTAGTTCTAGCCTTAGGATTAAACCCTAGTTCCAATCTCAGCCCTTAAAACCGAATCTGGCCCCCAAACTCAACACATCTCCCAAAATGGTGCACCAGGCAAAACTGCCCGGCTGAGCCAAGTCGACAGGGCTGTCGACTTGGGTCAACCAAGTCGACTCCCAAGTCGACAGGGCTGTCGACTTGGGTGCTCTGGCGGGAATTTTCCCGCCTGCCCCAATCTGACCTAATTTTCCAAATTCAAACTTGAATTTGAAATCTGTTTTTACTTTGAAATTTTCTGAAAACTTCGTTGGGCCTTAATCGGGTCATACGGACTCCGATTTTCGAAAACTCGGACTCTATTTCGCGTATTTTTCCAAGACGAATGCAATGGCATAGCACGTTTCCCTTGATTCAGATTTATAAATTAAATTCTACCTCGATTTATGTTATAACAGGTTATTGAAAATACGGGTTGTTACAATATATAATAATCCCAGAAAATTATTCTTTTATAACCAAAATATAATTTTGGGTAAAAATATTCCATCCACCTAGCTTTTTAAACTAATACTGTAACGTCCCAGACTTTTCGACCATTTAAATTGAAATATTTAAATCCGTTTTATATATTATATTGGAAATATAATATAATTTTATCCAATTTATTTGTTTAAAATGAAGTTCGAATATATATAAATTATAATATAATTTAATCGAGCTCGAAACGATGCTATAGTTCGTAATATTAAAATTTGAACTTCAATTGAATATACAGGATCTGATATAAATCGGATTTTAGTGAAACAAGAACCGCTTGAATCCGTATGATTATATCTTTCTAATGGAAGAGAAAAATGGAGGTTTCGTATTATAGATTGTTAGATATGTCCAATTCAAATTTTTAGAAAATCGCTATGGAATCATTTATAAACCATAACGATAATTTAATATAATTAAATATTGGTTTCGAGTTTGGATGAGATCTTTGAGACGTAGTTATAATTTAATTTTTAGAATTTTACTGTAATTTTTAATTTGGAAAATACGCCACTTTTTATTTGGGGTATTTTACACCCTATATCAGCATTTTGGGGTTTCACAATATAAGTTAACTTATCGATATTATTATATTTTTATGATCATGGGGCATTGCTCGTCTCAACGTTATTTTTATTATTGCCCATAGTCTCTCATAAATGAATGGAATTTTATGTCACGGATACCCAACAATTTAACCATAACAAGATAGAACACTTAATCAAATTAAAAAAAAATCACATCCCTTCAGCCATCACACCGCAGCCATACGGCATATGTGCTGTTCCAAAGATGAAACCATGTGCATTGGGAAAAGTAATGTAAGGACCCGTAACTTCCCTGGTAAGGAAAGAGCAGATACTTTGAGGACAAGCAACATCGGAATGAAAACAGAAGAACATTTCATTTCTTATTACAACAATTCCATCAGAGTACAAGAATATACAGAGTATAAATAATTATAATACAACAGAAAAATATCAGAGATTACAATATTTTACATAGCAGCGGAAAAATAATACAAAACACAACTGAAAGAGATATACGGATACAGAGCTTTCCGGATATCATTCCAACTGTAAGCCAGGTTCCTGTGAATATAAATCTGCAAAACCAAACCTACTAGCTGCCCATGTCAAAATAAGGGCACCCAGAGTTTAGGTTAAAACAATAAACTCCAGGCCAGTCATGTGACTGGTGTGAGAACTAAAACAGTTATTAATCTTTATTTTAAAGTTAGGTAAATCAAGGGACCACGCCATATAACACGGAACGGGTTTCCTCCCAATAATACCAGTGCATAAAACAACAACGCAATGCTAAATAAAGAACAATAAAGCTATTATAAGACCCAGGTCCTATCACACAATGCAACACAAGCCGGAGGATAGGGTTTTACCATATTATAGCCAAAGCATGCTTGATACGTTTTAAAACATATTATTTTGATAGTACTATAAGTGTATAGTGTCAAAACAATTTCAATCATAAGTATCAATCATAGATGACATGAATACCCCATACCACTATGCTGCCAAATATAGGTTCTACAATCAAAACCGCAAAGTCACGTATTGGAAGTTGGATTTCAATTTGTGAACCAAGGCAAGGGATCGTCCTTACCGAATTCGAGACTCTCTAGCCCGAGCCTCAAGAACAGAACGCAACGTCCCTTAGGAGCCACAGGGCCGGTCCACTCGATGTGGATTAAATAAAACCCTGAACACTACGTCTCTCCGCCCTATGGGGCATAAATGAGTCCAATGACTCCATCGGCTCCACATAGTCACCGATATATCTGAGGCGCCTTGCAATCCCACAACCACATAAGTCAAACTCGTCAGGGTGTGTAAAACCACTGACGCCACTTCTAGCTAGAAAGAGATGCACATTCTCCCTGGATCCTTCTCCCATTTCTAGTTCGCAACCGAGGTGTGAGGCTCGCGAATCAACATTACACAAAGCTATGCCGCACAGGCGGTGCTTTGATCATCAACCACAAAACTTTTGCTTTTCAACAGAAGCCTTGATCAATTGCCACTTAGGCATGCCACACAGGCAATTCACTCCATGCGATTGATATCCATCAATATATAACCCCTGAGCTCATACGTCTCAGAGAAGGGCGTTAAGCAAGAGAATAAATTCTCCGCCGCCAAACAGATATATATTTAATAGAAATCAATCACATAGAATAAAATCCAATGTCAGACACACAGTCCATTTACAAGTTCGTTCTGGGTCTGAACGAAACCGGAGGCACCTGGTACCCCGCATATCCATCGGTCCCCAAGTATGTATGGACGATCACCAACTGATTCCCTCCTCTTGGATGTACAGCCAAATCAAGATCATCAGTAATCACCCAAACGATGTGAAGACCTCCGGTCTTCGACCACCGTCTTCATCCTCGACACCACGTCGAATCGGTTATTCAGAATGGGATAAACCCGGTCTTTCTGAATAACTCGCGTATATAATAAACAAGTGTTACACAAACACAACATACGCCTCATTCCAATTCAGAATATTATTTTATTCAAATATTCTTATACTTTGAGAAAGGTTCCCATTAATTTTATCAAAGATAAATTCTTTAAATTTATTCTTTAATCTTCCTTTGAATATCAATTCAAACTAGTCGTGATTAGCGAACCACACCGAAGTAATCATTTATTTCATTTCCCAATCCCAACCTATTCATCCCATGAAGTAAAACTGGTTATACTTCATATCTAACACCACAGTGTTATCAGTAAATTCAATTACCATTTCACGTTCAAATCTAATTAAAGATTTAACTATCGCCTAGAGCAAAACTGGTGATACTCCATTCTCGACCATCTAAATCTAATTATAGATTCATTAAAACTCCACTTGGTTTTAATCTTCCCAAAAATTAATATCAATGATTATTTAACTTGGGAAATCATATCCGTCTTTAACTAGGTTAAAGAACCAAAGTCATTTAAAACACGGTTCACTATAAACCTAAAATCACATTTCATTAATTATCGGGTTAAAGAACTACTGTATTTTAAAACACCGTTCACGATAAACCCAAAAATCAATTCAAATTCAAATTCAAATTCAATTAAATACCATTTAATTGGTACACTTCATTAAATCTAAATAAAAAGAATTAATCTTTTTATCAACTGGGTTTAAGAATAGTGTTAATGAAGACACCATTCACGACAAACCCAAATCCCATTTGATATTAAACACAAGGCTCTGAATAGAAAATATATCGGCTTATATTCAATATCAAATTCTACGACCAACAAATATCGTACTGGAAATAATGATATAAATATATCTTTCAAATTTCCATAACAATATCTGTATAATCATGAAATCCAACATCGAAATATTCCAAAGACAATTTCGATTCAAATCCATTCCAATTCAATTATTGGAAACCCTGGTTATTGTCAAAACCATTTCAAATCCACTTTATTTATTTCAAAAATAAATGGGATTATAATTCTAGTTCAAAACTAGTTCATTTCGATAAAAATCTATTTTTATCCTTTAAAATTTGGAATTTTTCATCTCAATTCTTCACAAATCATTTCTTATGATTTTACACAAATTAATACTATTTTAAATAATTTTATCAAGGCCCGTACAGTCGATTTCCATCAACGGCCATCGAACTGCACTTACAGCGACCTTTTCCAAATTTGATTTGGACATAATTCCAACTCCAACCGTTAGATTTCAAATCTCTAATATTCATTAGAAAGCTCTTTTTGATACGAACCCAACGGTTCCGGTTTTAGGAGAATCCGACGGTCGGATCTCCCGTAATATCCATTCGAAGTCAATGGTCGAAATTCGCAAAATGCCGCAGTGCGACGCGTTCTATTCAGGCCATTCTATATATTATATATATTTCGTCGATTTCCTTTTAAAACATATTTCATAAATCGTTTTAAATTCGTTTTCAAAACGATTTCAACTTCATATTCAATTTCAAATCAAAATTGAATATTCCATATCATTAATCTATAAATGATAATATTTTCAAAACGTTATATTTTGAAATAAATTCCTATTCGATATTCATTATAAAAATGAATAAAATCGATATAAATATCGTTCTCGTCAAAATGGCCGCAATCTAATCAACACGGCTTTTATTCAACACATGAATGTTTATTCTATTCAACACATGAATATTTATTTTATTCAACACATGAATATTTTATTTCATTCAACACATGAATATTTATTTTATTCAACACATGAGTATTTATTTTATTCAACACATGAACTTTTATTCTATTCAACACATGAATTTTTATTCTATTCAACACATGAATTTTCTTTCTATTCAACATATGAATTTTCTTTCTATACAACACATTAATTTTTCTCTTATAATATTCCTTATTTTCCAAATTAGAATGAGGCCCAATCAATTACCATATAATGTTAATTATATGGATTTCCTACAACACATGTATATAATAGCAACAATAAATCATCAACCATCATCTAGAGTGCACCACACAACTGCATAAGCATTAAATATAAATAATTAACGCTTACACAGTCTTTCAACCCATCGATTGACATACAACTAAACAATCGGGATTAGTGTATGTCAAATATCATCCCAATACCCATGTGGGGTTTCAAATCAACAAACACAGATTTTTATTTGTGCAGTTGGGCGATGTGTAAAATTTATCGTCCCAATCAATATCAGTCAAATGGGTGTTCATAAACAAATCGTTCGATTTGTAAATGAATATTTATTTTACTTCAACACATGAATGTATATTTTATTTCAACACATGAATATATATTTTATTTCAACACATGAATATATATTTTATTTCAACACATAAATATATATTTGATTTCAATACATGAATATAAATTTTATTTCAATTCCAATCACACAATCAATTTTCACAACACATCAATCAAACAAACAAGTCGTCCATGGTCTGTGTACGACGGGTGTCGGGTGCTGCTAAGCACCTGTCTGCATCCTAGTATATATTTCAAAGTAGAAATAGAAATAAAAGTGAGGAGTTCTCACCTTGGGTTCCACTCCACCATTATCTATTTCTGAATTTCAGAACAGTGCTGACTAGCGTGAAATCCCGACTTCATTTTCACGCTGTTCATATTAAAATCACATTTTTAATACGCTTTCATATATATAAATTATATTTTTACAACGCTACTTCCTATTTAAAAATTATATTTTTATTTCAACTCTACATAGATAAAAATCACATTTTTATCGCTTTTTCACATAGATAAAAATCATAACTTTATCACTTCGTTTCCATTATAAAAATCACATCTTTTCTATAATAAAAATCTAATCTTTTCTAGTTAAAAATATAAAGTTTTCATGTATTAGAAATCATAACTTTCATTAAATAAAAACCCTATTTTCAGTTACATAAATAATTAAAAAATAAAACTGAAAACTTACATTTTTCTTTGAAGAAAATCCATTTTCGGTTGGAGGAGGAAAAGCAGGCGGAGGGGGAGTGGATTCAGGTGGAGGCGGCCATGTTGAGGTGGCGCCGGAACTTCGGGGGGGGAGGGGCTGCGTCGAATATGGGTGCGGTGGTCTTAAGGCTAGGGCGCGGCGGGTGCAAATGGGTCTGGGGGGGCTGTCTTCGAGCTGGAGAGGGAGGCCGTGGGGGGAGGCGTCGCCATTGATCGTCGGTGGTTGGGGTGGGGAGCGCGCTCCGGCGCGACGGATTAGGGGATGACGAGGTCATCTCGAGCGATGGATCCTTTCTCTTCTTTTTTTTTCTGTTATGCGTTGACCGTGAATAGAGGATAAGGGGAGAGAGGTGTTAAGTATATATAATTATTATATTAAATTAAATTTCATTAAAAAGTACCTTTTTAATTTGAACACCAAATCGAACTCACCGACTATCGTCCCTAGCTAATTACCCCCATTCCGAACACAATGAGATATGTCCCGTAAGCCAACTTTATCGTTTCGATCAGTTTTCGCTGAAATTAAAATTTAAATCCTTATATTGAATTTTAAACGTACATTTCAATTTACTGGGGTCACATATGGACTTTAAAATTTTTAGAAAAATTGTTTCTAGCTTCGTATCGGCGATACGGTCCTATCAAAACTAATTTCGTCAAATTCTGAGATCGTTTGAGAAATGGTCATTTTCCAGTCGATTAAAATTGACTGAAACTGTTAAAACACGTTTTACTTCGCCACGCTCACATATTGATTCAGAAAATTACGAATTTTGGAATCTAGCAATAATTTGACATCCCGGATCCAACAAAAGAGGTTTCATCTAAAACCGAGGTCATTTGCAAAATTCCCATTTTTAAGGGCCAGAATTCCATAGCGACTGTTCTGAATTTTCAACTGGGCATATCTTTTGATTTCCGCTATGAATTTCAATTTTTCGAATTCGTTGGAAAGATATTCTCAATTAGATTCAAATACTTTTGGTTTCGCTAAAATCTGGTTTATTTTCAATCCTGTACAATCATTTGAACTTTGAAATCGAATTTTCAAACTACCGCGCCATTTTCAATTTCTTTTATAATTAAAAATAAAGAATTATAATCTAACGACGATTCAAATAAATATATACGTTCTAATTCTATTCAAAATAAATTTCTCGTCGTCATTATTTAGAATAATTCATTTTAAATATTCAAAATTCACTAAAATTGCCAAAATAAAAAATTTAAATTAGCTCGGATTTCCGGGTTATTGCAATCTCCCCCACTTAAAACTTTTCGTCCCCGAAAAGGAACGAAGCCGAAAGTTGTTTTACAAATCAACTCAACTTTTATTATTTTCATTATGGCTTAAGTTCTTCAACTTTTCAGTTTCTAAGAACTTTTCAAATTTTTCAAAAATTTGGCTAACACCCTAAATTTTCAAAAAAATTCGCCATAACCTCCCCTTCACCGGGAGCTTCGGGATATTTCAAATAGCCTCCCATGGCCCTCACCAATCCAAAAAGAAAAAGAAACAGCCAAGCGGCTAGCCCATCGGCTCATAAAATCATCCAAAACCCAATAAATTTGTAAACATGTACCTATTTGTCGGGCAAACATTTTTATTCTTCTGCTCTAGCCTCCTTGCTGTGACCTGTTCAATGTAAGTACATGTATATGCATGCAAATGCGACTAATTTTCAATACAATTCACAATTTGTTTCAATTTGGCTAAAGGTTCAACATTTAATTAATCAAAAAATAATCACACAATACAACCAGCAATTGATTAGTTGATTATCATTTCAAATTCATAATTTGGATACATAGTCAAAAATTACATTTTTGGTGCCAAATCACAACAATAAGCCCTATCTAGTTTTGGTTCTCATACCAGTCAATTGGAATCATATAGAAATCCCACTTTCGAAACACGAAAATAAATACTGATGATGTCTGGATATCATCAGAATTATCCCCGAGTGGCTAGAGTGTGATTCTATATCTATCTAGTATATTAAAACTTCAAATGCACGCGGATCAGACGTATATGCAAAATCTTTATATACTGGATTGTGCAAATTCAACATAAAATAAATAATCAAATACGAATAATAGATTTAAATTTTCAAAACAAAATTTGTTTTCACTTTTATTTCAAAAACACTACTCTTCACACTCGTTCTAGGATACTACTGATCCTATCTCTAATGAGTCATTCTCGTTGGATATTACTAATCCAATCTCTGATGAATTCTTTCATATGGTTCTAATGTGTCTTGTTTTCTGAGCTTTGTAAACCAAAGCTCTGATACCAAATGTAAGGACCCATAACTTCCCCGGTGTGGAAAGAGCGGATACTTTGAGGACAAGCCACATCGGAACGCAAACAGAAGAACATTTCATTGCTTATTACAACAATTCCATCAGAATACAAGAATATACAGAGTATGAATAATTATAATACAACAGAAAAATATCAGAGATTACAATATTTTACATAGCAGCGGAAAAATAATACAAAACACAACTGAAAGAGATATACGGATACAGAGCTTTCCGGATATCATTCCGGCTGTAAGCCAGGTTCCTGTGAATATAAATCTGCAAAATCAAAACTACTAGCTGCCCGTTTCAAAATAAGGGCACCCAGAGTTTTGGTTAAAACAATAAACTCCAGGTCAGACATGTGACTGGTGTGAGAACTAAAACAGTTATTAATCTTTATTTTAAAGTTATGTAAATCAAGGGACTACGCCGTATAACACGGAACGGGTTTCCTCCCAAGAATACCAGTGCATAAAACAACAGCGCAATGCTAAATAAAGAAGAATGAAGCTATTATAAGACTCAGGTCCCATCACACAATGCAACACAAGCCAGAGGATAGGGTTACACCTTATAATAGCCAAAGCATGATTGATACGTTTTAAAATAGATTATTTTGATAGTACTATAAGTGTATAGTGTCAAAACAATTTCAATCATAAGTATCAATCATAGACGACATGAATGCCCCATACCACTATGTCGCCAAATATAGGTTCTACAATCGAAACCACAAAGTCACGTATTGGAAGTTGGATTTCCATCTGTGAACCAAGGCAGGGGATCGTCCTTACTGAATTCGAGACTCTCTAGCCCGAGCCTCACGAACAGAACGCATCGTCCCTTAGGAGCCACAAGGCCAGTCCACTCGATGTGGATTAAATAAAACCCTGAACACTATGTCTCCCCGCCCTATGGGGCGTAAATGAATCCAATGACTCCATCAGCTCCACATAGTAACCGATATATCTGAGGCGCCTTGCAATCCCACAACCTCATAAGTCAAACTCGTCAGGGCGTGTAAAACCACTGACGCCACTTCTAGAAAGAAAGAGACACACGTTCTCCCTGGATCCTTCTCCCGTTTCTGGTTCACAACCGGGGTGTGAGGCTCGCGAATCAACGTTACACAAAGCTATGCCACACAGGCGGTGCTTTGATCATCAACCACAAGACTTTGCTTTTCAACAGAAGCCTTGATCAATTGCCACTTAGGCATGCCACACAGGCAATTCACTCCATGCGATTGATATCCATCAATATATAACCATTGAGCTCGTACGTCTCAGAGAAGGGCTTAAGCAAGAGAATAAATTCTCCACCGCCAAACAGATATATATTTAATAGAAAACTATCACACTGAATAAAATCCAATGTTAGACATATAGTCCATTTACAAGTTCGTTCTGGGTCGGAATGAAACCGGAGGCACCTGGTATCTCGCATATCCATCGATCTCCAAGTACGTCTGGACGATCACAAACTTATTCCCTCCTCTTTGGTGTACAGCCCAATCAAGATCATCAGTAATCACCCAAACGATGTGAAGACCTCCAGTCTTCGACCACCGTCTTCATCCTCGACACCACGTCGAATCAGTTATTCAGAATGGGATAAACCCGGTCTTTCTGAATAACTCGCGTATATAATAAACAAGTGTTACACAAACACAACATACGCCTCATTCCAATTCAGAATATTCTTTTATTCAAATATTCTTCTACTTTGGGAAAGGTTCCCATTAATTTTATCAAAGAAAAATTCTTTAAATTTATTCTTTAATCTTCCTTTGAATATCAATTCATACTAGTCGGGATTAGCGAACCACACCGAAGTAATCATTTATTTCATTTCCCAATCCCAACCTATTCATCCCATAAAGTAAAACTGGCGATACTTCCTATCTAACACCACGGTGTTATCGGTAAATTCAATTACCATTTCACGTTCAAATCTAATTAAAGATTTAACTATCGCCTGGAGCAAAACTGGTGATACTCCATTCTCGACCATCTCAATATAATTAAAGATTCATTAAAACTACACTTGGTTTTAATCTTCCCAAAAATCAATATCAATGATTATTTAACTTAGGAAATCACATCCCGTCTTTAACTGGGTTAAAGAACCAAAGTCATTTAAAACACGGTTCACTATAAACCCAAAATCACATTCCATTAATTATCGGGTTAAAGAACAAGTGTTATTTAAAACACCCTTCACGATAAACCCAAAAATCAATTCAAATTCAATTTCAATTTCAATTAAATACCATTTAATTGGTACACTTCATTAAATCTAAATAAAAAGATTTAATCTTTTCCTCAACTTGGTTTAAGAATAGTGTTAATGAAGACACCATTCACGACAAACCCAAATCCCATTTGATATTAAATACAAGGCTCTGAATAGAAAATATATCGGCTTATATTCAATATCAAATTCTACGACCAACAAATATCGTATTGGAAATAACGATATAAATATGTCTTTCAAATTTCCATAACAATATCTGTATAATCACGAAATCCAACATCGAAACATTCCAAAGACAATTTCGATTCAAATCCATTCCAATTCAATTATTGGAAACCCTGGTTATTTTCAAAACCATTTCAAATCCACTTTATTTATTTCAAAAATAAATGGGATTATAATTCTAGTTCAAAACTAGTTCATTTCGATAAAAATCTATTTTTATCCTTTCAAATTTGGAATTTTTCATCTCAATTCTTCACAAATCATTTCTTATTATTTTACACAAATTATTACTATTTTTAATAATTTTGTCAAGGCCTGTACAGTCGATTTCCATCAATGGCCATCGAACTGCACTTACAGCGACCTTTTCCAAATTTGATTTGGACATAATTCCAAATCCAACCGTTAGATTTCAAATCTCTAATATTCATTAGAAAGCTCTTTTCGATACGAACCCAACGGTTCTGGTTTTAGGAGAATCCGACGGTCGGATCTCCCGTAATATCCATTCGAAGTCAATGGTCGAAATACGCAAACTGCCGCAGCGCGGCGCGTTCTATTCAGGCCATTCTATATATATAATATATATATTACATATATTTCGTCGATTTTCTTTAAAACGTATTTCATAAATCGTTTTAAATTCGTTTTCAAAACGATTTCAACTTCATATTCAATTTCATATCAAAATTGAATATTCCATATCGTTAATCTATAAATGATAATATTTTCAAAACGTTATATTTTGAAATCAATTCCTATTCTATATTCATTATAAAAATGAATAAAATCGATATAAATATTTTTCGCATCAAAATGGCTGCAATCTAATCAACATGGTTTTTATTCAACACATGAATGTTTATTCTATTCAACACATGAATATTTATTTTATTCAACACATGAATATTTTATTTTATTCAACACATGAATATTTATTTTATTCAACACATGAATATTTTATTTTATTCAACAAATGAATATTTATTTTATTCAACACATTAATATTTATTTTATTCAACACATGAACTTTTACTCTATTCAACACATGAATTTTTATTCTATTCAACATATGAATTTTCTTTCTATTCAACACATGAATTTTCTTTCTATTCAACACATGAATTTTTCTCCTATAATATTCCTTATTTTCCAAATTGGAATGAGGCCCAATCAATTACCATATAATGTTAATTATATGGATATTCTACAACACATGTATATAATAGCAACGATAAATCATCAACCATCATCCAGAGTGCTCCACACAACTGCATAAGCATTAAATATAAATAATTAACGCTTACACAGTCTGTCAACCCATCGATTGACTTACAACTAAACAATCGGGATTAGTGTACGTCAAATATCATCCCAATACCCGTGTGGGGTTTCAAATCAACAAACACATATTTTTATTTGTGTAGTTGGGCGATGTGTAAAATTTATCGTCCCAATCAATATCAGTCAAATGGGTGTTCATAAACAAATTGTTCGATTTGTAAATGAATATTTATTTTACTTCAACACATGAATATATATTTTATTTCAACACATGAATATATATTTTATTTCAACACATGAATATATATTTTATTTCAATTCCAATCACACAATCAATTTTCACAACATATCAATCAAACAAACAAGCCGTCCATGGTCTTTGGACGACGGGTGTCGGGTGCAGCTAAGCACTGTCTGCATCCTATTATATATTTAAAACTAGAAATAGAAATAAAAATAAAAGTGAGGGGTTCTCACCTTGGGTTCCACTCCACCATTATCTATTTCTGAATTTCAGAACAGTGCTGACTTGCCTGAAATCCCGACTTCATTTTCACGCTGTTCATATTAAAATCACATTTTTAATATGCTTTCATATATATAAATTATATTTTTACAACGCTACGTCCTATTTAAAAATTATATTTTTATTTCAACTCTACATAGATAAAAATCACATTTTTATCGCTTTTTCACATAGATAAAAATGATAACTTTATCACTTCGTTTCCATTATAGAAATCACATCTTTTCTATAATAAAAATCTAATCTTTTCTAGTTAAAAATATAAACTTTTCATGTATTAGAAATCATAACTTTCATTAAATAAAAACCCTATTTTCAGTTACATAAATAATTAAAAAATAAAACTGAAAACTTACATTTTTCTTTGAAGAAAATCCATTTTCGGGGTGGAGGAGGAAAAGCAGGCGGAGGGGGAGTGGATTCAGGTGGAGGCGGCCTTGTTGAGGTGGCGTCGGAGCTTCGGGGAGGGGGGCTGCGTCGAATAGGGGTGTGGTGGTCTTCGGGCTTGGACGCGGAAGGTGCAAACGGGTTTGGGGAGGGGGGCTGTCTTCGAGCTGGAGAGGGAGGGCGTGGGGGGAGGCGTTGCTGTTGATCGGCGGTGGTTGGGGTGGGGAGCGTGCTTCGGTGCGGCGGATTGGGGGATGACGAGGTCATCTCGAGCGGTGGATCTGTTCTCTTATTTTTTTTTCTGTTATGCGTTGACCGTGAATAGAGGATAAGGGGAGAGAGGTGTTAAGTATATACAATTATTATATTATATTAAATTTCATTAAAAAGTACCTTTTTAATTCGAACACCAAATCGAACTCACCGACTAACGTCCCTATCTAATTACCCCCATTCCGAACACAATGAGATGTCCCGTAAGCCAATTCTGTCGTTTCGATCAGTTTTCACTGAAATTTAAATTTAAATCCTTATATTAAATTTTAAAAGTACATTTCGATTTACTGGGGTCACATACGGACTTTAAAAATTCTATAAAAATTGTTTCTAGCTTCGTATCGGCGATGCTATCCTAACAAAATTAATTTTGTCAAATTCTGAGATCGTTTGAAAAATGGTCATTTTCCAGTCGATTAAAATTGGCTGAAATTGTTAAAACACGTTTTACTTCGCCACGCTCACATATTGATTCAGAAAATTATGAATTTTGGAATCTAGCAATAATTTGACATCCCGGATCCAACAAAATTGGTTTCGTCTAAAAGCGAGGTCGTTTGCAAAATTCCCATTTTTAAGGGCCAGAATTCCATAGTGACTATTCTGAATTTTCAACTGGGCATATCATTTGATTCCCGCTATGAAATTTCAATTTTTCGGATTCGTTGGAAAGATATTTTCAATTAGATTCAAATATTTTTGGTTTCGCTAAAATCCGGTTTATTTTGAATCCTGTACAATCATTTGAACTTTGAAATCGAATTTTCAAACGACCACGCCATTTTCAATTTCTTTTATAATTAAAAATAAATAATTATATTCTAACGACGATTCAAATAAATATATACGTTCTAATTCTATTCAAAATAAATTTCTCGTCGTCATTATTTAAAATAATTCATTTTAAATATTCAAAATTCACTAAAATTGCCAAAATAAAATTTTTAAATTGGCTCGGATTTTCGGGTTATTACAAGTAAGGGAAAACAAATGTCAACCTCTATTATGTCTTGCCGTGAATTTTGTGCCGCTCGTATCTTCATTTCCACGGAATGCCCCGTCTCTTCTTTTCAAAGCCACTCTACAGCATGTTCTATCTTTTCAGAGCGAAAGCCTACCTACTTTTTCTTTTTGTTTTCCCATTTACCTACACTGTATGCTATTTTCTCATCAGCTCCATACCCCAAGACATGCTACACTGCAATCCCTCCTTATCTACAGAGCATGCCTACCGGGACTAGGACTAGACATTGTGGTTATCTTCACCTTCACCCGCGTGTATATATATACCGAGTGTTCTTTCCCATCAGTAAACCGAAACAAAAATGAAAAATAACAAAGGCTAGCACCATGAAAACATTCCAACACAAACCATATAAACCGAAAATAAATTCTCACAAACAGTTTTAAATCAAAAACGCGACTATTAGAAAACCGCCGTAGTCCATCATCAGCCTCATACAAGTTTTGGGGGGGACTGACCTGCTTGTTATTGTGGTTTTCTTTTGTTGTCAACAAGCTCGAAATGAGGAGCTGTAGGTAAGCATGAGAAGTCCAAAGGAGGATCTGAGGCGGCAGTGTGTTCATGTGTATGCGTGCTGTTAGTTTGCAGTAGGAGAAGGTGATTAGGAAGAGGGAAAAAGCGGTTCTACTACACAAAGAGGAGTGGGATCGATGGTGTTAGCTACTTCTCTGGTAGGCCATGGCAAAGACAGTGGATGGCAATCAAAGGTGGCGGATGACCGTACTTGGGTGGTGATGAGAAAAACGCATTTAGGACTTAAGGTAATTCTGACGTGAGGTAAAGTCTTGCTGATGGATGCACTGTGGGAAGTTTAACCACACATTAAAGAAGTACGTGATAGTGAAAGGGTTGGGCGACTTGTACTGTCGTGATTTCATGGTGCAGGCGAGTTGTTTCAATGGTGACAGAGGTGAACATTTTCAACAAAGAAGCAGTACATGAGCTGATGTGGCTTTTTACGTGGAATAAGGGGTGATGCTCCACTTTGTGAAACAAGGGATAAGAAAAGAAAATACAGTGGAATTAAAAGAACAATGAAACCGGGAGAGAAGTGGGGAGGAGCATGGACGTGAAGTGATGGCACCATAATTTTTGACAAAGGGAAACATAGTGGAAGGAATCGAAGCAGTCATGGAAAATGGTGGAGACTTTTGTGTATTTGAAAGGGAAGAGGATGCGTATATATCAGTTAAAGAAGAAAATGGTGTGGGAAGGTCGTAAGATCTGGAGAGTAAACACTGGAGCCATCATTTACAACATGGGTGGAAGAAAACTATCCGCGTGAAGATGGGGGATGAAAACATGAAAACTACTGACGTGTATCATTTGCTAGAAGCTAACTAACGGTTTATTCACGTTAATGGTTAATTAGGATAAATAATTTCAATATTAATAATAATGTTTGTTAGTAGTAAGTAAAACCAATTTAAATTTTGAAACAGTCGTATCTCCGACATACGTGATCGGATTCAGGCAAATCTGAACTCGTTAAAATTTAAGTGGAAAGTTCTACGTTGCCGAGCAGGGCCGGACGGGATTGGAGGTAGTTGGTTTTTCGTTTAATTTTAAGCTTCACTTTAAAATTAAATGAAAACAACGCACGAATCGATCGTCGAAAAACAAGATGAGTTAATTCTCACGATTTCTGAAATTCTATTATGTTTTAAATTCATATTAAAATATAATTCACCGTTAATGATCACAATTGGATGATTGAATGCCTTGCTTGCTTATTAAAGTGTTATCGACAAATATATTTGTCATATTGGATGATTTCAATTAAATAATTATATCATGAATTATTATCAAATATTATCAGTGATGCAGGGAAGAACAGGTTGAAGGGATACAACCGGATTCCTCAAATGTTTTATATGTTGTTTGATTTTCCATATTTTTCAAACGTGAACTGTTTATCTGTAACGACCCAGAAAATCTGAACCAATTTAAAAATTTTAAATTGGCTAAAATAATGGATTTTAAATATTTAAAATAAATATTTTAAATAATGGCGATGAAAACTGAGTTTGAATCGACAATTGAAAACGAATATAATTAATTATAATTATAAACGAGGCCTGAAATGGCGCTGCAGTTCAAAAATTGAATTCAAACTTTGTCGGACTGTATCAGGTGCAAAACAATCCGGATTTTAGTGAAACCAAAAATATTTAAATCTATTAGTGAATATCTTTCCAACGAATCTGAAAAATCGAAATTTCATAGCGGGAATCAAAAGATATGTCCAGTTGAAAATTCTGAATAGTCGCTATGGAATTCAGGCCCTTAAAAATGGACATTTTGCAAACAACCTCGGATTTCGACGAAACCACTGTTGTTAGATCCGCAGTGTCAAGTTATTGCTAGATTTAAATTTTCATAATTTTTTTGAAGTCAATATGTGATCCCGGTAAATTAAAATGTATGTTCAAATTAAAAATATAAAGATTTATATTTTAATTTAAATGAAAACTGATCATAACAGCCGAATTGGGTTACGAAACATATCCCGTTGTGTCCCTAATGTGGGTACTTAGCTACGAGCGACAGTCGTTAGGTTTGATTTAGAGTTCACGCAATAAACAAGTTATTATTAAATTAAATATTAAAATTAAATTAGTATAAAATGCCCTAAATTCTAAACCCTAGGTTCACTTAACAGAAAACTGCCGCCTTCATCGTTTTCAATGGCTGAAACGCTCGATTTTTCTTCCTCTCTTATCTCTCAATTAACTCAATGAAATTCGGAGCTCCAAAAACAAAAACGGCAGAGCCGAGTTCGATCTAGGTCTTCATAGGGTTTTGATTGTAAATCGTGTTGTGGTTTGAAGGAATCTCTGCCTCCAAGCTGCCAGGTTCAGTCGCGATTTCACGCAAGAGGAGGGGCTCGAGTTCTATGCGGTCGTCAGCGAAGGAAGGGTGGTCGGAGCCGGTTGTTGTGAGGGGTGTTGATCGTCGAACGACATCCTGAGGGGGGTTACGGCGAGCCCTAGGGCGCAATATTGGGTTCAAAACATTGCGGCCTGGGGGGATTGTAAGCGAGGAAGAAACAGAAAACAGTAAGCTTTTTTTTTTTTTTTTTGTTTATTTTTGTTAAGTAATTAGTTTAAAATTATCCAAACTTAAAAATGTAGTTAACTGTATAAAAAAACATTATTTTAAATTCTAAGAAAAAAAAGTAATAGTTTTAAAATCTGGAATAAATAGTTTAAAATAAAAATATGATTTTATTAAAATAGCATGATTTTTAGAATATAAAATATACAGTATTTTAGAATCGAAAAATATAAATCTATGTTGTTTTAAAAATATAAGGAGCAGGATTTTCTAAGTATAAGTGGCATGATTCTATAAAATATAAGGAGTATGAATTTTATAAATAAAATTACCATATGGTTTTCAAAAATAAAAAGATACATTGTCATTAGGAATAAAATTAACATTGATTTTATGGCTTAAAGATAAAATTAGCATAGAGATTTTTAAACTATAAAATATACATTGTTTTTAAAAATAGAAGTCGCAGAATAAAAATATGATTTTTATTGAAATAAAGAAGTAAGATATGATTTTTATATATTGAACATCGAAGTAAAATACGATTTTTATATATCGAATAGCGAAGTAAAAATGTGATTTTTACATATGTAGAGAATACAGGCAACGAAGTGACAAGAGGCAGAACGACGAAGATTTCTATAAAAGAAGTGTCGTGAAGTTGGATAGCTATCTGTGAGAATTTCTCACTCTTCAATTTCTTTTTCTAGCTATATATATATGTGTGTTGAAGTAAAAGTGAATTGCTATATATAAATATATATATATATATATATACGCCCCTCGTCCACAAACCATGGACGATACTTATTGGTTGAAATTGTTGTGAAAATTGATTGATAGCGAATGGTTGTTTGGGATTGTTTGTGGTTGATATTGGTTGATTGTGGTTGAAAAATACCCATTTGTGATGGAGAAATATTTGATTGAAACCACATAGGATTAGTTTGTGGAAACGAAATAAATATATACATGCCGCCTACGTGCGAACTAGATGCATGATCCCCATTGTCAAAGACCGCGAGGTTTTAAGGTAGAGCGAGGAACCGTACTAGGGACGGTCCCGGTTTTAACTATCCTTTCGTTATGCTGCTGAAATTTTGAATAACATTCATGTGTTTGAATTATTTTCATTTGCTTAAACTATATTTATTCATTGAATAGAAAACCTTCATGTGTTGAATTGATATTCATTCGTTGATTAGAAATTCATGTGTTGAATGGTATTCGCGTTTTAAATATAAAAATCACATTTTTATCTATATATAGAAACTATAGAAAACCTTCATGTGTTGAATTGATATTCATTCGTTGATTAGAAATTCATGTGTTGAATGGTATTCATATTTTGAAATAAATTGTTTGATACTAAAAATCACCTTTTATCGACTGTATGAACTGTGTAAAATAATCTCGTTTTAAAAGAAATTGCTTTATAAGAAAAATCCTATTTTTATCACCAATATGAACTATATAGAAAAATAGTGTTTTGAAATGAATTGTTTTACAATAAAAATCACATTTTTATTGTATGCATGAATCGTTGAAATGTGAAGTGTTAAAAATAGCCACTTGTTCAAATAAATATATATATATGAGTTGAAAGATTCATTAATTAGCTAATGAAATGATTTGTACCTATGTATGTAACATTAGAATGAATGGTGTTTTTAAACCAAATAGAAATAAAATATGAAGTTGAATAGAAAATGATAAATGGTAAGAACTATATATATGTGCATGCATATTTATTGAACAGGTTATAGCAAAGGGGCTAGAGAAGAGGAATAAAATTTTGTGCCCGACAAATAGGTTCACATTTACTGTTTTGTTTGGGTGATGATTTTATGAGCCTGTTGGCTAGCCGCTTGGCTTTTTCTTTTTCTTTTTGAGATTAGAAGGACCGGGAAAGCTATTTGCGATTTCCCGATGCTCCCGGTGCAAGGGAGGTTATGGCGAAATTTTCCAAAAATTTAAGGCGTTAGTGAAATATTTGAAGTGAAAACGATATAGGAATTTTTGAATGAACTATATTTATATAAATATAAATAAAATTAAAATGAAAGGTGGCGGTGCAGTTCGCATTTGAAAACGTGATTTCAAACGATTATACCGGGAGATCCGACCATTAGATTTTCCCGAAATCGCAACCGTCGGGTTCGCCTTGGAAATATCTTTCCAACGGCACCAACCTTGTAAAAATCCAACGGTTGGATTGTCTGGAATGTTTAATTCAAATCTGAAGAAAAACAGCGCCAGAAACGATTATATATATATATATATATATATATATATAATTATATTGAATTGAATAACGACGCTGCAGTTCGTATTTTGAAATCGAAACTTCAAACAATTGTACCGGGGGATCCGACCGTCGGATTTTCCCGAAATTGGAACCGTTGGATTCGTTTTGAAAAGACCTTTCTAATGATATAAATTTTGTTAAGATCCAACGGTTAGATTTTCAGATATGTGTAAATCAAATCTGAAGAAAAACAGCGCCACGGCCGCGTTATGGCCCGAAGCGTCGTTTTGAATATATTGGCTATTTTAAAATAAATAAAAATAGCGATAAATCGTTATAAAATATCCTAAACGATATGGAATAGAAATAAACTGAATTTGCTCGATTTATGTAGTATTTGATGGTTGAATGTGTTTGGTGTGAAAATTACATTAAAGAACAAATTTGCTGTTGTCGAATGATTTAACCATTAAAGTAAATTGATTTGAAATTCTAAATATACGTGAATTATTTGAAAAGGCCGAGTTAATTCTCATTTCAAATAATTGACCGACGATTGAAAGTCGAAGATGAAGACGATGGTCGAAGACCGGAGATCTTCACCTCGTTTGGATGGTAACCGAGGTCCTGATTGGGAGGCATCCCGAAATATGGATAATGAGTGGTGATCGTTCAGACGTACGTGGTGATCGATGGGTTTGTGAGGTATTTATTGCCTCCGGTTTCGTTCAGACCCAGAACGGACTTGTAAATGGACTGTGTGTCTGACATTGGATTTTATTCTGTGTTGACTGATTTCTATTAAATATACATCTGTTTGGCGGCGGAGAATTTATTCTTTTGCTTAACGCCCTTCTCTGAGACGAACGAGCTCAGAGGTTGTATATCGATGGACATCAGTCGCATGGCATGAATTGCCTGTGTGGCATGCTAAGATGCAGTGATCAGGGCTTCTGTTGAAAAGCAAAGTCTTGTGGAGTTGATCAAAGCACCGCCCGTGTGGCGTAGCTTTGTGTATAACGTAAATTCGCGAGCCTCACACCCCGGTATGAACCAGAAACGGGAGAGGACATCAGGGAGGGCCTACGTTTCTTTCTAGCTAGGGTGGTATCGGTGACCTATCAGCCCTGACATTTATATACTTTTCACCTGTGTGGTTGTTGCTGTTGCGAGGCGCCTCGGTTTGATCGGACGATCCGGGTCCGATGGAGTCATTCATTGGCTCGTTTACGCCCCAAAGGGCGGGGAGACGTAGTGTTCAGGCATAATAATCCACATCGGTGGACCGGCCCTGACGATCTAAAGGGTTAATGCGTTCTGATCCTGTGGCTTGGGCTAGAGAGTCACGAATTCGGTAAGGACTATCTTTTGCCTTGGTTCATGACGGAAAACCAATTTCCAAATACGTGACTGTGCGGTTTTGATTGTATACCTATATATGGCGACATAGTGGTATGGGGTATTAATGCCGTCTGTGATTGATAGTTATGATTTGAAATTGCTTTCGAAACATATAAACACTAGCAATAATATCAAATGCCTTTGTTTTATTCGTATCAAGCATATTTTGACCGTTATAAGGTAAAAACTCTATCCTCCGGTTTGCGTTGCATTGTGTGATGGGAACTGAGTCTTATAACGGCTTCATTTTTATAAAAAGCATAGCGATGTTTAAAAGAAAGATTTGTTTTAAAGCACTGGCAACCAGTGGAGTAAACCCATTCCACGAAAGTGGCGTGGTCCTGTGATTTTCCATATTATATATGTGTTGAGTAGATTTCTCATACCAGTCCCATGACTGACTCGTAGTTTGTTTCACTCTCAAACTCGGGTGCCCCTTTTTCTACACGGGCAGCCTTGTATTCAGGTTTAGCTGGTTCTTTCTGGATAGCTAGAGCTGAAGATGGATTCTATCATTTATCTCTTTTTATGCTGTTCAGCTCCTATTGTACATATTTTGTTTATTTCCGCTGTAGACATTTATGTATAGCTGAACTGTATTTGTGCTAAGTAAGATCCTGTATACTGTGTAACTCTGATGATTACTTTTATCCAGTATATTTTGTTGTTCATTATCTGGTGTATTTATTTAATTCTGTTCTGCTATTATCTGTTTCTGTGTTATATTCCTAAGATAACCCTTGTCTCCATCGGAACGGGATTTCGGGTCGTCTCAACGTGGTATCAGAGCTTTGGTTAAGCTTAGTTCTGGAATATAACATTTGAACGAACTCGTCAGAAATAGAACCAATAGTGTTCTAGGACGGGTAACTCTATACAGATAGGATCAGTAATATCCTAGTATGAGTAAAGCAGAATGAAACTACACCTCGATGGACACATTTACACTTGAAGTATATGTTTCTATGTTTGAAAATTTTCTTTGACCTGACACTTGATCTGCCATTTGCAGAAGTACTAGAAAATGAGTGACAGGAACAGAAGAAATGATCGTATGGCTCGACTAGCTAATGAGCCAGTTGTGCTCCCGCAGCCAGAATCCAATATAGAAGTTCTATACAAGAGATTTCGAAATCTTGGTGGATCTCCATTCTTAGGCAAGGAGTCCATTATGGAAACGCATGCTTGGATTCGTTCTACAGAGAAGATTTTTGAGGGTTTAAAGCTGAGAGACGATCAAAAAAGATTACTGGCGTCTTGGGCACTCAAAGAAGAAGCTTTGTTTTGGTGGGATTCAGTTATTAAAGATAATCCAGAAGGTGATATCACCTGGGACAGATTCAAAGTAATTTTCTTAGAAAGATTTACTCCTCCCGAAGCGACCGAGAGATTATGTGATGAATTTTCTTATTTGATACAAGGTGATATGACCATCCCAGAATATCATAAGAAATTCAACGAACTTTCTCACTTTGCTCCCCATCTAATTCAGAATACGAGGAGAAAGAATTTGAGATTTATTTACGGGCTTCAAAGGAAATATCAGAATAAAGTATTGGGGCATGTGAAGCTCCTTTTTTCTGAAATGATATACATGGCTTATCAGTATGAAGATCTCCATAAGAAAGGAATGTTGCGCGACGAAGAAGAAGTTTGTTGTAGTGACAAAGAAGAGTCGGAAACTGATATTGCTGGAGCCAGTACGAGGTCAGAGGTCAATGAGAAGCCTAGTGCTAAGAGAAAAAGGGCTAAGTCTGGGAAAGAACCAGTGACAACTACTATTTGCTCTAACTGCAATAAGCAAGGACATCTCTCGATAAGTTGTAGATCTCTAAAGAAACGAATCAAAAGGGGATCTAAATCAGAGAAGAATTTCCAAGAGAAAAGACGTTGCAGTAAATGCAGGCAGACTGGTCATCTTGCAAAGGATTGCTGGCTCTTGAGGAAGCCTGAAGTAGTTCAGGTGAATGAAGTAGCAGAAACTTCTGATCCCTCAGCTAGTCAAGAAAGGGCTGATGTTTTAGAAGGCACGCTCAATGTCAAGAACATTCCAGTTAAAGTACTGTTTGATACTGGCGCGTCACGAAGCTTCATTTCAAAGGGTGCCGCTAAGAAGCCAGATTTAAATGTGAAGAAGCTCAAAGAACCAATGACTGTCCAAAATCCAGTTGGGGGTTCCATCAATCTCAGTTGGATTTGTGCAGTACCCGTCTCTTTTTCTTGCTATAAATTCCCTATTATCTCTGTCGTCATGGATTTTAATGAATTCGATCCTATTCTGGGGTTGGATTGGCTAACCAAATATGAAGCAGAGGTTAGATGCGCCGAGAGAGTTGTTAGAGCTAAGATTAAATCATGGAGTTATATAACCATTCCCTGTGAAGGTCAGAATGCTAATAGAAAAGACTTCTGGGTAGCTTTGAATGTTTCTTCATCCCAAATAGAAAATGTCCCTGAAATCGCAGAGAATATTCCCGACCTCATCAAAGATATTCCTGTCGTCAAGAACTATGCGGATGTGTTCGAGGAAGTCGTTCGCTTACCTCCACAGAGAGAAATAGATTTCAAAATTGCTTTAATTCCCAATGCAAGGCCGGTAGTTCACGCTATTCGAAGAATGTCCTTGAAAGAGAAGGAGGAATTAGACAATCAAACAAGACAACTAGTATGGAAGGGTATGATCAGGCCTAGTTTCTCTGATTGGGGTGCAGCAGTGGTATTTGTCCAAAAATCTGACGGTACTCTACGGCTATGTGTGGATTATCGTGATTTGAACAAGCAGACCATAAAGAATAAATATCCATTACCGCGAATAGATGATTTGTTAGATCGATTAAATGGAGCACAAGTATTTTCAAGAATGGACCTAGCTACAGGTTTCCATCAACTTCGAATTGCCGAAGAGTGTGTTCCAATGACAGCGTTTAGAGGCCCCGACTTATTCTACGAGTGGTTAGTAATGTCGTTCGGCTTTTATAACGCTCCAGCTTACTTCGTCGACCTGATGAACAGAGTATTCAGAGGAGTATTGAATAAATTTGTTCTGGTTTTCATTGACGATATTCTAATCTTCTCTAAATCAAAGGCCGAACATGAAAAGCATCTGGAACAGGTTCTAGAAATTCTGAGGCGGAATGTATTGAAAGCCAAATTTTCCAAATGTATCTTCTGGCAAGATGAAGTAAAATTTCTAGGCCACGTCGTATCGAAAGAAGGAATCGCTGTGGATCCAAGCAAAATCACGGCCATTCAGAATTGGAAACAGCCCAGTACCCCCACTGAAGTCCGCAGTTTTCTCGGATTGGCTAGCTATTACAGGAAGTTCGTTAAAGACTTTTCTAAGATATCTGGCCACTTAACGAAGCTTACAAAGAAGCATTCTAAGTTCAAATGGACTCAAGAGAGTGAGGAGGCTTTCGAAGAGCTAAAGTTAAGATTAACAACAGCTCCAATGTTAACCATCATCGATGGCAACCAAGATCTAAAAGTATGGACTGATGCTTCTAGAGAAGGCCTTGGCGCAGTGTTAATGTAAAGAGGCCAAGTGATAGCTTATGCTAGTCGTCAATTGAAGCCACACGAGAAGAACTACGTAACTCATGATCTTGAGTTATTGGCTATAGTATTCGCTTTGAAAATCTGGAGGCACTATCTTCTGGGTGAGAGATTTGAACTGTTTACAGATCACCAATCATTAAAGTACCTGTTCCCTCAGAAGGACTTGAATCTGAGATAGCAACGTTGGCTAGAGTTCCTTGCAGCATACGATTTTGAAATTATATATACTCCAGGGAAAGCCAATGTCGTGGCCGATGCTCTGAGTCGGAAGAATGTAATGATCGCCAGCTTTATTATCACGACTTCCTTGATTGACAAAATATCTATTCTTCAGAAGGAGGATAACTTTATTAAAGATATGATCAAAAGGATTCAGAAAGGCGAACCCTCGTGTTTTCAAATAGATAGCGATGAGACCTTGAGGTTAAAAGGAAGGATTTGTGTTCCTGACATCCTAGAGTTAAAAAGGGAAGTGTTAGACGAGTGTCACAAGTCCAAGCTGAGTATCCATCCTGGCGTGGCCAAAATGTATAACAATCTCAAAAGAACATTCTGGTGGAAGGCTATGAAGAGAGACGTTTCAATATATGTTAGCCGATGCCCTACTTGCCAGCTAGTCAAGAGTGACCAACAGAAATTGGCTGGATTATTACAACCGCTAGAAGTTCCGGGTAGGAAGTGGGAACATATTTCCATGGATTACATTGATGGTTTGCCCAGAACCAGAAAAGGGAACAACAGTATTTGGGTGATCGTAGATTGTTTCACGAAGACCGCCCATTTCATACCTGTCAGATCAAATAGAACCACTCAGAGTCTGGCGCAGATATACTTCAAGGAAATAGTTAGACTTCATGGAGTGCCGCTCAGCATAGTCAGTGATAGAGATACAATATTCACTAGCAAATTCTGGGAAGCATTTCAAGTCGAGCTGGGAACGAAGTTAAACTTGAGCACCGCTTATCATCCTCAGACAGACGGTCAGACTGAGAGGGTGAATCGCATTTTAGAAGATCTATTGCGGGCTTGTGTTCTAGATTTCGGTGGATCATGGGAAGACCATCTGCATTTGGCTGAATTCTCTTATAACAACAGCTACCAAGCGAGTCTGACAATGTCGCCATTCGAAGCGTTGTATGGTAGACCTTGCCGATCTCCTGCTTGTTGGGTCGAGCCTGGAAATAGACTTGTGTTAGGGCCTGATATGATTCACGAAGCTGCCGACAAAGTCGATTTATTAAAAAGCGATTACTGGCCGCTCAAAGCCGACAAAAGAGTTATGCCGATAGAAGAAGAAGAGATATATCCTTTGAAGTTGGGGACTATGTATATTTGAAAGTATCGCCGATGAGAGGAGTTATCCGGTTCGGAAAAACTGGAAAGTTGGCACCCAAATTCATTGGTCCATTTCCTATTCTGGAACAGATCGGAACGCTCGCTTATAGGGTCAAACTGCCTAATTGGTTGCCTGAAATTCATGATGTATTTCACATATCTCAACTTCGAAAGCACGTTCATGATCCAGACTTGATCGTGGAAGAAGCAGCTCAGCATGACATTGAAATAACCCCAGAATTAGCTGTGAGAAGAGAGCCGCTAAAGATAATAGGCAAAGAAACCAAAGAGCTGAGGAACAAGAAGGTTCACTTAGTCAAAGTGCAATGGAGTGGAGATCCGCGAGATTGTACCTGGGAAACTGAGGAGAGCATTCAGAAAGCTTATCCTAGATGTCGAGTGGATATCTCTGATTAACTCTGGTGCAAGGTACATTTACCCTACTTTGCACTACCATTCAATTCTCTACTCTATTGTTATTTTCTTTTCATGGATGTGCACTTTTAATTCTATAGTCTGAGTGATTTTAAAAGAATATAGAAGTTGATCGGTATATTTTTGAAGGTTAAAAACAATTGGATTGGTTGTTGTGTTGTGTGATTGTAGATTTATCAAACCACTTTCGACTTTGTTCCTTTTCGGGGACGAAAAGTTTTAAGTGGGGGAGATTGTAACGACCCAGAAAATCTGAACCAATTTAAAATTTTTAAATTGGCTAAAATAATGGATTTTAAATATTTAAAACAAATATTTTAAATAATGGCGATGAAAACTGAGTTTGAATCGACAATTGAAAACGTATATAATTAATTATAATTATAAACGTGGCCTGAAATGGCGCTGTAGTTCAAAAATTGAATTCAAACTTTGTCGGACTGTATCGGGTGCAAAACAATCCTGATTTTAGTGAAACCAAAAATATTTAAATCTATTAGTGAATATCTTTCCAACGAATCTGAAAAATCGAAATTTCATAGCGGGAATCAAAAGATATGTCCAGTTGAAAATTCTGAATAGTCGCTATGGAATTCAGGCCCTTAAAAATGGACATTTTGCAAACGACCTCGGATTTCGACGAAACCACTATTGTTAGATCCGCAGTGTCAAGTTATTGCTAGGTTTCAAATTTCATAATTTTTTTGAAATCAATATGTGATCCCGGTAAATTAAAATGTATGTTCAAATTAAAAATATAAAGATTTATATTTTAATTTAAATGAAAACTGATCATAACAGCCGAATTGGGTTACGAAACATATCCCGTTGTGTCCCTAATGTGGGTACTTAGCTACGAGCGACAGTCGTTGGGTTTGATTTAGAGTTCACGCAATAAACAAGTTATTATTAAATTAAATATTAAAATTAAATTAGTATAAAATGCCCTAAATTCTAAACCCTAGGTTCACTTAACAGAAAACTGCCGCCTTCATCGTTTTCAAGGGCTGAAACGCTCGATTTTTCTTCCTCTCTTATCTCTCAATTAACTCAATGAAATTCGGAGCTCCAAAAACAAAAACGGCAGAGCCGAGTTCGATCTAGGTCTTCATAGGGTTTTGATTGTAAATCGTGTTGTGGTTTGAAGGAATCTCTGCCTCCAAGCTGCCAGGTTCAGTCGCGATTTCACGCAAGAGGAGGGGCTCGAGTTCAATGCGGTCGTCAGCGAAGGAAGGGTGGTCGGAGCCGGTTGTTGTGAGGGGTGTTGATCGTCGAACGACATCCTGAGGGGGGTTACGGCGAGCCCTAGGGCGCGATATTGGGTTCAAAACATTGCGGCCTGGAGGGATTGTAAGCGAGGAAGAAACAGAAAACAGTAAGCTTTTTTTTTTTTGTTTATTTTTGTTAAGTAATTAGTTTAAAATTATCCAAACTTAAAAATGTAGTTAACTGTATAAAAAAAACATTATTTTAAATTCTAAGAAAAAAAAGTAATTGTTTTAAAATCTGGAATAAATAGTTTAAGATAAAAATATGATTTTATAAAAATAGCATGATTTTTAGAATATAAAATATACATTATTTTAGAATCGAAAAATATAAATCTATGTTGTTTTAAAAATATAAGGAGCAAGATTTTCTAAGTATAAGTGGCATGATTCTATAAAATATAAGGAGTATGAATTTTATAAATAAAATTAGCATATGGTTTTCAAAAATAAAAAGATACATTGTCATTAGGAATAAAATTAACATTGTTTTTATGGCTTAAAGATAAAGTTAGCATAGAGATTTTTGAACTATAAAATATACATTGTTTTTAAAAATAGAAGTCGCAGAATAAAAATATGATTTTTATTGAAATAAAGAAGTAAGACATGATTTTTATATATTGAACATCGAAGTAAAAATACGATTTTTATATATTGAATAGCGAAGTAAAAATGTGATTTTTACATATGTAGAGAATACAGGCAACGAAGTGACAAGAGGCAGAACGACGAAGATTTCTATAAAAGAAGTGTCGTGAAGTTGGATAGCTATCTGTGAGAATTTCTTACTCTTCAATTTCTTTTTCTAGCTATATATATATATGTGTTGAAATAAAAGTGAACTGCTATATATATATATATATATATATATATATATATATATATATATATATATATACGCCCCTCGTCCACAAACCATGGACGATACTTATTGGTTGAAATTGTTGTGAAAATTGATTGATAGCGAATGGTTGTTTGGGATTGTTTGTGGACGATATTGGTTGATTGTGGTTGAAAAATACCCATTTGTGATGGAGAAATATTTGATTGAAACCACATAGGATTTGTTTGTGGAAACGAAATAAATATATACATGCCGCCTACGTGCGAACTAGATGCATGATCCCCATTGTCAAAAACCGCGAGGTTTTAAGGTAGAGCGAGGAGCCGTACTAGGGATGGTCCCGGTTTTAACTACCCTGTCGTTATGCTGCTGAAATTTTGAATAACATTCATGTGTTTGAATTATTTTCATTTGCTTAAACTATATTTATTCATTGAATAGAAAACCTTCATGTGTTGAATTGATATTCATTCGTTGATTAGAAATTCATGTGTTGAATGGTATTCGCGTTTTAAATATAAAAATCACATTTTTATCTATATATAGAAACTATAGAAAACCTTCATGTGTTGAATTGATATTCATTCTTTGATTAGAAATTCATGTGTTGAATGGTATTCATATTTTGAAATAAATTGTTTGATAATAAAAATCACCTTTTATCGACTATATGAACTGTGTAAAATAATCTCGTTTTAAAAGAAATTGCTTTATAAGAAAAATCCTATTTTTATCACCAATATGAACTATATAGAAAAATAGTGTTTTGAAATGAATTGTTTTACAATAAAAATCACATTTTTATTGTATGCATGAATCGTTGAAATGTGAAGTGTTAAAAATAGCCACTTGTTCAAATAAATATATATATGAGTTGAAAGATTCATTAATTAGCTAATGAAATGATTTGTACCTATGTATGTAACATTAGAATGAATGGTGTTTTTAAACCAAATAGAAATCAAATATGAAGTTGAATAGAAAATGATAAATGGTAAGAACTATATATATGTGCATGCATATTTATTGAACAGGTTATAGCAAAGGGGCTAGAGAAGAGGAATAAAATTTTGTGCCCGACAAATAGGTACACATTTACTGTTTTGTTTGGGTGATGATTTTATGAGCCTGTTGGCTAGCCGCTTGGCTTTTTCTTTTTCTTTTTGAGATTAGAAGGACCGGGAAAGCTATTTGCGATTTCCCGATGCTCCCGGTGCAGGGGATGTTATGGCGAAATTTTCCAAAAATTTAAGGCGTTAGTGAAATATTTGAAGTGAAAACGATATAGGAATTTTTGAATGAACTATATTTATATAAATATATAAATATAAATAAAATTAAAATGAAAGGTGGCGGTGCAGTTCACATTTTGAAAACGTGATTTCAAACGATTATACCGGGAGATCCGACCATTGGATTTTCCCGAAATCGCAACCGTCGGGTTCGCCTTGGAAATATCTTTCCAACGGCACCAACCTTGTAAAAATCCAACGGTTGGATTTTCTGGAATGTTTAATTCAAATCTGAAGAAAAACAGCGCCAGAAACGATTATATTTATATATATATTTAAATATAATTATATTGAATTGAATAACGACGCTGCAGTTCGTATTTTGAAATCGAAACTTCAAACAATTGTACCGGGGGATCCGACCGTCGGATTTTCCAGAAATTGGAACCGTTGGATTCGTTTTGAAAAGACCTTTCTAATGATATAAATTTTGTTAAGATCCAACGGTTAGATTTTCAGATATGTGTAAATCAAATCTGAAGAAAAACAGCGCCACGGCCGCGTTATGGCCCGAAGCGTCGTTTTGAATATATTGGCTATTTTAAAATAAATAAAAATAGCGATAAATCGTTATAAAATATCCTAAACGATATGGAATAGAAATAAACTGAATTTGCTCGATTTATGTAGTATTTGATGGTTGAATGTGTTTGGTGTGAAAATTACATTAAAGAACAAATTTGCTGTTGTCGAATGATTTAACCATTAAAGTTAATTGATTTGAAATTCTAAATATACGTGAATTATTTGAAAAGGCCGAGTTAAACAAAATTCAAAACCCCAAAATCGAAAATTTTATATTTCCGCGTAGGCGTACCTTATGCGAGTGCTATTGAGTATGTTTGCTCAAATTATTGCGATCTAGTCATCCAAAAAAAAAAATTCCATAGCTTTCTAACACCTGCTTTCCACTCAATCCAACATGTAAGTGATCATCACATGAAATTTGTAATACTTCATTGGTCAGCCCGTATAATTCTACCAATTCCCAAGGCATCTTCCAGAAAGGTATCAGGTTTAAATTTGTAACATCCCGTATTTTTGGCCACCAAATATTTGATTTAATTTATTATTTTAGATATTATATTGGGAATATTAATGGATTTTAATATTTAAATCGTTATTTAAAACAAGATCGAACGATATATATATATAATATAACTCGAGTTTGAAAATGGAATGCAGTTCGTAAATTGGAGTTTTGAACTTCAATTCGATATACAGGATCCAATATAAGTCGGATTTCTGTAAAACGAGAAACGTTAGGAGCATGTTGATGACAATTTTCATGTGAAAGAGAAAAATTCATATTTTGTTTTATAAATTGTTAGTTACGGCAAAATCAAATTTTAAATTAGTCGCTGTGGAATCGTTTTTAAATTTTAACGATTTATTTATAATTACAAAAGGGTTTTTATATAAAAGGGATATCTTTTAAACCTAGAATTTTTAAATGTTGAGATTTGAGTTTTTATACTGATTAAAATAGAAGTTGTTTGTTGTAGTAAAGACAATGATATTAATTTAACTATTTGAATCTAATGTATATTGTATCAATAGTTATATACGATTTTTAATTAAACCCCTCCATCGTTGGTGTACTAAAAATGGTTTATATTTTTTTCAAACCCCGAAATGTATGTGTATAGTTTTCAACATTTTCATGTGATTCGACAATACGAACTAAAAACGCAAACACATTTTTCTTATACAACAAAACAAAAACTGTCGTATGAGCCTGGAACTGAATATACAATGTGAACATGAAGGAAATAATACTGGAATGCATACAGTATGAATGTTAAAGACAAAGTAACAAAAAATAATAACATATAATAAATTGTTTGTACACATGCAACAAATTGTACATACGAATTCATTTTAAACGTCACTATGATGCTTTGTTTCTCTCACAAAACAGTGAACAAATTCATTCATACATCAAAAATTGAACAACTAAATGTATGTACAGCGAGTCCTTTACAGAATACAAAGAACACTAACTGCTAGTGAGATATTTGAAGAATCCACTTCATAGTTCACAATTCTTAAGGAAATCAATCAGAAAGTCGCGCCTGCGTTAAACCCCAATGGGGTATGTGCTGTTTTCCACTGTTCGAGAATAGTGCCAGTAAAACTTGTTTCATGACTACCACCAGTACATGGAGTTTTTGCACAGAAATTGATCTTCTTGTACCTATAGCACATGAGAAAATAGTGTTAAGATCTTTACAACTCAAAATACTACATCCCATCCTACAAATCTATAGCCATAGGCACAGATCACTCAACCTTATGGAAAGCTACAAATTAATGGAAAAAGCATGTGCACAACAAAAATCAAATCTGAATAACGTCACTAAAATATTTTGATACAATGCATAAGAGATTCAAATTTGTACAAATAAAGAAAAGAAAATATAGTGTAACAGCTAAGGGAAGTGTGAACAACTAGGTAGGGAATCAAAAATATATGTATATATTTCTGTCATCAAATCTATAGACAAATAAATTGGAAACAGTAAATAAATAGAGAACGGCTAGAATAGCTAATGGAAACGCCTAATGTATAACTGAATATATTCATAAATCAGATCTCTACAGATTTTGAACAGCTAAAAGACAGTATAAGGATAGTTAGATATGTCTAAATCTGTAAATACCATTTGAAAGTATAAAATAAAAAGTATATTGAAACTGAAATTTCCAATGCAAGTATTAAATTAAAACTGAGAATCAGATCTTTGGATATTGACAATACATAGCTAAAGGAAACAGCTAAACTATTCATATGAACAGCTACAGAAAACAAGTATATATATATATATATATATATATATATATATATATATTTATGCCATCAATCTACACAGCTAAAACGTATAGATATAGTGGTACATCTAATCTACAAAAAAAATTATGACTAAGAACAGCTATACAAACAGCTAAAACAACTAATAAAATGTACCATGAAAAGGAAAATGTATGCAGTACCCTGAGGTTTCAAATTAACACAGTAAAATCTAAAAGTATATCACAATGCAGGAACATCTATATTTCTCAAGTACGTTGCACATGCTATTCTACTAGGGTCGCAGACCTAGTGCATAAAATACACATACCCAAACCAGAACCAAAAATCTAAATGTAGATTCAAATTTCTGAATTGAATGAACAACTCAAGTCATAGCCGACATAAGAAAATATCATCTAAGAACTAGGCGCAGGAAAATCTAACCCTATGATTTTACAATTCGAACTGTGACATTGATCTTATCTAACCCAACCATACTATAAATACAGGTATCAAGCACAAATGTTTCATCAATTTTAGAAATCATATGAACCAAAACAGTAAAACCAAAACCCTTCGAACCACCTATGAAATCGAAACAACCATATAATAGCATAAATGAATTAAAATACTTATTTGCGTTGGGAATTCACGTCTGGGTGCTTTGGACGGATTTGCTGATGACTTTGTTTAGGCCAAGGACTTTGGGTTTGGCTAAATCCTCACGGTGGAAGCCTCGGGCTTGACTTGTGGTGGTTCTTGAAGCAGCGTGAGTCGCTCGACGAGGATAGGAGGGTACTCCATCGCTGGATGAACGAAGCTGAGTTTCTGCAGATCGTTGAAGGAGGAGGGCTGTAGGAAGATCAAAGAAGAGGGTTGCGAACGGAGATTCGAAGTAGCAGGCCCGATTTGGGCTGAAGGACACGAAGAGGAAGGAGAATACGGTGGCCATGGTGTGGAGTTTTGGGAATCTAGGTTTCAGACATGAGAAAAATTTTGTGGAGGCAAATGGATCGAATGGTTTGGGGCTAAGATGGTAGGGTTTTGTGTGAATACGGGTTGAAGTGGATGCGGGTAAAGTCTGGGCCGAATGTTAAGGTAAAGGGCCTGTTTAAACAGTTATAACCTATGTTTTATAATTTAATTAGTTTATAAAAGTTGTTAATATGATATCTCGCGCCTCCTTTATCAGATTTGAGCACGGTCCGTCTCGTTGGGACCGTAGAAACAAGAGCGTCGAGGTGGAGCATGATTCGTCAAGACTGGAAGCAAGGAAATTTTTTAATTAAATTAAAAGTTGTTTAATTTAATTAAAAACTAGCATTTAACGACCAAACTAAATCAAAGTGAGTTAAACTCTCTCAGTTTTCCCATTTATATTTTTATATAAATTGGGTTTTTGTTTTATGTGCTCTGCTTGCTGATGGTTGACTGGTTGCTAGTTATATAATTATTGTTGATTTACATGATGAAATTAAACCGTCGTTTAAGTTCAGTGAAATACCAAATCGTTATTCTAACGATTGGTTCCAATAAAGGTAATTTACCTTGTTGATCACGTTTATAAAATAAACGTGTTTAATGGTTTGAATTGTTTAAACTGGTTGGATTGTCTTATTTATTGGTTGATGGTCGTTGTTTATTATTTCTATATATGAACTGATCCGATGGGGTGATTGATTTGGGTATTGGTTGTTGACTGAAATTTCAACATCTGTGTAGTTTAAACCAATGGGCGGTATTGGTTGAGTGTCTGGCAACATATGTCCTACAAAAATTTATTTTTACAACTGGAGATAGATTTGAAACATATTATTTTAAATAAAAGTTTATAGAAAGGGAAAGTAAATAAATGGTTTATATAAGATTTGATTTATTTTTAATCAATTTTATAAGGGCAACTCTGTTGCTAATCAGGTTTATAAGTACGAGGATGAGAGATAAATCGACTGGTATTGTTTTAAATTTAATAAGATTTTAAAAGGGGAAATTTTAATAAAATAATTAACTACGAAAGTAGTTAATGACCAAAGTAAATTATTATGTTAATAATTTAGAAAATATTTTTTTATTGAGATTCATTAAAAAAAGTACTCAGAATTGAAATGGAATCCAATGGGATGGTGAAAGAGAATTAAGAACAGGTTTTATATTTAAAACCTGAATTTGTGTGACAAGTTATAAAAAAGGAATTTTAAGCGAGGATAATAGCTTAAAAATAAATATTACTTAATGGTTTGAGTTAAGTGAAAAGAAATTTATATCAAAAAGATTTACACTAAATCAGGGTATGTATATGAGATTAAATGTGTAAAGGTGTTAATTGTAATTAAAGTTACTTAATAATGGGATTAAGTAAAAAGGGGGAGATTTAAAATAAGACTTTCAAAGCAGGAAGTATTGGATGGATTTGAAAAGGGATTAGTAAAAGTGAATTTGGTAAAAGAAGCGGATCATGAGATTTTGTAACAAATTCGAATTATAAAATGAGTTTGGTTAAAGAGGCAGAGTTAAAGTGATGTTACTTAATTAGTGAATTAAAAATGAATGGTATATTCGAGGAAGAGATTTTCAAAAGGAAAGAGGGTTATGAAACCGTACTTTTGAACAAAATAGTTAAATGAAAGTTGTGTTGAGATTAGATGAGATGTTGGTTTTATATTACAACTCATATCTATCTTTAGATATGAATGTTGTTGATCAAGGTCTGAGAGGTAATTAAAATACCCCAACTTGAACGACATCAGGACTATCTAAGGATGATATTAGTTGTAATGGTAAAAGGGATTCGTGATAATTTATTTTTCATTGGTGAAATAATAATGTAAGGTTGGGTTTTATCCAACAGGAATAAGCACTGGGTTCTGTCAGGAAATAAATAAAAGATATTTCGTAATATTGTTTACGAGTTGTTTCGAAGGTAAAAAAATAGAGAACTGGATATGATATTGGATTTTACTAAATATAAGAATGAATCTGTTTAAAGTATAATCTTATGATAAATAAAGAAGCGAGAAACTATATTGGTAATATTGAAATATTTAAGAGTTTTAAATTTACATTTTTGTTCAAATTAAAAGGCCAAGTGACGCTGAATACTGAATCAGTGAACCCATTTGATTGTCATGATTGAATCACTATTTATTTTGATAGTTAAATCACCGACTATCAAATCTGTCTAATACGATTGTTGGTATGGAAAGACCGGGATCGAATTTATATTCGAAAACCATTCCAACCAACAAATACGTGAAGATACCAAAAGACGATCGAGATGGAGCATTGAAGGCCGTAGAATTTCATAAATGGAAGGACTGCTAATAATCTTCGGTCTGCAGCCAAAGATGTACTGTGGTTCTGTCGTGATTGGAATCTACGGATTGCAAGGACCTTCGCTACTGATCCATGGGGTGATTCCTATATTGGATGCAGTAGGAGAGTACCTTCGGTTCATCCTGTTCCTGGATGACTTGTATGGACGAATGTCTGACAGAGTATTTCCAAAGGGATCGCGTACGTTGATTTCTTCAAACGTACCATAGTTGGGTCGCTCCCAACCCGGTATTTTTGTAGACGTCAATTAGTGATATCTGGCGGATCTGATGATGTGGCATTCAAAGTGAGTGGTGACCAGATGTTCCTGAAAGGAAATTCTAACCTCAAGCCTCATCAACCAGGAAATGGCAAAAATCAAGCAGGCAGCATGGCTATGTGGGTCGCTCCCATGAGGATGTATAATCACCTATCTAGAGAAATTCCTATTTCTTCTTTAATCTATATTCGATGCTGTCCCTTTTCGGGAAACGGTGGTTTAAGTCCAACCGTTGGTGATATACATTCAATACACTCAAGCGAAATGAGTGGTCGGTCATGTATGGGCCGAGTTGCAAGACATTCTTGTTGAACCTAGTGTATTCGCCTCTAGAGATACACTATCGACAGGTGGTCCATACCTTGTCATAGTCGGAATCCAATCCCCAATAAGCGCCCGCGGTTTTAATTGTATACTATATATGTGGAGCGTGAGTTGCAAGCGTTCCGCTAGATTGATATCTACTTGTATTTAGACATTATTATAATATCAGGTAAGATATTGATTTCAAAATATTTTGGGTTATCGTAAGGGAAAAACCATCCGTGTTTATATGTGAATTTGGTCTTACGATTATCCTTTTCTTTGAAAAGATTTTAACTTTAAAATCAAGTTATGTGTTACCTTAATACTGTGCGATTTACCAGACTGACCCGGTGTTTTGTAAATGCTCGGGTTAGCCCGGTGTGTACAGGTTCAGGTTATCGAATGATGTGAAGAGACGGGCTGGAAGAGTCCAGACGTGTGATGTTATATAGCTACTATTCCGCAATGTGTTGTATCTGAGGACAGGTTATTATAACTGTCCAAATGTTGATGTACTCTTATGATTGTAAGTATTCTACAACTCTCAGTGAAGATTTATTTCTGTATTATATTTTGTTCTGCTGCAATGTGAGACTCTGTGTTGTGTTAGTTCTTCTTCTTCTATTCTAATATTTCTTTCTTTCTTATCTCAGCCTCTAATTTCTTTCTAATAACGTTCCATTGTTTTCGGTGTTGGAAGATTGGCATAAGATATGATAAAGGTATTTATGTCGATTTTCTGGGCCGAAAATCCTTGGGTCGTTACAAAATTCCCTAGTTTTTAACTCATAAGAAGCTCCGTTCAAACTTTATTATACTAGAATTTAGTTTCCAAACCATTCAATTTTCTCACTAAGCTATTGATGAATTCATTTCAGCCAATCTAACAACCAATACACAATCAATTCAACCAAGTAAATTGAATTTATATTCAACGTTAATATTCTCATTTCACGTCCAATTACCAGATCGATTTAATTTTATAATTCCAATTCTGTTTGTTTTTTTCTTTTTTTTTTCAAACACCATCACTCTAATTTATTCCGTTTTGACTTATCTTAAGTTCTGATTCCAATTTCATTCTAAAATTTCCTTCACAACTATATATGTGAAATTTACTGGTCAAATTCAAATTCCCATTTGAATTCATTCAAATAAATCAACCAAGCTACCATATCTTAATGATTTAATAAAATTATATCCTTTCTATTCAAAATTATAATTTTGGTTAAAATTATTTCATTTACTCTATTTATAAAACAATATTGTGTACATTCCCAGTCCAACGCTTCTCAACACTTGAATCGATCAATCCACACAATACAAAACACTTTTATATACAATCTACAAATACGCTCTCATATATATATATACACTCACCTCAATCTAGGGTATTACTAACCCCATCTCTATCGAGTCACGCCACAGAGCCAAGGTTATTACTAAACCAATAGCTCTGAACCACTGTAACGACCCAGTACGAATTTGAGCCCCGAATTCTGACAATAATACATAATCCCGCATTACTTGCCAAAACTCAAGTATCGAAACCACCAGATTGTTATTAGAAAGAATTTAGAGGGTGAGATAAGAAAGAAAGAAATATTAGAATAGATGAAGAAGAAGATCCAACACAACACAGAGTCTCACATCGCAGCGGAACAAAATATAATATGGAAATAAATTTTTATTGAGAGCTTGAAAATATACTTACAATCATCAGAGTACATCACACATCTAGACAGCTATAATAACCTGTACTCATATACAACACACAGCGGATTAATATAACTCCATACATCCGAACTCTTCCAGCACGTTTCTTCACAGCATCTGATAACCTGTAACTGTACACCTCGGTCTAACCCGAGCATTACAAATACCGGGTTAGTCTGGTGAACCAGAGTGAGAAACCCACTAAGTTTAAAGGTATCACACAACTTGATTTTTAAGTTAAAAATCCTTTCTGAAAGAAAAAGATAACCGTAAGACCAAATCCACACATAAATACGGATGGTTTTTACCTTACGATAACCCAAAATAGTTTTGAAAATCAATACTTGTCTGATATTACCATAGTGCCTAAATACAAATAAATAGAATCTACCAGGATGCTTGCATCTCACGCTCCACATATGTAGTATACAAACAAAACCGCGGGCGCTTATTAGAATTTGGATTCCGACTATGACAAAGTATGGGATCCCTGCCGATAGTGTATCTCTAGAGGCGAATACAATGGGTTCAACAAGAACGTCTTGCAACCCGGCCCACACATGACTGACCACTCATTTCTCTTGAGTGCATCGAATATATTGTCACCGACGGTTGGGCCCACATAACCGTTATTCGAAGATACAGAAGCGAAAGAAGAAAAAATAATGAATTTTCTCTAGATGGTGACAATACACCCTAATGGGAGCGACCCACATAGCCATGCTGCCTGCCCGATTTTTGTCATTTCCCGGTTAGTGAGGCTTGAGGTTTAAATTACTTCTCAGAACATTTAGCCATCATTCACTTTGAATGTCACATCGTCAGATCCATCAAATATCACTAATTGACGTCCACAAAAACACTCTAGTAGTTAAGCTAAGAGAAGTGCCCCTCTCTGCCACGAAGTATAGTACGTTTGTAGAAATCAATGTACGTAATCCCTTTGGAAATACTCTGTCAGACATCTATCCATACAAGTCGTCCTGGGATTGGACAAACCGAAGGCACCATCCTACTGCATACTAGGAATCTCCCTATGGATCAATAGCGAGTAGACCTTGCAAATCATAGATTTCAACTACGACAGAATCACAAAACAATTAACTCTGGTTGCAAGGCAGAGAAATTCGGTAAGTAGTCCTTCCGCTTATGAAGATGCATGGTTTTCAACTACTCCATCTTCAACCAGCATCTTTTACGTATTAGCTGGTTCGGAATGGTTTTCAAATATAAATTCGATACCGGCCTTTCCGTACCAACAGCGTATTGGGCATGATTTTGATAGTCGGTTATTTAATTATCAAAATAAACAATCATAAAAATAGAATAAATCCATTGGTTTATATATAGCATCACTTGGCCATTGACATAATATATCAGTTAATCTCAAAAGTAATATTTTAGTTTTTAATATATATAAATATTCTCAAATCATTTTATTAAACTTTTTGAAAGAAGTACCTTAAAATCTTATCCAAATTCCAGTTACTATTCTTCAAAACATTTTCCTACCCCATTACTTATCATCGAGACCAATTCACTTACCATCATCAACACTCGTTACAAAATCCACTTTTTATTTTGTTACTATGGAAATATCATTCCAATTTCCCAAGCCCTTATTTATTCACTTTTGTTTCAGAATTCCATCATATATATATATATATCCAACTTCTTTAAATAACATTACACTAATATTTTTCAGAAACAATTTACCTTAACCTCTCCATTATCATGACTCATATTATCTTTTGATAATCCTGACATTGTTCAAGTTGGGGTATTTTAATTACCTCTCTGACCTTGATCAACATCATTCTTATCTTAAGATAAATATGAATCGTGATTCAAAAACCCCTATTCATTATAATACCATTTCACTATTATGTTACAATACGGTTTTATAAAATCTCCCTGCTTTTGAAATCTCCTTTTTAAATATATGGTTATTTCTAATTTTCATTGATTTAGTAAAAGATTAGTACACATTAACTTTTAAGCCTTAACTCCTTTAAAACTATCTGTCCACTTTATAAGGATCTTTATTTCACATCCTATTACTATAAGTCTTTCCAAATTCAATTACGGAAATCTCCTTTTTAATTCTTTAAATTATTTCCTTTGGGAAATCCTATATCAATCTTATCCATTACATTTTCTATCATCATTTGGTAACTTTAATTTATATTTTAACGCTTTATCTCCCTATCTCCTTATCCACAACTTGTTTATACTCCTCTGATTTAGGATAAAGCCCCTTTTTCCATATTGATTTTCCTTTACTTAAAATATTAAGTAACATTCATTTTAAGCTTACCTTACTTGCTTAAAATCACTTTATAACGTCATTTACCAAATTCTCTTTAAGTATAAGCCCATTCATAATCTTCCTTTGGACCTCAATTATATTCCATTTCTAACTTTAATTCCTCACTTAAATGAACTACATTTAAGAAATAACCCCTTAAATAAAATAAAGATTATATTTACTTCATCATTAACTGGAATTAAATTCCTTTCAAAATCTCCTTAAGTTAAATAACTATTTGTTAAATTACTTCATTAAATTAATTGGCACAATCTAATTAATTAATTTCCATTAAAACAGTCAGTTTGGTAAATCTTAAATCACTACTAACCCATTGATCAGCTCTAACTCGTTATTTCTTTTAAATCAATAAATAACATTATTAATTCAAATAATCTCATTCACTTTCAATATTAAACCATAATCTATTTCTAAATAAATCTCATTTTATTTGTTTCTTAAAAACAATAAATTTCGATTATTAATCGCCGCTAGTCCCGCCCACTTGCTTATCAATATTAATATAAAAATCAGCTTTATAAAATTATTCAGTAATTCCGATTAAACACGTGCTTCGCAAACGGTCGATTACCGGTACAAAATAGTGGTTAAAAACAAACGATATATATTTATATTATTGGTTCATTTCCTTTTTAAAACATTCATAAAAAATTAGATTTAAAAATATATTTCAAAATCTATAAAATAAATTCCATAATTTCATTTATATCGATTTACCTGACGGTAAATCAATTTTTATGAAAACAGTTTATATTTGGCCATCTGCTATAAACTGCTCAACCAATATCATACGTTGGTTAATAACCAAACAAATGTCGAATTCGGGTTTAACAACCAATGACAACCCAATCATATGGGGTTTAACAGTTCATATAATCATCATATGAGAATAAACAATAAGTTTGAGGAATTCGGTTGGATTCCTCCAACCTGCCCTTCCCTGCATATAAATGTGTTATCTCAATAGAATCACTATTCATGGAAATATATATAACTAAACTGATAATTTCAATAACATCCAACAACGAGAATTTAATGTCAACCATTTTATTTAACGCGTTTATATAAACGCGACCAATCGGGTAAATTACCACAATCGGTTTCAATCGTTAGAATAATGATGTGGGGTTAATTAAATTAAACAATGTTTAATTTAATTTATTCAATAAATTACAGTATCATTCAGCAATCAGCAAGCATTAAACAACCATAGCACACAAAAATTAAACCCTACTTATAAAATATAAGTGGGTGAACTGAGTGAGTTATACTCACCTGGTTTGCGTCGTGTGAACAGCTCATTCCAGACAATTTCAACCCGACCAATTTAATTTCATTCCATACCGTCATGCCCGTTCATTTTGGTCCTAGTCTATCTGAAATCGGCCAGTTTTTGGTTTAAAATATTACTGGCCGACTCCTTCATTCACTGTTGTGTTCATTCCCTACCTTGTTCCGAACTGTGACTGTCAATTCCAGACCCTTAGTTATTAGTAAATAAAGCTTGGTTGGCCATTTCTTCCTTGCAATACCGGCCCACAAACCTTAAAGACCACTCCTATGCTGACGCCATGACCCAACATCCGTCCCCGTGTGAAACCATTTTGGATAAAAGACGTAGTTGCCTTCCTCTACACCAACCGTCATTAAAGAACGGATCCACTACTTTCAATCCCATTTGTCTTTATTTCATTTTCGTCCAAATCTGTAACAACCCGTATTTTCAATAACCTGTAATAACATAAATCGAGGCAGAATTTAATTCTAAAATGGGAATCAAGGGAAACGGGCTATGCCATTGCGTTCGTCTCGGAAAAATACGCGAAATAGAGTCCGAGTTTTCGAAAATCGGAGTCCGTATGACCAAGATATGGCCTCGCGAAGTTTCACGAAAATTCCCAAATTAAAGTATACTTAATTAAGTGAAATGGGTTGTGTAGATATATATATATATATATATATATATATTGATATATATATATATATAATTGAAAATTTAATAAATAAATATGCAAAAATGCTCAAAACAGCGAATTGGGAGAGGGGAATAACCGAACCGGCCGATTTTTGAAGTCGACCCGAGCCCGCTGGGTCGACTAGGGGTTAATCCAGGGTGTTTGGCTGTCAACCCGTGGGCCGATTCGCTCAAGTGCAGATTTTGCATTTGAATGGTTCTCATGGTCCATCTTTAATCTAAAGGCCCTAGATGGTTCCTACACTTGACTTCTTCCCCAAGACATGCTTTGATGGCTTGGATTGAATCTAGGGTTAATCCTATGGCCTAAAACACTTGCCTAATCTATAAATAAGACCCTAACCTACCCTAATTCATTCATAATTAAACCTAGTGACTAAACTATGGCAAAATGCTAGCTCTCATGGCCTCCACTAATTTTATGAAGAGGGTTGCATACTAATCACTCTCTAATCAACTTCTAATCCCTTCTTAGCATCTTAATCTTCTTCATTTGGTGTTCAAAGTTGCTAGTTGTGAGTTTCTATCACTTTGATGATCTTTTGGTAAACTAATTAGATGAGATGTGATGAGATTTATGGTTTTGTATGTGGGTTAATGAGCTTTGAATCATATGATATGATGTTAGCATTAATCTTATGTTTATGCATGTTGAGTATGTAAGCTTATGCAAGTTTAATATGATGTATGTTATGTTTGCATGATGCTAAATATGCAAGTTGTGGGCTATGTAATCATATGCATGTTATGCAAGTTCATGGTAATATGCTATGCAAGTTACATGTATGTAAATATGCAAGTTACATGTTTGTTAATATGCAAGTTACATGTATGTAAATATGCAAGTTACATGTTTGTTAATATGCAAGTTACATGTTTGTTAATATGCAAGTTACATGTATGTAAATATGCAAGTTACATGTTTCTTTATATGCAAGTTACATGTTTGTTAATATGCGAGTTACATGTATGTAAATATGCAAGTTACATGTTTATTAATATGCAAGTTCATGATGACACATTATGCAAGTCTATAAGCTAATATGCAAGTTTGTTATGCAAAATGAATATGTAAGTTATGTGACATATTATATGCAAGTTATGTGACATGTTATGCAAGTTCATATGCAAGTTATGTGTTTGTTAATATGCAAGATGGCACCTTTGAAACATGTTCATTCATATGCAAGTTGACACCTTTTATATGTGTTATATCATGAACGAAATTACGTGGGAACGATGGGGTAATTAAATGCATAAGTTAATAAGATTGTGTGAAATTAATATAATTATGCATAACACAAAATAAATAAACATAGTATGGGAATTTGCCTATTTGGTTAGGTGTACCCATACTATGTGTTGGGAATTTACCTATTGAGTTAGGTCTACCCCATGGGAATTTACCTATTAAGTTAGGTCTACCCATGTTAAGAAAACTTGATTAATTAGGGATAATTAATATAAAATTATGAGGGTGATTAATTAGGTGTAATTAATTGACTAAGACACGAGGTTGGACTCAGTTGTAGCGTAAAACTGCCCGGACCCAACCGGCTTAACCAGTTGCTACAAATGTTAGCCCAATGTGAGAGGTCTTAGGCACAAACTAAATACGTAATTAATGTAAAGACACGAGGTTAGACTCTGTTATGACATAAGGCTGCCCGGACCCAACCGGCTTAACCAGCGGTCATAAAAGACAGTCTAATGTGAGAGGTCTTTACAAAGGTTACGTTCTTAATTAATTAATTAAGAAACACTTAACCATATTAGCATGTAGAGGGACATGAGGGGTTAAGTGGGTGCCTCGGGTGGCATGAGAAAATCTAGTGGTTGCCTTGGGTGGCAATAGAAAATACGATTAGAATACTTAACCAAAATGGAACATGTAATTAAAACATGATTAAAGGGTTAAGTGGGATATACTAGAAAAAGGGACAAGCTTAGGTGGGTAGCTTGTGGAGGCCCATTTCAACCAGTAACCCATACGTATCTTTGTGGGCTCGACCCATGTCGAGGACGGGACACGCATACTGGGCTTGACTGTAAGAGGCAAACGGGTTAGCGGTGGCAACGCAAGTCCAACGGGCTTCATATGCGTGAGTGGGCCCGGGCTGGTAGGTAAGCCGTTGTTGCATCGAGTAGATATAAGCCGTGCACCTTTAGTTCCATCAGGTTGCCACATTGGGGAATGATACATCCCACGGTGGGGCCAGCACGGGTATCTACGTTAGGGAGCCGATCGAATGGGAAGTAGTGTGTACACCTAGTGGATTGTAGGGCCCCGTGGCGCCTACTTGGTCACCTAGGGGTACGCAGGTACTAATTAGTAAATTTTATAAGTCCTTGGGTGGGATCAACCTTTAAGTTAGGAACGACTGGTGTGGTGCAGTTTAGTAATTTACCTTAGGGAGGGTAGATGCGTCTTTATCCTTTATCTTCGTTTAGTTGACTGCTTAGGGTAGCCATTCATCCCTATATGTTACCGTATATCAGTTTATGTCTTCTCTGGTTACTTTAACGATTGTATTGTTAAAGTTATAGGACTCGCTCAGACTTATGTCTGACCCTGTTGTTTTTATCTTTTTCCCAACCCTCAGGTCCTACGGTGGATCCTAGCAGTAGTGGAGCTTGATCGGATTGCTGTTCCAGTCTTTAGGAGCTTGGATAGATGTAAAGCTCCAGTTATCCAGTTATCTTTTCTTTTGTTTGGCTATTGTATGAGAGTGGGATTATGTACTTCTTTATTTTGATGGATATTGTACTTGACCTTTATTGTGGTTTTATGATGTAACCAGACATGTTTTACTTCCGCTGTTATGAGATGATGTTTTAAAATTTCAAGTACTATTTATATCTGTCTTGTTGTAATTTTTCTGTTCTATATTCACTAAAATACTCCACCGATGCTATGGCATTCCCTTAGTGAGTGATCATAGCGGGAGTGGGGTGTTACACGTGGTATCAGAGCTTAAGGTTACCAGAACAGATAAATTTTTTGAGAAAAACTACTTTCTAAGAGTATTTTCGAAGAAAGGATTTTTAAAAGCATGTCTTCTAAGAGAAAAAGTTTTTGAAAAAGAAAAGCATAATCCCCAGTAGCCATATCTTTATCTTTCGGAATCTCCTTTTTGAATCTTTCCTCTTTCGTTTCAGCATGGCTGAAGATCTTAACATCCCGGAGGGTTTAGTTATACCACTATGGTATAGGAGGTTGCAAGAGGCTAGGGCCACGGCTGCGGGTCCGGCCAATGCTACTACACCAGAGACAACCGCTCCTCCTCCTCAGCCTAGAGTGGATAATTTTGCTAAGGTTTGCAAGGAGTTCAAGGCTATAGGAGGAAAACCTTTTCTTGGTTCAGAGACTTTCGTAGAGGCTAGAGATTGGCTTAAGGAAGTGGAAGAGTTGCTAGATATCTTTGAAGTGGAAGAGGGAAAGAAAGTCAAGTTGGCGGCTTGGTTAATGAAGGGAGAGGCCTCATTCTGGTGGGAGGTCACTAATGGAGAACGCCCTGTTGACTCTTGGGCAGATTTTAAGCAAAGGTTTGGGGCTAAGTTTCTCTCAAGGGCGGAAGAGAATCTGTTTATGGAGAAGTTCTTGAATTTGAAGCAAGGGAATCTCACGGTGAAAGAATATGTCAACAAATTCAATCAATTAGCAAGGTTTGGCATAGAGTTGGTGAATACACCGGAGAAGAAGGCTTTGAGGTTCGTTAGAGGCTTGAACGAACCATTGCAAGGAATAGCTATGACTCACATTCCTATGGGGGCCACTTTTGAGAAGCTTGTCTACATGGCACTTATGCATGAGGATGATAAGAATTCTAAGGCACCAGAGAAAAAGGGGGATCAGAAGAAACCGCAACAGCAACAACAAGGCAAGGGCGGAAAAGGCAATGGTGACAAAAAGAAGACAAAGAAGAAGTGCTTCAATTGTGGAACACCAGGACACCTTAGTAAGGATTGTCGCAAAAAGAAGAAGACCGGTTGCTTTCATTGTGGTGAAGCAGGGCATCTTGTGAAAAACTGCCCAAAGAAGGGGCAGAAGACGGGGTCTACCTCAGGAGGCCAGGTGCAAGCTCTTATAGCACCACCTCAGTCAGGGGGGCAAGTTCAGGTTCTCTCAGTTCCACCGATTCAGCAGAGAGGTAGAACTATTTCCGTTGAAAGTCTGGTTTTTCTGTTTGATCATCCAGTTCGTACTTTGTTTGACTCTGGCGCATCGCATTCTTTTATCTCATCATCGTTAGTTGAGTCACTGCACTTAGACACCAGTCTAGTTGATGATCCCTTGGTTGTCTCAAACCCAATTGGGGGCTCCATATATCTGTCTATGATATGTTTGGGTTTGAAGATTTCTATACTTAGCGTTGAGTTTAGATGTGATGCTTTTGTATTGGGCTTCACGGGCTATGGGTTGATCTTGGGCATGGACTGGTTATCCAGTAATGGTGCCGTTCTTGATTGCGAAAGGAGAGTTGTCAGGCTCATGACCCGCTTGGGTAACACTCTCGAGATCTCTTGCAATCCCATGGAATCTGTTTTGCTAAGTTATCTTGAATCGCTCGATGCTTCGGTCGAGAGTTTGTGTTCTGTCAGAGTAGTCCGGGAATATCCGGATGTGTTTGAAGAAGTAAAGGGTTTGCCTCCGAAGCGGGAGATAGATTTCCGAATTTATTTGGTGGATAATGCCAAACCAGTGTCTTTGCCAGTACGCCACATGGCTCCTCGTGAGAGAAGAGAACTTCATAAGCAAGTAGGGGAGTTGCTTGAGAAGGGGTTCATAAGGCGAAGTATATCGGAGTGGGGAGCTCCAGTAGTGTTTGCCACGAAGGCGGATGGGTCCCTCAGACTTTGTGTGGATTATAGAGAACTTAATAAGCTCACGAAGAAGAATAGACACCCATTACCGAGGATAGATGATCTCTTTGATCAGTTGGTTGGCGCGTCAGTATTTTCGCAGATGGACTTAGCTACAGGGTTTCATCAGTTAAGAGTGGCGGAGGACAGTATAGAGAAGACTGCTTTCCGGACTCCGGATGGTTTTTATGAGTGGCTAGTGATGCCATTTGGGTTGACAAACGCCCCCGCATACTTTGTTGATCTCATGAGTAGAGTGTTCAGAGAGTATCTGAATAAGTTTGTAGTAGTTTTTGTGGATGACATCTTGGTCTTTTCCAAGAATGAAGAAGAGCATGCCTTACATCTCAAGGAAGTGTTGGAGACTCTTCGAGCGCATAGTCTTAAAGCTAAATTCTCTAAATGCCATTTTTGGAGAAGAGAAGTGCGATTCTTAGGGCATGTGGTCTCTAAGGAAGGGATAGCTGTGGATCCCGCAAAGATAGTATCTATCCAGGATTGGAAAGTTCCTAGAAATGCTACCGAGGTAAGAAGTTTCTTGGGGTTGGCAGGATATTATAGGAAGTTCATCAAAGACTTCGCGAAGATATCAGCCCCATTAACCCGCTTGACGAAAAAGAATCTGGTTTTCTCGTGGGATGTAGATTGTGATGATGCTTTCCGACGGTTAAAGAGAGCTTTGACCACCGCTCCAGTTTTAGTGCTCCCGGATGGGAGTAAGCCGTTTGTTGTTTATACCGATGCTTGTGGAACAGGATTAGGCGCAGTCTTGATGCAGGAGGGAAGGGTAATAGCCTATGGAGGGAGACAATTGAGAGTGCATGAGAAGAATTACCCTACCCATGATCTAGAGTTGGCCGCGATTGTTTTCGCACTTAAGTCTTGGCGCCATTATCTTCTTGGTGAGAGATTCGAGTTGTTCACCGACCATAAATCATTGAAGTACTTATTCTCTCAGAAGGATTTAAACTTAAGACAGCAAAGGTGGATGGAGTTCTTAGCATCCTATGATTTCGAGATAGCGTATACCCCTGGTAAGGGTAACGTGGTGGCAGACGCCTTGAGTAGAAAAAGGCTATCTTTGAGTCCATTGTTCGTGGAACGACGAAGCTTGGAGTTTCTTTCTTTGTTTGACTTCAGACCTTCTGTTGATTTTGTACCTGGTTTGTTGGCATCCTTGGAGGTTAGACCTACTCTTTTGAGACGGATTGGCGAGGCTCAGCGAGACGACCCACAGTTGGTTGTGTTGGTAGAGAAGCTTATAAGAGGGGAGTCGTCCAGCCATTTGGGTAGATACACCATAGATGATAAGGGATGGTTGCATAGAGACGGTAGACTTTGTGTACCGCAAGATGAGGGTTTGAAGAAGGCTATTTTGGATGATGCACATCGTTCAAGAATGACTATTCATCCCGGTGGAGACAAAATGTACCAAGACATGAAGAGAGTTTTCTTCTGGGCCGGTATGAAGAAAGATGTGGCCGAGTATGTGGCTAGATGCTTAGTGTGCCAACAAGTTAAAGTGGAGCAAAGGAAACCCGGTGGGTTGCTACACCCATTGGAAGTTCCACAGTGGAAGTGGGATAGTGTCTCGATGGATTTCATCGACGGGTTACCGAGATCGAGGAAGGGCAATACGGGAATTTGGGTTGTGGTAGACAGACTTACCAAGAGTGCCCATTTTATACCCGTAAAGAGTAAGAGGACCGCTCCATGGCTTGCTTCAGTCTATGTTAGAGAGATTGTTAGATTGCATGGCGTACCATCCAGCATTGTGAGTGATCGAGATCCTATTTTCACTAGTGAGTTTTGGAGAAGTTTGCAAGAGGCGGTAGGGACTCAGTTGTGTTTGAGCACCGCATATCATCCTCAGACGGACGGTCAGACTGAGAGGGTGAACCGTATCTTAGAAGATCTTTTGAGGCTTTGTATCTTGGATTTTGGAGGTACATGGGAAGAACATCTTCCTTTGGTGGAGTTCGCATATAATAACAGCTTTCAGTCCAGTATTGGTATGGCTCCTTTCGAAGCTCTTTATGGAAGGCCTTGTCGATCTCCTACATGTTGGTGGGAATCTACGGATAAGATCTTGCTTGGGCCGGATATGGTTAGAGAGACTTCAGAGAAGATTGATTTAATTCGAAAAAGGATGAAAGCAGCGCAAGATAGACAGAAATCTTATGCGGATCGGAGAAGGACGGATCTTGAGTTTGAGGTTGGGGACATGGTTTTTGTCAAAGTATCTCCATTGAGAAATGTTGTTCGCTTTGGGTCCGTAGGGAAGTTAGCACCGAGATTTGTTGGGCCGTTTCCTATTAAGGAAAGGATTGTACGGATGGCATATAGGGTGGAGTTGCCCGACAGACTTAGTGGTGTTCATGATGTATTCCATGTATCACATTTGAGGAAGTGCTTACATGAGACCGCGGAGGTGGTAGAGCCGAGCTTGCTTAGAGATGTAGAGGTAGAGCGTGATGCGACGATTCGACGAGCTCCTACTCGCATCCTTGGGTCAGAAACTAGGAAGTTGAGGAACAGAGAAGTTCAGCTAGTTAAAGTGCAATGGGGAGATGACGAAAGCAATGCTACTTGGGAGACGGAAGCAAAGATGCGTTCTTTGTATCCATTTCTTTTTGAGAGTATGTCTTTTAACTTCTCCTTTATTGCTTGTCTAGTACTTATCTTATCTTTAGTATATCCTCTCGCTAATACCTATGACCTTTAGATAGGGTAAAACCTATGGTTGAAACATGTGTTTGAAACATGTTATGGTTGATGGATGCATATGGATGCAATTGTTTGCTAGTGGTTGCTCGTGGATGCATATACACACACATTAGGCACTAGATCGGCTCAGTCACTTCATGTTGCATATTGCATAAATGGATGTGGTAGTTAGATTGATGGATGTATCATGGCTGTGTTATCATATGGATGATGCATTTTTGTGTATGGTTGTGCACGCATGTAGAAATTTGTATGTGTCAATAGGGTTTCGCATACATATTGGATGCATGGCACTATCATGGTTTGCATTAAGGAGGTTTACTGTATCAGTAACCGCCTGATTTTTGCATTAGGTAAGTACATATACACACACTTTTGCATATATCCATCCAGCATTTAGAATCTTGTAAGGACAATGATTGCTCGTGGATGATGCTTTGAGTAGATGGATGATTGGATGGTAGGATACGTTCTTCCTAACTTGAAGATTTCGGGGACGAAATCCTTTAAGGAGGGGAGAATGTAACAACCCGTATTTTCAATAACCTGTAATAACATAAATCGAGGCAGAATTTAATTCTAAAATGGGAATCAAGGGAAACGGGCTATGCCATTGCGTTCGTCTCGGAAAAATACGCGAAATAGAGTCCGAGTTTTCGAAAATCGGAGTCCGTATGACCAAGATATGGCCTCGCGAAGTTTCACGAAAATTCCCAAATTAAAGTATACTTAATTAAGTGAAATGGGTTGTGTAGATATATATATATATATATATTGATATATATATATATATATATATAATTGAAAATTTAATAAATAAATATGCAAAAATGCTCAAAACAGCGAATTGGGAGAGGGGAATAACCGAACCGGCCGATTTTTGAAGTCGACCCGAGCCCGCTGGGTCGACTAGGGGTTAATCCAGGGTGTTTGGCTGTCAACCCGTGGGCCGATTCGCTCAAGTGCAGATTTTGCATTTGAATGGTTCTCATGGTCCATCTTTAATCTAAAGGCCCTAGATGGTTCCTACACTTGACTTCTTCCCCAAGACATGCTTTGATGGCTTGGATTGAATCTAGGGTTAATCCTATGGCCTAAAACACTTGCCTAATCTATAAATAAGACCCTAACCTACCCTAATTCATTCATAATTAAACCTAGTGACTAAACTATGGCAAAATGCTAGCTCTCATGGCCTCCACTAATTTTATGAAGAGGGTTGCATACTAATCACTCTCTAATCAACTTCTAATCCCTTCTTAGCATCTTATTCTTCTTCATTTGGTGTTCAAAGTTGCTAGTTGTGAGTTTCTATCACTTTGATGATCTTTTGGTAAACTAATTAGATGAGATGTGATGAGATTTATGGTTTTGTATGTGGGTTAATGAGCTTTGAATCATATGATATGATGTTAGCATTAATCTTATGTTTATGCATGTTGAGTATGTAAGCTTATGCAAGTTTAATATGATGTATGTTATGTTTGCATGATGCTAAATATGCAAGTTGTGGGCTATGTAATCATATGCATGTTATGCAAGTTCATGGTAATATGCTATGCAAGTTACATGTATGTAAATATGCAAGTTACATGTTTGTTAATATGCAAGTTACATGTATGTAAATATGCAAGTTACATGTTTGTTAATATGCAAGTTACATGTTTGTTAATATGCAAGTTACATGTATGTAAATATGCAAGTTACATGTTTCTTTATATGCAAGTTACATGTTTGTTAATATGCGAGTTACATGTATGTAAATATGCAAGTTACATGTTTATTAATATGCAAGTTCATGATGACACATTATGCAAGTCTATAAGCTAATATGCAAGTTTGTTATGCAAAATGAATATGTAAGTTATGTGACATATTATATGCAAGTTATGTGACATGTTATGCAAGTTCATATGCAAGTTATGTGTTTGTTAATATGCAAGATGGCACCTTTGAAACATGTTCATTCATATGCAAGTTGACACCTTTTATATGTGTTATATCATGAACGAAATTACGTGGGAACGATGGGGTAATTAAATGCATAAGTTAATAAGATTGTGTGAAATTAATATAATTATGCATAACACAAAATAAATAAACATAGTATGGGAATTTGCCTATTTGGTTAGGTGTACCCATACTATGTGTTGGGAATTTACCTATTGAGTTAGGTCTACCCCATGGGAATTTACCTATTAAGTTAGGTCTACCCATGTTAAGAAAACTTGATTAATTAGGGATAATTAATATAAAATTATGAGGGTGATTAATTAGGTGTAATTAATTGACTAAGACACGAGGTTGGACTCAGTTGTAGCGTAAAACTGCCCGGACCCAACCGGCTTAACCAGTTGCTACAAATGTTAGCCCAATGTGAGAGGTCTTAGGCACAAACTAAATACGTAATTAATGTAAAGACACGAGGTTAGACTCTGTTATGACATAAGGCTGCCCGGACCCAACCGGCTTAACCAGCGGTCATAAAAGACAGTCTAATGTGAGAGGTCTTTACAAAGGTTACGTTCTTAATTAATTAATTAAGAAACACTTAACCATATTAGCATGTAGAGGGACATGAGGGGTTAAGTGGGTGCCTCGGGTGGCATGAGAAAATCTAGTGGTTGCCTTGGGTGGCAATAGAAAATACGATTAGAATACTTAACCAAAATGGAACATGTAATTAAAACATGATTAAAGGGTTAAGTGGGATATACTAGAAAAAGGGACAAGCTTAGGTGGGTAGCTTGTGGAGGCCCATTTCAACCAGTAACCCATACGTATCTTTGTGGGCTCGACCCATGTCGAGGACGGGACACGCATACTGGGCTTGACTGTAAGAGGCAAACGGGTTAGCGGTGGCAACGCAAGTCCAACGGGCTTCATATGCGTGAGTGGGCCCGGGCTGGTAGGTAAGCCGTTGTTGCATCGAGTAGATATAAGCCGTGCACCTTTAGTTCCATCAGGTTGCCACATTGGGGAATGATACATCCCACGGTGGGGCCAGCACGGGTATCTACGTTAGGGAGCCGATCGAATGGGAAGTAGTGTGTACACCTAGTGGATTGTAGGGCCCCGTGGCGCCTACTTGGTCACCTAGGGGTACGCAGGTACTAATTAGTAAATTTTATAAGTCCTTGGGTGGGATCAACCTTTAAGTTAGGAACGACTGGTGTGGTGCAGTTTAGTAATTTACCTTAGGGAGGGTAGATGCGTCTTTATCCTTTATCTTCGTTTAGTTGACTGCTTAGGGTAGCCATTCATCCCTATATGTTACCGTATATCAGTTTATGTCTTCTCTGGTTACTTTAACGATTGTATTGTTAAAGTTATAGGACTCGCTCAGACTTATGTCTGACCCTGTTGTTTTTATCTTTTTCCCAACCCTCAGGTCCTACGGTGGATCCTAGCAGTAGTGGAGCTTGATCGGATTGCTGTTCCAGTCTTTAGGAGCTTGGATAGATGTAAAGCTCCAGTTATCTTTTCTTTTGTTTGGCTATTGTATGAGAGTGGGATTATGTACTTCTTTATTTTGATGGATATTGTACTTGACCTTTATTGTGGTTTTATGATGTAACCAGACATGTTTTACTTCCGCTGTTATGAGATGATGTTTTAAAATTTCAAGTACTATTTATATCTGTCTTGTTGTAATTTTTCTGTTCTATATTCACTAAAATACTCCACCGATGCTATGGCATTCCCTTAGTGAGTGATCATAGCGGGAGTGGGGTGTTACAAAATCTAAACAAAAGAAACCTCTTCTTCCAAAAGTCAAACCAGGCGCCGCCTCCTGCTCAGTCGATCGAAGATCCGCCAATCACCCCCAAATCAAGTGCCTAGGTCTTCTCCCCCTACAGCTTGAGCCTCGTCCCTCCTAGCTCCTTCGTTGATGCGCAAATGGATCACAAAGATCCGGTCTTTCAGTCGAGATTCCACCAATTCGAGTCCATCAAAAAGGTCAGCTGCAATCCCATCGTATTTTATATGTTTTGTTGTTAAAAATCTATGAATAAATGTATGGATTTGAGTGTTTAAGGCTAGAAGGAACTTGAATGGATTACCGTTTTAAATTGCGTGACTTTGTTGTGAGTTTATTGGTCACGGATTTTAATTGTTTTCGAGACGAAAAGGAAGAGAATATCGCTTGTTTTTGGTTTGGCAAGAACTGGTATTGCAGTGGTATTTATATGCGAATGGGGATTGAAGATAACACCGTTGTCAAGTCAGTAGGTCTGGGCGGCCATGTGCTTTCTCCTCAGGTAGCTGCTGTGCATGTGCTGATGTGAAAACTGAGGGTATTGGGTTGATGGGTCTTCAGCATGTATTTTCTCCTCAAATAGGGTGTGTGTTACTGAAAAGGCTATTTTTAGGCCTACTGTTGCCTACCACAAATGCTGTCCTGATATATCATAGAGTCTGCATGCTATGCTACTGAGAGGGATAGCCTAGCCATGCTATAGAATTTCTTTGCAAAGTATTGTCATACACTAACCTTTGTGATGGTGAAAATTTGTCAAAGTAAGTGAACATGTACTTGATCGAGATATGGAAGGAGTCTGCGTCACTATGTAAAGTTTGTAGGGTTTGGCAAGTCAAAACATTTTGTATAGAAGAAGCTCTCTCTTCCTTTGTTGTATTTTCTTTTATTCTCTACTGTATTTGATTCGATGTTGTAGCTTTGTCATTGAACAGTTTTGGTTGGAAATCTTTTTCTTGGCTTCCACTTTATTTGCTTTGGTGTAGTACTTTTGCTTTGTAATGTCTACTTCAGTTTGTCAATCGTCTTAGCAAAAGATATTATAACATTATAGTAGTTAAGCGATTTACTTTCTACGTCTTTTATTCATATTCATATTGTACTGTATTGTTTTTGTTTGCATTCAGACCCTTATATATGTTTTGTTTCTGCTTGGATGATTTTTTCTGGGATTTGATTCTCTATTTATTTACATTGCCAATACCAGTTGTTTAAGAGGGTTTCCATTTCCTATCGTACACAGTTTATTCTCTTGAAATATAATGTACATTTGATTATCATTATTTTCTTCTTGCATATTAACATATGTTTTGTCTATATGATTTGTCACACGTACACTAGGGAATTTTGTATTTACCATTACATGATTTTATATCGCTGTGTATGTTATACCATTCTGCAATCACACAGCGAGGTCTATAAATATATAAATAGTTTATAAAAAAATATTGATAAATTATTTGAATAAATCCCGAAACTACTAAATTCAAAACAAATTATCATCGGCTGATATACCAAATGGAATGGTATACCCATTCAGATTAATCAGTATTAGATTATAACTCAGCATTAACCAGTTCGAGTCGACCGATATCAAATTCATATAGAAAACGTTATTAAATATATTAATTAAACGTTATCTTTTATTAACGTTTTCCATAGCGACTATTTTAAAATTTGAATTGGACATAACTAACAATCTATAAACTGGAATCCTGATTTTTCTCTTTCATTAGGAAATTAAAATCAAACAGATTCACACGTTTCTCGTTTCACCAAATTCCGAATTATATCGGATCCTGTATATTCAATTGAATTTCAAGACTGAATATTGCGAACTACCATGCCATTATGAGCTCGTTTATAATTAATATAAATTATAAGTTTAACTTCGTTTTAAAAATTCATGAATATTCCAATAAAAATATTTACAACAAAATTAAATATCCAAATTATAATGGCCAAAAATCTGGGTCGTTACAATTACTAACCCCATCTCTATCGAGATACGCCACAGTGCCAAGGTTACTGCTGAACCTTCAACCCTGATACCAAGTGTAACGACACGCAAATCCGTACCATTTGAGCTGACTGAATACAACTCACGCCCAACCCAAATTGCAGGAAAATATGAATCATTAATAGAAAGAAGTTAGAGGATGAGAACTAGAAAGAAAGAAAATTAGAATAGAAGAAAATTAGAATAGAAGAAAAATAGATAGGAGACAGAACCAAATAACAACACTGAATCTCATAATCATAGCGAAATAAAATCTAATATATAAATAATCACTTCTGAAAATATAACTGCATTAGAACTTCCATGCATCATTAGAGTACACTACATATACAACACAACGGAATACAACTCTAAATATCTAACATTGAAGCTCCTTGCTCCAAGCTCCTTCAAATAAATCTGTAAAATCCTGAACTATTGGACGTCCCATACAAATTTGGGCATCAAAGAGTTTAGGGAAAACATAGATAAATAAAAGCTGGGACAGTCATAGGAGTGGTATGAGTAAATGATTATAAAACAACTTGAAAAAATAAACGATATCCCATAAGACCACGCAGTATAACACGGAATGGGTTTTTCGCTTATGAGAATCCAGAACAATTGGTTTAACTTTTAAAAATCCATTTGAAAGAAAAGATAATCATAAGACCGATCCACATATAAACACATGTGGTTTTTACCTTACGATAACCCAAACAATCTTTATATCAAAATTTTTTTAATATTACAATAGTGTATAAGTCAAATAAATATCAATCTAGCAGAACACTTGCATCTCATGCTCTACATATATAGTATACACTCAAAACTGCATATGCTTATTGGATAATCGGTTTCCAACTATAATAAGGTATGTAACCACCTTCCGATAGTGTATCTCTAGAGGGGAATACACTGGGTTCGACAAGAACATCTTGCAACCCAGCCACACATGACTGACCACTGATTTTTCTTGAGTGTATCGAATATATTGTCACCTTGCGATTGGTACCAACATAATCATTCCTAGGAGATACAAAAATGAAAGGAGAAACAAAAATGAATATTTTCTAGATGGTGTTGACACACCCTAATGTAAGCGACCCACGTTGCCATGCTGTCTGCCCGATTTTTGTCATTTCCCGGTTGTAAGGCTTAAGGCTGAACTTACCCTTGACAAACCATTTCTATGAATGCCAAATCGTCAAAATCGCCAACCACTAATTGACTTCCCCAAAAATATATTACAGGTATAAAGCAAGGGAAACGAATTCCTCTGGCACCAACATAAATATGTTTGAAGAGATCAACGTACGTGATCGGTTAGGCATACTCTGTCAGACATTCGTCCATACAAGTTGTCCTGGGATTGGAAAAACCGAAGGCACTATCCTGTAAATCCATCTTAGGCAATTTCTACCTAGGGTTAATAGAACAGCCCTTGTAATACTCTCTATCTTCAATGCCTTCATTAAAATCTCTGACTCGTAACGTATATCGAATTAAAGTGGAATTTAGATTCCGGTCTCTTCGAAAGCGATAACGAAAAGGTTCGGTTTTGATAGTCGGTTATTTAATTATCAACTATAAAATAAAATAGACAGGTTTAACGCCATTGGATCTACTAAGCCATATTTAAATAATATTTAACTATTTATATTCAAATAAATCAACACGATTTCTTTTTCCTTTGGTGATAAAATTCTCTTTACAAAGTTACTTAATTAGGAATAATTAAGTTAAAACACATCATCTCGGAAAATTTGTCCAAAGATAAATTACTATTCAGACTTCCCATTATCTTAAAAACATTTCACATTTCTAAACATCCATCTATTGAACCCCTTCTATTGAAACAAATTAAATAAACCATTCTCATTTAAACCGTTGACTTAAATCAGCCTTAAACCACCTGATTAACTGATTATAATTGATCTCTCCTTTTAAAACAAATTAATAATAAATTGATTTAAAAATAATCATTTAAATTGTTTCTCACAAATAATTAATATCCAATTATTTAAACTGCTATTTGTTTCGGAATTGTTTTACTGAATTTACAACTTAGCAGTTCCTGTGTCATATATCAGTTCTTATAACAGATAACATTCAACTTGTTAAATCTAATCTACAAAAGCACGTGTAAATACAATGTAATATTTTCTACTCATAATATCATATTTCAGTACATATATTTACTGATAAAATATATCAAACAATTTAATAGCAGAACGGTGTTTATTTCTGCAAACAGAGTCGTTTAAACAATCTAGTCAATACATAGTGGAACGGTGTTTTAATCCCACTGACAGATGTCAAATATGTAATTATGATCCACGTAATTATAACGACTTAATTAATAAATCAATTAGTTGAACATTTAATTCAATATTTACTGTATTTACTAATCATTATTACGCGTTAATATAGTTTACAAATAATTTTACGTTCGATTATATCCAAATGACATTAGTATAAAAATCACTTTTAATAAATCAATTCATTTTTAAGTTGAACTGTTTAAACTCAATACGTCGAGTGGCCTTCACACGTCCTCAATTGACTCAAGTATATGATAGGCAGCTACTACAATTCAATTATATATTATTTCTAAGTTTATACACACACTGTAATAACCCAGAAATCTGAGCCAATTTAAATTTTTTATTTTGGCAATTTTAATGAATTTGGATTATTTAAAATGAATGTTTTAAATAATAACGACGAGAAATTTATTCTAAATAGAATTCGAACTTATGTATTTAAATAGATCGTCATTAGAATATAAATATTTATTTATAATTATAAAAGGAATTGAAAATGGCGAGGTAGTTCGATAATTCGATTTCAAAATTCAAATGAATGTACCGGGTGCAAAACAAACCGGATTTTAGTGAAGCCAAAAATATTTGAATCTATTTGATAATATATTTCCAAAGAATCCGAAAAATCGAAATTTCATAGTGGGAATCAAAAGATATGTCCAGTTGAAAATTCAGAATAGTCGCTATGGAATTTTGGCCCTTAAAAATGGGAATTTTGCAAACGACCTCGGTTTTCGACGAAACTACTTTTGTTGGATCCGCGATGCCAAATTATTTCTAGGTTTCAAATTTTGTAATTTTTCGAATCAATATGTGAGCGTGGCGAAGGAAAACGCGTTTGACCAGTTTTAGTTGATTTTAATCGACTGGAAAATGGTCATTTTTCAAACGGTCTCAGAATTCGCCGAAACTAGTTTTGTTAGGACCGTATCGTCAATACGAAGCTAAAAATAAATTTTATGGAATATTTGGGGTTCGTATGTGGCCCCAGTAAATTGAAATGTACGTTAAAATCAAATATATATTGATTCATACTTTAATTTTAGTAAAAACTGATCGTAACAGCCGAATTAGCTTACGTAGCATATCCCATTGTGTTCGAAATGGGGTAATTAGCTAGGGGCGACAGTCGTTGGGTCTCGATTGGAGTTAAATTGGAATGTCAACTTTTAGGAGGATTAAATAAATAATTAAAATAATAATATATATATATATTCAGAATCGGTCAATCCTTATTCATTTCCTCCTAAACCCGTAACCCCCTCATTCAGATAAACCCGATGGCCCTTAAATCGTTCAACCCTAACCTCAGTCGCCCGCCACCGTTGACCTCTCTCCGCCGTCGCCTTAGCCCTCCACCTCCCCTCCGATAGCCGGATCCCTTCCTCCACTCGAGAAACCCCCCATACGCCCAGTTCGAGGACCACACCCCCACAACTGTCAGCCGCCTCCACCCACGACGCCACGCCACCCGCCCCTACCACGCCTACGACCTCCTTTGCGCCCTAGCAGCCCCCTCTGATCCCTCGTCTTCCCCATTTGCTGTAAGCTTAAATCTTTCTTTTATTTATTTGCTTATTTTTTTTTGTTTTAATTTATTTTAAATTCTTTGTTAGTTTAATCCATTTAAAAATCTGATTTTTGTGAATAATACACTTTGTTTTTCAAAACAAAAAGAGGTTTGATTTTTAAGTATGAAAAGCATGGATTTATTTTCAGTCTTTGAAATTAAATTAGCGTTATAAAAATCTAATTTTAATATGCGTAGCGATGAAAAGATAATATTTTTATTAGAACAAAGGTTGGATTTTTATAGTGAGAAAGATAGGATCTTTATTTCGTTAAAGAAAGGATTTTGATTTCGTTAAAGAAGAGATTTTTGAAATGAATAGAGAATATAAAGATATTATTTTTATACGAGTAGCGGGATAAAAAATATAATTTTTATATAGTAGGGATAATAAAAATATGATTTTTATATGGTAGAGAATATAAAAATATAATTTTTATAAGATAGAGAATATAGAAATACAATTTTTAAATATGTAGCATAATAAAAATATAATTTTTATTATAGGAGAAGCGAAATAAAAATATAATCATTACAGTATATGAAGTGAAATAAAAATGTGAACTTTATTTTTATTATGAAGTGAGCGTTATTAAAAATGTGATTTTCAATGAAAACTGCGTGAAACAGATCTCGTTAGAAGCACGATGAAGATTTCCTACATATGGAGAGTCATGGCGTTTGGTTTAGCTTTGGTGAGAACTTCTCACTTTTAATTTAATTTTCTAGTTAAAATATATATTAGGATGCAGACGGTGTTTAGTAGCACTCGATACCCGTCGTCCACAGATCATAGATGGCTTGTATGCTTATTTGTTTGATTTTGATGTGTAGTTGATTGTGTGATGTGATGTGAAATGAAATAAAATATTTGTGTAGTTAAAAATATTTTGTAGTTGAAAAAATAATTTTTAACATGAATGTGAATAAATAAATATAAACAAATAGGACGATTTGTTTATATACACACACTTGACTGATATTGATTGGGACGATAAATTTTACACGTCGCCCAACTGCACAAATAAAAATATGTGGTTGTTGATTTGAAACCCCTCACAGGTATTGGGATGATATTTGAAGTACACCAATCCCGATTGTTTAGTTGTATGTCGATCGGTTGGTCGACAGACTATGTAAGTGTTAATTATTTATATTTAATGCTTATGTAGTTGTGTGGTGCACTTTGGATGATGGTTGATTATTTATCGTAGTTATTTTGTACATGTGTTGTAGAAAATCCATATAATTAACATTATATGGTAATTGATTGGGCCTCATTCCAGTTTTGAAAAAGAAACATTTGAAATAGAATATTTGAAAATAGAAATATATGAAGCCGTGTTGATTAGATTGATGCCATTTTGACGCGAACGATATTTATATCGATTTTATTCATTTTTTATAATGAATATTGAAAAGTGATTTCAAAATCGAATATTTTGAAATGAAATTCGAATTAAATTGAATTGAAACGAATTAGAATTCGAATTGAATTGAAACGAATTATAATTCGAATTGAATTGGAAATAAAATGAATTCGAATTGAATGGAAATCAATTTGAAATGAATTCGAATTGAAATTGAATAGAATTGAATTCGAATTGAAATTGAATAGAAATGAATACGAATTGGAATTGAATTGAATTGAAAACGAACTGAAATTGAATTAAAAATCGATTTGAATTGAAATCAATTTGAAATGAATTTAAAACGGATTTATAAGGAAAAATTCAATTTTGATTTGAATTTGAAATGAAGTTGAAATCGTTTCGAAAACGAATTTAAAATGATTTATAAAATACATTTTGAAAGGAAATCGACGAAATATAATATATATATATATATATATATATATATATATATATATTATATATATAATGGCCTGGATAGAACGCGCCGCGCCGCGGTAGTTCGCAAATTTCGACCATTGCCTTCGAACGGATATTACGGGAGATCCGACCGTCGGATTCTCCTAAAACCAGAACCGTTGGGTTTGTATCGAAAAGAGCTTTCTAACGAATATTAGAAATTAGAAATCTAACGGTTGGATTTGGAATTATGTCCAAATCAAATTTAGAAAAGGACGCTGTAAGTGCAGTTCGATGGCCGTTGATGGAAATCGACTGTACGGGCCTTGATAAAATTACTTAAAATAGTAATAATTTGTGTAAAATCATAAGAAATGATTTGGGAAGAGTTGGGATGAAAAACTCCATATTTGAAAAGATAAAAATAGATTTTTATCGAAATGAACTAGTTCTGAACTAGAATTAAAATCAATTTATTTTTGAAATAAATAAATTGAATTTGAAAATGGTTTTAAAAGAAACCAGATTTTCCAATAATTGAACTGGAACGAATTTGAATCGAAATTGTCTTTGGAATATTTCGATGTTGGATTTCGTGATTATACAGATATTGTTACGGAAATTTGAAAGATATATATATATATCGTTATTTCCAATACGATATTTGTTGGTCGTAGAATTTGATATTGAATATAAGCCGATATATTTTCTATTCAGAGCCTTGTATTTAATATCAAATGTGATTTGGGTTTGTCGTGAATGGTGTCTTCATCAACACTGTTCTTAAGCCCAGTTAAGCAAAAGATTTAATCTTTTTGTTTAGATTTAATGAAGTGTACCAATTAAATAATATTTAATTGGAATTGAATTGGTATTGATTTTTGGGTTTATCGTGAACAGTGTTTTTAATAACACTTGTTCTTTAACCCGATAATTAATGGAATTGTGATTTGGGGTTGTTGTGAACGGTATCTTTAATAATACTGTTCGTAGACCCAGCTGAGTTAAGAAAATCAGAAACTAACCGGAGATTAGTTAATTTGAATGGTTCCTTGGGTATTGATCTGATGTTGATTTCGGCCTTCGGGGTTAATACTTAAGGAATTGCTCACTTACTAATTTACGGTTAGGGACTGATTGAAATGTGATGTGATTTTGGGGTTTATCGTGAACCATGTTTTAAATGACACTGGTTTTTTAACCCAGTTAAAAATTAAAACTAAGTGGAGTTTTAATGATTCTTTAATTAGATTGAAATGATCGAGAATGGAGTATCACCAGTTTCGCTCTAGGCGATAGTTAAATCTTTAATTAGATTTAAACGTGAAATGGTAATTGAATTTACTGATAACACCGTGGTGTTAGATATGAAGTATGACCAGTTTTACTTCATGGGATGAATAGGCTGGTATTGGGAAATTAAAACAAATGATTACTTCGGTAAGGTTCGTAAATTCCGACTAGTTGAATCGATATTCAAAAGAAGATCAAAGAATAAATTCAAGGAATTTACCTTTGATAAAATTAATGGGAACCTTTCCCTAAGAATGTGAAATTTAGAAACTAACTGTAGGTTAGCTAAGTAGAATGGTTTCCTGGGTATTGATCTGATGTTGGTTTCGGCCTTCGGGGTTAATATTTAGGGAATTATTCTCTTGATTAATTTACGGTTAGTGACTGATGAATTGGAATGAGGCGTATGTTGCGTTTGTGTAACACTTGTTTATTATGTACGCGAGTTATTCAGAAAGACTGGGTCTATCCCATTCTGAATAACTGATTCGACGATATGTCGAAGATGAAGACGGTGGTCGAAGACCGGAGGTCTTCACGTCGTATGAGTGATTACAGATGATCTTGATTGGGATGTACACCCTAGAGGAGGGAATCAGTTAGTGGTCGTCCAGACGTACTTGGAGATCGATGGATATGCGAGGTACTAGGTGCCTCCGGTTTCGTTCAGACCCAGAACGGACTTGTAAATGGATGTGTGTCTGACATCGGATTTCATTCTGTGTGATTGATATCGATTGCATAGCGTGAATTGCCTGTGTGGCATGCTAAGAAGCAAATGATCAAGGCTTCTGTTGAAAAGCAAAGTCTTGTTGTTGATGATCAAATCACAGCCTATGTGGCATAGCTTTGTGTAACGTTAATTCGCGAGCCTCACCCCCCGGTAGTGAACCAAAAACGGGAGAGGACTGCAGGGAGAACATGGGTTTCCTTCTAGCTAAAAGTGGTGTCAGTGGTTTTACACGCCCTGACGAGTTTGACTTATGTGGTTGTTGCTGTTGCGAGGCGCCTCGGATATATCGGTGACTATGTGAAGCCGATGGAGTCATTCGTTGACTCATTGACACCCCAAAGGGTGGGGAGACATAGTGTTCAGGATTTCGTCTAATCCACATCGGTGGGCCGGCCCTGAAGATCTAAGGGATGATGCGTTCTGTTCCTGAGGGGCGGGCTAGAGCGTCTCGAGTCGGTAGAGGACTATCTTTTGCCTCGGTTCACAGACGGAAATCCAATTTCCAAATATGTGACTTTGCGGTTTTAATTGTAGAACTAGTATAGCGACATGATATATGGTACCCATGCCATCTATGATTGATATTTATGATTGAAATTGTTTTGACACTATACACTTATATTAATAAAACATGAAATTTAGCGTATCAAGCATGCTTTGGCTATTATAAGGTAAAAGCCTATCCTCCGGCTTGTGTTGCATTGTGTGATGGGACCTGGGTCTTATGATAGCTTCATTGTTCTTTATTTAGCATTGCGCTGTTGTTTTATGCACTGGTGTTCTTGGGAGGAAAACCGTTCCGTGTTATACGGCGTGGTCCCTTGATTTACCAAACTTTTAAATAAAGATTAATAACTGTTTTAGTTCTCACACCAGTCACATGACTGACCTGGAGTTTATTGTTTTAACCTAAACTCTGGGTGCCCTTATTTTGACACGGGCAGCTAGTAGTTTTGGTTTTGCAGATTTATATTCACGGGATCCTGACTTACAGCTGGAACGATATCCGGAAAGCTTTGTATCCGTATATCTCCTTCTAGTTGTGTTTTGTATTTTTTCCGCTGCGATGTATTTAAATGTAATTAAAATCTCTGATATTTTTATGTAATATTTATTCATACTCTGTATATTCTTGTATTCTGATGGAATTGTTGTAATATACAATGAAATGTTCTTCTGTCTGCGTTCTAATTTGTCGTGTTCTCAAAACAATCAGGCGTTTCGAACGGTCTGGGTCGGTTTAGCGACTGATTCGGATCGAGCGAAATTCCCGGTCATTACAATGTGGTATCAGAGCTTTGGTTTACAGAGCTCGGAGAACAAGACACGTTAGAACCAAACGAAAGAATTCATCAGAAATTGGATTAGTAATATCCAATGAGAATAACTCGTTAGAGATGGGATCAGTAGTATCCTAGAACGAGTGTGAAGAGTATATTTTTAAAGTGAAAACAATTTTTGTTTTGAAAATTTAAATCATTTTATACGTATTTGAATATTTATTTTTAAATTAATTGGGGCAATCCAATATATAAAGATTTTTCGTATATGCCTTGCAAACGTGTATTCGAAGTTTTAATGTACTGGAAAGTTATAGAATCACACTCTAGTTGCCCGGGGATAATTCTGGTGATGGGGCACCATCGGCAGTATTTATTTTCGAGTTTCGAAAGTGAGATTTCTATATATTTCCAATTGACTTGTGTGAGAACCCAAACTAGATTGGGCTTATTGTTGTGATCTGGAATCAAAAATGTGATTTTTTGACTATATATCAAAATTATGAGTTTGAAATGATAACCAACTAATTGATTGATGGTTGTGTTGTTTGATATTGTTTGATTAATTAAAATGTTGAACCTTTTGCCAAATTGAACCAAATAGTGAATTGTATTGAAAATTTGTCGCATTTGGATGCATATACATGTACTTACACTGAACAGGTCATAGCAAGGAGGCTAGAGCAGAAGAATAAAATTGTTTGCCCGACAAATAGGTACATGTTTACCATAATTTACTGTTTTGTTTGGGTGATAATGATTTTATGAGCCGATTGGCTAGCCGCTTGGCTTTTTCTTTTTCTTTTGGATTGAAGAAGGCCATGGGAGGCTATATGAAATATCCCGAAGTCCCCGGTGCAGGGGAGGTTATGGAGAAATTTTTCGAAAATTTAGGGTGTTAGCCAAATTTTTGAAAAATTGAAAAGTTCTTAGAAACTGAAAAGTTGAAGAACTTAAGCCGTAGTGAAAATACTGGAAGTTGAGTTGATTTGTGAAACAACTTTCGGCTTCGTTCCTTTTCGTGGACGAAAAGTTTTAAGTGGGGGAGATTGTAATAACCCGGAAATCTGAGCCAATTTAAAATTTTTATTTTGGCAATTTTAATGAATTTTGAATATTTAAAATGAATATTTTAAATAATAACGACGAGAAATTTATTCTGAATAGAATTCGAACGTATGTATTTATATAGATCATCGTTAGAATATAAATATTTATTTATAATTATAAAAGTAATTGAAAATGGCGTGATAGTTCGATAATTCGATTTCAAAATTCAAATGAATGTATCGGGTGCAAAAAAACCGGATTTTGGTGAAACCAAAAATATTTGAATCTATTTGATAATATCTTTCCAACGAATCCGAAAAATCGAAATTTCATAGCGGGAATCAAAAGATATGTCCAGTTGAAAATTCAGAATAGTCGCTATGGAATTCTGGCCCTTAAAAATGGTAATTTTGCAACGACCTCGGTTTTCGACGAAACCACTTTTGTTGGATCCGCGATGCCAAATTATTGCTAGGTTTCAAATTTCGTAATTTTTCGAATCAATATGTGAGCATGGCGAAGGATAACGCGTTTGACCAGTTTTAGTTGATTTTAATCGACTGGAAAATGGTCATTTTTTAAACGGTCTCAGAATTCGAAGAAACTAGTTTTGTTAGGACCGTATCGTCAATACGAAGCTAAAAATAATTTTCTGGAATTTTTGGGGTTCATATGTGGCCCCAGTAAATTAAAATGTACGTTAAAATCAAATATATTTTAATTTTTGTAAAAACTGATCGTAACAGCCGAATTGGCTTACGTAGCATACCCATTGTGTTCGAAATGGGGCTAATTAGCTAGGGGCAACAGTCGTTGGGTCTCGATTGGAGTTAAATTAGAATGTCAACTTTTAGGAGGATTAAATAAATAATTAAAATAATAATATATATATTCAAAATCGGTCAACCCTTATTCATTTCCTCCCAAACCCGTAACCACCTCATTCAGAAAAACCCGATGGCCCTCAAATCGTTCAACCCTAACCTCAGTCGCCCACCGCCGTTGACCTCTCTCCACCGTCGCCTTCGCCCTCCACCTCCCCTCCAATAGCCGGATCCCCTCCTCCACTCGAGAAACCCCCCCCCCCATACGCCCAGTTCGAGGACCACACCCCCACAACTGTCAGTCGGCTCCACCTACGACGCCACCCTCCCCTGTCACGCCTCCGACCTCCTTTGCGCCCTAGCAGCCCCCTCCGATCCCTCTTCTTCCCTATTCGCTGTAAGCTTCTATCTTTCTTTTATTTATTTGCTTATTTTGTTGTGTTTTAATTTATTTTGAATACTTTGTTAGTTTAATCCATTTAAAAATTTTATTTTCGTGAATAATACACTTTGTTTTTCAAAACAAAAAGAGGTTTTATTTTTAAGTATGAAAAGCATGGATTTATTTTCAGTCTTTGAAATTAAATTAGCGTTATAAAAATCTAATTTTTATATGCGTAGCGATGAAAAGATAATATTTTTATTAGAACAAAGGTTGGATTTTTATAGTGAGAAAGATAGGATATTTACTTCGTTGAAGAAAGGATTTTGATTTCGTTAAAGAAGAGATTTTTGAAATGAATAGACAATATAAAGATATTATTTTTATACGAGTAGCGGGATAAAAATATAATTTTTATATAGTAGGGATAATAAAAATATGATTTTTATATGGTAGAGATTATAAAAATATAATTTTTATAAGATAGAGAATATAGAAATAGACCATAGACGGCTTGTATGCTTGTTTGTTTGATTTTGATATGTAGTTGATTGTGTGATGTGATATGAAATGAAATAAAATATTTATGTAGTTAAAAATGTTTTATAGTTGAAAATATAATTTTTAACATGAATGTGAATAAATAAATATAAACCAATAGGACGATTTGTTTATATACACACATTTGACTGATATTGATTGGGACGATAAATTTTACACATCGTCCAACTGCACAGATAAAAATCTGTGGTTGTTGATTTGAAACCCCACACGGGTATTGGGATGATATTTGAAGTACACTAATCCCGATTGTTTAGTTGTATGTCGATCGGTTGGTCGACAGATTGTGTAAGCGTTAATTACTTATATTTAATGCTTATGCAGTTGTGTGGTGCACTTTGGATGATGGTTGATTATTTATCGTAGTTATTTTATACATGTGTTGTAGAAAATCCATATAATTAACATTATATGGTAATTGATTGGGCCTCATTCCAGTTTTGAAAAAGAAATATTTGAAATAGAATATTTGAAAATAGAAATATATGAAGCCGTGTTGATTAGATTGACGCCATTTTGACGCGAATGATATTTATATCGGTTTTATTCATTTTTTATAATGAATATTGAAAAGTGATTTCAAAATCGAATATTTTGAAATGAAATTCGAATTAAATTGAATTGAAACGAATTAGAATTCGAATTGAATTGAAACGAATTAGAATTAGAATTCGAATTGAATTGAAACGAATTAGAATTAGAATTAGAATTGAATTGAAAATAAAATGAATTCGAATCGAATAGAAATTGAATGGAAATCAATTTGAAATGAATTCGAATCGAAATTGAATAGAATTGAATTCGAATTGAAATTGAATAGAAATGAATTGGAATTGGAATTGAATTGAATTGAAAACGAACTGAAATTGAATTAAAAATCGATTTGAATTGAAATCAATTTGAAATGAATTTAAAACGAATTTATATGGAAAAATTCAATTTTGATTTGAATTTGAAATGAAGTTGAAATCGTTTCGAAAACGAATTATAAAATACGTTTTGAAAGGAAATCGATGAAATATATATATAATATATATATATATATTATATATATAATAGCCTGAATAGAAAGCGCCACGCCGCGGCAGTTCGCGAATTTCGACCATTGACTTCGAACGGATATTACGGGAGATCCGACCGTCGGATTCTCCTAAAACTGGAACCGTTGGGTTCGTATCGAAAAGAGCTTTCTAACGAATATTAGAAATTAGAAATCTAACGGTTGGATTTGGAATTATGTCCAAATCAAATTTAGAAAAGGTAGGTGTAAGTGCAGTTTGATGGCCGTTGATGGAAATCGACAGTACGGGCCTTGATAAAATTATTAAAAATAGTAATAATTTGTGTAAAATCATAAGAAATGATTTGGGAAGTGTTGTGATGAAAAACTCCATATTTGAAAAGATAAAAATAGATTTTTATCGAAATGAACTAGTTTTGAACTAGAATTAAAATCAATTTATTTTTGAAATAAATAAATTGAATTTGAAAATGGTTTTAAAAGAAACCAGAATTTCCAATAATTGAATTGGAATGGATTTGAATCGAAATTGTCTTTGGAATATTTCGATGTTGGATTTCGTGATTATATAGATATTGTTGTGGAAATTTGAAAGATATATATATATATATATATATATATATATATCGTTAATTCCAATACGATATTTGTTGGTCGTAGAATTTGATATTGAACATAAGTCGATATATTTTCTATTCAGAGCCTTGTATTTAATATCAAATGTGATTTGTATTTGTCGTGAATGGTGTCTTCATTAACACTGTTCTTAAGCCCAGTTAAGAAAAAGATTTAATCTTTTTGTTAAGATTTAATGAAGTGTACCAATTAAATAATATTTAATTGGAATTGAATTGGTATTGATTTTTGGGTTTATCGTGAACAGTGTTTTAAATAACACTTGTTCTTTAACCCGATAATTAATGGAATTGTGATTTTGGGTTGTTGTGAACAGTATCTTCAATAATACTGTTCTTAGATCCAGTTGAGTTAAGAAAATCAGAAACTAACTGGAGATTAGTTAAGTTGAATGGTTCCTTGGGTATTGATCTGATGTTGGTTTCGGCCTGCGGGGTTAATACCTAAGGAATTGCTCACTTGCTAATTTACGGTTAGGGACTGATTGAAATGTGATGTGATTTTGGGGTTTATCGTGAACCATGTTTTAAATGACACTGATTCTTTAACCCAGTTAAAGATTAAAACTAAGTGGAGTTTTAATGAATCTTTAATTAGATTGAAATGGTCGAGAATGGAGTATCACCAGTTTTGCTCCAGGCGATAGTTAAATCTTTAATTAGATTTAAACGTGAAATGGTAATTGAATTTACCGATAACACCGTGGTGTTAGATATGAAGTATGACCAGTTTTACTTCATGGGATGAATAGGTTGGGATTGGGAAATTAAAACAAATGATTACTTCGGTAAGGTTCATAAATCCCGACTAGTTGAATCGATATTCAAAAGAAGATTAAAGAATTAATTCAAGGAATTAATCTTTGATAAAATTAATGGGAACCTTTCCCTAAGAATGTGAAATTTAGAAACTAACTGTAGGTTAGCTAAGTAGAATGGTTTCCTGGGTATTGATCTGATGTTGGTTTCGGCCTTCGGGGTTAATATTTAGGTAATTATTCTCTTGATTAATTTACGGTTAGTGACTGATGAATTGGAATGAGGCGTATGTTGTGTTTTGTAACACTTGTTTATTATGTACGAGAGTTATTCAGAAAGACCGGGTCTATCCCATTCTGAATAACTGATTCGACGATGTGTCGAAGATGAAAACGGTGGTCGAAGACTGGAGGTCTTCACGTCGTATGGGTGATTACTGATGATCTTGATTGGGATGTACACCCAAAAGGAGGGAATCAGTTAGTGGTCATCCAGACGTACTTGGAGATCGATGGATATGCGGGGTACTAGGTGCCTCTGGTTTTGTTCAGACCCAGAACGGACTTGTAAATGCATGTGTGTCTGACATCGGATTTCATTCTGTGTGATTGATATCGATTGCATAGCGTGAATTGCCTGTGTGGCATGCTAAGATGCAAATGATCAAGGCTTCTGTTGAAAAAGCAAAGTCTTGTGGTTGATGATCAAAGCACAGCCTATGTGACATAGCTTTGTGTAACGTTAATTCGCGAGCCTCACCCCCCGGTAGTGAACCAAAAACGGGAGAGGACTGCAGGGAGAACATGCGTTTCCTTCTAGCTTAAAGTGGCGTCAGTGGTTTTGCACGCCCTGACGAGTTTGACTTATGTGGTTGTTGCTGTTGTGAGGCGCCTCAGATATATCGGTGACTATGTGAAGCCGATGGAGTCATTCGTTGACTCATTGACACCCCAAAGTGTGGGGAGACGTAGTGTTCAGGATTTCGTCTAATCCACATCGATGGACCGGCCCTGAAGATCCAAGGGACGATGCGTTCTGTTCCTGAGGGGCGGGTTAGAGCATCTCGAATCGGTAGAGGACTATCTTTTGCCTCGGTTCACAGACGGAAATCCAATTTCCAAATACGTGACTTTGCGGTTTTAATTGTAGAACTAGTATGGCGATATGATATATGGTACCCATGCCGTCTATGATTTATATTTATGATTGAAATTGTTTTGACACTATACACTTATAGTAATAAAACATGAAATTTAGCGTATCAAGCCTGCTTTGGCTATTATAAGGTAAAAGCCTATCCTTCGGCTTGTGTTGCATTGTGTGATGGGACCTAGGTCTTATAATAGCTTCATTGTTCTTTATTTAGCATTGCGCTGTTGTTTTATGCACTGGTGTTCTTGGGAGGAAACCCGTTCCGTGTTATACGGCGTGGTCCCTTGATTTACCAAACTTTTAAATAAAGATTAATAACTGTTTTAGTTCTCACACCAGTCACATGACTGACCTGGAGTTTATTGTTTTAACCTAAACTCTGGGTGCCCTTATTTTGACACGGGCAGCTAGTAGTTTTGGTTTTGCAGATTTATATTCACAGGATCCTGACTTACAGCTGGAACGATATCCGGAAAGCTTTGTATCCGTATATCTCCTTCTAGTTGTGTTTTGTATTATTTCCGCTGCGATGTATTTAAATGTAATTTAAATCACTGATATTTCTATGTAATATTTATTCATACTCTGTATATTCTTGTATTCTGATGGAATTGTTGTAATATACAATGAAATGTTCTTCTGTCTGCGTTTTAATTTTTCATGCTCTCAAAACAATCAGGCGTTTCGAACGGTCTGGGTCGGTTTAGCGACTGTTTCGGATCGAGCGAAATTCCCAGTCGTTACACACACACATATATATATGCACTTTATTATACATTTATAAAAATGTATTCTCTTATTATTTTTATTTTTATTTTTCTTCCATAGAACAATTTCCCTTTAAAATTAAAACGGGCCAAGCCCATTTAAAAACCACCCCGTTTTCTTTTACATTTTTAAATCATGGCCTAAGCACAATTCCAGCAACCCATACCCTATCTATATATTGAAATTAAAACTTATATTATGTTGTACATGCCCAAGCCCAATAGGCCCAGAGACCACTTACCCATACCGGCAGAAATCACGACTGTTGTATTTTATTATACTTTACCCAGGCTAACAAAGCCGAACCCACTCATTTCTTCCAAATTCTTTTTTCTGGTCCCTTTTCTTTCTCCTGTTTTCTTGCTTATTTTTATTTGTTTCTTTCTGTTTCTTTTCTTTACACTATCTCCTTGCAACCATTTAATCAAACCCAACTACTGATTTCGACTGAAGTATATCCAACGGATAAAAAACGATCGTGGAGTACTGACTGAAACTTGTGTATGAAAACATGAAAGGAAATGTTTACTATATTATCATGGTTTATCATGTTGTTTACATAATCATTAATAAACCTGAACCCTTTAACATTTCTAATAAGAAGGAGATTCAAACGGAAATTAGTATAACATTAAATTTGTAATTGAATGGTTTTGCTATAAAACCATGTTAGGAACAGAAAAAAAAATCAACATTTCCTATCAGAATACAGTGATATTTAAATCCAGTGCAATTTGTAATTGCATTAAAAATGATCTAATAAAATTGGTAGGAAAACAAAACGGAGCATCAAACAAAATTTATCAGACTTGGTTGCATTTTAAAGGAACAAAACTTCAAGAATTTATGTCCAAGGTCTAATGTTTTTCAAATAAAGAGAAAAACAGGAGAACATACAGATCTCCAATATTATTAAAAAACTAATGTTTTTTACAGAAACCATGAATTTAAGTGTACCAACCATAATTCCTCGTCACAATCTTCAATGTTGTGCCTTGCCATTTGTTTAACCTGGTAAAGGTAAAATCCCAATCCAATGATTACACACCCCTAGGCAAGACGTACTAACCTAGCCCAATCCAATGTTTCATCTACCCTATCTCCATGAAAAAACAAACCACTACAGGTTATCTCAAATGTACACAGTTGTGTACCCGCTTCGCCGTGCACGTGCACCGATAACCCACTGGTTCGCTTACCCTCCGTACCATTCGCAAGTCATTTTTCCGACCATGGTCATCACCGACCCATCGTTCAAGCTCCGTGGCTTCTCTTAGTAAACAGGTGATAAAATAGGATTGCTAGGACTGATTTACTACGTATGAAATGAAATTAAACATATGGTTTTGATTTACAGTGTTATATATTCAAACATTTCTTATGTACAATATATTATAATATTCTCCCTCAAAAATGTGTAGTTGGTTTTAATAGTATAACAATGATTATACTATTTATACTCCTGACGTTAAAATGATCCATTATGCTTGGATACAACGGGTTGAATACTAGAATCTTATAAGCTAATGTACTGTTCTGTTTTGTTTTCAACCTTTCCAGTATATTAATTTTTCTCTCTTTATTTAGACAAACAAGGCCAAACCACCATTGCCTTCATATAGCGTCACATCACCGTAACAAGCCTCTCCTATGTTTTATTTGCCCTTTCCCATTCCAATCTTTATACTGCCTGTCTTTCCCCTGATGCACTTGTCTCTCCTATTTGATCAGATTCTAACAGAGTACGTCTCATATCCAAAAAAATGAAGATCCGAGCTGTTTTTCTTTATTCTTATTTCATCTTCTTCGTCTGATGTAATAATCTTTGGTTAAGATATAAGATTTGTTTGAATTGTAAAGGGTAAATTGCAATGAATTATTGACCAATTATATCAGAAATATTGTAGCAAGAAAATAAAGATGGCTGAACCGTATTATTTCCTTGTAAAATGACGATATTACACTAGAAGTTTCAGTTTTCATACTTAGGTTATAGTCCAGGTTGTAACAGCATGATATGTTCCTACTTATAAACATTTTAAATCACGCAAATAAAGCTTTACTCACAGTTATATATTACTGTGATTTAATTTCTGTTTCTCAGGTTATCAAAACCATATAGTCCTACCTATCAGTTTTGCAAAGATTAAACATCCCTCTTGCATCAAAGAGGTTTGTTATATATCATCACACATTAGTTTGAATCCTACTAAAGTTAAAGATTAACAATAAGACAGTTTAAGATGTTAATTCACAATTACAAGTTATTGTCTTACTACTATGTTAATTGCCACAGTATTCTGTTTCTATGTTGCCCACATACTCAGTCTAAATCTAGTTAGTTCATAAATTTTCCTTAAACGACATCAACATTCCTATTTGAATTAAAGAAATGCATACACATGATTAATTATACACAGTAAAAAATATTGTAAGTGTTTACTCACATAGAAAAGCTTCTCTGTTTTAAGACTTGTCGCAGCTTTTTACTGAACTGGTTCGAATGAATTTGTGTGAGGAGAACCTGAAGTATATGTGTATTTATAGTAAAAACTTACTAATAATATATTGCCTTATTTAAAAATTTGCAGATCATTTCGCAAATATGGAATGTTTCACAAATACTTCACTTGATTAGGAAGGTTATGCTTAAGCTAGTTCCAGCTACTACTTCATTTCAGTGAAAACAGGTAAGGGTATGGTCACTTGTATGATTCCTACTGTCAGCCTAAAATACCACGACTATGCTATCCTTGGGTACACATACACGTGTACCTACTATGTGTGAATGTGCTGAAATGGATTAAATATGCACTTGCTTAAGTATTAAGCAATATACTATACCTAGGCTTCACTAGGATGTATTCTTGCAGATTGATTGGATTGGAATGTTGGTGGTACATTTCAAATGCTCGTACCAGCTATGGAAATGACTATACATGCTTTTTCGCTAGTTTTAAGAAGTGATTTTGTACCCTGTTGCGCATTTGTACATCTAATGTAAAAATTAGATTTTATACTTAGCGTGGAAGAAACTTACTGGTTTTAAATTTTTGTCCTGATCCGATCAATTCATGTCATGTACTCATAAATGCTCAAAGATAAAGCAATTGACAAATTATTTAATTTATCTATTTATACTAAAAATATCTTAAAGTGCAATTTCAATATAGAATATCATTTACTTGCATATGTATGTAAATATAGCAAGTAAAAATATAAGATTAACAAATAATTGTTATATTCAGATTTTAAAATATATGCAATTAATATTATCGAGATTTTTATTAGAGTTTGAAACAAATTAAAATTACAAACAAAATTATACAACATTATTTACTACTTTTATACTTATATATACACTGATCATGAAATTTTAAGTTATTGAGATACATACTTGAAATTTTCCTCATTATTTATCATTCCCAATTTATTATTTAAATTAATTATCAAAATAAATCCCAAAATAATTTGTATTATAAAGGCAGTAAAAACTGGATCATTACATCTTGCATGGACAAATATGTATGTAGCTAAATTTAATATAATATCTTATTTCACTATAGTTTAATAAGTAAAAAAATTAGTAATACTATATAAACTGAAATATGCTTACATGACCCTTGCTGGATTTTTGATCATGCCATGTATATGTCCCTTGTAGAACCATTCGTCTCGAACTCAACGGTCATCACTTTATATTTATTTGATTTTTGTTAGCAGAAATTTTCATTTTTGAATGATAGAGATTTTTTATCTTTTACTGCCTTACTGATCGAGAAGATAAGAGGTATAAGAGGAGACAAAGAAAGCTGAGCAACAGGAGAAAATGGGAGTTGATTGTTAATGTTAAATTATAAATACAAGATTTATGGCATATAATTCAGGTGTAAGTTATTTATTGTATTACAAATCTTGTATGTTTCCACTTAAGATATTTAGAGACATGTGACAAAAGTCCCTATTAAGTTTCAAAATGGTCAAAACATCCTTTTCAAAAAAGGTATGGGTGCGTTCGCAACAATTATTTGGCATGTTTGGGATTTTGGTTGCGTCCGACGCGTCAAACGCCAAGTGATTTCCCCCTTCCAGATAGGACGATTTCCGAAGTTGAAAATCAACCCGTTGGCGTCCGACACATCGGAAGCCAACGGCTTTATTTCCAACGTTCCTCTCCTCCCCCTATAAAACCATTACCTTCACCTACCTCTTCATCCACACTACACACCAACCCAATCCTCTTCTATTTTCCTTACAACCGAATTTGAGCAGCAATCGGGTTTTTTACAGTTTGGTGTTCATATTATTTTCCTTTATTCAACCTAGCTTTTTCCTTATTTTTTTAAATTTATTTCTAATATATATTGTTTTTCATTTTTCATTATGGCCAATCGAAAAACTTCACATCACTGGTCGTTTACTGCAACTCAGATTATGCTGCAATGTTCTGTTGAAGCATATGGTGCTTGTGGCAGCAACAAAAAAGGTGTTCATAAAGTAATTGCAGAAAAGTTCAACGATGCCATAAAAACTATCCAGACATCGAACCAATTGACGAAAGCAAGATTCGAAACAAATATGTTAGTCTTCGACGATATTGGATGAAATGGGATGCACTGATGAACAAGACTGACGCTGGTTGGGATGCTTATAAGGGAACGGTCACCATTTATTTATAGATAGTTTCTTACAATTTATTTCTTTCTTACATTTAGGAATTTGGAACGGGTGTTATGAAATATAAGAAACATCCACTAGAAAACTTGGAGATGATGCAACATTTATTCCATGGGACGAATGCAACGGGTCAATCGTCGTACACTCCTGCTGCTACCGTACAACCGTCGCAGACTGGCACGCTGCCATCAACACAAAGCACGTTTGACAGAACATGGGCTTTCGATGATTTTTTTTTAATCCATTGGATGAAACTCAAAATAATCATATTCCAAATTTAAATTCGTCATCAAATCCCCCATTGCAACAAACTTCAATGAATCCACTAATTTATGAAGCTCCAATAATCTGTCCGTCAACCAAAAATCCAATGAATCCACTTACCCAATCAACTGCACGTCAAAATTTAAGAAGACGACGTGGTGAAAGTGATGATAAGATGGCTATGCTCATTGGCTTAATGCACGAGATACAGACTAAAAAATCTCGCAAGCATTCTGGTAGTCTGAGTACAGGTACTAGCATGGAATCAACCGGAAGTTCTATATATTATACAAATACGGTGGTTTGCATGCAACATCTTGGTGCAACGGGTGAGTCTGATGTTGCAGAAGCACTATTATTTGTTTTGGACCCCAAAATAAGTGATATGTTCACTGCTCTTCCGGATGAGATAGCGAAAAGTTGGTTGATATCAGGGCTTGCAGACAAACGCCACATAAAAGAATACCAAACTTATTTGATAAATACCAACAAGTAGGAGGTTCATGTCATCATGTTATTGTATTTCTGTAGTATTTATGTTTGTATTTTCTTTGTGTAATGAAATGTAGTCATCTTGTTTTTACGAAATTAGTATTTAATTAAATCAAAACAATTAATTTAACAATTAAATAACCCGCTCAGATACCATGCTCAAATACCCCGTTCGCAGCTAAAAACACATTCCCCGTTCAATACAGTACCACGCTCAAATACCCCGCTCAAATGCCATGCTCAAATACCTCGCCCGCGTTGGTTAAGAACGCACCCTATGTAAATTAGGTTCTAGAATTCAGTTAACTAATAATTGTATAAATTTAATTGCAGAAATTTGCATAGTTATTCAGTGAAAAATTACAAAAATTTCTGCAATTTTTCACTAAAAAAGTTTCATAAATTTCCGTAATTTTTTCAAAAAAATACGGAAAAATCTGCAATTATTCAGTAAAAAAAAATTCCTGAAATATCCGCAATATTTGGTTGAAAAATAACAGACAATTATGCAAACATAATTGCATAATTGTCTACAATTATATAATGAACAACTGCATACTCATGTGCAATTTTTAATAACTAAATTTTAGAGACTTAATTTACAATCTTTTTTTGGAAGTAGTTTTTGAGCATTAAGTTTGATTTTAAGAACGAGCCTAATATTCACTTTACAAAACAACAAATATGATCAGTACATACTCGTTGCATTATCACTCGCATCCCCATCCTTATCTTCCTTCTCATCCCCTGCCATTATAATCCTTAGGCATCTTGTCTTGCACTGATAGGTATGCGGTGATCCGCTCATCCTGCATGACAATCAAACCCGCTAGTCTTGAAATTCAATCATCTATTGACGGAGCAAGGCTATCCCCTCCTCCTGTTGGGAACTTCTATAAGCGATGGGTCATTGCTGCCTATAATTTATTTTATTATGAGTTTTAATTTAGGATACTTGATCAAATATAATTTATAATTTAGTTAATGAAACACATTACCACTTGATTGTCGAAGCTATAACACTTATTCAGAGTAAGCAGGTCAACGATAACATCCCAAATACGGTAGCACTCGTCCAAGGTCAACTCACGGTCCTTTGATTGTGTCACTCGAGCGATATCCCACAGCAAAAGACATTCATATCCTGCGGGTCAATACAAATAACATTATACGTATTGACAAAATAGATAGTTTCGATTATACATCACATTAATTTTCAGATGAAATATAAACATATATTTACTGTCACTTCGACGAATATGATATCTTTGATATCAGCAGGGATGTCGTCCCAATAAACCCAATAGTATGGCATCCTGCTCATGTAGGCATGCTTGGAAATTGATAAAACAAAATCTCTAGGTTGGATCTCGAAACCCCTGCAGAAAATATGATGTACGCATTAAATTTAAATAATAAACATTGAGTAAATTAGATACTTACCCTGCACTCTTAGGCACGAGCTTTGGGACCGGATGTAAATCTGTTTTTATATTGTTTGTGTATTCATTTCTTGAATTGAAAAAATAATAATTAACTAGAATATTCATTATATTATTAATCATTTCTTAACTTTTCTGAAAATCATTTTAGTAGAATATTTTTTATTGCCAAATTTGTTTAATTTATTAGATAACCGATTTTGATAGAATATTTAAACTTGTTAGATTCATTTTGTAATATTATAGAATTGATTTCAGTATAGTATTCATTGCTAGTACAATTCATATAAATATTATTTTTTCATGTAAAATATAACAAAAAAATTGCATCTTCCACTCCCATAAACTTATCAATAAGCATATTAATTACCAATTTTACGCTAAAATTCAAAATTTAAATCAACCATAATTTGTAATTACAAAATACAAAAATTGAACTGCTAATCATCCTCCTTAAATCAACTAAAAACCATGTTATCATCAACAAATACAAAATATTCATTGATTTTTAATTGATTATAAACTAATTTTCTAACATTGTATTTTAATATTATACCTAAATCAACTAACAATATTTTATTATCATCTAACTATAGTTAATTGGAATATGCAAGCACACAAACATCTACTGATCAAATTGAAGATTAATTTTTTTTACCCCAAACATTGTTTTGGAAGAGAAACATGGTTGGGGAAAGCAACTATAGACTGGCGGTGGTAGGATGTGTGGAGGGTTTGGGGGTGTGAGCATCATCTTGTTTCTGCTTTTGTAAACGGGTCTCTGGCGTTTTTGTGATGAAATGTAGGTGTAATTAGGATGTGGATTACTCAGGAAATGATGGATGTGGCAAGGGTTTAAGGAATGAGGTATCAAACTGTGGTGATCAAAGAAGGGCGGATGATCAACACAATGGGCAAAAATAGATAAGGGAACGGATCAGTACCAAATGGCACTTCAGGATTCAGGATATCACATGAGAAAACCTTGAGAAATGTATGATATACTCGTGGGTTGAGCAAAAAAAACAAGAAAAAATAGCAAGAGAACAGACAGAGGTGAAAAAAGATAATTTTTACTATTGAAATTTCACATCTCAATTATATAGCTTAGGGTACTATTTATAGTTGCTTATGGCATCAATTGGTTGCCTGAATTTGCAACTATGCCATCAGAACCCTAATTTTCTCTCATTGCATAAGTTTACATGTGCATAGTTTGTACACTTGCTTTATTTAATTTTTATATGAAATTCAACACTGGGAATCATCCTAGCATCATCTTGTACATCTGCTCGTATCTCAGATTCATTGAATATGTTCATTCTGGCCCTACATTGATTGGCTCGCAAGTTTTCCCATTGTATTTTACGAAATGCCTTGTATATTTTTATGCTCACCAGATGTTTGAAGTAATGTTGCACCGTGACAACTCTCCCCCCTCCCCCGACCGAAAAACAGACCATGTCTCAAGGTCTAGCGTTGGAAATTCCTTTATTACATCCCAATAATCTTCCCATGTAGCATCTTCATGTGGTCTATTTCGCCATTTAACAAGAATTTGCACTCCATGTTTACTATCTTTTGGGACTAATCTTCTGTCCAAAATATCTTCTGGCTCATGTACAAGCTCTTCAACATAAGATGGTAATTCTGATTGTAATGTCAAATCGGAACCAATATCCTTCTTCAACTGACTTACATGAAAAATAGGGTGTATTGGAGAACCCTTAAGTAGATCTAACTTGTAAGCTACTTCCCCAATTTTCTTAATAATTTTGTATGGACCATAATACTTAGGGGAAAATGCAGTAGTCTTTTTCATACCAATAGATAATTGTTTATAGGGCTGTAGTTTAAGGTAAACCCAATCATCAATATTGAAAACTCTTTCTGTTCTGTGTTTATTTGCAAATTTGTGCATTCTTTCTTGAGTCAGTCTATGGTTATCTTTGAGGACTGTTAATATAGCTTCTCTTGAGCAAAGTTATTGCTACACTTGCTCCACTTTAGTTGTGTGTGGCACATAGGACAAGATATTAGTTGGTTGTTTGCCATAAACAATCTCATAAGGGGTCATTTTGGTTGATTCTTTAAATGTGTTATTGTACCAAAATTCTGCTAATGAGAGCCACTTCGATTATTCACTAGGCTGATGTTAAACAAAGCATCTCAAGTAGGTTTCTAGATTTTTATTGACAATTTCAGTTTGCCCATCTGATTGAGGGTGATAACCTGAAGAGAACTTGAGATCCACTACGACATAGATTGTAACACCCCACACCCGCTAAGGTCACTCATAAAGGGAATGCCTTAGCTTCGGTGGAGTATTTTAGTGAATATAGGACTGAAAAATTACAACAAGACAGATATAAGTAATACTTGAAATTTTAAAACATCATTTCATTGCAGCAGAAGGTAAACATGTTTGGTTACATCTCAAAAACCAACAAGAGTCAAGTACAAAATATCCATCTTGTTAAAACATAAGTACATAATCCCACTACATACTAATAGCCATAATAGAAAAGATAACCGAGCTTTTCTTCAAGAGTCCAAGCTCCAAAAGATAGATAAAGCAATCTGATCAAAGCCCACTAGTGCTAGGCCCACTCTGAGAACCTGAGGGTTGGGGAAAAAGATAAAAACAACGGGGTCAGACATAAGTCTGAGTGAGCCCTATAACCTTAACAATACAATCATTAAAGTAATTAGGGTATGATATAAACCTGGTACGGTACGACTGGGGATAAATGACTACACTAAGTAGCCAACTAGACTTAGGATGAACTAAGATACCGGTAAAGACGCACCTATCCACCCAAGGATAAATACTACACTGCACCACACCAGATCTACCCACCCAAGGATAATTCCTACACTGCACCACACCAGATCTACCCACCCAAGGGTAATTCCTACTTAAAGGTTGATCCCACTAAGTGTACTTAGTAATTTTTAATAATAGTTTCGTGTACCCCTAGCTGACTACATAGGTGACGTCTGCCCCTATCTCCACTAGGTGTACCCACAACTTAGTAATTTTTAATAGTAGTCTCTTGTACCCCTAGCTGACTACATAGGTGCCGTCTGCCCCTATCTCCACTAGGTGTACCTGCTACTCCCCAAGCGATCGGCTCCCTACCGTAAATACCCGTGCTGGCCCCATAGTGGGGTGTATCACTCCCCAAAGTGGCAACCCGATGGTGCACAACTTATATCTACACGATGCAACAACGTCTTACCTACCAGCCCGGGTCCACACACGCATATGAAACCCGTTGGACTCACGTTGCCACCGCTACCCCGTTTTGGCCTCTTATAGTCAAGCCCAGTACGCGTGTCCCGTCCTCGACATGGGTCGAGCCCAATAAGATACATATGGGTTACTGGTTGAAATGGGCCCCTACAAGCTACTACTTAAGCTTGTCATTTTATCTAGTGCATCCCACTTAACCCCTTTTTCATAATCATGCCCACTTACATGTTAAGGTTTGGTTAAGTCATCTAATCATATTTCAATTGCCACTCAAGGCACCCACTAGATTTCTACATGCCACCCAAGGCACCCACTTGATTTCCACATGCCACCCAAGGCACCCACTTAACCCTTTAATCATGTTTAGTTACATGTTCCACTTTGGTTAAGTATTTTAATCTTATCTTCCATTGCCACCCAAGGCAACCACTAGATTTTCCCCATGCCACCCAAGGCACTTACTTAACCCTTTAATCATGTTTAATTACATGTTCCACTTTGGTTAAGTACTTTAATCTTATCTTCCATTGCCACCCAAGGCAACCACTAGATTTTTCCACATGCCACCCAAGGCACCCACTTAACCCTTTAATCATGTTTAATTACATGTTCCACTTTGGTTAAGCATTCTAATCGTATTTTCTATTGCCACCTAAGGCAACCACTAGATTTTTCCACATGCCACCCAAGGCACCCACTTAACCCCTCATGTCCCCTACATGCTTATCTGGTTAAGTGTTTCTTAATTGATTAAGAACGTAATCGTTGTAAAGACCTCTCACATTAGACTATCTTTTATGGCAGCTGGATTTGCCGGTTGGGTCCGGGCAGCCTTACGCCATAACCGAGTCTAACCTCGTGTCTATACACTTGTCACGTATTTAGTTTGTGCCTAAGACCTCTCACATTGGGCCAAACATTTGTAGCCGCTGGATTTGCCGGTCGGTTCCGGGCAGTCTTACGCTACAAAAGGGTCCAACCTCGTGTCTTAGTCGATTAATTACACCTAATTAATCACCCCCATATTTCGAATTAATTTCCCCTAATTAATTCCAATTTTAACGATGTACATAATTGACTCAATTATGTCCATCCACTTTATGGTATGTATAATCATACCAACTTCACACCATTTCATTAACATGTATATTAACCCCATCGTTCCCCACGTAATTCGCCAACATGACATAAAAGGGAAGATTCATCACAAATACAATGGGTTCAACTTGCATAACATTAACATCAACATGGGTTTAAAGGTGTCAACATGCATATAGCATCAACCCAACTAGCATAAATAATCAACCCAAACTTGCATGAATCACATATGTCATAAAGAGGTTAACTTGCATAAGTTATTTATGTCATACAAAGGGGTAAACTTGCATATGTATGTATGACATACTAAGGGGTTAACTTGCATATGTATGCATATCATAATAAGGTGTAAACTTGCACATGTTACTTGTATATTATCAAACACCAAACTTGCATAACATGTCTGTGATAACCCCAAACTTCCACAAGTGAAAGCAAGGAGAAATCATATGGAATACAACATAAATACAATAAAACAGAACACAGATATAATATAGCAAAGGAGATTCATAGAGTAATAACATTATAGCAGCGGAAAAATATAATGTCATCAATCACAGAAAATCCACAGTCACAGAATCTAAGCTATTACAACAATTTGCAGAAAAGAAATAAGTTTGATGTCTAAAAAGAAAAGAATAGATGCCAATAGAAACAAAAAGTCTTCAAGCTCCAAGTCATCACCTCTTCTCCCAAGCAGAATCCAAGAGAGAGAAAATAAGCAGCTTCAAAGAAAAGCTCCAAGCAAAGAATGAACCTGTCTACTTGGCTGCCCGTGTAGAAGAGAGGGCACCCAAGTTTGCAAAAAGGTGAAACAAACTATGGGTCAGTCGTGGGACTGGTGTGAGAAATCTTAAATAACTTATACTAATAAGGCAAATCCAAAGACCACGCCGCTAACGCGGAACGGGTTGCACCAATGGATTGCCGTGCATAACTATAGTGTCAATACAGATAAGTAAAACGTAACAAAACGCAATGTCTTTTGAAAAATGGAACCACCATAAGACTCAGGTCCCATCACACAATGCAACACACACCAAGAGGATAGAGTTTTACCTTATGGTGGTTAAACATGCTAAATATGCCAAATACGAAACTAATACTATTATTAGGGATGATTCAAAGCAATGTATTAATCCTAGGAAGCATAGGTACCATATATTATGCCTCCAATACTAGTAATACAATCAAATCCGTCGGGGTTGTATTGGAAATTTCGGTTTCCATCATGAGTCCAGGCTAGGGAGGACTCCTTACCGATTCGAGACGCTCTAGTTAACGTCTCAGGATTACCCGCAGTTAACCCTTGGATCCTGCAGGGCCGGTCCTCACATACAGCTTAGAGGATTGGCAATTCCTAAGCACACGTTCCCCGGTCCTATAGGACCTATCCGAGGCGCCTCATTTCATCATCCTTCAAAAGTAAAATGACTACTAACTAGAAAGAAACGTGCTACTTTCCCTGCGTTCCCTTCCCCCTTTTTAAACTCTACCGGTTTGTGAGGCTCGTGAAGTCATGTTCTTCATACCACAAGGTTCTGCTTTTCAACAAGAAACCCTGATCATTGCATCTTAGTATGCCACACCGTCACTCCATACCGTACTATTGATCTTCCGTCACTATATAAACGGGTGTTAAGTAGAGAATAAATTCTCTGCCACCAATCGTTTATATATTAACTGAATATCAACAACATAATATTTTGTGGGGTACGATGTCAGACACACTATCCATTTATACCCATGCTCTAGGTCTGAACTAGGGTCAAACCCGTGAAATCAACACGTACGTTTGGGCAATTATCCCGACCCTTGAATTGGGATCAAACCAATTCAGAGTCTTGATCGTTGTCCATTCGAGGGGAGATTTACGGTCTTCATACGCCGTCTTCATACTTGAATTCTTGAAATCGTACGATCATTTGGAATGGGATTAACCCGGTCTTTCCAAATAATCTCGCATTCATATATTTTGAGAAAAACATATTTCATATCGTCATTTTACTTTATAATGATTAATTCTTGCCTTAATTATTTTAATATAATTAATTTCTTTATTTAACGACGCTTCAGGTCAAGGGCGACCTTGGCGCTGTTTTCAATCAATTTTGTTTTTCACTTTTCTCGAAATCTAACCGTTGGTTTTTAACATAGCATATATCGTTGGAAAGATTTTTCCAAGACGGTCCTAATAGTTTCAGTTTTGGGAAAATCCGACGGTCGGATCTTCCGGTATAGTCGTTTAAAAGTTCGATTTCAAAACGCGAACTACCGTGCTCAATTCGTTTAATTATAATTATATATATATATATATAAATATATATAAATAGCTCGTTTAACTCATCGTCCTTACTTACATCTGCCTTTTCTTTATCTTTTAACTTCTTTAACTTACATGAAAATGTATTTCATAATTAGGCGGTGAATTGTTCTTTTTATTTTATTTTCATTTTATACTTTATAATTCACATTTAAAAATATAAATTATAAAACTTCATTCCCATTATTTCTTTTCCTATATCTTTTCCAATTATATTATAAATAATGTATATTTTCCTATGGCGTAAATTATCCCTTTTATATACATTATAAAAAATGTGTGTTTTCCCTACGGTCAGGTTCTCTTTTTATATACATTATAAATAATGTATATTCTTACTATGAGATACACTTTCTTTTTATTTAACATTATAAATAATGTTAATCCTATCTACGGTTCATTTCCTTTTTATTTAACATTGAAAATAAATGTTAAAACATACTACGGTCAAATTCTTTATATATTTACATTACAAAATAATGTTAACTTCCCTACGGTCAAATTCTTTATATAATAACATTATAAAATAATGTAACTGTCATACGGTGGATTTCCTTATACATTATCAGTAAAATAATGTCATACGGTGGAATTTCTTATACATTATTAGTAAAATAATGTCATACGGTGGAATTTCTTTTTATTTAACATTGTAAATGATGTTAATTTTACATACAATGCTTTTTCTTTTTATCACCATTGAAAATAAATGTATATAAATCCTATGGTTAAATTATCCTTTATTAACATTAAGAATAATGTACATTTTCCCTACGAGGTGAATTCTCTTTTAATAACCATTAAAATAAAGTTACATTTACATGCCATGCATCTTCCATTAATTAACATTGAAAATAATGTTAAATTTACATAAAATGGAAATTCTTTTCTTTTAACAAAAAATAATTGGTGAATCATCCTACGGTGTACATTCTTTCATTTTAACATTAAAATAATGTTAAATTATCAAACGGTGTACATTCTTTTATTTTAATCATTGCATATCATGTTAACCATCCTACGGTGAAATCTTCTTTAATATTAACTTTAAAAAATGTTAATCTCATCATATGGTAAAATTACTTTTATTATATTAACAAAAATGTTAATGACATCCTACGGTGTATCTTTACAATATTAACATTAAACAAAAATGTTATTTTACATACAATGCATTTTTATTATTTTTATAAGATGACAAAAATGCTATTTTCATGCAATGCACTTTTTATATTTCCTATATTAACATTCGACACAAATGTCATTTTCATACAATGACCGTTTTCTATATTAACATAACTAAAAATGTTAATTTAACATGCGGTGACATTTTCTTTTATTAACATTAATAAAAATGCTAATTTAACATGCGGTGACATTAACATACAAAATTTTTCCAATTAACATACGATGGCAATTCCATTTTAATATTGACAAAATTCTATTTTCATACAATGAAGTTTCTCATATTAACATTGACAAAAATACCATTTTCATACAATGAAGTTTCTTATATTAACATTGACGAAAATACCATTTTCATACAATGAAGTTTCTCATATTAACATTGACGAAAATACCATTTTCATACAATGAAGTTTCTCATATTTTCTAACTTGACAAGAATCCTATTTACATACGATGGAGTTTTCTTGTATTAACATTAGCAAAAATACTATTTTCATACGTTGGATCATTTCTATTTTAATATTGACAAAAATTGTCATTCTTACATACGGTGTGTGTAATTCTATTTTAATAATGAACAAAATTTGTCCATTAACATACGGTGTGTAAAATTCTATTTTAATATGAACAAAAATAGTGACATCAACATACGGTGCTTTCTATTTTAATATGAACAAAAATAGTGACATCAACATACGATGCTTTCTATTTTAATATGAACAAAAATAGTTCACTTCATACGGTGACATATTCTATTATTAACATAAAAATATTAATTTCACATGCGATGAATAATTTCTATATTAATATACAAAAATTTTGTCAATTAACATACGACGGCAATCTCTATTTTAATATTGACAAAATTTTTCAATTAACAATAAGTGAGTAATTTTCTATTTTAAACATACAAAATGTCATTGAACATACAATGAATAATTTTCTATCTTAAACATATTACAGTGTTAATTATCATACAATGAACATTTTCAACATTTTTTTTCTTTTCTATTGAACAAAATTGTCCATTAACATATGGTGAAATATTCCTATTAAATATTGACAAATATGTCAATCAACATACAGTGAAAATTTTCTTATTCTAATATTGACAAAAATTGTCAATCACATACAGTGGTTTTAGTCCTAGCATACACATACAGATTAAGTCATAGCAGATTCACATACAGTTGTATAAATTAAATCAATTCAAGTCCAGTGAATTCTCACCTTGATTGGATAAAAGGTATAATAAATCCAATTAATTTTCAGAATGCCCCAATCGGTCTCAGCAAATACTACTCATCCTCACGGTCATGTCGGATCTGAAATTTTCAGAATCCGAGTTCATACGAATAAGTTATCAATGTTTTAATTAACCAGACTTTTAACAACTGCTTCTGTCACGCCTAAAAGCGTTACAAAATCTGAAATTAAAATTACCTTTATAGTTCAGATTTGGTTCAGAAATTCAACTTCGATTTTCGCGAGCTACGATCGACGGATTGGCGAGCCGCTTGCTGGAGGTTGACCGGCTTGGAGAGGCCTTTGCTCGCCGGGAAGAGGAGGGGGTGCGATCGTACGGTGGTGGCGCGGTTCAGGCGCGAGCGGCGGACGTTGGCGGCGCTGTGGCGGCTTCGACGGTGGACGGGGGTGGCCGAGGTGGGTATGGTCGCGAAGGTCTCGATCTCCTCTTCGATACGAGCACAAGTTTGCAGGAATCCGTTGAGAAACGAGAGAGAAAATGGAGTTCAAAGTTTTGAATATTAATGGGTTACGGCGGCTTGATTTTGAACGGGGAAGACGATACTATTCCTCTGTACGTGTATTTATACGGTGGTATTTAGGGTTTTATAATCATTAATTAATTAATTAATTAATTAATTAATTTATTCGAGAAATTACAATTCCCTCATACGATCTCCGATTCGCGCTCAACGACTGTCGATCTTAACGTTTTCACGCCTTCTGAACGCGATGGTGCTATCCCCATGGTCTAATTCTGAAGTTACAGTCAGGTTTTCTTTTATTTTCAAATTAAATTGTTTAATTTAAATTCCAACGTAAATATAATTTTGCCGGGGCCACATACGAAGTCAGAAAAATCCGAAAAAATTATTTTTGGCTTTCTTATGACGATACGATCACAACAAAATTCGTTTCATTCAATTCTGAGACTTTTTGAAAAATGGCTATTTTCAGGGCAAATATATTTAATATTAAAAATACATTTTGAAATCAATAATTTCTGAAACTCGAAATATATAAGTGTTTACTGTTTTTCAATGCAGAAACGTCATTCTAAACTCAATGGAAATGGTTTCGAGTTCCGATTCCTTCGTATGTAAAAAGTGGCCATTCTGACCTTTATATATTATATATATTCATTTCATAGCGACTTTTCTAAATTTTAATTTTTGACATAACTTACAAATTATAAAGTGAAATTACAATTTTTCAGATTCATTAGAAAGATATTTCTAAACAGATTTAAATATTTTTGGTTTCACTAAAATTCGTTTTATTTTGAATCCTGTACATTCAGTCAAAGTTTAAAGTCAAAATTTCAAACTGCAGCGCTTGTTTTCAATTCCTTTTATATATAAATTAAATTTATTCGTTTTAACTTCGATTAAAATAAATCAATCATTTAAAATACTTTAAATTCATTAAAATTAAAATTTTAAATTGGCCCTAAAATCCTGGGTCGTTACAATCTCCCCCACTTAAGAACTTTTCGTCCCCGAAAAGGAAAAAGAAAATAAAAGAGGAGAAGAGGAAGAATAAACACAGAGAATGTTGAAACGTTTTAACAGAAATAGTACCGCCTATAACATCAGGCCTTCCACCGAAGAAGTTGGTCCTTTCGCTCCTTCGTACACATGTGCCAATTGAGCATCGCCACTTCTCTTAGTCTTCTTCGAACGTATGATCAAGGAAAGAGTCAAAACAACAGAAAAGGTGATTCTAAAAGATCGATGGATGAATGAAAAGATGACGATAAAGTGACTGGCTATTATGTATCTCATGAACTGTTCGTCATAGAATATAGTGATTCTATGTAAACGAATTATTATAGATATGTTGTACTCCGCTTTGTAAACCAAAGCTCTGATGCCAACTGTGATAACCCCAAACTTCCACAAGTGAAAGCAAGGAGAATTCATATGGAATACAACATAAATACAATAAAACAGAACACAGATACAATATAGCAAAGGAGATTCATAGAGTAATAACATTATAGCAGCGGAAAAATATAATGTCATCAATCACAGAAAATCCACAGTCACAGAATCTAAGCTATTACAACAAGTTTGCAGAAAAGAAATAAGTTTGATGTCTAAAAAGAAAAGAATAGATGCCAATAGAAACAAAAAGTCTTCAAGCTCCAAGTCATCACCTCTTCTCCCAAGCAGAATCCAAGAGAGAGAAAATAAGCAGCTTCAAAGAAAAGCTCCAAGCAAAGAATGAACCTGTCTACTTGGCTGCCCGTGTAGAAGAGAGGGCACCCAAGTTTGCAAAAAGGTGAAACAAACTATGGGTCAGTCGTGGGACTGGTGTGAGAAATCTTAAATAACTTATACTAATAAGGCAAATCCAAAGACCACGCCGCTAACGCGGAACGGGTTGTACCAATGGATTGCCGTGCATAACTATAGTGTCAATACAGATAAGTAAAACGTAACAAAACGCAATGTCTTTTGAAAAATGGAACCACCATAAGACTCAGGTCCCATCACACAATGCAACGCACACCAAGAGGATAGAGTTTTACCTTATGGTGGTTAAACATGCTAAATACGCCAAATACGAAACTAATACTATTATTAGGGTGTATATGTTTTAAAACGATTCAAAGCAATGTATTAATCCTAGGAAGCATAGGTACCATATATTATGCCTCCAATACTAGTAATACAATCAAATCCGTCGGGGTCGTATTGGAAATTTGGGTTTCCATCATGAGTCCAGGCTAGGGAGGACTCCTTACCGATTCGAGACGCTCTAGTTAACGTCTCAGGATTACCCGCAGTTAACCCTTGGATCCTGCAGGGCCGGTCCTCACATACAGCTTAGAGGATTGGCAATTCCTAAGCACACGTTCCCCGGTCCTATAGGACCTATCCGAGGCGCCTCATTTCATCATCCTTCAAAAGTAAAATGACTACTAACTAGAAAGAAACGTGCTACTTTCCCTGCGTTCCCTTCCCCCTTTTTAGACTCTACCGGTTTGTGAGGCTCGTGAAGTCATGTTCTTCATACCACAAGGTTGTGCTTTTCAACAAGAAACCCTGATCATTGCATCTTAGTATGCCACACCGTCACTCCATACCGTACTATTGATCTTCCGTCACTATATAAACGGGTGTTAAGTAGAGAATAAATTCTCTGCCACCAGTCGTTTATATATTAACTGAATATCAACAACATAATATTTTGTGGGGTACGATGTCAGACACACTATCCATTTATACCCATGCTCTAGGTCTGAACTAGGGTCAAACCCGTGAAATCAACACGTACGTTTGGGCAATTATCCCGACCCTTGAATTGGGATCAAACCAATTCAGAGTCTTGATCGTTGTCCATTCGAGGGGAGATTTACGGTCTTCATACGCCGTCTTCATACTTGAATTCTTGAAATCGTACGATCATTTGGAATGGGATTAACCCGGTCTTTCCAAATAATCTCGCATTCATATATTTTGAGAAAAACATATTTCATATCGTCATTTTACTTTACAACGATTAATTCTTGCCTTAATTATTTTAATATAATTAATTTCTTTATTTAACGACGCTTCAGGTCAAGGGCGACCTTGGCGCTGTTTTCAATCAATTTTGTTTTTCACTTTTCTCGAAATCTAACCGTTGGTTTTTAACGTAGCATATATCGTTGGAAAGATTTTTCCAAGACGGTCCTAATAGTTTCAGTTTTGGGAAAATCCGACGGTCGGATCTTCCGGTATAGTCGTTTAAAAGTTCGATTTCAAAACGCGAACTACCGCGCTCAATTCGTTTAATTATAATTATATATATATATATATAAAAATAGCTCGTTTAACTCATCGTCCTTACTTACATCTGCCTTTTCTTTATCTTTTAACTTCTTTAACTTACATGAAAATGTATTTCATAATTAGGCGGTGAATTGTTCTTTTTATTTTATTTTCATTTTATACTTTATAATTCACATTTAAAAATATAAATTATAAAACTTCATTCCCATTATTTCTTTTCCTATATCTTTTCCAATTATATTATAAATAATGTATATTTTCCTATGGCGTAAATTATCCCTTTTATATACATTATAAAAAATGTGTGTTTTCCCTACGGTCAGGTTCTCTTTTTATATACATTATAAATAATGTATATTCTTACTATGAGATACACTTTCTTTTTATTTAACATTATAAATAATGTTAATCCTATCTACGGTTCATTTCCTTTTTATTTAACATTGAAAATAAATGTTAAAACATACTACGGTCAAATTCTTTATATATTTACATTACAAAATAATGTTAACTTCCCTACGGTCAAATTCTTTATATAATAACATTATAAAATAATGTAACTGTCATACGGTGGATTTCCTTATACATTATCAGTAAAATAATGTCATACGGTGGAATTTCTTATACTTATTAGTAAAATAATGTCATACGGTGGAATTTCTTTTTATTTAACATTGTAAATGATGTTAATTTTACATACAATGCTTTTTCTTTTTATCACCATTGAAAATAAATGTATATAATTCCTATGGTTAAATTATCCTTTATTAACATTAAGAATAATGTACATTTTCCCTACGAGGTGAATTCTCTTTTAATAACCATTAAAATAAAGTTACATTTACATGCCATGCATCTTCCATTTATTAACATTGAAAATAATGTTAAATTTACATAAAATGGAAATTCTTTTCTTTTAACAAAAAATAATTGGTGAATCATCCTACGGTGTACATTCTTTCATTTTAACATTAAAATAATGTTAAATTATCAAACGGTGTACATTCTTTTATTTTAATCATTGCAAATCATGTTAACCATCCTACGGTGAAATCTTCTTTAATATTAACTTTAAAAAATGTTAATCTCATCATATGGTAAAATTACTTTTATTATATTAACAAAAATGTTAATGACATCCTATGGTGTATCTTTACAATATTAACATTAAACAAAAATGTTATTTTACATACAATGCATTTTTATTATTTTTATAAGATGACAAAAATGCTATTTTCATACAATGCACTTTTTATATTTCCTATATTAACATTCGACACAAATGTCATTTTCATACAATGACCGTTTTCTATATTAACATAACTAAAAATGTTAATTTAACATGCGGTGACATTTTCTTTTATTAACATTAATAAAAATGCTAATTTAACATGCGGTGACATTAACATACAAAATTTTTCCAATTAACATACGATGGCAATTCCATTTTAATATTGACAAAATTCTATTTTCATACAATGAAGTTTCTCATATTAACATTGACAAAAATACCATTTTCATACAATGAAGTTTCTTATATTAACATTGACGAAAATACCATTTTCATAAAATGAAGTTTCTCATATTAACATTGACGAAAATACCATTTTCATACAATGAAGTTTCTCATATTTTCTAACTTGACAAGAATCCTACTTACATACGATGGAGTTTTCTTGTATTAACATTAGCAAAAATACTATTTTCATACGATGGATCATTTCTATTTTAATATTGACAAAAATTGTCATTCTTACATACGGTGTGCGTAATTCTATTTTAATAATGAACAAAATTTGTCCATTAACATACGGTGTGTAAAATTCTATTTTAATATGAACAAAAATAGCGACATCAACATACGGTGCTTTCTATTTTAATATGAACAAAAATAGTGACATCAACTTACGATGCTTTCTATTTTAATATGAACAAAAATAGTTCACTTCATACGGTGACATATTCTATTATTAACATAAAAATATTAATTTCACATGCGATGAATAATTTCTATATTAATATACAAAAATTTTGTCAATTAACATACGACGGCAATCTCTATTTTAATATTGACAAAATTTTTCAATTAACAATAAGTGAGTAATTTTCTATTTTAAACATACAAAATGTCATTGAACATACAATGAATAATTTTCTATCTTAAACATATTACAGTGTTAATTATCATACAATGAACATTTTCAACATTTTTTTTTCTTTTCTATTGAACAAAATTGTCCATTAACATATGGTGAAATATTCCTATTAAATATTGACAAATATGTCAATCAACATACAGTGAAAATTTTCTTATTCTAATATTGACAAAAATTGTCAATCACATACAGTGGTTTTAGTCCTAGCATACACATACAGATTAAGTCATAGCAGATTCACATACAGTTGTATAAATTAAATCAATTCAAGTCCAGTGAATTCTCACCTTGATTGGATAAAAGGTATAATAAATCCAATTAATTTACAGAATGCCCCAATCGGTCTCAGCAAATACTACTCGTCCTCACGGTCATGTTGGATCTGAAATTTTCAGAATCCGAGTTCATACGAATAAGTTATCAATGTTTTAATTAACCAGACTTTTAACAACTGCTTCTGTCACGCTTAAAAGCGTTACAAAATCTGAAATTAAAATTACCTTTATAGTTCAGATTTGGTTCAGAAATTCAACTTCGATTTTCGCGAGCTATGATCGACGGATTGGCGAGCCGCTTGCTGGAGGTTGACCGGCTTGGAGAGGCCTTTGCTCGCCGGGAAGAGGAGGAGGTGCGATCGTACGGTGGTGGCGCGGTTCAGGCGCGAGCGGCGGACGTTGGCGGCGCTGTGGCGGCTTCGACGGTGGACGGGGGTGGCCGAGGTGGGTATGGTCGCGAAGGTCTCGATCTCCTCTTCGATACGAGCACAAGTTTGCAGGAATCCGTTGAGAAACGAGAGAGAAAATGGAGTTCAAAGTTTCGAATATTAATGGGTTACAGCGGCTTGATTTTGAACGGGGAAGACGATACTATTCCTCTGTACGTGTATTTATACGGTGGTATTTAGGGTTTTATAATCATTAATTAATTAATTAATTAATTAATTAATTCGAGAAATTACAATTCCCTCATACGATCTCCGATTCGCGCTCAACGACTGCCGATCTTAACGTTTTCACGCCTTCTGAACGCGATGGTGCTATCCCCATGGTCTAATTCTGAAGTTACAGTCAGGTTTTCTTTTATTTTCAAATTAAATTGTTTAATTTAAATTCCAACGTAAATATAATTTTGCCGGGGCCACATACGAAGTCAGAAAAATCCGAAAAAATTATTTTTGGCTTTCTTATGACGATACGATCACAACAAAATTCGTTTCGTTCAATTCTGAGGCTTTTTGAAAAATGGCTATTTTCAGGGCAAATATATTTAATATTAAAAATACATTTTGAAATCAATAATTTCTGAAACTCGAAATATATAAGTGTTTACTGTTTTTCAATGCAGAAACGTCATTCTGAACTCAATGGAAATGGTTTCGAGTTCCGATTCCTTCGTATGTAAAAAGTGGCCATTCTGACCTTTATATATTATATATATTCATTTCATAGCGACTTTTCTAAATTTTAATTTTTGACATAACTTACAAATTATAAAGTGAAATTACAATTTTTCAGATTCATTAGAAAGATATTTCTAAACAGATTTAAATATTTTTGGTTTCACTAAAATTCGTTTTATTTTGAATCCTGTACATTCAGTCAAAGTTTAAAGTCAAAATTTCAAACTGCAGCGCTTGTTTTCAATTCCTTTTATATATAAATTAAATTTATTCGTTTTAACTTCGATTAAAATAAATCAATCATTTAAAATACTTTAAATTCATTAAAATTAAAATTTTAAATTGGCCCTAAAATCCTGGGTCGTTACAATGTCCTATATGAACATGCATATAATCAAACACCAAACTTGCATAACATATCATACATGAACTTGCATATAATCATACAACAAACTTGCATAACATGTCATACATGAACTTGCATATAATCATACACCAAACTTGCATAATCATGGTGTCATAATGGATCAATGTTTATCATAGCAATTTGCATAACTAGCATCATGAACACATAGCCTAACACTTGCATAACTTGCATAACATCATGATCATGTAGCATATAACTTGCATAACTTGCATAACATCATGAATATGTAGCATATGACTTGCATAACTTGCATAACATCATGATCACATAGCATTTGACTTGCATAACTTGCATAACATCATGATCATGTAGCATATAACTTGCATAACATCATGATCATGTGGCATATGACTTGCATAACTTGCATAACATCATGATCATGTAGCATATAACTTGCATAACTTGCATAACATCATGATCATATAGCACTTGACTTGCATAACTTGCATAACATCATGAACACATAACACATAACTTGCATAACTTGCATAACATCACAAACACATAGCATATGATAACATAATCTTGCATTGATCCACATTCATAGCCATAACCTCATTATATCCTATCATAATCATTTCAACAATTGGTCATTAAGGCTATAGAAAACTCACAACTTGTTGATTAGCACTCCTAAGAAGAAGATTAAGTTGCTAGAGTTGATTAGAGATTGATTTGAGATGCTATCTTCTTCTACAAATTGATGGAGGCTCCTTCAAGTTGCATTTTGACGGCATGACGGCATTGTTTCTATTTTTAGTATGAATTAGGGTAGTCTTAGGGTATATTTATAGAGTAGTTAGGTGTTTTAGGCCATTAGATTAACCCTAAATCAGATTAGAGCCGTCAGATCTCGTCCTAGACACCAAAACACAGCCAAAAAGCCAAACTGGTGCACCCAGGTCACCTGGGCTCGACCAGGGAGGTCGACCCCCAGGTCGACCCTAGGGTCGACTCCCCAGTCGACCTGGTGGGCAGGTCGACTCCCCAGTCGACCCCCAGGTCGACTCCCTGGGTCTGGCGGGAATTTTCCCGCCATTTCTGAAATTTGAAATTTCTGTTTTTAAATCTGTTTTTAAATTTTCTGAAACTTCTTCGGGCCATATCTGGGTCATACGGACTTCGATTTTTGAAAACTCGGACTCTATTTTGCGTATTTTTCCGAGACGAACGCAATGGCAAAGCCCGTTTCCCCTGATTCAGATTTTTAAATTTAATTCTTCCCTGTTTTATATTATATTAAGTTATTCAACATACGGGGTGTTACATTCTCCCCTACTTGAAGGATTTCGTCCCCGAAATCTCTAAGTCAAGAAGAACGTATCCTACCATCCAAAAAACCATCTACTCAAACCATCAAACACTGGCATCCATTGTCCTTAAAGTTTCTAATGCTGTATGAACATATGCAAAGAGTGTGTGTATATGTTCCCTGTCTAATGCAAAATTAGGTGGTCTACTAATTCAGTTGACCGCCTTAATGCAAACCATGATAGTGCCATGCATCCAATATGTATGCAAAAGAACCCTATCGACACACACTATCTCTACATGAGTGCACAATCATTCACCAAAATGCATCATCCATGGGATAACACAACCATTATACATCCATTAATATAGCTACCTACACACAATTATATGCAATATGAAGTGATTGAGCCGATCTAGTGCCTAAAGTGTGTGTATATGCATCCACGAGCAAAAACTAGCAACTACTTGCATCCACACGCATCCATCAAACATAACATGTCTCAAACACATGTTTCAACCATAGGTTTTCCCTATCTAAAGGTCAAAGGTACTAATGAGAGGACATACTAAAGATAAGATAAGTACTAGACAAACGATAAAGGAGAAGTTTAAAAGACATACCCTCAAAAAGGAATGGGTACAATGAACGCATCTACGCTTCTGTCTCCCAAGTAGAATTACTCTCATCTTCTCCCCTTGGCACTTTGACTAGTCGAACCTCTCTGTTTCTCAACTTCCTAATCTCTGACCCAAGGATGCGGGTAGGAGCTCGTCGAATAGTCGCATCACGCTCTACCACCACTTCTTTAAGCAAGCTCGGCTCTACCACCTCTGCGGTCTCATGTAGGCCCTTCCTCAAATGTGACACATGGAATACGTCCTGTTCCATATGCAACTGAATTATCTCTCGAAGATAAACCGAAGCTAGACATGGAGCAGTCCTCTTGCTCTTCACGGGTATGAAATGGGCACTCTTAATAAGTCTGTCTATCACAACCCAAATTCCCATATTACCCTTCCTCAATCAAGGTAACCCATCAATAAAATCCATCGAGACGCTATCCCACTTCCATTGCGGAACTTCCAATGGGTGAAGCAACCCACCGGGTTTCTTTTGCTCCGCTTTCACTTGTTGGCACACCAAGCATCTAGCGACATACTCGGCCACATCTTTCTTCATACCGGCCCAAAAGAAAACTCGCTTCATGTCTTGGTACATCCTAGAACGATGCGCATCATCGAGAATAGCCTTCCTCAAACCCTTGTCTTGCGGTATACAAAGTCTACCGTCTCTACGCAAGCACCCCCTATCGTCTAGGGTGTACCTACTCAAATGGCTGGACGACCCCCCCCCCTTATGAGCCTCTCTACCAACTCAACCAACTGTGGGTCGTCCCGCTGTGCCTCGCCAATCCGTCTCAAAAGAGTAGGTCTGATCTCCAAGGATGCTAGCAAACCGGGTATAAAGTCAATGGAAGATATGAAATCAAACATCGAGATAAATTCCAAGCTTCGTTGTTCCACGAACAATGGACTCAAGGACAACCTTTTTCTGCTCAAGGTGTCCGCCACCACGTTACCCTTACTGGGGTGTACGCTATCTCGAAATCATAGGATGCTAAGAACACCATCCACCTTCTCTTTCTCAAGACTATACGCTTGAAGAGTCTCCAACACTCCCCTAAGATATAGGGCATGCTTTTCTCCTCTTTTGGAGAAAAGCAGGATATTATCCCATACAAAATCGTCACAACTATCCATCTCTCACGCAGACCATCCTAGTCGAACTCGAAATCCCCCAAGTGCAAGCCCCAAAGGCCTAAACCAATATCAGACAAACACCCAAGGGATACCTCCTTTGAATTCAGACGACCTACATGAGATGATACTAGTAAAAACGGCTAAATAATTAAGCCCTTGTCCAACTCTGGATGTCCTTGCCAATCTCGCTCCAAAACCACCATTGATCAAATGACAGGCTTTGCTTAACCTATTAAGCACACACGAAAACTTATTACGCTCTTTAGAAAAGACCAAGATGTCATCCACAAAGACCACTACGAAGTTATTTAGGTACTCCCTGAACACTCCACTCATCAAATCAACAAAGTATGCGGGGGCGTTCGTCAAACCAAATGGCATCACAAGCCACTCATAGAAACCATCCGGAGTCCTAAAGGCGGTCTTCTCTACACTATCCTCAGTCACTCCCAACTGATGAAACCCCGTGGCTAAGTCCAACTGTGAAACACTGAGGCGCCAACCAACCGATCAAAAAGATCATCAATCCTTGGCAATGGGTGTCTATTCTTCTTTGTGAGCTTGTTGAGTTCTCTTATAGTCTACACAAAGTCTGATGGACCCATCCGCCTTCGTGGCAAAAACTACTGGAGCACCCCACTCCGATATACTTCGTCTTATGAACCCCTTCTCAAGCAACTCCCCTACTTGCTTATGGAGTTCCCTCCTCTCACGAGGAGCCATGTGGCGTACTGACAAAGATACTGGTTTAGCATCGACTACCAAATATATTCGGAGGTCTATCTCCCGCTTCAGAGGTAAGCCCTTCACCTCCCCAAACTCATCCGAGTATTCCCGGACCACTCTAACAGATCGCGAACTCTCGACTGAAGCGTCAAGCGATTCAAATTAACTTAGCAAAACAGAATCTATGGGATTACAAGAGATCTCGAGAGTGTTACCCAAGCGGGTCATGAGCCTAACAACTCTCCTTTCGCAATCAAGAACGGCACCATTACTGGGTAACCAGTCCATGCCCAAAATCAACCCATAGCCCGTGAAGCCTAAACAAAAGCATTACCACTAAACTCAACGCTAAGTATGGAAATCCTCAAACCCAAACATATCATGGACAAATAAGTGGAGCCCCCAATTGGGTTTGAAACAACCATGGGATCATCTACTAAACTGGTGTCTAGGTGCAGTGACTCAACTAATGATGATGAGATAAACGAATGTGGTGCACTAGAGTCGAATAAAGTTCGAACAGGATGATCGAGAGAACCAAATTTCAACTTAGACGGTCCTACCCCCATCAGGTATACCCGTCGTGAGGGAATACATCTACCCTCCAGAAGATCCTGTACTTCGTCCTTACCTCTTTGGACAACACCAAGGTGTCCTATTTCTCCAAAACAACTAGCCTTCCCCTTCACATTCTCCTTTCGTGGCCTTCTTACCATGATGAGGTTTCGTCCCTTATTTACCTAATAGCTATTTGAACCTTCCTCTCTCGTCCATCTTAACGCTACCCATAAGCCCTCCACATCCTTGGACTAACTTCTTAGCCTGGCAAACGACTTAGTCCCTTGAAGTGGTTCTTCCGTCCTTCATACGGAAGTCCTTATTTATCATAAAAAGACATCTCTACGCGGAGGGGAAATTCAAAAAGAGAAAGAGGAAGAGATTCAAAACGGAGAATCGAAGGAAGGATATATGGCTCTTGGGGATTATGTTCTTTTCTTTCAAAAACTTTTCTCTCAAAAACATGTTTTTGAAATTACTTCTTCCAAAAATGTTTTTAGAAAAATATTTTTCTAAAAGTTTTATCTGTTCTGGTAACCTTAAGCTCAGATACCACGTGTAACACCCCACACCCGCTAAGGTCACTCATAAAGGGAATGCCTTAGCTTCGGTGGAGTATTTAAGTGAATATAGAACTGAAAAATTACAACAAGACAGATATAAGTAATACTTAAAAATTTAAAACATCATTTCATTGCAGCAGAAGGTAAACATGTTTGGTTACATCTCAAAAACCAACAAGAGTCAAGTACAAAATTTCCATCTTGTTAAAACATAAGTACATAATCCCACTACATACTAATAGCCATAATAGAAAAGATAACCGAGCTTTTCTTCAAGAGTCCAAGCTCCAAAAGATAGATAAAGCAATATGATCAAAGCCCACTAGTGCTAGGCCCACTCTGAGAACCTAAGGGTTGGGGAAAAAGATAAAAACAACGGGGTCAGACATAAGTCTAAGTGAGCCCTATAACCTTAACAATACAATCGTTAAAGTAATTAGGGTATGATATAAACCTGGTACGGTACGACTGGGGATAAATGACTACACTAAGTAGCCAACTAGACTTAGGATGAACTAAGATACCGGTAAAGACGCGCCTATCCACCCAAGGATAAATACTACACTGCACCACACCAGATCTACCCACCCAAGGATAATTCCTACACTGCACCACACCAGATCTACCCACCCAAGGGTAATTCCTACTTAAAGGTTGATCCCACTAAGTGTACTTAGTAATTTTTAATAATAGTTTCGTGTAACCCTAGCTGACTACATAGGTGCCGTCTGCCCCTATCTCCACTAGGTGTACCCACAACTTAGTAATTTTTAATAGTAGTCTCTTGTACCCCTAGCTGACTACATAGGTGCCGTCTGCCCCTATCTCCACTAGGTGTACCTGCTACTCCCCAAGCGATCGGCTCCCTACCGTAGATACCCGTGCTGGCCCCACAGTGGGGTGTATCACTCCCCAAAGTGGCAACCTGATACTATCAATGGTGCACGGCTTATATCCACACGATGCAACAACGTCTTACCTACCAGCCCGGGTCCACACACGCTTATGAAACCCGTTGGACTCGCGTTGCCACCGCTACCCCGTTTTGGCCTCTTATAGTCAAGCCCAGTACGCGTGTCCCGTCCTCGACATGGGTCGAGCCCAATAAGATACATATGGGTTACTGGTTGAAATGGGCCCCCACAAGCTATTACTTAAGCTTGTCATTTTATCTAGTGCATCCCACTTAACCCCTTTTTCATAATCATGCCCACTTACATGTTAAGGTTTGGTTAAGTCATCTAATCATATTTCAATTGCCACTCAAGGCACCCACTAGATTTCTACATGCCACCCAAGGCACCCACTTGATTTCCACATGCCACCCAAGGAACCCACTTAACCCTTTAATCATGTTTAGTTACATGTTCCACTTTGGTTAAATATTTTAATCTTATCTTCTATTACCACCCAAGGCAACCACTAGATTTTCCCCATGCCACCCAAGGCACTTACTTAACCCTTTAATCATGTTTAATTACATGTTCCACTTTGGTTAAGTACTTTAATCTTATCTTCCATTGCCACCCAAGGCAACCACTAGATTTTTCCACATGCCACCCAAGGCACCCACTTAACCCTTTAATCATGTTTAATTACATGTTCCACTTTGGTTAAGTATTCTAATCGTATTTTCTATTGCCACCCAAGGCAACCACTAGATTTTTCCACATGCCACCCAAGGCACCCACTTAACCCCTCATGTCCCCTACATGCTTATCTGGTTAAGTGTTTCTTAATTGATTAAGAATGTAACCGTTGTAAAGACCTCTCACATTAGACTATCTTTTATGGCAGCTGGATTTGCCGGGTCCGGGCAGCCTTACGCCATAACCGAGTCTAACCTCGTGTCTATACACTTGTCACGTATTTAGTTTGTGCCTAAGACCTCTCACATTGGGCCAAACATTTGTAGCCGCTGGATTTGCCGGTCGGTTCCGGGCAGTCTTACGCTACAAAAGGTCCAACCTCGTGTCTTAGTCGATTAATTACACCTAATTAATCACCCCCAAATTTCCGAATTAATTTCCCCTAATTAATTCCAATTTTAACGATGTACATAATTGACTCAACTATGTCCATCCACTTTATGGTATGTATAATCATACCAACTTCACACCATTTCATTAACATGTATATTAACCCCATCGTTCCCCACGTAATTCGCCAACATGACATAAAAGGGAAGATTCATCACAAATACAATGGGTTCAACTTGCATAACATTAACATCAACATGGGTTTAAAGGTGTCAACATGCATATAGCATCAACCCAACTAGCATAAATAATCAACCCAAACTTGCATGAATCACATATGTCATAAAGAGGTTAACTTGCATAAGTTATTTATGTCATACAAAGGGGTAAACTTGCGTATGTATGTATGACATACTAAGGGGTTAACTTGCATATGTATGCATATCATAATAAGGTGTAAACTTGCACATGTTACTTGTATATCATCAAACACCAAACTTGCATAACATGTCATATATGAACATGCATATAATCAAACACCAAACTTGCATAACATATCATACATGAACTTGCATATAATCATACACCAAACTTACGTAACATGTCATACATGAACTTGCATATAATCATACACCAAACTTGCATAATCATAGTGTCATAATGGATCAATGTTTATCATAGCAATTTGCATAACTAGCATCATGAACACATAGCCTAACACTTGCATAACTTGCATAACATCATGATCATGTAGCATATAACTTGCATAACTTGCATAACATCATGAACATGTAGCATATGACTTGCATAGCTTGCATAACATCATGATCACATAGCATTTGACTTGAATAACTTGCATAACATCATGATCATGTAGCATATAACTTGCATAACTTGCATAACATCATGAACATGTAGCATATGACTTGCATAACTTGCATAACATCATGATCATGTAGCATATAACTTGCATAACTTGCATAACATCATGATCACATAGCACTTGACTTGCATAACTTGCATAACATCATGAAAACATAACACATAACTTGCATAACTTGCATAACATCACAAACACATAGCATATGATAACATAATCTTGCATTGATCCACATTCATAGCCATAACCTCATTATATCCTATCATAATCATTTCAACAATTGGTCATTAAGGCTATAGAAAACTCACAACTTGTTGATTAGCACTCCTAAGAAGAAGATTAAGTTGCTAGAGTTGATTAGAGATTGATTTGAGATGCTATCTTCTTCTACAAATTGATGGAGGCTCCTTCAAGTTGCATTTTGACGGCATGACGGCATTGTTTCTATTTTTAGTATGAATTAGGGTAGTCTTAGGGTATATTTATAGAGTAGTTAGGTGTTTTAGGCCATTAGATTAACCCTAAATCAGATTAGAGCCGTCAGATCTCATCCTAGCCACCAAAACACAGCCAAAAAGCCAAACTGGTGCACCCAGGTCACCCGGGCTCGACCAGGGAGGTCGACCCTAGGGTCGACTCCGCAGTCGACCTGGTGGGCAGGTCGACTCCCCATTCGACCCCCAGGTCGACTCCCTGGGTCTGGCGGGAATTTTCCCGCCACTTCTGAAATTTGAAATTTCTGTTTTTAAATCTGTTTTTAAATTTTCTGAAACTTCTTCGGGCCATATCTGGGTCATACGGACTTCGATTTTTGAAAACTTGGACTCTATTTCGCGTATTTTTCAGAGACGAACGCAATGGCATAGCCCGTTTCCCCTGATTCAGATTTTTAAATTTAATTCTGCCCTGTTTTATATTATAGTAAGTTATTCAACATACGGGTGTTACATAGATTGCATATGGAAACACCAGAGAAGTGATGCAGGAAGTGCCCAAAAATGTTGCTATAAGCTAAAAATTATCTGTGGCAACACTTTCTTGGTGTTGCGTTTTGCCACGTTGCCTTAGTGTGAAAGGCAACATCTTAGAGACCCTAAGGCAATATCGGTACAGGTGTTGCCACGGGTACTAAATTTACAAAAATGTGGGTCCAACTAAAATCTGCATCCCGGGTTCACAGAATTTTGTTGTGCCACTAAAATTTGTAGACGGGTTCACGGAATCATTTGTGGGGCCCACATGCATTAACCTATGGCAACACTTTTACCATCTAATGACAACACTATATCATAGCTACGACAACATGTAACATCATATACTGCAACATTATATCATAGCTATGCCAACGTCATATAACATACTTTAACATAACAACAATTAACATCACATACTGAAATTAATAAAAAACTTTTCATTTCAATTAATTAACCGGTAACACAAGTACGACTTAATCAACTACAAAATAACAAAACATAGACAATAAATTCAGTTTCACAGAGTACTTACAAACATAGCCATTATTAAATTCATGTTTACATCAAACTAAAACAGTTTCAAAATATAGCGCGAGCCTCCAGCGCGTTCAGTGCCTCAGCTGCCTCTATTACCTCTAGTGCCTTCAATAACAAGCTCTTGAACAACTTCATTACTGCCTCCTTCACCTGCAAAATAAAGCAGTTTCAAAACTCATGCATTTCAGCTAAGCCTTTAGCACAATTAATGCATTTTAGAACAACTAAATACATGCATGCCTCAGTTACAAAATGATGCGATGCCTCGTTTACATTGCAACACAAATTGGGAGGCATGCATGCCTCAGTTGCATTTCAGCACAAACTATGGCCATAGTATAACTGAGCTGCATTTCAGCACAAAGACATTTCAGCACAATCTATTTCCTGCATACCTCAATTGCATAACTGTCTGCTTGTAGAGACATGCCACAACTCGTTCAAGTACAAACTCAACCATTGTTTCAATTATGAACTGACACAGTCATTACTTATTGAAGAGAAAATAAAATTCTTAAAATTCTGTGGTTCATTATTGATGCTTCAGTCTGGTACACGATCCGTTACATTTTCACATTTCCTAAAACTTATGTGAAGTCATAATCATCACACTACGCCATAGCAAGCGGCAAAACACTTAACAAAATAATGTAAGAATTAGACTGATGCTTTAGCAAGCGGAAATTGTAAGAATCATGTAGTTTTTTACTAGCAAACCATAAAATTAAGCAAATATACATTCTAGCAGTGTGTGTCTATATTCGATCTCTGATTTGCAAAATTTGTAAGGGCCTTGGACTACAAAAACATGAAGTAAAGATGTTTTTCTGCCTTATCTACCTAATTCGAATGTGATAAAACATAAAATTGTACCTGAATTTTTTCATCTCCCCAAAATATCAAGAGTACTTTGAAATTCTCAACTGGAATTTTGTCCGGCCTACATAAAATGGAGGAATTAATGTTAGAATGACATCAGTTACAAAAAGAAGCCACGAATATGATACATCAGTTACTTGTAAAATAAAACAGCCACTTCACTAAAATGTAATCAAGGAAGAAACAACATTTTCTTACTTAAATTGTGTAGAACAGTTAGTTGAATAAATATGATAGTGATACACAAAAATTAAGAAGCATTGTCTTTCACTTTTCTAGTGGAAGGCGGATTCATCTTATTGGGACATTATCTCTACACCAACGAACATCAAAATCTTGATTTCCCATTCCATAAGAGGCTGGATATCATTCAAATCTTCATTTTCATTTACTCTTTCGTTTTCACACTAGTTGCTTGGCAATTTCTAAATAACATTGTGGCACATCTTATCAATTGGATCTTCTACATAAAATACCTGTTGTACTCGTGAAGCCATAACATAAGGACCATATTTCTGGAACAATCGATTAAAATTGACACGAGTCAACCCATATAAATCTTTCTCTTCTTAGTACCAACAACACTTAAATAAAACCACACTGAATTCTCCCCAATAATCTAGTTATAATATTTCTTCAATTGATCCATAGTAATTAACTTCACCAACTAATGGATTTTGATCTTTCGAACTTCCAAATATAGTAGTCAAGGCTGTCAAAAATATACCACTATTTTGTGTTGTACATTTGGCATCTCTGAACCTTGTATAAAATCTGTATCCATCGATAACATATCCAGTAAACCTCTTAGTTGTTCGAAGAGGGCCCATTGAAAGCAGTTATACTTCTTTTGAAATATCCTCAGTTTTTTCAACCTCTTTATTTAACCACTTCCAAAATTCTTCACTATGTTCTCTCTCTCTTTTATATTTTTTTGATGATGCATGCCCATCAATTAAAGCTCTATGTTTCCTAGAATAAAGACCTAGTTAATAAAACATAGGAGCAAATTTTCTAATTCTTCAATACTTACTAAAATAAAAATAAAATTTAAAACTTACTCAAGTAAACTCTCGATTTCCTCTCTCTATTTCCTCTTTAGCACAATTGAATAGAACATAACGGTGACATTCCTTCCATTGAGAATTTTTAAGATGAATAGCTTTTCCATCTTTGTTTCTTTTTGTACCAATAGGATATTCCAGATTCCATGGACAGGTTTCAAATTGCATTTTTCTGCTCCATAGCCACCTAAGAACCTTGAACATAATATCAAACATTCTTCTATAAGATAACCTTCAGCAATGGGCGCCTCAGGTTCACTTTGTTGCAAACATATGATTTCAATTTACAAAGATAACTCTCAATAGGAAACATACAATGAATATGTGCAGGTCCACCATATTCAAGTTCCTTGCAAAAATGAACTAGCAAGTGCACCATTGTATCGAAGAAAGCATTTGGTAATATCATCTCAAATTGATAAAGAATTTCCACAATTTTCTTTTGTAGCCTCTTAAGATCGCCAAATTGATAGTTTTACTCCAAATACTTATTAGAAATGCATCTAATCTTATCATAGGTATTGCAACTTCAGGTTTTACATATTTAATCACAGCAAACTGCAGCAATTAGTAGAGAAGAAAATGAGCATCGTGGCTTTTATACCCTGCAATTTTCCTCTCTTTCTTGTTTACATACTGGCTGATATTAGCTGCACAACCATAAGGCAATTTAGCATTCCCCAACATCGAGCAAAATATTTCTTTCTCCTTTTTCGTCATTTCAAATATGGAATCCCTTATCTCAAGGTAATTTCCATCAGCTGATAGAACCAGATGAAGGACCTCCCTGATGCCTATCCCTTATAAATCGTACCGAGCATTTAAATGGTCTTTCGACTTCCCATAAATATTTAGTAAAGTACCAAGTATGTTATCCCAAATGTTTTTCTCTATGTGCACAACATCAAGGTTATGTCGACATACATTTTGACTCCAATATAGTAAATTAAAAAATATTGACTTTTTTTAAAGGAGATTCATTTTTATGCTTCTTGACCTCTTTCTTCATAAAAATATTTTCATAACCAGCCAACAATTCTTCAATGTTAGTCCCGGATAAAATTCCGGGTGGTGTTCCCATTTCAATTTCACCATCGAACTTTTCTTATCAAACCTCCACTTGTGTCCCGGGTCTAAAAAATTTCTATGATTCATGTAACACATTTTTTTACTATGTTTCAAGTAAGTTGAAGAAGTCTCGAAATGGCCTATGGGACACGCTAAATAACCCTTTATGCTCCAGCCGGATAACATTGCATAGCCTGGAAAGTCGTTGATCATTCATAACACGCTTGCACATAATGTGAAATTATCACCAGTGAAGGCATCATAAGTTTTATGCCAAGTTTCCATAATTCTTTCAATTCTACGATAAGAGGTTGCATGTAGATATCAATGTAATTGTTAGGAAACTTTGGACTAGGAATAAGGGTAGAAAGTATCAAATTTTCTATCTTCATGCATAACCAAGGTGGAATGTTATAATTCACCAATATGATAGGCCATGTGTTGTGGACTCATTATACGAAAAGGACTGAATCCATCAGATGCTACTCCTAACCTGATATTTCTATTTTTAGATGAAAAGTGAGGATAACTGGCATCCATCGTCCTCCAACTCTCTCCATCAGCTAGATGTCGAAGTCTGTTATCATTTTTTCGTACCACTGCATGCCATAACATAAGTTCTGTGTACTCCTTAGACATGAACATCCATTGCAGCCTCGGTTTTAGTGGAAAATAACGCATCACTTTTGCTGGTACTTTGTGAATCCACTTCTCCGAATCATTGTCAGTAGTTACTTTCTTTTCCGGTATAACCCACCTTGAAAAACCACAAGTTTTGCAGTTATTTTCCTTTTCATTTTCTGCCCAATATAGCATGCAATCATTTGGACATGCATGTATTCTTTGGTAATCGAGGCCTAAATCTTTAATGATATTTTTGGTAGCATTGAAAGATAAAGGGATGTGGGTTTATGGAAAAGCTTCTTTTATCAACTCTAATAAATCGCTGAATGCAGACTTGCTGATTCTATGCAGGCATTTTAAAGAATAAAGCCTAACAATGAAACTTAACTGCGAAAATTTAGTACACCCAAGATATGTTGGCTACTTTCCCTCTTCAACACGTTGATTAAATTTTCTAGCATCGATATCTATTCGATTTGACCCATCAGAATATCCACATTCATTGTTCTCCATATTTCCACAAGTACGTTGCAACATCTCTTCGAGATTATCTCCAAAATTTATTCTTGCTTCACAATCCATATCGCTATCGCACCTTTCAGGATCTAAGCAGGAAACCTCACAAACCCATTTCACGTACAATTCGCATGGACCATTCCACATCATATGGTCATAAACTACCGCTTGAAGATGCCACTTGCGATCACGACACTTTTTGCGAGGGCATGTAATTTCTTCACCTACCATGAAACTAAAAAAAGTATTTCGAATAAAAATTTTCACTCCACTGATGTATTCTTCACTGAACTTAGGAAGTTCCGCCCATAGTTTTTCCTTGTCGTTCATGACTAATTGAAAAACAAATAACATGAACAAATATCATTTAGCCATGACTATAAGGACAAAGACAAACACAATAATAAAATTAGGAATATGATTACACTTGAATGCACAAGTAAATCAATAAATTAGGTAACACAACAATAAATCAGAAAAAATTGAAATATACATTAAGTGCTACCATAAGCAGCAGATTAAATCGAAGTCCTAACTGAAATTTGAAACCCAAACGAACCTCAATTAAAGACCTAATCGAAACACCGTAGCCCTAATTGAACTTGAACTCAAACTTGCCGTAATCAAACCCCAATTAAGCCCTAAATGAACTGGAGAGTGAGTGTTTGAGAGGTTGAGCGGCGGAGCATTCTGTTTGAGAGTGAATGTTTGAGAGGTTGGGAGAATATTTTGTTAAGTGTTTTGCCAAATTATTTTTGTTTCTCGCCTTAAACATTAATTATCGCGTATCGTTAACCAGGACCGTTGGATCGTATTGGCGTGGATTGATAATTTTATCCACCCAGCTACTGCAACACGTGGTTGATATCTACGCTAACACATTGAAGCATGCGTTGTAATAGATAAAAAATAGCATAGCTATGGCAACTTTGTAGCTAGCAACTCCATGGATTTTTGTTGTAGTGGGCCATCTATGGTTAGAGAACAGCGTTGTAACGTGAATAATTCGGTACAGGAATTACTTAAAAATATTGTATCTCTATCACTTACTATGGACTTAGGCATAGTTTAATAACTCCATCAAAAAATATTTGAGCTATTTGAGGTGCAGAAAATGGATGATTCAATGGAAAGAAATGTGAATACTTTGATAATCTGTCAACCACCACATATATAACTGCATAACCATTGCTTTTTGGCAGGTGAGTAATGAAGTCCAGGGACAAATCGGTCCATACATTTTCAGTGATAGACAATGGCTATAATAAACTAGGAGAAGGTACATTTTCTGATTTGGATTTTAGACATATATCACATTGCTTGATGTAGCTTTCTACTGATTTCTTCATATGTTTCCTGTAAAAATCTTTCCTGATGCTTTTAAGAGTTTTCTTCACACCTGAGTGTCCTCCTAGTGGTGTAGCATGAAATTCAAATAAGATAATATTTATCAGCTGAGTATGTGTATGATCCAATAGTATTTTCCCTTTATACAATATTAATTCTTCAATCAGTTTATATTTTGAGTTGTCAACAGCTCCAACTAATATTTGCTCCTTTTTAAAATGGTAGAAGGGTCTCTACTGAATTTATTTTCTAAGTTCTGTGATCCAATCAGCTTGTACTAATGTTGTATTATGTAATTCAGGTTGATCATAAATTTTGGATAAAGTGTCCACTATTATGTTTTGCTTCCGGTTTTTGTATTCCACGGTATAATCATAACCATGAAGCTTTGCTAACCCTTTTCCTTGAATTCCAATTGTGAGCTTTTGAAATAACAAATGCTGGAGACTCTGATGATCATCTCTGATGATGAATTTTCTGCCTAATAGGTATTGTGACCAATTTTTCATTGCAAAAATTAGTGCCAGCAGTTTTTTTCATAAGTAGATAAATGCAGATTACTTTCTTGTAATGGCTGACTGATGTATGCTACAGATTTGTTGTTTTGTAACAGCATAGCTCCAAGACCTTTGCCACTAGCATCACACTCTATAACAAAATCTTTAGAAAATATGGTAATGCTAAAATAGGAGGGTTAGTCAAAAAAGATTTCAGTTTAAAGAATGCATCAGTGGCCTCTTAATTCCAGTGAAATGGATTCTTTTTCAGCATAGATGTTAATGGTTTTGCAATAAGGCCATAATTTTTAATGAATTTTCTATAACAACCTGTAAGGCATAAGAAACCTCTTAAAGCTTTTATACTAGTAGGTTTGGGCCATTGCAAAATTGCTTTAATTTTGTCCTTTTCTACTGCGATCCCTTGATCAGAAATAATGTGCCCTAAATACTTGATATTTGTTGAACAAAATGAACATTTAGGCAGGTTAATAACTAACCGGTTATCAGTGAGTGTTTGTAGTGTTAATTTTAAATGTCTCAAATGATTGTCCCAGTCAGTATTGTATATAAGAATATCATCAAAAAAACACTAATATAAACTGCCTTAAATATTGTTTGAAAATATTGTTCATTAGTAACTAAAATGTTGATGGGTCATTAGTAAGGCCAAAAGGCATAACTACGAATTCATAGTGACCTTCATGGGATCTAAATGCAGTCTTATGAATGTCATCTTCATGCATTCTCACTTGATGATAACCTAGTTTTAAATCTAACTTTGTAAAAAAAATTGAACCGTGTAGTTCATTTAATAGTTATCTATTAATGGTATTGGGAATTTATTCTTAACTGTTTGCTTATTTAAATCTCAATAATCAACGCATAATCTCCAACTACCATCTTTCTTTTTAACAATTACAATAGGAGCTAAAAAAGAACTAGAGCTAGGTCTAATAATTCCATAGTAAGCATATCAGTGATTAAAGCATCTACTTCTTTTTTATAAAATGAGAATATCTATAAGGTTTAAGGCAAACTGGTTTGGAGCCCACAAGAAGTGGAATTCTATGATCACGGTCTCTTTTTGGTGGTAATTGATTTGCTGAAGTTGTTACTGCAGGAAACTGATGCAGAATTTGTTGGATTTCTGGGTGAATTATGGAATTATTTAGTGCAGTAGCTGATGCTGATAGCAACATGAAGTGTAAGGTTGCTAAATTGAATTCCTTTGCAGCTTTTTTGCTTTCCACTGTTTTTATTTCATCTTGCAAGAGGCCTTTCCACTTATACTGTTACCATTTATAAGAAAATCTAACTTGCAATTTCATAAAATTAAAACAAATTTCATCAGGTTCATTCATCCATTGTGCTCTTAGCACCATTTGACATGAGTCCATGAAACATACCGAAAAAATTCGACTTAGAAAATTCGACATACAATTGTCGAGTATTCAAACATCGAAATTGTCGGATAGTCCAAGAAAGAAATTAGAGGGTGATAATGGATAAGATAGAAACTTAGAATAGAAGAAGAAGAAGAACATCACAACATCAGAGTAACATGAACCTCACAACGGAACGAATAACATATAATATATAACATAACTTTGAAATATACATCTGCACTTGAATATACATATCATTTCCAAAGTATGACACTTACAACACAGCGGAAAATAACAATAGCTATATCATTTCTGAAGCCTCCTGCTCCAGCTGTTCAGGTATCTGCCCGACTACTTGGCTGCCCATACAAAATTGGGCACCAAAGAGTTTAGGGGAAAACAAAACCAAAATAAACTCCGGGTCAGTCATGGGACTGGTGTGAGTAAAACAATTTAAAACGGTTTGAGCAACAAACGATATGTCATAAGACCACGTCGTATAATGGAACGGGTTTTTCCCTTATGAAAATGCAAAATAATCTTTATATCAAAACTCATTTGATATTATAATAATGTCTATCAACCACAATATAATAATCATCTAGCAGAAACGCTTCCATCTCACATTCTACATATATAGTATACAATCAAAACCGCAAGCACGTATTGGGTAATGGATTTCCAACTATGACAAGGTATGGAACCAACTTTCGCTAGTGTACCTCTAGAGAGGAATACACTGGGTTCAACAAGAACACCTTGCAACCCGACCACACATGACCGACCACTCATTTCGCTTGAGTGTATCGAATGTATATCACCAACGGTTGGGATCAGCAACCGTTCCCCGAATGGGACAACATCGACAATAGATTTTTAGAAGTAAATGAAACTATAGATCAGGTGATTATACACCCTAATAGGTGCGACCTACATAGCCATACTGCCTGCCCGATTTTTGTCATTTCTCGGTTGTGAGGCTAGAAGCCACGCTTATCTCTGATAGATCACACGTTTATTCACTTTGAATGGTCACATCATCATACCCGCCAAATCACAAATTGATTTCCCCAAAAATACCATGGGTATACAACTAAGAGAAACGAATTCCTCCGCCACCAAACGTAAATACGTTTGAAGAGATCAACTTACGCGATCTATTAAGTATACTCTATCAGACATTCTTCCATACAAGTTGTCCTGGGACTGGACAAACCGAAGGCACTATTCAGTACAACCATCTTAGGCAATCTTTACCTAATATTTATACAACATCCCTTGCACTTTACTCCGTCTTCAATTATCCTTGGCATATATGATTCGCAACGCTTATGCCAATACGGAGTGGTTCTTCGGATAAAAATCCAACTGGTCTCTCCATATTATGAACGTTAAAATGGTCAAAAACTTCTATAGTCGGTGAGTTAACTATCAAAGAAAAACAGGTGTGCAAACAACGATATTATTTCCAGATGGAAATTATATCGATCAATCATCATTTAACACTTATTCTCTTTAGTTCATTAATTTACTTATCTCCTGTTTCCACATATTCTAAATATATATTTTCTATTATCAGAAAACATTTCTGATTCTTATTTGGAAAACATTTTCAAAACTTCTTCACTGGATTTAAACTGATGTTTAAATAAACATCGCTATGCCAACTCAAACCATTTACTAAATTCAATTAACCATCATTCACTATCAAACCTTATCATTCCTTAATTAAGAAGGAAGTTAATCAAGTTGGGGTTTAATTACCTCTCAGACCTTAACTGAACAACGTTTTAACTTCGAAATAGTCAACGTTTATTTTTTTAAACCTTTAACGAACTTCCTTACGTAACTCTCGGATTCTATTTACGTATCCACTTATTTATTGAAAACATTAGTTGTAACAATAACGTTATAATCTCTACTTTCGAAGTATCAAACTTCCATTATAACTTTTATTCTTTAATATGAATAAATAAACACCTAAGTTATAAATTAATAACTCTTGATTTAAACGCCCGAAAGTATAAGTACTTTCCCGAATTCACCGATTAACTCTCTTCGAGTAATCTCAATTTGATTAACTCTTCTTCGAATAACCTATATTCAATTATCTCTCTTCGAATAACTTATATTCGATTAACTCTCTTCAAATAACTTATGTTCGATTAACTCGCTCTTTCGAATAAACTATATTTGATCTCTTTCTTTCGAATACGCTATATTCTATAATCTCCTTTCGAATAACTATATTTGATAATCTCACCTTCGAATAACTAAATTCGATTTACTCCTTTCGATTAAACTAACATCGTTTAAGTCCTTTCGATTTAAACTAACATCGATAACTACTTTCGATTAAACTAACATCGATAACTCCTTTCAATTTAAACTAACATCGATAACTCCTTTCGATTTAAACTAACATCGATAACTCCTTTCGATTAAACTAACATCGATTAACTCCTTTCGATTAAACTAACATCGATTAACTCCTTTTGATTTAAACTAACATCAATTAACTCCTTTCGATTAAACTAACATCGATTAACTCCTTTCGATTTACTCATCTGAATTAACTCGGTTTGATTAACTCAGTTTGACTAACTTAACTAAATTAACTCGACTTATTTAACTCAACTCGTCTAACTCGACTAATCTGACTCGATTAGCCTGACTCGACTAACTCGACTAACTATGTTCAATTAACTCTAATTCTAATCAATTAATTCTAATTCTAATCGATTAACTCTAACTGTTTAACACTTCGTCCGTATTCAGTTTCAAATATCGATGTTGAAATCGATTCTTACTTCTCTATATAAGTCCTGACTTATATATTCTATTTATCCAATGATAAATATTTTACTTAATTTATAAAATATTCTTTATAAATTATTCTTTCCAATTTATCTGTTAAAACAGATTTCTATTTAATTCCACTTTAAATAAATCCTTCCCATTTATCTGTTAAAAACATATTTCCATATTCCATTCATTTTCCAAATATTTTCTTTTATAATCCTATTTATTTTTCAAATAAATATTCCTTTCCAATTCTATTTGTAAATGTTTTACAAATATTTCCCTTTCTATTTTATTTGTAAATGTTTTACAAATATTCCCTTTTCATCTTTCTATTTACTTAACAAATAAATATTTTCCTTTTATATTTGTTTCACAAATATTTTCCTTTATAACTCTTATTTATGTCTCAAATAAATAATCCCTTTATACTTCTATTTATTATCACAATAAATATTCCTCTTTATAAAATCCTTTGATTCTATAAATAATTCCCTTTTTGTCTTTCTAATTCATTTTATAAGCAAATATCCTTTTTATAAAATCCTTTGATTTTATAAATAAATTTCCTTTTATCGTAATCATATTTATTTTCAATAAATATTTCCTTTTCAAAACCCTTTTGATTTTATAACTGTTTTCTTTTATAAAATCCCTTTTTTTTCTATATAAAATCCATTGATGTTATATAACTAATTTATTTTCAAAATATACTTTGAAAATCCACTTTTGTACATCCCAGTATTCTTACGGTATTTAACGTACCATATAATAATGATCGATATCATTCAAATACACAAAATCAACAACAGATTTTATATCACATCATATATCACAATATATGAAACAGAACAATATTTTATATATTGAGGAACCCAGTTGGGTCCCTCCAACCTGTTTCCCTACATCACAGATGTTAAACAATATAATTAACATCGATTTCATTCAATATGAAATATTCTACTAAACAGAATCAGTATTTGATTAACGATTTATATATATATCGTTATCTATAATTTCAACCAATACATAAGCAATTCAACCAAACAGTTAACACACAGCAATCAACAGATGATTATCAGTTCTAAGAATACGTTATAAAAATATTACTGTTCAAAGTTGGTGAGTTTTACTCACATTGGCGGTTTATCGTTAAATATCGATAACCGTTGTCGACTCACTTCTGACAATTTATTTCGCTATAAATTGTAATGGGCCCCAATTCACTCCCAGTCAGTTCCAAGGTGTTGTCGTCGTCCATACGATCCGAATGCAACTTGTTTCGCTCAATTCTGATAACGTATGACGAAGTTACTCAATTTCGAAGTTTATAAACATTTAAATTAAAATTTAACTTGGATTTAAACTTTCCGTTGGGCTTTACCTATTATATACGGCCCACTCACCATTTAAATTCCAGACCCGTATTTTTTAATCTCCTCCATCTTCCTCATATGAAACCCGACTCCAGGACCCTTTTATAGCCATTATCCAAACTTTGAACACCATTACTTCCATCGTTCTGCCATGACATCAAATATAGAGACAACCACGGTTTCTCTCTTCGAAAGCCCTACCACCTCATGTAAATCACCTCACACTCGCGGTCAATTCTCAGAATGCATCGACCAGGCAACCTCCGCAACCCATAATGTCAACATCGACACTTTCCATCGCGGATTCCAACACAACTTTGGCCGCAACCTAGCCTCGACCTCCTGAACCCAATTATCAACATCAATTTACATATTAGTGCTCAAATCCTTCGATTTCGTCAACCCTAGTTCTTACTGCTGTAAATACAGCGAACTAAACAAGCGTCGATCCCATAAAAACTGATCTGAAAGTGATGAGCATTCTTCTGTGATTCGAAATATACATATTAGAGGATTTATAGGATTTTATTGTATTTGTTTTGATTTCTCCATTGATGACTTTTCACATTTTTGCTTGAGGAGGTTACGGCGGAATTCTGTTGACTAAGGGGAAATGAGAAGTTAGGTTTAGATGAGTTAAGGGTCTTATATATTAGTTAATTAACTTTGTTGAGAGGCTTTGCTTTGTCCACGTTGTGTTTTGAGGAGAACAATGCGGCTGGAGAAAGATGAAGACGTGGACCTCGTTTTTATCGAAGAATGAATAATTCGGTTAAGTTATAAGTAGTGTATTTAAAGTTTGGTTTTTCAAAGTACCATGTTACCTAAATTCCATTCACGTATGGACAGAAATCAAGATACCATTGTATCGAGCTCGGTTCCACGATCCCAAAAATATAATAATATCGGTAGGTTAACTCCTTTTGTGAAACCCCAAAATATTGATATAGGGTGCAAAATACTCCAAATAAAATGTTGCGTATTTAATTAATTAAAAATTACAGTAAAATTCTAAAAATTAAATTATCACTACGTCTCAAAGGGCTTGTCTAAATTCGAGGCCAATATTTAATTATAATTAAATATATCATTATGGTTTATAAATGGTTATGGCGCTGTTTTTCTAAAAATTTGATTTGAGCTTAACTCAAAATCTACACGAAGAAATCCCGAATTTTCTCTTCCACTAGAAAAATATACTTCACCAGCTCCTAAAGTTTCTTGTTTCACAGAAATCCGATTTAAAACGGCCCCTGTATACTCGTTTAAAGTTCGAATCACCAAATTACGAACTACTGCGCCATTTCGAGCTCGATTATATTTATAATATAATTAATACGTTCAACTATCATTTATATAATATATTCATGAATATAATTCAACTCTAAACTGAATTATATATTTTAAATAATCTAATTTACACAATATTGTAAATTCCACTATTTTTGATTATTTCTGAATTTAATATATTATTCTATTATTTTAATTTAATTAAATATTCATTTATTTAATTAAACAATGATTTAATTTTCCTAAATCACTATTTTAAATAATTATATAAATTAATTATTACCCGTAAAAATACGGGTCGTTACATTCTTCCCCACTTAAAATAATTTCATCCTCGAAATTGCTAAGGTAGAAAACAAACCTTATTGACTGGTTAGAACTTATTTGTTCACTTCTTAACTCCAGTTTCAATAAACCAATTTATTTCAATTAAATATTAATTATTTCTTATCAACGAAAATTTTCAAAAATCCTGAGAATTTTCTAACACCTTAACTTTTTTTAAAAAAATTGCCAGCACCTCCTTTGTACTGGTCAATAGGTCAAACTCCAACTCACCTCTCTGGGCCTTCTCCAACCCAGAAGAAAATCGAACAGCCAAGCGGCTTGCCAATTCGGCTCATAAAATCTCATACCCAATATGAAATATAAACTTGCACCTTTTTGTCGGGCATATCATTATATCCTTTCTATCTGCTACAAATTTAGAAAATGCCACCCCAATCAAACTCAAATCACTTTTATCTCCAACAAAACCATTCGCTTATCCAAACCAACTTCAATTTCCGATCAAATTTCCATTCTTGATTTTCAAATTTTTAACTCATCAACCCAATACCATTTCGGATTCAAATCTCACAAATCCATTCTTATTCGATTTCAATTCAATTTCTATTAACACTTAACTGGCTTTACTTTAATTCCAATTTGCTTTTACAAATTCCTATTTAATTTGTCTTAAATTAAATAATCAAATCCTGGGAGTTTTAAACAGCTTTGTTTTTCTCAAAACAATTCAAAAACAAAATCCTTGGTAGTAATCCGTCACTTAACAACTCGAAAATGAACACTGATGATGCAGCTGTCATCATCAGAATTTAATTTCCAGCGATCGAAGTGAGTTCAATACTGTATCACTTTCAAAACCATTTCTAAACACTTTCAATTTGAAATCCATTTCAAAGTATCCTTTTCAATGCTTGTAAAACAATTTAAAATCTCCCAGGATTTTAAAATTCTCTTATATTTAATCCAAATCCATTTACAAACACTTCTCCAACTTTTAATTTCAATTCTGATTCTAAATTCAGATTTATTTCATCTTATTTTATATATTATACTCAGATGAATTCTGATTGGTTATTTACATAACCATTCAATTTATAATCTTACTCGATTATAATAACAACCAATATATCCAATATATTATAATTCCAATATATATATATATTATCTCTATATCAAAATATACTTTGGGTAAAAAATAAATCATTTACCCTATTTTCGAAACATACCATGACGGTTCATCGTATTCGAGTGTTTAGAAGCTCCTACCGATACAGTGGATCGAACTGACCGACCAGAACACATAAACAACTCAACCAATAAATCTCCACAATATAAAACAATTTTATATTAAATAACAAATACGCTCTCGTATATATAAACTCACTCAATCTAGGGTATTACTAACCCCATCTCTACTGAGTCACGCTACAGAGCCAAGGTAATTCACTTAACCTTAAGCACTGATACCACTGTAACGTACCAAAAAATTTCAACTTAGAAAATTAGACATACAATACCATGTCGAGTATTCAAACATCGAAAATGTCGGATAGTCCAAGAAAGAAATTAGAGGGTGAGAATAGATAAGATAGAAACTTAGAATAGAAGAAGAAGAAGAACATCACAACATCAGAGTAACACGAACCTCACAAAGGAACGAATAACATATAATATATAACATAACTTTGAAATATACATCTGTACTTGAATATACATATCATTTCCAAAGTACAACACTTACAACACAGCAGAAAATAACCGTAGCTATATCATTTCTGAAGCCTCCTGCTCCTGCTATTCAAGTATCTGTAAATCCCGACTACTTGACTGCCCGTACAAAATTGGGCACCCAAGAGTTTAGGGGAAAACAAAAACAAAATAAACTCCGGGTCAGTCATGGGACTAGTGTGAGTAAAACAATTTAAAACGGTTTGAGCAACAAACGATATGTCATAAGACCACGCCGTATAACGGAACGGGTTTTTCCCTTATGAAAATCCGAAATAATCTTTATATCAAAACACATTTGATATTATAATAATGTCTATCAACCACAATATAATAATCATCTAGGAGAAACCCTTCCATCTCAAATTCTATATATATAGTATACAATCAAAACCGCAAGCACGTATTGGGTAATGGATTTCCAACTATGACAAGGTATGGAACCACCTTTCGCTAGTGTACCTCTAGAGAGGAATACACTGGGTTCAACAAGAACATATTGTAACCCGGCCACACATGACCGACCACCCATTTAGCTTGAGTGTATCGAATGTATATCACCAACGGTTGGGATCAACAACCGTTTCCCAAATGGGACAACATCGACAATAGATTTTTAGAAGTAAATGAAACTCTAGATCAGGTGATTATACACCCTAATAGGTGCGACCTACATAGCCATGCTGCCTGCCCGATTTTTGTCATTTCCCGGTTGTGAGGCTAGAGGCCACGCTTATCTCTGATAGATCACACGTTTATTCACTTTGAATGTCACATCGTCATACCCGCCAAATCAAAAATTGATTTCCCCAAAAATACCACAAGTATACAGCTAAGACAAATGTGACGGCCCGCCCCGCACCAGCCTGCATTTCCTTCGAAAGTGCATTGTACACATGCCCGACTAGCACGGGACGGTCGTCAGAAGGAAGGAAAGAAGGGAATTAACTAACGAGAAACCTATAGAATGTCTCATAGCGCATGGGATAAAATATAATAATAACATACTTGACATAAAACAGGTGAGACAGTGCATAAGTTGATAACTAAAATCAACAGCAACATCAGAGCAGCGGAAATCCAAATACAGCTTATTACAACTTTTCAAATTTACTGTCTCTAAACAAAAGAAAGCTAAAGTAGAAGATGCACCACCAATGCCCAAGCAGTGATCTTCAACAACACAGGGAGAATACTATATATATATTACGTGGAAGCCTCCTACTCGTCTCCGGATCATCTACCCTTGCATCACTGGCTAACCTGTCTCTAGTCTGCTCGTGTGAGCACCCAGAGTAATAAGAAGAGACATAAAACTCTGGGTCAGACATAAGCCTGGTATGAGCGATAAGCATCTAAACAGAACAATAACAGGTATACTGAACCATACCTGAACCTGCAACCAAAGTGTTAGTACCACATACCGTACAGTACTCTAAGGTGCCATAATAAATAGTGTAAGAATACGGGGTGGGGTGTGCATGTCATAATGATAGCAAACAAATCAACCATAGCAATCATTCTCACATCTCTCACTCAGTGCGTAAAGCATACGATGTCCACCATTGTCAATCACTAGACCCATTGAAGTAGTGACGGAGTTCAACCTGCACAACTATTGCTACTACCAAGCTTACCACATGGAGTCATGACCAAATCTTTACAAATGACCCCACTTCATTGGTTTATAGCCCTTTAGTCATACCTAGGCCCTTTTAGCCATGAATCCGTTCACGTACTTCCCATACATAGTGATCCAAAGTCAAAAACATCAACTGCCCCTTTTGCACACGTCCCGCAGCAAAGCCCAATCATGAAGTGAACTCACCGGTTCCCAACTGGATCCTGAGCTCTAACTTCCCACATTGGACTACCTTTGCATCTCGGGTTATTGGTTAATACTGGGTCGGGTCGGGTTCTCCTTCTAGCCATCGGTTCGGGTCGGGTTCTCAACTTCGAGTCTGTTCGTAATCTTCTCATGTAGCGGCTCGGTTCGGGTATTCCACTTCGGGTCGGGTCGGGTGTCCTCCTCCGGGTCGGGTCGGGAACCATCTACCTTCCAGTTCGTGCTTCCGCTCTGATTCGCTCCCTCGTTCTTCACGTGCTCTGATCCGATCCCTCCTTCGCCATCTGATCCGCGTGGCCTTCCCTCTTGCTAGTTCTCCCAAGTGTTAATTTTCCGATCCGAGCCCTGCGTCTCCAAGTCGATCCGATCACCAGCTTAACCAACATGGCCTTCTTTCTCGCCAAGCCTCTTTTGTGCCGGACTCCAGTTCGAGTCGGGTTCCTTGCCCAGGTCTCCTATCCGATCCGAGCCCATATCCGATCCAATCCGGAACCCTGCACAATTTTCTGCAACTTTTTCCAGCAACTTGTTTACGCCATTCGACGACGTTTTCAACAAATCTAACTATACTAATCAATCAAAAATCATCCCAAACAGTCATAGCAACATACCAAACTGACCACAAACACCAAAACAATGAATTTACATGTCAAAATGGATCAAATATGCCCAAAATCCCATTTTTCCCTTAAGCATGATTAAATAAAACTAATCATAGGGTTAACGAAATTTAATCAAATCGAACCAAATTTCTAACATAGGCATAAAATATTATTTAAGAATTTCTAAACATTTTTCCAGAATTTATTAGTGTATAAATTCGCTAATCTTCACTAATTACCCTTAATTACCGTAATTAGTGCAAAAACTATGCAAATCACTCACCTTTGCCACAAAATAAAACGCCAAATCTGAAATACTCTCTGTTTGGGTCGAATTCCTACGTATAGTAGCAGCTCCAACCTTGCTCTGTTGCTATTTGGCCTTGTTTTGATGTGGTTTAGGCTTAATCTTCACTAAAAATGTGTTTTGGAGTGGTTTTAGAGGATGGAAGCCATTACTAAGGTCTCAAGAAGGTTTGCGGCGGCTCAAAACTGAAATGAAAGTGATTTCCTAACCCTAATCAGCCCTCCTATGCCTCTAAACCCGAAATTCCCCTCTAGGCCTAGTTGTTAATCACCCGGTTAAGCCCAATTAAGCTGTTTTTCACCATCTGAAAATTGTTTCAGCCATATCTCCCAAACGGTGAGTCCGTTTGGCTAATGTGACCACTCTACGGAATGGAAAACCATCATCCGGAGCCAATGGAAGTGGTTTCAGGTCAAAATTCCTTTCTAATCAAAAGTTATGGCCAAAACAGTACCAGTCTAGGGGTAAAATGGTCATTTAAAAATCGGGAAAAATCATGAACATGGAAAATGACCCCAATAGTCGTCTCCCAAAGTTACATGACTATACGACTTCGTATGTGAAAGAAATAAATATTCTACGGTCCTATGATGCGTAGAATACGGGTCGTTACACTCTTCCCCCCTTAAGAAATTTTGTCCCCGAAATTCCTTAACCCAAAACATACAAAAGATCCCGCATGCCTAGCAGCCATATACAACAATCAAACATGCAAAACAAACAAACAAGCCTACCCTAGCATGCGGAAAACTAAATCGAAGTCAAAATCTTACCAGGCAAAGAGTTCTGGATAAGTCTTCCTAATGTTCTCCTCTGTCTCCCAAGTACAATCGTTCTCGTCCTCGCCCCACTGAACCTTGACTAGCTCCACCGCCTTCCTTCGAAGTTGTTTCATGTCGTGCTCAACAATACGGGCCGGCTTGCGGTTCCCAACCGCCTCGGATTCTACTTCGAAGTCCTCTAACTGATCAGGTGAAATAGTCATATCTGGGTCGTGAACGAACTTCCTTAGTTGGGAAACATGAAATACATTGTGAACTCCCGCCATTTTCTCTAGTAGGTTAATTCTATATGCCAAATTCCCGACTGGTTCAAGGACAGGGAATGGGCCAACGAATCTTGGTGCCAACTTGCCTCTCCTGCCAAATCGTATTACGCTTTTCAACGGAGAAATCTCGACAAACACCAAGTTGCCAGCGGAGAATTTTAAGTCTCTTCGCCTTTTATCAGCATAACTCTTCTGCCTATCTTGGGCATCCTTCATTTGTTGTTGAATGGTCTTGATTTTATCTGAAGTTTCCCTCACCACATCTGGTCCAAGCATAAACTTCTCGCCAGTCTCTATCCAACATGATGGTGAGTTGCACGGTCTTCCGTACAAAGCATCATATGGAGCCATACCTATACTGGATTGGTAGCTATTATTATATGCAAACTCTACTAGATGCAAATGGTCATCCCATGATCCACCAAAATCCAATATACAAGCTCTCAAGAGGTCTTCCAAAATACGATTCACCCTCTCCGTCTGACCGTCGGTCTGAGGATGATATGCGGTACTGAGATGTAACTCTGACCCTAGAGCCTCTTGTAAGCTCTTCCAAAAACCACTAGTGAACAACGGGTCTCGGTCACTCACAATGCTTTTGGGTACTCCATGAAATCTCACTACCCACTTCATATACAATTCTGCCAACTTAGCTGCCGTTCTGGTCGATTTGACTGGTATAAATCTTGCACTTTTAGTCAATCGATCCACAATCACCCAAATGCTATCATGTCCCGATCTAGTCCTTGGTAAACCATCGATGAAATCCATCGAGACTTGCTCCCATTTCCATTCGGGAATTTCTAATGGTTGTAACAACCCACTAGGCTTCCTTTTCTCGGCTTTAACTAGCTGGCAATTCATGCATTTGGATATAAACCTCCCAATGTCTCTTTTCATCCCTTCCCAGTAGTAGGTCTGCTTCATATCTCGATACATCTTGTTACCACCGGGGTGTATAGTCAGTTTTGAGTGATGACATTCTCTAAGCACTTCATCTCTCAATCCATTGACATTGGGTACGACTAGTCTTCCATTCTTTCTAAGCCATCCATCTCGATCAAGCCCATACTTGTTCATCTCCTCATCGATACCCATCTCTAACTTGGAGATGATTTGCAATAGGTTAGGATCGTCCCTCTGACTAGAGCCGATCCGCTCAATCAAAGTGGGTCTGATCGTCAATCTTGCTAACATTTCTGGATCCAATTCGCACTTTTGTCTGAAATCATACCCAGCGATGTATTCCAGTTGCCTCCATTCTAGAAACATAGCGCCTAAGCTGGCATGTCTCCTACTCAATGCATCAGCCACCGCATTACCTTTTCCCGGCGTATATGCGATGTCAAAATCATAGGAGGCCAAGAATTCTAACCACCTTTGTTGCCGGAGATTTAAATCCTTCTGGGAGAAGAGATACTTCAACGACTTATGATCTGTGAACAACTCAAATCTTTCTCCCAAGAGATAGTGTCTCCACATCTTCAATGCGAACACGATCACTGCCAATTCCAAATCATGGGTAGGGTATCTTCTCTCGTGCGGTTTCAATTGCCGACTTGCATAAGCTACAACCCTACCGCCTTGCATCAATACAGCACCCAGTCCGGTACCACAGGCATCCGTGTATACCGTCATCTCTTCATTCCCCTTAGGAATGACTAACACTGGTGTGCTTGTCAACTTGTCCTTTAGACTCTTGAATGCATTCTCGCACCTTTTATCCCAGACAAAAGCTTGATTCTTCTTGGTCAACTGGGTCAATGGTGCTGCTATCTTGGAGAAACCTTGGATAAACTTACGGTAATATCCAGCTAACCCCAAGAAACTTCTTACATCTGTTGCATTCTTGGGCGTAGGCCAATCCTGTACCGTAGCCACCTTTGCCGGGTCTACGGCAATCCCATTCTCTGATACAACATGGCCCAAGAACCTCACTTCCCTCTTCCAGAAGTGACACTTAGAAAACTTTGCTTTCAATTGGTGTTTTCTCAACATCTCCATCGCTATTCTTAAATGTTCCTTGTGTTCTTCCTCTGTCCTCGAATAGACCAAAATATCATCAACGAACACAAGGACAAACTTATTCAACTGATCTCCGAATACCCTATTCATAAGATCCACAAAATATGCTGGGGCATTGTCAGCCCGAATGGCATGACCAACCATTCATAAAATCCAGACGGCGTCTGAAATGCCGTTTTAGCTATACTCTCAGCTTCCACTCTAAGCTGATGAAAACCTGTCGCGAGATCCAACTGAGAAAATACTCTCGCGCCACTCAACGGATCGAACAAATCATCTATCCGCGGTATAGGATACTTGTTCTTCCTCGTCATTTTATTCAACTCGCGGTAGTCTACACACAAACGAAGGGAACCATCTGCCTTGGTAGCAAACACAACTGGTGCTCCCCATTCAGAAACACTCCTTCTGATAAATCCCTTCTTCAAAAGATCGCTAACTTGCATCTCGAGCTCTCGCTGCTCCCTTGGTGCCATACGATGGAGTGGCATCACTATAGGTCTGGCATCTTTTACCAAATCAATACGGAACTCAATCTCTCGGTGTGGTGGAAGCTCGGTCACTTCGTCGAAAACATCCGGATACTGGCCAACCACGGGCAAACCTGACAACTCACTATACGGAATGTCGAGGGAGTTTAGAAAACTAGCCTATACCCCCTCACTGGGTAGACCACCAAACACTATCCTCCGCCCATCATCCGCTCTAGCTGTCACCAAAAAGCCCTCACAGTCTACCACCACCCCGTATCTTCGGAGCCAATCTACTCCCAAAATAATGCCAAACCCAGTAAAGCCCAAAACAAAGCAATCACAAACAAACATGCATCCATGACTCGATAAGACCACATTACGACAAATCATGCTAAGGATAGTCCAACCACCAATCGGGTTCGTCACTACTAAAGGTCTATCGACAATCTCGGGCTCGAATCCCAACCAATCTACCAGGTCACTAGATATGAAAGAACTGGAAGCTCCGGTATCAAACAAAACTCTAACAGGAACATCATAAACAGAAAGCATACCTTGAATGACGACATTCTTTCCCTTCTCCGCCGCAGTTGGGGCATTCGACGAAGAAGGAATAGCATTAAGGGCATATGCTTTCACCATTTGCTTTTCTTTGGGGGGTTGCGGACACTTGTCCTTGTGGTGTCCCATTTGGCCACAGTTGAAGCACTTCCTATCCGCTGGCTTGGCCCGACAATTACTAGCATAATGGCCCTTCTTACCACAGCTGAAGCACTCAACATCTTGCTTATTCTTTTTCTTCAGGCCATCCTTAGTCTGATTCTGCTTTCTCTTATTCTGGGAACCACCCTTGCCTCCACCACTTGCTTGTGGTTTTGGCTCTTCTGCAGATGCAATCTCAGTCTTCGGCTTAGGGTAGAGACTTTCTGACCTCAATGCTTTTCCCACAATCGACTCAAACGTCCCATCGATGTGGTTAATAAGCCTTTCCCCCAAGTACTGATCCAAACCAGTTATGAATTTCTCATTCTTCTTCTCGGCAGTATCAATAAGAGACAACCCATACTTAAACAAAGTGTCGAATTAAGCAATATACTCCGAGACAACTTTGCCATTCTGCTTGAGCTCCAAGAATTTCTTAAACAGCACTGACTTTTGAGCAGCTGTAATGAACTTCTCGCTAAAGCGGACCTTAAACTGGTCCCAAGTAATCTGATCTTTGGGAGTAGCTGCCTTTATAGCATTCCACCAATTCATTGCCCGCCCTTGCAGCTGACGAGACGCTAGCTTTCTCTTCATCGCATCCTCGATACCCAAATCCTCGAATATATGTTCGCAACTATCCAACCAATCTTGAACATCCGTGGCCGACTCCGTTCCGTGAAACGGCTTCCCACCAAGACTAGTATAATCCTTATTTAGCTTGGCGAAGTCGACCCTCGGCGCCTGCACTATTGGACCACCACCATTTCCACCATTGGGAGCTTCCCTCTGTACATCTCTAAGCATCTCTCTCATGAGGTCAGTAAACATCGTCCCCATGTCAGCAGCATTCCCATTATTGGTCCCTCTACCGGTACCTCTAACATATCGGCTCATCGTCAATCTGTAAAGGGAAACGATTAACGACCCCATAGTGGTGCTAGTGCAACACGACTTCATTCTTATACTACTATATATATATATATATCTTTTAAAAATCAAAATAATCACAAATACGCTCTCTCGTATACGTATATTATCTCCCCCTGATAACTTCCTTAGGTTAACTACGCAACCTAGAGCTCTAATACCAAGTGTGACGGCCCGCCCCGCACCAGCCTGCATTTCCTTCGAAAGTGCGCTGTACACATGCCCGACTAGCACGGGATGGTCGTCAGAAGGAAGGAAAGAAGGGAATTAACTAACGAGAAACCTGTAGAATGTCTCACAGCGCATGTGATAAAATATAATAATAACATACTTGACATAAAACAGGTGAGACAGTTCATAAGCTGATAACTAAAATTAACAGCAACATCAGAGCAGCGGAAATCCAAATACAGCTTATTACAACTTTTCAAATTTACTGTCTCTAAACAAAAGAAAGCTAAAGTAGAAGATGCACCACCAATGCCCAAGTAGTGATCTTCAACAACACAGGGAGAATACTATATATATATTACGTGGAAGCCTCCTGCTCGTCTCCGGATCATCTACCCGTGCATCACCGGCTAACCTGTTGTAACGGCTGGAAATTTCCGACTCCTCGAGAGTCGGAAATTCCGGGACGTTAGTGAAAGAATTTAGAAGGTGAGAAAGAAAAGATAGAACTAATAGAATAGAAGAAGAAGAAGAACATCAGAATCATCAGAGTAACACGAATCTCACAGCGGAATGAATAACATATAATATATAACATAACTTTGAAGTAAACAGTTATATATATACAATAGCACTTATCAGAGTACAACACAGCGGAAATAACTATAGCTATAGAATCTTGAAGTCTCCTGCTCCAAGCTCTCCAAGTATATCTGTAAATCCCGACTACTTGACTGCTCGTACAAATTTAGGCACCCAAGAGTTTAGGGAAAAACAACAAAGTAAACTTCGGGTCAGTCATGGGACTGGTATGAGTAAAATAGATTAAAACAGGTATTGGATATCTCATAAGACCACGCCGTGAATACGGAACGGGTTTTTCCCTTATGAGTATCTGAACAACTTTGACAAGCAATATCATTGTGATATTATAATAATGTCTAAGTACAAATAGATATCAATCTAGCAGAAACGCTTGCATCTCACGTTCTACATTCATAGTATAAAATCATAAACCATAGGGCGCTTAACGGAGAATGGATTCCAAAAGACAAGGTATGGGAGCACCTTCTAAATAGTGTACTCTAGAGGTGATACACTCAGGGTTCAACAAGAACGTCTTGCAACCCGGCCACACATGACCGCTCACTCATTTAGCTTGAGTGTCGCGAATATATTGCCACCACGATTATAGGCCATCAAACCGTCATCCGAAGATACAGAATCAAAAAGAAGTATAAATATGGATATTCCCTAGATCGGTGACAATACACCCTGCTTGGGAATGACCCAACTAGCCATGCTGCCTAGCCCAACTTTTGTTACTTCCTGGTGTGAGGCTAGAAGCTACGTCTATCTTCAGAACATCTGATCACCATTCACTTTGAATGCCACATCGTCATACCCGCCAAATCACAAATTGACTTATACAAAAATAACACGGGTATATAGCTAAGAGAAACGAATTCCTCCGCCACCAAACGTGAATACGTTTGAACAGATCAACTTACGCGATCCATTGGATATACTCTGTCAGACCTTCTTCCATATACGTTGTCCTGGGACTGGACAAACCGAAGGCACTATTCAGTATATCCATCTTAGTCACTGTTATCTAAGACTTATACAACAGCCCTTGCACTTTACTCCGTCTTCAATTTATCTTTGGCATATATTGCTCGCAACGCTTATGCCAATACAGAGTGGTTCTTTGGATAATAATCCAACCGGTCTCTCCATATTAACAACGTTAAAATGGTAAAAACTTTGATAGTCTGTGATTCAACTATCAAATGAAAACATGTCGGTGTACAAACAACGATCTTATTTCCAAATGGGAATTCGATCGATCAATCATCATATGTTCATATTTCCCTTTTTCATATATTTAGAAAATATATGTTATCAATCATTGGAAAACATTTCCATAGCTTATTTTCGCATCACTATTATTTCGCAACTATCAGTCCCTAACTGTAACTAGTATGAGAACAATTCTCTAAGTATCAATACGGAAGGTCGAAACCAACATCAGATCGTCACTTAGAAAACCGTTCAACTTACCCTCTCCAGTCAGTTTCTGAATTTGCTTAACTCTATTTCTTAAATTCTCATCATGAAAACATTTCATTTTCTATGTTTAGAAAACATATCTGTCTATATTTGGAAAACGTTTCCAAAACCCATTTACGGATTTCCAATGAACGTTGTATAAAACATCGTTTCGCTTAATCCATTTATCGCTTATTCCTTAACTTTATTCCTAATCAACCTTTTAGATCGAACCAAAACTATTCCTTTGTCAATTCTGAAGTCAATCAAGTTGGGGTATAATTACCTCGCAGACCTTAATTGAACAACGTCCTTTACTGTGAAATAGATGAAGCTCATCACTCACTTTTTCCAATCACCTGTTTACGCAAATTCTCGGATTCAGGTTACGAATCCACTTCTTAAATGAAAACGTTTGATTATAACTATAACGTTATAATTCCTACTTCTGTAATATCTCCTAAATTATAACTTTATCTCCTAACTCGAATAATTTAACAGACACCTAATTTCTAAATCAATAACTAAATCTTGATTTCAACCCTGGAAAGTAAAGAGTACTTTTCTGAATTCGCTATAATTGAATTCGACGTATAACTCTCTTTCGAGAAATCTCTATTTGATTAACTCTTCTTCGAATAACCTATATTCGATTATCTCTCTTCGAATAACTCATATTCGAAATCTCTCTCTTTCGAATAAACAATGTTTCGATCTCTTTCTTTCGAATATGCTATATTTGAAAATCTCCTTTCGATTTACTAATCGATAACTCCTTTCGATCAAACTAAAATCGATAACTCCTTTAACTCTATTCGAATAACTACTATTCGACTAACTCCTTTGGATCGACTCATTTGATTAACTCCTTCGAATAACTAAATCCAAATAACTTACCTTCGAATAACCAATATTCGATTTACTCTAACTCGATTAACTTAATTCTAATCGATTTACTCCATTTCGATTCAACTTAATTCAAATCGATTAACTTAACTCAAATTGATTAACTCCTTTCGAATAACTAAATTCGATTTAACTCTTCTCGAATAACTACATTCGATTAACTCAAATTGAATAACTCCTTTCGAATAACTAAATTCGATTTAACTCTTCTCGAATAACTACATTCGATTAACTCAAATTGAATAACTAATATTCAATTAACTCTTACGTGTTTAACTCTATTCGAATAACTCATTTCGAATAACTCATTTCGAATAACTAAATTCGATTAACTCTTTTAACTTTACTCGAATAACAATATTCGATTAACACCTTCTTTCGAATAACTATATTCGATTAACTCTTCGACTAACTCCTTTGGATTAACTAACTTCGAATAACTCCTTTGGATTAACTCTTCGACTAACTCCTTCGGATTAACTAACTTCGAATAACTCCTTTGGATTAACTAACTTCGAATAACTCCTTTGGATTAACTCTTCGACTAACTCCTTCGGATTAACTAACTTCGAATAACTCCTTTGGATTAACTAACTTCGAATAACTCCTTTGGATTAACTAACTTCGAATAACCAATATTCGATAACTACTCTTCGAATAAATAATATTCGATAACTCTTCTCAAATGAATAACATTTGATTTCTCCACTCGAATAAACTATATTCGATTAACACTTCTCAAATGAATCACATTTGATTTCTCCACTCGAATAAACTATATTCGATTAACACTTCTCAAATGAATCACATTTGATTTCTCCTTTCGAATAAACTATATTCGATAACTCTTCTCAAATGAATCACATTTGATTTCTCCACTCGAATAAACTATATTCGATAACTCTTCTCAAATGAATCACATTTGATTTCTCCACTCGAATAAACTATATTCGATAACTCTTCTCAAATGAATCACATTTGATTTCTCCACTCGAATAAACTATATTCGATAACTCTTCTCTCGAATACACTATATTCGATAACTTTACTTCGGATAAGTGATATTCGACAACTTTACTCGATTAATTCTACTTGGATAAGTCTAACCGGTCAACTCAACTGGTTTAACCTAACTGGTTAACTCTAACTGGTTAACTCAACTGGTTAACTCTACTGGTTTAACCTAACTGGTTCACTCGTCTTGATTAACTGAACAAATCCACTTAGTTTAACTTAGCTAATTCACGTTGATTAACTCTAACCGATTCACTTAGTTTAACTCAACTAATTCACTTCGATTAACCACTTAGTTTAACTTAACTAACTTGCTTTGATTTACTTAACCAATTACTTTGTTTAACTCGACTAACTTTGCTTTGGTTAACTTAACCAATTACTTTGTTTAACTCGACTAACTTGCTTTGGTTAACCTAACCAATTACTTTGTTTAACTCGACTAACTCGATCAACTTAGTTCGATCAATCATTTAACTTGGTTTGAATAACTCATTTGGCAAATCTGGTTTTAACTAACTCATTTATTTATTCTAAATAAATGATTCCCTTTGTAAATATTTCATTTCTAATGTGAATAACCCCTTTTGTAAATTTCGTATTCAATTTCTAATTGAATATCTCCTTTTATCTTATTCAGTTCTGGGTGAACGACTCCCCCTATAATATCTTATCCAAGTTCTAATGAATAATCTGGTTTAAATATCTTATTCAAGTTCTAATGGATAATCCTGTTTTAAATATCTTATTCAAGTTCTAATGAAAAATCTGGTTTAATATCTTATTCAAGTTCAGATGAATAATCTGGTTTAATATCTTATTCAAGTTCAGATGAATAATCTGGTTTAATATCTTATTCAAGTTCAGATGAATAATCTGGTTTAATATCTTATTCAAGTTCTAATGAATAAGTCTGGTTTAATACCTTATTCAAATTCTAATTGAATAGGTCCTTTATAAATTATTCCATTCATAAAGATTTCTATTTATAAATATATTTTATTTATAAATATTCTGTTTCCACATTCCGGTATGTTACGGTGTTCTAGCTTATCAAGTTTCGATGTCCAATATCATCCGTACACACAAAATCAGCAACAGGTTACAAATCACATCATATATTAAAATATATGAAAGACAATAGAATAACTGTTGAGGAATCCAGTCGGATTCCTCCGACCTGTTTCCCTGCACCACAGATGTTAGACAACACCAGTATAATATTTTGTTAAGCAGAATCGACATATAAATATTTAAAAGTTTATATATATATATATATACAGATATATATATAATTTCTACTAACTGACTAGCAGTTCAAGCAAACAGTCAACACACAGTCAAACAGTCAAACAGATAATTAACAGTTCTAAGAACACGTTGTAAAAATAGAACTGTATAGAGTTGGTGAGTTTTACTCACCTTAAATTTCCATTCGTTGAAGTGGTAAGGCTGCAGTTAGATTAACAAGTCGTAGAGTAAACTGTAAATTCATGTCGCTTCCAATCCTATCCAATTTGGTTCCAAAACACTGTGCTCGTCCACATGATTTCGGATGCAGTTGCTCCGTTCCATTCTTTAAACTTCAGCCCATCCACTCATCCACAAAAACCCCTCCCTATACCATACCTTTCCCTTCAACGTACATGGCCCATCCCACCATTTTAAAACCCCACCCGCTACCTTATCTTCCCAAATCCCATCGTGTTCCTCGTTTAGCTTTCCCAGGCACGACCGATGTTACCCCCTTCGTCCATCATCTCCTAGAGCCGCCACAAGACGTCCTGAGGTCACCGCTCCCTCACCAACTTCTCTGCCACTCCACCAGAGTCACTCCCCGGCAGCCCCGAGCTTCCTCGAGCCAGCGTTCATCAGAAATTTCGAGTCAAAGCTGAACCCTTCACCACCCGAGATCTCTGTCGTCGTGCCATTAAACTCCACCGCACCACTGCCTTTGGGTGCGCCGCGGCCTTCCCTTTCTTTTTCCTTCAGGGTGCTCGACCTGAACCTCGACGTCGACGGGCCCAACTCCCACAAATCGAAACAGCCACCTGCAAGTTCAACCCCCGATCTCTCTTTTACTATACTCTTGTTGCCTACTTCGAACAATAGCCGATGGTTGGTGAGCTAGGATCGATTAAAATAGTGAGGCTGCTGATTTTCTTTTAACTTTATTTTGATAAAGTTGGGATCGATTTGCTGAAGAAGATTTGAGGTAGAATGAGGGCGTGTATTTATAAATTTACAGAAGAAAGGGAGTGGAGAGTATAAGGACACGAGTTGTGATCCCTTCCATATGATAGCTGTACCAACCCCTCTTTCTATGTGTTGAGGAGAAGGTGTACGTGCTTCCCTTTGCAGCTAAACAGGGGCGTTAACCAAAGATGACAGATCCATTTTGGCTGAAGCATATTTCATTAGTTGGTTGTACTAGATGTAGCATGATAGTTTTATTTCATATATTCTTTCTATTAATTTTTGATAAACTTATAAATGTAGTATTCAAGATATGCGAGAAAAAGTTGGAATCTTTTGGATTTGGGTTGAATGTAATCATGTCTATACACATGATTTTGATGGTTCATGTTTGTCGGTACTCTAAAATGAAAGGCCATGATTCAATGTGTACGTGAAAGAACACGTATTTATACATATATCGGCTTTACTTCTTAGCTAAGAAACATTGTACCTATCACATTCACTTACAGACCGCTATCGACAACACTAAAAATACCATTGTGACCCGTAAGGTACCATGATCTCAAAAATATAAAAATACCGGTAGATTAACTCATATTGTGAAATCCCAAAATGTCGATACAGGGTGCCAAATACTCCAAATAAATGGTTGCTTATTTAATTAATTAAAAATTATAGTAAAATTCTAAAAATTAAATTATCGCTATTTCCCAAAAGAACCCAATCCAAATTTAAACCCGATAGTCAGATATTATTAAATAACCGTTATGGTCAAGGTGCTGCATTTCTGAGAATTTGATTTGGACGTAACTCAAAATCCACACGACGAAATCCCGATCTCTCTCTTCCACTAGAAAGATATACTCCACCAGCTCCACACGTTTCTTGTTTCACAGAAATCCGGCTTAAAACGAATCCTGTACATTCAGTTGAAGTTCAACTCGCCAAATAACGAACTGCCGCGTCGTTACGGGCTCGATTATAATTATTATTATAATTTATACGTTCAACTATCGTTTATTTAATATATTCGTTATTTAAATAATTAAATAACTTAATTATTATACCTTACAAAACGCGCCATTACAGACTTCCCCCTTAAAATAATTTCGTCCTCGAAATTACTAAGCTAGGAAAATGCTACCAACTTTACTAACTTGATTTAAATATCTTTTAGTTTACTTCTCAACTCCAGTTTCAACTGAACCATTAAATTTTCAATTAAATTATTAATTCATTCTGGCTAACTGAATTTCCATAAATCATGAGAATGTTCTAACGCCTGGAATTTCCGAAATTTTTTGCCATAACCTCCTTTGTATTGGTCAATATGACAAACCACCCCTCGCCTCTCGAGGCCTTCTCCAACCCAACAGAAAATCAAACAGCCAAGCGGCTTGCCGATTCGGCTCATAAATCTCATGCTTATATCAAATATAAACTTGTACCTTTTTGTCGGGCATATTAACTTCATTACTTTCACCTGTATCAACCTAACATATACCAATGTCATCTTAATCCAACCTTCAACTCAAACACTTGGTTCTATCCAAGTCAAATTCTATCCAAACTCCAATATCACATTTCAAACTCTTAACCCATCAACTTAATTTCAATCCAGATTATTCTCTAACCAAAACCCGATTTATTTAACTTTGTTCAAGTTAAATTTTAATTTACTTACTTTTTTTACCATCTTGATTCATTCAACTTAACAAGTTAAATTTTAAATTTCAAGATTTAAATTCCTGGGTTTTATTTCAAATTCCATTTGAAATCATACTAACAATTTAAAACCTTTGAATTTCTAAACAACTTGTTTTCTCAACACAATTTGAAAACAAAATCCTTGGTAGTAATCCGCCACTTAGAAACTCGAAAATCACACCGACGATGTATCGATCCACCCTCGGAATTATTTTCCAGTCATCTAGGTGAGTTAGATGCTATATTTATTTCAAACTGAAAAACATTTTCAAAATCTCCCAGGAACTTAAAATTTCCTTATTTTAATTCCTGATTTTGATTTAAATTCGGATTTTCTTCAACTAATTCCACGTATTTTACTTATAGGAATTCTTATTGGTTATATATATAACCATTTAATTTATAATCTTACTCGATTATAATAACAACCAATATATCCAATATATTATAATTTTGATACATATATATATCTCTATATACTTTGGGTAAAGTTAAATTCACTTACCCTCTTTTAAAACATATCGGGACGATTCATCGTATTCGAGTGTTTAGGTAACCCTTATCGATACAGTGGATCAACTGATCGACCAGAATTCATAAGCCACTCAACCAATGAGTCTCCACAATATAAAACCATTTTATATTGAATAACATATACGCACTCATATATATACACTCAAACTCAATCTAGGATATTACTAATTCCATCTCTATCGAGTTATGCCACAGAGCCAATGTAATCACTTAACCTGGCTCTGATACCAACTGTAACGGCTGGAAATTTCCGACTCCTCGAGAGTCGGAAATTCCGGGACGTTAGTGAAAGAATTTAGAAGGTGAGAAAGAAAAGATAGAACAAATAGAATAGAAGAAGAAGAAGAAGAACATCAGAATCATCAGAGTAACACGAATCTCACAGCGGAATGAATAACATATAATATATAACATAACTTTGAAGTAAACAGTTATATATATACAATAGCACTTATCAGAGTACAACACTTACAACACAGCGGAAATAACTATAGCTATAGAATCTTGAAGTCTCCTGCTCCAAGCTCTCCAAGTATATCTGTAAATCCCGACTACTTGACTGCCCGTACAAATTTAGGCACCCAAGAGTTTAGGGAAAAACAACAAAGTAAACTCCGGGTCAGTCATGGGACTGGTATGAGTAAAATAGATTAAAACAGGTATAGGATATCTCATAAGACTACGCCGTGAATACGGAACGGGTTTTTCCCTTATGAGTATCTGAACAACTTTGACAAGCAATATCATTGTGATATTATAATAATGTCTAAGTACAAATAGATATCAATCTAGCAGAAACGCTTGCATCTCACGTTCTACATTCATAGTATAAAATCATAAACCGCAGGGCGCTTAACGGAGAATGGATTCCAACAGACAAGGTATGGGAGCACCTTCTAAATAGTGTACACTAGAGGTGATACACTCAGAGTTCAACAAGAACGTCTTGCAACCCGGCCACACATGACTGCTCACTCATTTAGCTTGAGTGTCGCGAATATATTGCCACCACGGTTATAGGCCATCAAACCGTCATCCAAAGATACAGAATCAAAAAGAAGTATAAATATGGATATTCCCTAGATCGGTGACAATACACCCTGCTTGGGAATGACCCAACTAGCCATGCCGCCTAGCCCAACTTTTGTTACTTCCTGGTGTGAGGCTAGAAGCTACGTCTATCTTCAGAACATCTGATCACCATTCACTTTGAATGCCACATCGTCATACCCGCCAAATCACAAATTGACTTATACAAAAATAACATGGGTATATAGCTAAGAGAAACGAATTCCTCCGCCACCAAACGTGAATACGTTTGAACAGATCAACTTACGCGATCCATTGGATATTCTCTGTCAGACCTTTTTCCATATATGTTGTCCTGGGACTGGACAAACCGAAGGCACTATTCAGTATATCCATCTTAGTCACTGTTATCTAAGACTTATACAACAGCCCTTGCACTTTACTCCGTCTTCAATTTATCTTTGGCATATATTGCTCGCAACGCTTATGCCAATACAGAGTGGTTCTTTGGATAATAATCCAACCGGTCTCTCCATATTAACAACGTTAAAATGGTAAAAACTTTGATAGTCTGTGATTCAACTATCAAATGAAAACATGTCGGTGTACAAACAACGATCTTATTTCCAAATGGGAATTCGATCGATCGATCATCATATGTTCATATTTCCCTTTTTCATATATTTAGAAAATATATGTTATTAATCATTGGAAAACATTTCCATAGCTTATTTTCACATCACTATTATTTCGCAACTATCAGTCCCTAACTGTAACTAGTATGAGAACAATTCTCTAAGTATCAATACGGAACGTCGAAACCAACATCAGATCGTCACTTAGAAAACCGTTCAACTTACCCTCTCCAGTCAGTTTCTGAATTTGCTTAACTCTATTTCTTAAATTCTCATCATGAAAACATTTCATTTTCTATGTTTAGAAAACATATCTGTCTATATTTGGAAAACGTTTCCAAAACCCATTTACGGATTTCCAATGAACGTTGTATAAAACATCGTTTCGCTTAATCCATTTATCGCTTATTCCTTAACTTTATTCCTAATCAACCTTTTAGATCGAACCACAACTATTCCTTTGTCAATTCTGAAGTCAATCAAGTTGGGGTATAATTACCTCGCAGACCTTAATTGAACAACGTCCTTTACTGTGAAATAGATGAAGCTCATCACTCACTTTTTCCAATCATCTGTTTACGCAAATTCTCGGATTCAGGTTACGAATCCACTTCTTAAATGAAAACGTTTGATTATAACTATAACGTTATGATTCCTACTTCTGCAATATCTCCTAAATTATAACTTTATCTCCTAACTCGAATAATTTAACAGACACCTAATTTCTAAATCAATAACTAAATCTTGATTTAAACCCTGGAAAGTAAAGAGTACTTTCCTGAATTCGCTATAATCGAATTCGACGTATAACTCTCTTTCGAGAAATCTCTATTTGATTAACTCTTCTTCGAATAACCTATATTCGATTATCTCTCTTCGAATAACTCATATTCGAAATCTCTCTCTTTCGAATAAACAATGTTTCGATCTCTTTCTTTCGAATATGCTATATTCGAAAATCTCCTTTCGATTTACTAATCGATAACTCCTTTCGATCAAACTAAAATCGATAACTCCTTTAACTCTATTCGAATAACTACTATTCGACTAACTCCTTTGGATCGACTCATTTGATTAACTCCTTCGAATAACTAAATCCAAATAACTTACCTTCGAATAACCAATATTCGATTTACTCTAACTCGATTAACTTAATTCTAATCGATTTACTCCATTTCGATTCAACTTAATTCAAATCGATTAACTTAACTCAAATTGATTAACTCCTTTCGAATAACTAAATTCGATTTAACTCTTCTCGAATAACTACATTCGATTAACTCAAATTGAATAACTCCTTTCGAATAACTAAATTCGATTTAACTCTTCTCGAATAACTACATTCGATTAACTCAAATTTAATAACTAATATTCAATTAACTCTTACGTGTTTAACTCTATTCAAATATCTAATTCGAATAACTCATTTCGAATAACTCATTTCGAATAACTAAATTCGATTAACTCTTTTAACTTTACTCGAATAACAATATTCGATTAACACCTTCTTTCGAATAACTATATTCGATTAACTCTTCGACTAACTCCTTTGGATTAACTAACTTCGAATAACTCCTTTGGATTAACTCTTCGACTAACTCCTTCGGATTAACTAACTTCGAATAACTCCTTTGGATTAACTAACTTCGAATAACTCCTTTGGATTAACTCTTCGACTAACTCCTTCGGATTAACTAACTTCGAATAACTCCTTTGGATTAACTAACTTCGAATAACTCCTTTGGATTAACTAACTTCGAATAACCAATATTCGATAACTACTCTTCGAATAAATAATATTCGATAACTCTTCTCAAATGAATAACATTTGATTTCTCCACTCGAATAAACTATATTCGATTAACACTTCTCAAATGAATCACATTTGATTTCTCCACTCGAATAAACTATATTCGATTAACACTTCTCAAATGAATCACATTTGATTTCTCCTTTCGAATAAACTATATTCGATAACTCTTCTCAAATGAATCACATTTGATTTCTCCACTCGAATAAACTATATTCGATAACTCTTCTCAAATGAATCACATTTGATTTCTCCACTCAAATAAACTATATTCGATAACTCTTCTCAAATGAATCACATTTGATTTCTCCACTCGAATAAACTATATTCGATAACTCTTCTCTCGAATAAACTATATTCGATAACTCTTCTCTCGAATACACTATATTCGATAACTTTACTTCGGATAAGTGATATTCGAGAACTTTACTCGATTAATTCTACTTGGATAACTCTAACCGGTCAACTCAACTGGTTTAACCTAACTGGTTAACTCTAACTGGTTAACTCAACTGGTTAACTCTACTGGTTTAACCTAACTGGTTCACTCGTCTTGATTAACTGAACAAATCCACTTAGTTTAACTTAGCTAATTCACGTTGATTAACTCTAACCGATTCACTTAGTTTAACTCAACTAATTCACTTCGATTAACCACTTAGTTTAACTTAAATAACTTGCTTTGATTTACTTAACCAATTACTTTGTTTAACTCGACTAACTTTGCTTTGGTTAACTTAACCAATTACTTTGTTTAACTCGACTAACTTGCTTTGGTTAACCTAACCAATTACTTTGTTTAACTCGACTAACTCGATCAACCTAGTTCGATCAATCATTTAACTTGGTTTAAATAACTCATTTGGCAAATCTGGTTTTAACTAACTCATTTATTTATTCTAAATAAATGATTCCCTTTGTAAATATTTCATTTCTAATGTGAATAACCCCTTTTGTAAATTTCGTATTCAATTTCTAATTGAATATCTCCTTTTATCTTATTCAGTTCTGGGTGAACGACTCCCCCTATAATGTCTTATCCAAGTTCTAATGAATAATCTGGTTTAAATATCTTATTCAAGTTCTAATGGATAATCCTGTTTTAAATATCTTATTCAAGTTCTAATGAAAAATCTGGTTTAATATCTTATTCAAGTTCAGATGAATAATCTGGTTTAATATCTTATTCAAGTTCAGATGAATAATCTGGTTTAATATCTTATTCAAGTTCAGATGAATAATCTGGTTTAATATCTTATTCAAGTTCTAATGAATAAGTCTGGTTTAATACCTTATTCAAATTCTAATTGAATAGGTCCTTTATAAATTATTCCATTCATAAAGATTTCTATTTATAAATATATTTTATTTATAAATATTCTGTTTCCACATTCCGGTATGTTACGGTGTTCTAGCTTATCAAGTTTCGATGTCCAATATCATCCGTACACACAAAATCAGCAACAGGTTATAAATCACATCATATATTAAAATATATGAAAAACAATAGAATAACTGTTGAGGAATCCAGTCGGATTCCTCCGACCTGTTTCCCTGCACTACAGATGTTAGACAACACCAGTATAATATTCTGTTAAGCAGAATCGACATATAAATATTTAACAGTTTATATATATATATATATATATACAGATATATATATATAATTTCTACTAGCTGACTAGCAGTTCAAGCAAACAGTCAACACACAGTCAAACAGTCAAACAGATAATTAACAGTTCTAAGAACACGTTGTAAAAATAGAACTGTATAGAGTTGGTGAGTTTTACTCACCTTAAATTTCCATTCGTTGAAGTGGTAAGGCTGCAGTTAGATTAACAAGTCGTAGAGTAAACTGTAAATTCCTGTCACTTCCAATCCTATCCAATTTGGTTCCAAAACACTGTGCTCGTCCACATGATTTCGGATGCAGTTGCTCCGTTCCATTCTTTAAACTTCAGCCCATCCACTCATCCACAAAACCCCCTCCCTATACCATACCTTTCCCTTCAACGTACATGGCCCATCCCACCATTTTAAAACCCCACCCGCTACCTTATCTTCCCAAATCCCATCGTGTTCCTCGTTTAGCTTTCCCAGGCACGACCGATGTTACCCCCTTCGTCCATCATCTCCTAGAGCCGCCACAAGACGTCCTGAGGTCACCGCTCCCTCAGCAACTTCTATGCCACTCCACTAGAGTCACTCCCCGGTAGCCCCGAGCTTCCTCGAGCCAGCGTTCATCAGAAATTTCGAGTCAAAGCTGAACCCTTCACCACCCGAGATCTCTGTCGTCGTGCCATTAAACTCCACTGCACCACTGCCTTTGGGTGCGCCGCGTCCTTCCCTTTCTTTTTCCTTCAGGGTGCTCGACCTGAACCTCGACGTCGACGGGCCCAACTCCCACAAATCGAAACAGCCACCTGCAAGTTCAACCCCCGATCTCTCTTTTACTATACTCTTGTTGCCTACTTCGAACAATAGCCGATGGTTGGTGAGCTAGGATCGATTAAAATAGTGAGGCTGCTGATTTTCTTTTAACTTTATTTTGATAAAGTTGGGATCGATTTGCTGAAGAAGATTTGAGGTAGAATGAGGGCGTGTATTTATAAATTTACAGAAGAAAGGGAGTGGAGAGTATAAGGACACGAGTTGTGATCCCTTCCATATGATAGCTGTACCAACCCCTCTTTCTATGTGTTGAGGAGAATGTGTACGTGCTTCCCTTTGCAGCTAAACAGGGGCGTTAACCAAAGATGACAGATCCATTTTGGCTGAAGCATATTTCATTAGTTGGTTGTACTAGATGTAGCATGATAATTTTATTTCATATATGCTTTCTATTAATTTTTGATAAACTTATAAATGTAGTATTCAAGATATGCGAGAAAAATTTGGAATCTTTTGGATTTGGGTTGAATGTAATCATGTCTATACACATGATTTTGATGGTTCATGTTTGTCGGTACTCTAAAATGAAAGGCCATGATTCAATGTGTACGTGAAAGAACACGTATTTATACATATATCGGCTTTACTTCTTAGCTAAGAAACATTGTACCTATCACATTCACTTACGGACCGCTATCGACAACACTAAAAATACCATTGTGACCCGTAAGGTACCATGATCTCAGAAATATAAAAATACCGGTAGATTAACTCATATTGTGAAATCCCAAAATGTTGATACAGGGTGCCAAATACTCCAAATAAAAAGTTGCTTATTTAATTAATTAAAAATTACAGTAAAATTCTAAAAATTAAATTATCGCTATTTCCCAAAAGAACCCTATCCAAATTCAAACCCGATAGTCAGATATTATTAAATAACCGTTATGGTCAAGGTGCTGCATTTCTGAGAATTTGATTTGGACGTAACTCAAAATCCACACGACGAAATCCCGATCTCTCTCTTCCACTAGAAAGATATACTCCACCAACTCCACACGTTTCTTGTTTCACAGAAATCCGGCTTAAAACGAATCCTTTACATTCAGTTGAAGTTCAACTCGCCAAATAACGAACTGCCGCGTCGTTACGGGCTCGATTATAATTATTATTATAATTTATACGTTCAACTATCGTTTATTTAATATATTCGTTATTTAAATAATTAAATAACTTAATTATTATACCTTACAAAACGCGCCATTACACCTGTCTCTAGTCTGCTCGTGTGAGCACCCAGAGTAATAAGAAGAGACATAAAACTCTGGGTCAGACATAAGCCTGGTATGAGCGATAAGCATCTAAACAGAACAATAACAGGTATACTAAACCATATCTGAACCTGGACCTGCAACCAAAGAGTTAGTACCACATACCGTACAGTACTCTAAGGTGCCATAATAAATAGTGTAAGAATACGGGGGTGGGGTGTGCATGTCATAATGATAGCAAACAAATAAACCATAGCAACCATTCTCACATCTCTCACTCAGTGCGTAAAGCATACGATGTCCACCACTGTCAATCACTAGACCCATTGAAATAGTGACGGAGTTCAACCTGCACAACTACTGCTACTACCAAGCTTACCACATGGAGTCATGACCAAATATTTACAAATGACCCCACTTCATTGGTTTATAGCCCTTTAGTCGTACCTAGGCCCTTTCAGCTCTGAATCCGTTCACGTACTTCTCATACATAGTGATCCAAAGTCATAAACATCGACTGCCCCTTTTGCACACGTCCCGCAGCAAAGCCCAATCATGAAGTGAACTCATCGGTTCCCAACTGGATCCTGAGCTCTAACTTCCCACATTGGACTACCTTTGCATCTCGGGTTATTGGTCAATACTGGGTCGGGTCGGGTTCTCCTTCTAGCCATCGGTTCGGGTCGGGTTCTCTACTTCGGGTCGGTTCGTAATCTTCTCCTATAGCGGTTCGGTTCGGGTATTCCACTTCGGGTCGTGTCGGGTCGGGTTCCATCTACCTTCCAGTTCGTGCTTCCGCTCCGATCCGCTCCCTTGTTCTTCACGTGCTCCGATCCGATCCCTCCTTCTCCATCTGATCTGCGTGGCCTTCCCTCTTGCTAGTTCTCCCAAGTGTTAATTTTCCGATCCGAGCCCTGCGTCTCCAAGTCGATCCGATCCCCAGCTTAACCAACATGGCATTCCTTCTCGCCAAGCCTCTTTTGTGCCAGACTCCAGTTCGGGTCGGGTTCCTTGCCCGGGTCTCCCATCCGATCCGAGCCCATATCCGATCCGATCCGGAACCCTGCACAATTTTCTACAACTTTTTCCAGCAACTTGTTTACGCCATTCGACAACGTTTTCGACAAATCTAACTATACTAATCAATCACAAACCATCCCAAACAGTCATAGCAACATAGCAAACTGACCACAAACACCAAAACAATGAATTTACATGTCAAAATGGATCAAAGATGCCCAAAATCCCATTTTTCCCTTAAGCATGATTAAATAGAACTAATCATAGGGTTAACGAAACTTAATCAAATCTAACCAAATTTCTAACAGAGGCATAAAATATTATTTAAGAATTTCTAAACATTTTCCAGAATTTATTAGTGTATAAATTCGCTAATCTTCACTAATTATCCTTAATTACCGTAATTAGTGCAAAAACTATGCAAATCACTCACCTTTGCCACAAAATAAAACGTCAAATCTGAAATACTCTCTGTTTGGGTCGAATTCCTACGTATAGCAGCAGCTCCAACCTAGCTCTGTTGCTATTTGGCCTTGTTTTGATGTGATTTAGGCTTAATCTTCACTAAAAATGTGTTTTGGAGTGGTTTTAGAGGATGGAAGCCATTACTAAGGTCTCAAGAAGGTTTGCGGCGGCTCAAAACTGAAATGAAAGTGATTTCCTAACCCTAATCAGCCCTCCTATGCCTCTAAACCCGAAATTCCCCTCTGGGCCTAGCTGCTAATCACCCGGTTAAGCCCAATTAAGCTGTTTTTCACCATCTGAAACTTGTTTCAGCCATATCTCCCAAACGGTGAGTCCGTTTGGCTAATGTGACCACTCTACAGAATTGTAAACCATCATCCGGAGCCAATGGAAGTGGTTTCAGGTTGAAATTTCTTTCTAGAAGTTATGGCCAAAACAGTACCAATCTAGGGGTAAAATGGTCATTTAAAAATCGGGAAAAATCATGAACATGGAAAATGACCCCAATAGTCGTCTCCCAAAATTACATGACTATACGACTTCGTATGTGAAAGAAATAAATATTCTACGGTCCTATGATGCGTAGAATACGGGTCGTTACAAGAAACGAATTCTTCCGCCACCAAACGTAAATACATTTGAAGAGATCAGCTTACACGATCTATTAAATATACTCTGTCACACATTCTTCCATACAAGTTGTCCTGGGACTGGACAAACCGAAGGCACTATTCAGTACAATCATCTTAGGCAATCTTTACCTAAGATTTATACAACAGCCCTTGTAATTTACTCCGTCTTCAATTATCTTTGGCATATATGATTCGAAACGCTTATACCAATACGGAGTGGTTCTTCGGATAAAAATCCAACCGGTCTCTCCATATTAACAACGTTAAAATGGTCAAAAACTTCGATAGTCGGTGAGTTAACTATCAAAGAAAAACAGGTGTGCAAACAACGATATTATTTCCGGATGGAAATTATATCGATCAATATCATTTAACATTTATTCTCTTTAGTGCATTAATTTACTTATCTCCTGTTTCCATATATTCTAAATTCTTATTTTCTATTATCAGAAAACATTTCTGATTCTTATTTGGAAAACATTTCCAAAACTTCTTCACTGGATTTAAACTGATGTTTAAATAAAACATCGCTATACCAACTCAAACCATTTACTAAATTCAATTAACCATCATTCACTATCAAACCTTACCATTCCTTAGTTAAGAAGGAAGTCAATCAAGTTGGGGTATAATTACCTCTCAGAACTTAACTGAACAACGTTTTAACTTCGAAATAGTCAAAGTTTATTTTTTTAAAACCTTTAACGAACTTCCTTACGTAACTCTCGGATTCTATTTACGTATCCACTTCTTTATTGAAAACATTAGTTATAACAATAATGTTATAATCTCTACTTTCGAAGTATCTAACTTCCATTTTAAGTTTTATTCTTTAATGTGAAAAATAAACACCTAAGTTATAAATTAATAACTCTTGATTTAAACACTGGAAAGTATAAGTACTTTCCCGAATTCGATATAATCGAATTCGCCGATTAACTCTCTTCGAGTAATCTCTATTTGATTAACTCTTCTTCGAATAACCTATATTCGATTATATCTCTTCGAATAACTTATATTCGATTAACTCTCTTCGAATAAATTATATTCGATTAACTCACTCTTTCGAATAAACTATATTCGATCTCTTTCTTTCGAATACGATATATTCGATAATCTCCTTTCGAATAACTATATTCGATAATCTCACCTACAAATAACTAAATTCGATTTACTCCTTTCGATTAAACTAACATCAATTAACTCCTTTCAATTTAAACCAACATCGATAACTCCTTTCGATTAAACCAACATCGATAACTACTTTCGATTTAAACTAATATCGATAACTCCTTTCGATTTAAACTAACATCGATAACTCCTTTCGATTAAACTAACATCGATTAAATCCTTTTGATTAAACTAACATCGATTAACTCCTTTCGATTTAAACTAACATCGATTAACTCCTTTCGATTAAACTAACATCGATTAACTCCTTTGGATTTACTCATCTGAATTAACTCGGTTTGATTAACTCAGTTTGACTAACTTAACTAAATTAACTCGACTTATTTAACTCAACTCGACTGATTTGACTCGATTATCCCGACTCGACTAACTATGTTCAATTAACTCTAATTCTAATCAACTAATTCTAATTCTAATCGATTAACTCTAACTGGTTAACCCTTCGTCCATATTCAGTTTCAAATATCGATGTTGAAATCGATTCTTACTTCTCTATATAAGTCCTGTCTTATATATTCTATTTATCCAATGATAAATATTTTACATAATTTATAAAATATTATTTATAAATTATTCTTTCCAATTTATCCGTTAAAACAGATTTCTATTTAATTCCACTTTATATAAATCCTTCCCATTTATCTGTTAAAAACAGATTTCCATATTCTATTCATTTTCCAAATATTTTCTTTTATAATCCTATTTATTTTTCAAATAAATATTCCTTTCCAATTCTATTTGTAAATGTTTTACAAATATTTCCCTTTCTATTTTATTTGTAAATGTTTTACAAATATTCCCTTTTCATCTTTCTATTTATTTAACAAATAAATATTTTCCTTTTCTATTTGTTTCACAAATATTTTTCTTTATAACTCTTATTTATATCCCAAATAAATAATCCCTTTATAATTCTATTTATTATCCCAATAAATATTCCTATTTACAAAATCCTTTGATTCTATAAATAATTCCCTTTTTATCTTTCTAATTCATTTTATAAGCAAATATCCTTTTTATAAAATCCTTTGATTTTATAAATAAATTTCCTTTTATCTTTATCATATTTATTTTCAATAAATATTTCCTTTTCAAAACCCTTTTGATTTTATAACTCTTTTCTTTTATAAAATACCTTATTTTTCCTTTTCTATATAAAATCCATTGATTTTATATAACTAAATTATTTTCAAAATATACTTTGAAATTCCCCTTTTGTACATCCCAGTATTCTTACGGTATTTAACGTACCATATAACAATGATCAATATCATTCAAACACACAAAATCAACAACAGATTTTATATCACATCATATATCACAGTATATGAAACAGGACAGTATTTTATATATTGAGGAACCCAGTTGGGTCCCTCCAACCTGTTTCCCTGCATCACAGATGTTAAACAATATAATTAACATCGATTTCATTCAATATGAAATATTCTGCTAAACAGAATCAGTATTTGATTAACGATTTATATATATATCGTTATCTATAATTTCAACCAATACATAAGCAATTCAACCAAACTGTTAATACACAACAATCAACAGATGATTATCAGTTCTAAGAATACGTTATAAAAATATAACTGTTCAGAGTTGATAAGTTTTACTCACATTGGCGGTTTATCGTTAAATATCGATAACCGTTTGTCGATTCAGATCTGACAATTTATTTCGCTATAAATTGTAATGGGCCCCAATTCACTCCCAGTCAGTTCCATGGTGTTGTCGTCGTCCATACGATCCCAACGCAACTTGTTTCGCTCAACTCTGATAATGCATGATGAAGTTACTCAATTTCGAAGTTTATAAACATTTAAATTGAAATTTAACTTGGATTTAAACTTTCCATTGGGCGTTACCCATTATATAGGGCCCACTCACCTCACCATTTAAATACCAGACTCGTATGTTTTAATCTCCTCCATCTTCCTCATATGAAACCCGACTCCAGGACCCTTTTACAACCATTATCCAAACTTTTAACACCATTACTTCCATCGTTCTGCCATGACATCAAACATAGAGACAACTACGGTTTCTCTCTTCGAAAGCCATACCACCTCATATAAATCACCTCGCACTCTTGGTCAATTCTCAGAATGCGTCGACCTCCGCAACCCACAGTGTCAACATCGACACTTTCCATCGCGGATTCCCACACAACTTCGGCCACAACCTAGCCTCGACCTCCTGAACCCAATTATCAACATCAATTTACATATTAGTGCTCAAATCCTTCGATTTCGTCAACCCTAGTTCTTACTGCTGTAAATACAGCGAACTAAACAAGCGTCGATCCCATAAAAACTGATCTGAAAGTGATGAGCATTCTTCTGTGATTCGAAATATACATATTAGAGGATTTATAGGATTTTATTGTATTTGTTTTGATTTCTCCATTGATGACTTTTCACATTTTTGCTTGAGGAGGTTACGGCGGAAATCTGTTGACTAAGGGGAAATGAGAAGTTAGGTTTAGATGAGTTAAGGGTCTTATATATATTAGTTAATTAACTTTGTTGAGAGGCTTTGCTTTATCCACGTTGTGTTTTGAGGAGAACAATGCGGCTGGAGAAAGATGAAGACGTGGACCTCGTTTTGATCGAAGAATGAATAATTAGGTTAAGTTATAAGTAGTGTATTTAAAGTTTGGTTTTTCAAAGTACCATGTTACCTAAATTTCATTCACGTACAGACAGAAATCAAGATACCGTTGTATCGAGCTCGGTTCCACGATCCCAAAAATATAATAATATCGGTAGGTTAAATCAATCTGTGAAACCCCAAAATATTGATATAGGGTGCAAAATACTCCAAATAAAAAGTTGCGTATTTAATTAATTAAAAATTACAGTAAAATTCTAAAAATTAAATTATCACTACGTCTCAAAGGGCTTGTCTAAATTTGAGGCCAATATTTAATTATAATTAAATATATCGTTATGGTTTATAAATGGTTATGGCGCTGTTTTTCTGAAAATTTGATTTGGTCTTAACTCAAAATCTACACGAAGAAATCCTGATTTTTCTCTTCCACTAGAAAAATATATTTCACCAGCTCATAACGTTTCTTGTTTCACAGAAATCCGATTTAAAACGGCTCTTGTATACTCATTTAAAGTTCGAATCGCCAAATTACAAAGTGCCACGCCATTTCGAGCTCGATTATATTTATAATATAATTAATACGTTCAACTGTCGTTTATATAATATATTCGTGAATATAATTCAACTCTAAACTGAATTATATATTATAAATAATCTAATTTACACAATATCGTAAATTCCACTATTTTTTATTATTTCTGAATTTAATATATTATTCTATTATTTTAATTTAATTAAATATTCACTTTATTCAATTAAACAACGATTTAATTTCCCTAAATCACTATTTTAAATAATTAAATAAATTAATTATCACCCATAAAAATACGGGTCGTTACAGTCCATATGTAAAACTAATAAATCAAGTGGCACTTTGCACCCTTGGCTATGTAGTATAACATCAGTGCACACTTGTTAGCCCTCTAATTTATGACCGTTGGTCACTAGCATTTTAAAAGGTTTTGACTAATTCAGTTTTAACTTGTGAGCTAAAGAAGTGTGTTAATAAAACCGTGTGTTGAACCAGAATCAATAAGAAATACTACCCCCTTATTATTGATATTCCCTTTAGTTTTGATTGTGTGAAGTGTGGGGATACCAAGCACTGTGTTTAATGATATGACATGTAGTGTTTTGTGGTTCGTGCTCACTTTTAATCTCTGTTAATTGAATTTGATTATCATCATTAGAATATTCAGTTTTAGTATCAGAAGTTTCATCAACATTTATAATACCTTCCATAATAAAAACTTATTTAGTTTTACATTTATGTCTAGGGTGATATTTTTCTGTGCATCCATAACATATATTATTTTTTTCTTTTTTTAAGTAATTCTTCAGGAGTAAGCTTTTTTATTTTTGAATTCTTGTCTAAGTTCTTGCTTCCAGGTTTTGAAAATGAAGAGGAAGAATAGGTATTCTTTTTATCAGTAAAATATTTGCTCTTATTTTTTGAAATCCACTTGGTTTTAAAATTCTTTGCTAAGCTTACTGCATGATCGAAATCAATTGGGTTATTTACTATAACATGGTATTAAATTTGTTCTTTTATCCTACCCAAGAATTTCTCTAAATACTATAATGGTGAAACATGTTCAATTAGGCCTTCTAGTTTCTCAAACTGGTTTACATATTCCATGACTGAACCAATTTGTTTGAGAGAAGAAAAAATTTCATAAGGTCTATCAAGTTCATTAGGATTAAAGCGTACCTGGATTGCTTTTTTTAAAACTGACCAGTTGTCATAATCATTGATGTTTCTTGAGTATATGTCGAACCATTGCAATGCTTCTTTTCTTAAGTTGTTGGAACGTAGATGCACTCATTCACGAGGATCAGTTTCATTGTACTGAAAGAAGTTTTCAACTTGCCTTAACCAATCAACAACTCTGTCATTACCTGAAAAGGTTGGAAAATCAATCTTGAAATTGATTTTTGAAGAATCTCTTGAAGTAGCCATCATAGTGTCACCATTTCTTGTATTAGCTAATGTTGTTCTTGGATTGTTTTCAGCATATCTTGGGTGAAAGTCATTCAATCTGGTGTTAAACATCAATAATTGAAGTTTCAGGTCTTGCAAGAATCGGTTGTCTAGCATTTGCAGGCACATATGTATTTGATCTAATTTAATGATTGCTTCCTTTTTGTTTGCTGTTGTGAATATCAGTTCGAATGGGTGTATCGGGTGATCTTTGGTTTCTGTTATTATTCAATACAAAAAGAATATTGCCAAGGATTCTTGCATATTTTCCATTTTTGCATTGAGATCTTTGCTTCTGCTTTTGTAAACGGGTCTCTGGCATTTTTGTGATGAAATGTAGGTGGAATTAGGATGTGGATAAGTCAGGAAATGGTGGATATGGCAAGGGTTTGAGGAATGTGGGATCAAACTGTGGTGATCAAAGATGGGTGGATGATCAACATAGTGGGCATCAATAGATAAGGGAACAGATCAATACCAAATGGCACTTTAGGATTCAGGGGATCACACGAGAAAACCTTAAGAAATGTATGATTAACTCGTGGGTTGGGGAAAAGAAACAAGACAGAATTGCAAGAAAACAGAATGAGGCGAAAAAAGAAAACTTTTATTACTGAAATTCCGCATCTCAATTACATAGCTTAGGGTACTATTTATACTTGCTTATGACATCAATCAGTTGCCTCAATTTGCAACTATGCCATCAAAACCCTAATTTTCTCTCATTTTACATGTTTACACGTGCACAGTATGTACACTTGCTTTATTTAATTCCTAGTAATGGTTGCACCGTCACACGGGGCGGAGGGGTGTGTGTGGGTTGGGGGGGGGGGGGGGGAGGCAGCGGTGATCGGCATCGCTGAATGGAGAGGATTTTATATTTATATTTATATTCTTTGGGATTTGGCGTTGTTATGATCGTGGGGGGAAGTTAAATGTTTTTGGTCGGGTTCGTGGGTTATATAGGACTTGTTCATCGACCTGATTCTATTGAACGACCATCCCAAAATCCATCCCTAAGCGACGCTCAAAGCTTGGAAATGCACATAACGAATATATTTCAATTATAGTTAGCAGAAAAGATCCAACCAGTGTTGATCAATTTATGCATTATATAATCATTAATCAGTCAGTAGACTCAGTGAGAGTATTAATTACACTACACTGTAAATGAGTTGGACTCCCAGCAAGATCGATCCCCGACAAGTTCACTGTCAAATTAATCAGTTCACCAAGAGTTAGCTGTACCAAACAGTTGCGTGTTCATATTTAAGACACGTCGTCGAAGTAGACAGCAAACTGCACATACATAAAAGCAAAATTGATGAGTCTTTCTCAGCGTCTATGTGATATGCGATACGTGTTATATATAGCTGAATATCATATATATGCATGGGTCGTTTTCTTTTTAAGTTTAACTCTCAGATTGCATTCTATTAAAGTACCTCATAACTTATACCTTCATTGCTAATTTTATCTAAATTTATGATTTGTGGATTCTGACATTGAATACCTTAACAAAAATACCATACTTTCGTAGTTGAATTTTGGCTGGCTGGCTCCAAAGATATTATCACGCGAATGAGGTTTACCATTTCCAGAGATTAAACGCCGGACATATGATTATGTGCTGGGGACTAAGGCCGAAATTATATCCCTACAACAGTTGAAAATTTTAAATACTTCACAGGTCCAGCATGTGCGTTCATGACAACGGGCCATAGGAGCAGAGCGTAACCAATTTTATATTTTTTCTCAGTGATCCACGCCAACTGATTACATGCTTTATTGTTATTGCATGTCTTAGTGACTTGGCTACATCCGCCCCTTATATGAAATTGACTTCGCAGTCCAGTGGGTCTGCATTTGAACCTACATAATTCTTCGTTTGGAGGCATAATTAATCACTACTCTTTATTTCATTTCACATTCGTCTCCTTTGCACAACTCACCTTCACTCTATCTCTCGAACAAAATACCAATTGCCAAATTATACGAGCATTGTTGGTCATTCAGATTATGAAACTGAAAATATCATTGGTATACAAGCTATATAATTAAAACGCTTTACGGATTCAATGCAACAAAGTTTCAAAAAGTATCGGCGAGGATAAAACGTGGAAACAACAACATGTATTTGATGACATTAAAATAACACATATAACTCATTTTTGATGTTTTTAGGAATATATAAACAATAATTAAATGAAAAATAACACTCAATTTAACTATAGTTAGTACATACTTAATATTAAATAAAAACATGTGCAAATATCTACAAATAAATGTTTAATATTATTTAATTTAGTTAAATTTAATAAAAAAAATTAAGATACTTTTTTTCTTCAAAAAATATATATTAAAAATCCATTAAAAAGCCCAATTTAATAATTTTATAACATATAAATGTTATTTTTTTAGTTTATTTCTTTCATAAAAAATATAGTAGGAATAACGTAATATAATGCAAATTATGGAATATATCAAGAATAGTGGAATGTAGCGAAGCTTAAAGGTGAAAGACTATATTATGGATCCTATTTGGGAAAAGTGTAGCGATAGTAATTCGTTATGGGATGTAGCGGGTTATAACGAGGTAATACTAGGGCATTGACTACACAGTATACAAGTTAATAGTAAGATGTGCTACAAAATGCTCCAATAAATCGAACTTACAAATTTGAATACGAAGGAAGTTTGTAGGGTTAACATTGTACAATGCGATTATGCATCACATTACCGACTCTGAATGAAAGGTTTGTTTCCTAAAATTCTATGAGTGGTTGGAAGATTCTAGTTTGAAGTTAACACTAAATATTTTCTCTAGAGGAAATAATAGTGATTTTTCTGTATGTAATTCTTTTGGCTCTTCCTACATGATCAGTTATTAAGTTATCCAAAGATTTTAACGATCAAATAGCATGACTTATGTTTATTTTCACAAAGTTTTCAAAATTGTTTATTAACGACATGGAATATTATTAAGCCTATATACTCTCAGTTGTCCTTGAACAATGTACGATCATTTATAAGAGATCGCAAATCAATTCACATATGTGCAATAAATCCCATGTCGATCATCCAGGGAAATACAAAAAATGAATTAGTTGTTGTTAGACTATGTAAGAAACTATTTGCTAAGAACTGGTAATTTGTAGTTAGAAAATTATATTCACAACCGAAAAATCACTTCAGTGCACCATTATTTAATTGAGAACTTTTGTTATTGATAAATTTATATATATCCTTTTTGTTGCATTTTTAAAAATTTCATTAGAATTAATTATATATTGATCGAAATCTATATATTATAAGGCAAAAATTAGTTATTTTTAACCATGGAAACTAAACTATCGGTTAAGACCGCTTTTACAACTATTTATTTTAATTTAGATGCAGTTAATTTTCTCATTTTTGTTGAAATTAACAATTTTCTTAAGGAAATAAATAAAAATAAAGAAATTGAGATATTGGTGTCAACAATTAAAGTTTGTTGGTTGAATTTTAACTATGTTTAGAGCTATGAATCTATAGTTTTGTGTAAATAACTTTAAAGTTTTAAAGAGGAAAGACGATATACACTACAATAAGGGTAATTTGTAAAAAAGATTGTGCATGTAAAGTAATTTTTCTTTCCTAAATGTTGTAATAAAATTGATTTTAACATATATATATATATATATATATGGAAAGGCCAACCGACTTTGAAAGCGGTTTTAAAAACTTTCCTCATTACAACAAATAATGACTAAAAAATAGTACATGAGATAGGAAGACTGCCTATCTTCTATACATATTTTCCTAGCCTAAGAAATAATACACCGCATAGGGCGATAATCTAGCCAAAAAAGAATAAAATACACTTAACATCATAAGCTGCCGAGGCAGTCACACAAAGACACAACCTTGCGTATACAATTACAACACTACAAACTAGTCAATCATTAACCAAAGTTGCTGATAGTATCAAGATTAAAGAATCACGCTAAGCTGGTTGTGAAAACAATCCCTAACACAAGACACTCGTGCAAGCTACCACAACAGCAACCATAAATGCACCAGACTAAAGACTAGCGAGATGACCAGACAGAAGACCAGAGCACTCACCAGCCAACCATTACATTATCCAACTTTGCATGTCTCAACACTGCATATGACTCCCCAAACAAATATGATCACAACCAAGCAGCCAATACCCCGTTGCAAGCATTCTGAAGATACAAACCACCAGGCTACAGCCAAAGAGCAGTAGCAGCAAAAAAAAAAAAAAAAAAAAAAAAAAAAAGACTTTGGAAAATGAGAGAAAAAGTTACTTGCAGACTCAAAAATACCCACCCCAGCAAGACAGTCACACCTAATAACAACTCTACACGCAAAAAGGCAAGTTAAACCACCCAACCACAACTGACACAACGTTCGTACCACTATCCAACCATAAAGGTTGGAATTGCTTCAGCACTCAAGTGACAGAGATATGAACTGACAATATAGGGAAGGGAAGGGTTATAGCTGGGTGCGAAATCGAAAGGGAAAAGAACAAAGGTCAGGAACACTTCAACCTACTTCAGCGTCTGTCGTTCTACCAGACTGCCTAACTCACAAGCCCTACTGCTAAATTAAAGGCAGTGACCTCGATTAGATATGGAATTGAAGACAAGAGGAAAAAGATTAGGAGTAAGAGCATCTCCAACAGCATCAATCTGAGGATGAGTGGGAGAAATTGCTATTTTTTCCTTCCTCACTCCACATCAGTGCCGATTTAGGCGTAGGAGAGCAAAAGAATGGTGATTTGTACTATTCTTTTATTGAGTGTGGGAGATAAATGGTAAAATAAAAGCTGTTTACAACAAAACAGGTTCCCCGTTTTACGGTAGATCCGAGTTTTTAAATTCCATTTATATTATGAACGGCTTTCAATTAACCGTTTACGTTTTTCGTTTAATAAATTAGCATTTCTCCAGGCTAGCTACTGGCAGAACGGGAGGATTCCACATTTTTTTCTAGCTTCCTACCCTAAAATCACCATGGCTGTTAGAGATGCTCTAATAGCATGGAATAGGAAAACAAAGGAAAAGGCTAGAACAGGGAAAGAAGAAGAAAAAGGGATTGGAGGAGCTGAATGCGAACGGAAACGGGAGAAAAGAGCGACAGCGGGGAGAAACCCTAGTCTCCTTTGGTGCACATGAATGTGTTTTTTGGAAGTTCTCGTGTGTTTGGTGATTTTAACAATTATTTCCATTTAGCAATTGTAGTAAACTTGTTTAACAATTTTTTTCTTGGTAGTTGCAAAATAGAACTTTATAACAGTCTTTATTGATAGTTCTTGTGACGACCCCAAACCTCCACAAGTGAAAGCAGGAGAAATCATTTTTGGAATACAACATAAATACAATAAAACAGAACACAGATACAATATAGCAAAGGAGATTCATAGAGTAATAACATTATAGCAGCGGAAAAATATAATGTCATCAATCACAGAAATTCCACAGTCACAGAAAACTAAGATTATTACAACAAGTTTGCAGAAAAGAAATAAGTTTGATGTCTAAAAAGAAAAGAAAAGATGCCAATAGAAACAAAAAGTCTTCAAGCCCCAAGTCATCACCTCTTCTCCCAAGCAGAATCCAAGAGAGAGAAAATAAGCAGCTTCAAAGAAAACTCCAAGCAAAGAATGAACCTGTCTACTTGGCTGCCCGTGTAGAAGAGAGGGCACCCAAGTTTGCAAAAAGGTGAAACAAACTATGGGTCAGTCGTGGGACTGGTGTGAGAATTCTTAAATAACTTATACTAATAAAAAAATAAGGCAAATCCAAAAGACCACGCCGCTACCGCGGAACGGGTTGTACCAATGGATTGTCGTGCATAACTATAGTGTCAATACAGATAAGTAAAACGTAACAAAACGCAATGTCTTTTGAAAAATGGAACCACCATAAGACTCAGGTCCCATCACACAATGCAACGCACACCAAGAGGATAGAGTTTTACCTTATGGTGGTTAAACATGCTAAATACGCCAAATACGAAACTAATACTATTATTAGGGTGTATATGTTTTAAAACAATTCAAATTATAAGTATCAATCCTAGGAAGCATAGGTACCATATATTATGCCTCCAATACTAGTAATACAATCAAATCCGTCGGGGTCGTATTGGAAATTTGGGTTTCCATCATGAGTCCAGGCTAGGGAGGACTCCTTACCGATTCGAGACACTCTAGTTAATGCCTCAGGATTACCCGCAGTTAACCCTTGGAAATGGCAGGGCCGGTCCTCACATACAGCTTAGAGGATTAGTTATTCCTAAGCACACGTTCCCCGGTCCTATAGGACCTATCCGAGGCGCCTCATTTCATCATCCTCCAAAAGTAAAATGACTACTAACTAGAAAGAAACGTGCTACTTTCCCTGCGTTCCCTTCCCCCTTTTTTGACTCTACCGGTTTGTGAGGCTCGTGAAGTCATGTTCTTCATACCACAAGGTTCTGCTTTTCAACAAGAAACCCTGATCATTGCTTCTTAGTATGCCACACCGTCACTCCATACCGTACTATTGATCGTCCGTCACTATATAAACGGGTGTTAAGTAGAGAATAAATTCTCTACCACCAATCGTTTATATATTAACTGAATATCAACAACATAATATTTTGTGGGGTACGATGTCAGACACACTATCCATTTATACCCATGCTCTTGGTCTGAACTAGGGTCAAACCCGTGAAATCAACACGTACGTTTGGGCAATTACCCCGACCCTTGAATTGGGATCAAACCAATTCAGAGTCTTGATCGTTGTCCATTCGAGGGGAGATTTACGGTCTTCATACGCCGTCTTCATACTTGAATTCTTGAAATCGTACGATCATTTGGAATGGGATTAACCCGGTCTTTCCAAATAATCTCGCATTCATATATTTTGAGAAAAACATATTTCATATCGTTATTTTATTTTATAACGATTAATTCTTGCCTTAATTATTTTAATATAATTAATTCCTTATTTAAGGACGCTTCAGGTCAAGGGCGACCTTGGCGCTGTTTCCAATCAATCTTGTTTTTCACTTTCCTCAAAATCTAACCGTTGGATTTTAGCGTAGCTTATATCGTTGGAAAGATTTTTCCAAGACGGTCCTAACGGTTTCAGTTTTGGGAAAATCCGACGGTCGGATCTTCCGGTATATTCGTTTAAAAGTTCGATTTCAACACACGAACTACTGCGCTCAATTCGTTTAATTATAAATATATATATATATATATATATATATATAAATATACATAAATAGTTCGTTTAACTCGTCGCTCCTATATATAACTGTCGTTTCTCTTATCTTTTACTTTTCTACTTACATGACAATATAATTTAGAATTAGACGATGAACCTTTTCTTTTAATTTATTATTATTTATTTTTATATTTTATAATTTACATTCGAAAATGAAAATTATAACATACCATTCCATTAATTTCTTTATATATTTCTTTTCCCATTTCATTATGAACAATGAACATTTTTCCATGGTGTAAACTCTCTTTATGCATTATAAATAATGTAAATCTTTCCTCCATTTCATTTCTTTTTATTTAACATTAAAAAATAATGTTAATTCTTACATACAGTTTCATTTTTTTTTCAACATTAAAAATAATGTTAATTCTTGCATATAGTTTCATTTCTCTTATTTAACATAAAATAAATGTTAATTCTTCCTACGGGGTGAATTCTCTTTTTATTTACATTATAAATAATGCTTATTATCTTACAATGCAAATTCTCTTTTAATAAACATTATAAATAATGTATATTTACATGACATGCATTTTCTATATTGTTGACATGACAAAATATTATTTTTCATACAATGCATGTCTTATTTAACATAACAAAAATATTCTTTTACCTACAATGCATTTATTATTTTCTAACGTAACAAAATAATAGTTTCATACAATGCATTTCTATTTCTCTAACATGACAAAATATTATTTTATGCAATGCATTTCTATTTCTCTAACATGACAAAATATTATATTCATACAATGCATTTCTATTTCTCTAACATGACAAAATATTATATTCATACAATGCATTTCTATTTCTCTAACATGACAAAATATTATTTTATGCAATGCATTTCTATTTCTCTAACATGACAAAATATTATATTCATACAATGCATTTCTATTTTTCTAACTTGACAAAAATAATATGCTACAATGTATTTTCTATTTTTCTAACTTGACAAAAATAATATGCAATACATACAATGTACTATATTTTTTCTATTTTGACAAAAATAATATGCAATACATACAATGTACTATATTTTTTCTATTTTGACAAAAATAATATGCAATACATAATATGCATTATATTTTCTATTTTGACAAAAATAATATGCAATACATACAATGTACTATATTTTTTTTTTATTTGATAACATGACAAATATGCTATTTTTATATAGTGCCATCTTCTATTTTATATAATGGACAAAATATAGTTCATTAACCTACTATGCTATTTTTATTTTTAATAATGAACAAAATATAGTTCATTAACATACGATGCTTTCTTCTTTTGATAATGAACAAAATATTATTCATTAACATACGGTGCTTGCTTATTGTTACTAATGAACGAAATATTAGTTCATTACATATAGCGACTAATTCTATTTTTATTAACGAACAAAAAATGGTTCGTTTCACATAGCGACAAATTTTATTTTGAATAATAACACAAAATATAATTCTTTACCATAGCGACAAATTCTATTTTGTTAATGACACAAAATATAATTCTTTAACATATAGTGCTTTCTTATTTTATAAATGAACAAAATATAATCATTCACATATAACGACCAATTCTATTTTATAAATACACAAATTTGTTCATTCAACATACGGTGCTTGTATTCTATTATAACACAAATTTGTTCATTCAACATACGGTGCTAATTTTCTTATTTTGATATTGACAAAAGTGTCAATCAACATACGGTGTTCATTTTCTTATTTTGATATTGACAAAAGTGTCAATTTACATACGGTGTTCATTTTCTTATTTTGATATTGACAAAAGTGTCAATTTACATACGGTGTTCATTTTCTTATTTTGATATTGACAAAAGTGTCAATTTACATACGGTGTTCACTTTCTTATTTTGATATTGACAAAAGTGTCAATTTACATACGGTGTTCATTTTCTTATTTTGATATTGACAAAAGTGTCAATTTACATACGGTGTTCATTTTCTTATTTTGATATTGACAAAAGTGTCAATTTACATACGGTGTTCATTTTCTTATTTTGATATTGACAAAAGTGTCAATTTACATACGGTGTTCATTTTCTTATTTTGATATTGACAAAAGTGTCAATTTACATACGGTGTTCATTTTCTTATTTTGATATTGACAAAAGTGTCAATTTACATACGGTGTTCATTTTCTTATTTTGATATTGACAAAAGTGTCAATTTACATACGGTGTTCATTTTCTTATTTTGATATTGACAAAAGTGTCAATTTACATACGGTGTTCATTTTCTTATTTTGATATTGACAAAAGTGTCAATTTACATACGGTGTTCACTTTCTTATTTTAAGATTGACAAAAATGTCACTTTACAACATACATGAACAATTTCTTATTTTAAGATTGACAAAAATGTCACTTTACAACATACATGAACAATTTCTTATTTTAAGATTGACAAAAATGTCACTTTACAACATACATGAACAATTTCTTATTTTAAGATTGACTAAAATGTCACTTTACAACATACATGAACAATTTCTTATTTTAAGATTGACAAAAATGTCACTTTACAACATACATGAACAATTTCTTATTTTAAGATTGACAAAAATGTCACTTTACAAAATACATGAACAATTTCTTATTTTAAGATATTTAATTTTGACAAATCAACATGTCACACAACATACATGAACGATTTTAATATATTTAATTTTATATTGTAACATCTCAACATACAGTGGGTTTTGTCCTAGCATACGCATACAGATTAAGTCATAGCAGATTCACATACAGTTTATATCTTAGCAGATTCACATACATATATGATTATGAATGCGAACATCCATAATTAAAACATAATTACTTAAATAAAATAAATAGGATTCTCACCTCAATTAGATTAGAGTTTGGTCCCAATTGCTCTGTATTAAAGTTGTATTCGAAGTCACGGTTCCATCGGATCTGAAATTTTCAGAATCGGTGTTTATATGAAAAAGTTATTGATGTTTTAAATCAAACAGACTTTTAACAACTGTTTCTGCCACGCTTAAAAGCGTCGCTATTTCTGAAGCATACCTCAATTTCAGAATTTGTTCAAAACTTCAAATCCCGATAACTTTTGATTTACTGAACGGTTTTGGGTGCGGTTTTTTGGAGAATGACCGCCTTGGAGAGATCTTTGTACGGCCAGAAGGGGGTGGAGTTCGGTCGAGCGTGGTGGGCCCGGCGTGGCTGCGACCGCGGCTACTTTGCGGCGATGGTGGCGGCGCTACAGGGCACGGGGGAGGCGATAGTGGGTACCAAATCGAAGAGCTCGCGAAGAGCTTCGAAACGGTATATGGTATGCTGAATTTCGTTAAGAGATGAGGGAGAAAAGTGAGTTTGAAAATTTGATCACTTATGGGTTTCGGCGGCTTAAACATACGGAGGAAGAAGAAGGCACTGTTCACGTATACGGCCCGTATTTATACGTGTATTTCTAGGGTTTTTATTTTTTATTTAATTAATTAATTCTAGAAAATACAGTTTTCACATACGGTCTCTGATTCGCGCTCAACGACTGTCGAACTTAATGTTTTGACATCTTCTGAACGCGATGGCGCTATCCCCATGGTCCAATTCTGAAGTTACAGACTGGTTTTCTTTTATTTTCAAATAAATCCTTTATTTTAAATTCGAATGTAAATATAATTTTGCCGGGGCCACATACGAAGTCAGAAAAATCCGGAAAAATTATTTTTGGCTTTCTTATGCCGATACGATCACAACAAAATTCGTTTCGTTCAATTCTGAGACTTTTTGAAAAATGGCTATTTTCAAGGCGAATATTTTTAATATTAAAAATACATTTTTAAACAAATATTTTCTGAAACTCGAAACATATAAGTGTTTACTGTTTTTCAATGCAGAAATGTCATTCTGAAACCAATGGAAGTGGTTTCGAGTTCAAATTCCTAACTATGTGAAAAGTAGCATTTTTGTCCTACGCAAATTACCCACCGACCTTTCTAAAAATCGAATTAGCCATAACTTTTGATTTCCGCTATGAAATTTCGATTTTTCGGATTCGTTGGAAAGATATTTTTAAATAGATTCTAATATTTTTGGTTTTACTAAAATCCGTTAAATTTTGCATCCTGTATGGTTAGTCAAAGTTCAAGTTTGACTTTTCAAACTACCGCGCCATTTCTAGCTCTTTTTATATTTAAAATTAATTTATTCATTCTAACTTCGATTTGAACCAAATTTGTGATCCTTATTATTTAAAATAGATTATTTTAAATATCAAAACTCATTTAAAATCACTTAAAATAAATTTTAACTTGGCCCCAAAATTCAGGGTCGTTACAGTCTCCCCCACTTAAAAACTTTTCGTCCCCGAAAAGGAAAAAGAAAAATAGAAGAGGAAAAGAGGAAGAATAAACACAGAGAATGTTTTTAACAGAGATGGTACCGTCTATAACATCAGGCTTTCTACCGAAGAAGTTGGTCCTTTCGCTCCTTCGTACACATGTGCTAATTGAGCATCGCCACTTCACTTAGTCTTCTTCGAATGCACGATAAAGGGAAGAGTCAAAACAACTGAAAAGGTGATTCTAAAAGATAGAAAAGATCGAAGGATGAATGAAAAGATGACGATACAGTGACTGGCTATTATGTATCTCATGAACTGTTCGCCATAGAATATAGTGATTCTATGTAAACGAATTATTATAGATATGTTGTACTCCGCTTTGTAAACCAAAGCTCTGATACCAACTGTGACGACCCCAAACCTCCACGAGTGAAAGCAGGAGAAATCATTTTTGGAATACAACATAAATACAATAAAACAGAACACAGATACAATATAGCAAAGGAGATTCATAGAGTAATAACATTATAGCAGCGGAAAAATATAATGTCATCAATCACAGAAATTCCACAGTCACAGAAAACTAAGATTATTACAACAAGTTTGCAGAAAAGAAATAAGTTTGATGTCTAAAAAGAAAAGAAAAGATGCCAATAGAAACAAAAAGTCTTCAAGCCCCAAGTCATCACCTCTTCTCCCAAGCAGAATCCAAGAGAGAGAAAATAAGCAGCTTCAAAGAAAACTCCAAGCAAAGAATGAACCTGTCTACTTGGCTGCCCGTGTAGAAGAGAGGGCACCCAAGTTTGCAAAAAGGTGAAACAAACTATGGGTCAGTCGTGGGACTGGTGTGAGAATTCTTAAATAACTTATACTAATAAAAAAATAAGGCAAATCCAAAAGACCACGCCGCTACCGCGGAACGGTTGTACCAATGGATTGTCGTGCATAACTATAGTGTCAATACAGATAAGTAAAACGTAACAAAACGCAATGTCTTTTGAAAAATGGAACCACCATAAGACTCAGGTCCCATCACACAATGCAACGCACACCAAGAGGATAGAGTTTTACCTTATGGTGGTTAAACATGCTAAATACGCCAAATACGAAACTAATACTATTATTAGGGTGTATATGTTTTAAAACAACTCAAATTATAAGTATCAATCCTAGGAAGCATAGGTACCATATATTATGCCTCCAATACTAGTAATACAATCAAATCCGTCGGGGTCGTATTGGAAATTTGGGTTTCCATCATGAGTCCAAGCTAGGGAGGACTCCTTACCGATTCGAGACACTCTAGTTAATGCCTCAGGATTACCCGCAGTTAACCCTTGGAAATGGCAGGGCCGGTCCTCACATACAGCTTAGAGGATTAGTTATTCCTAAGCACACGTTCCCCGGTCCTATAGGACCTATCCGAGGCGCCTCATTTCATCATCCTCCAAAAGTAAAATGACTACTAACTAGAAAGAAACGTGCTACTTTCCCTGCGTTCCCTTCCCCCTTTTTTGACTCTACCGGTTTGTGAGGCTCGTGAAGTCATGTTCTTCATACCACAAGGTTCTGCTTTTCAACAAGAAACCCTGATCATTGCTTCTTAGTATGCCACACCGTCACTCCATACCGTACTATTGATCGTCCGTCACTATATAAACGGGTGTTAAGTAGAGAATAAATTCTCTACCACCAATCGTTTATATATTAACTGAATATCAACAACATAATATTTTGTGGGGTACGATGTCAGACACACTATCCATTTATACCCATGCTCTAGGTCTGAACTAGGGTCAAACCCGTGAAATCAACACGTACGTTTGGGCAATTACCCCGACCCTTGAATTGGGATCAAACCAATTCAGAGTCTTGATCGTTGTCCATTCGAGGGGAGATTTACGGTCTTCATACGCCGTCTTCATACTTGAATTCTTGAAATCGTACGATCATTTGGAATGGGATTAACCCGGTCTTTCCAAATAATCTCGCATTCATATATTTTGAGAAAAACATATTTCATATCGTTATTTTATTTTATAACGATTAATTCTTGCCTTAATTATTTTAATATAATTAATTCCTTATTTAAGGACGCTTCAGGTCAAGGGCGACCTTGGCGCTGTTTCCAATCAATCTTGTTTTTCACTTTCCTCAAAATCTAACCGTTGGATTTTAGCGTAGCTTATATCGTTGGAAAGATTTTTCCAAGACGGTCCTAACGGTTTCAGTTTTGGGAAAATCCGACGGTCGGATCTTCCGGTATATTCGTTTAAAAGTTCGATTTCAACACACGAACTACTGCGCTCAATTCGCTTAATTATAAATATATATATATATATATATATATATATATATAAATATACATAAATAGTTCGTTTAACTCGTCGCTCCTATATATAACTGTCGTTTCTCTTATCTTTTACTTTTCTACTTACATGACAATATAATTTAGAATTAGACGATGAACCTTTTCTTTTAATTTATTATTATTTATTTTTATATTTTATAATTTACATTCGAAAATGAAAATTATAACATACCATTCCATTAATTTCTTTATATATTTCTTTTCCCATTTCATTATGAACAATGAACATTTTTCCATGGTGTAAACTCTCTTTATGCATTATAAATAATGTAAATCTTTCCTCCATTTCATTTCTTTTTATTTAACATTAAAAAATAATGTTAATTCTTACATACAGTTTCATTTTTTTTTCAACATTAAAAATAATGTTAATTCTTGCATATAGTTTCATTTCTCTTATTTAACATAAAATAAATGTTAATTCTTCCTACGGGGTGAATTCTCTTTTTATTTACATTATAAATAATGCTTATTATCTTACAATGCAAATTCTCTTTTAATAAACATTATAAATAATGTATATTTACATGACATGCATTTTCTATATTGTTGACATGACAAAATATTATTTTTCATACAATGCATGTCTTATTTAACATAACAAAAATATTCTTTTACCTACAATGCATTTATTATTTTCTAACGTAACAAAATAATAGTTTCATACAATGCATTTCTATTTCTCTAACATGACAAAATATTATTTTATGCAATGCATTTCTATTTCTCTAACATGACAAAATATTATATTCATACAATGCATTTCTATTTCTCTAACATGACAAAATATTATATTCATACAATGCATTTCTATTTCTCTAACATGACAAAATATTATTTTATGCAATGCATTTCTATTTCTCTAACATGACAAAATATTATATTCATACAATGCATTTCTATTTTTCTAACTTGACAAAAATAATATGCTACAATGTATTTTCTATTTTTCTAACTTGACAAAAATAATATGCAATACATACAATGTACTATATTTTTTCTATTTTGACAAAAATAATATGCAATACATACAATGTACTATATTTTTTCTATTTTGACAAAAATAATATGCAATACATAATATGCATTATATTTTCTATTTTGACAAAAATAATATGCAATACATACAATGTACTATATTTTTTTTTTATTTGATAACATGACAAATATGCTATTTTTATATAGTGCCATCTTCTATTTTATATAATGGACAAAATATAGTTCATTAACCTACTATGCTATTTTTATTTTTAATAATGAACAAAATATAGTTCATTAACATACGATGCTTTCTTCTTTTGATAATGAACAAAATATTATTCATTAACATACGGTGCTTGCTTATTGTTACTAATGAACGAAATATTAGTTCATTACATATAGCGACTAATTCTATTTTTATTAACGAACAAAAAATGGTTCGTTTCACATAGCGACAAATTTTATTTTGAATAATGACACAAAATATAATTCTTTACCATAGCGACAAATTCTATTTTGTTAATGACACAAAATATAATTCTTTAACATATAGTGCTTTCTTATTTTATAAATGAACAAAATATAATCATTCACATATAACGACCAATTCTATTTTATAAATACACAAATTTGTTCATTCAACATACGGTGCTTGTATTCTATTATAACACAAATTTGTTCATTCAACATACGGTGCTAATTTTCTTATTTTGATATTGACAAAAGTGTCAATCAACATACGGTGTTCATTTTCTTATTTTGATATTGACAAAAGTGTCAATTTACATACGGTGTTCATTTTCTTATTTTGATATTGACAAAAGTGTCAATTTACATACGGTGTTCATTTTCTTATTTTGATATTGACAAAAGTGTCAATTTACATACGGTGTTCACTTTCTTATTTTGATATTGACAAAAGTGTCAATTTACATACGGTGTTCATTTTCTTATTTTGATATTGACAAAAGTGTCAATTTACATACGGTGTTCATTTTCTTATTTTGATATTGACAAAAGTGTCAATTTACATACGGTGTTCATTTTCTTATTTTGATATTGACAAAAGTGTCAATTTACATACGGTGTTCATTTTCTTATTTTGATATTGACAAAAGTGTCAATTTACATACGGTGTTCATTTTCTTATTTTGATATTGACAAAAGTGTCAATTTACATACGGTGTTCATTTTCTTATTTTGATATTGACAAAAGTGTCAATTTACATACGGTGTTCATTTTCTTATTTTGATATTGACAAAAGTGTCAATTTACATACGGTGTTCACTTTCTTATTTTAAGATTGACAAAAATGTCACTTTACAACATACATGAACAATTTCTTATTTTAAGATTGACAAAAATGTCACTTTACAACATACATGAACAATTTCTTATTTTAAGATTGACAAAAATGTCACTTTACAACATACATGAACAATTTCTTATTTTAAGATTGACTAAAATGTCACTTTACAACATACATGAACAATTTCTTATTTTAAGATTGACAAAAATGTCACTTTACAACATACATGAACAATTTCTTATTTTAAGATTGACAAAAATGTCACTTTACAACATACATGAACAATTTCTTATTTTAAGATATTTAATTTTGACAAATCAACATGTCACACAACATACATGAACGATTTTAATATATTTAATTTTATATTGTAACATCTCAACATACAGTGGGTTTTGTCCTAGCATACGCATACAGATTAAGTCATAGCAGATTCACATACAGTTTATATCTTAGCAGATTCACATACATATATGATTATGAATGCGAACATCCATAATTAAAACATAATTACTTAAATAAAATAAATAGGATTCTCACCTCAATTAGATTAGAGTTTGGTCCCAATTGCTCTGTATTAAAGTTGTATTCGAAGTCACGGTTCCATCGGATCTGAAATTTTCAGAATCGGTGTTTATATGAAAAAGTTATTGATGTTTTAAATCAAACAGACTTTTAACAACTGTTTCTGCCACGCTTAAAAGCGTCGCTATTTCTGAAGCATACCTCAATTTCAGAATTTGTTCAAAACTTCAAATCCCGATAACTTTTGATTTACTGAACGGTTTTGGGTGCGGTTTTTTGGAGAATGACCGCCTTGGAGAGATCTTTGTACGTCCAGAAATGGGTGGAGTTCGGTCGAGCGTGGTGGGCCCGGCGTGGCTGCGACCGCGGCTACTTTGCGGTGATGGTGGCGGCGCTACAGGGCACGGGGGAGGCGATAGTGGGTACCAAATCGAAGAGCTCGCGAAGAGCTTCGAAACGGTATATGGTATGCTGAATTTCGTTTAGAGACGAGGGAGAAAAGTGAGTTTGAAAATTTGATCACTTATGGGTTTCGGCGGCTTAAACATACGGAGGAAGAAGAAGGCACTGTTCACGTATACGGCCCGTATTTATACGTGTATTTCTAGGGTTTTTATTTTTTATTTTTTATTTAATTAATTAATTCTAGAAAATACAGTTTTCACATACGGTCTCTGATTCGCGCTCAACGACTGTCGAACTTAATGTTTTGACGTCTTCTGAACGCGATGGCGCTATCCCCATGGTCCAATTCTGAAGTTACAGACTGGTTTTCTTTTATTTTCAAATAAATCCTTTATTTTAAATTCGAATGTAAATATAATTTTGCCGGGGCCACATACGAAGTCAGAAAAATCCGGAAAAATTATTTTTGGCTTTCTTATGCCGATACGATCACAACAAAATTCGTATCGTTCAATTCTGAGACTTTTTGAAAAATGGCTATTTTCAAGGCGAATATTTTTAATATTAAAAATACATTTTTAAACAAATATTTTCTGAAACTCGAAACATATAAGTGTTTACTGTTTTTCAATGCAGAAACGTCATTCTGAAACCAATGGAAGTGGTTTCGAGTTCAAATTCCTAACTATGTGAAAAGTAGCATTTTTGTCCTACGCAAATTACCCACCGACCTTTCTAAAAATCGAATTAGCCATAACTTTTGATTTCCGCTATGAAATTTCGATTTTTCGGATTCGTTGGAAAGATATTTTTAAATAGATTCTAATATTTTTGGTTTTACTAAAATCCGTTAAATTTTGCATCCTGTATGGTTAGTCAAAGTTCAAGTTTGACTTTTCAAACTACCGCGCCATTTCTAGCTCTTTTTATATTTAAAATTAATTTATTCATTCTAACTTCGATTTGAACCAAATTTGTGATCCTTATTATTTAAAATAGATTATTTTAAATATCAAAACTCATTTAAAATCACTTAAAATAAATTTTAACTTGGCCCCAAAATTCAGGGTCGTTACAGTTCTCTTACGTATATTTTGTAAATGATCTCGTGACCACTTTCGACGAAGTGTATGAAAGGTGAAGAAGCGTAATGTTGTTCCAAATTTTCTAATTTTTGATTGGTTACAATCTTCTAATCGGGATTTGACCAGTTCATAAAATTCCATGAAATCATTAAAAAAAATACTATAAGGACGAACATTTGACTAATTTAACAAGTGGCCGGCGTAAGTTATATTCATCGAGTGTCGACTCAATTAACGACCAACATGAACTACTGACTGATATTAAATATTAACTTATATCTTCAACTGTTATTAAAATTTTCCTAACTGAATAAGTAATATTACTATGTTATTTGATTAAGATTTTAATATAATTTCCAATAAGTAATACATCCATCCCATGAATAATTATTCAATTCAAGCTTAATATTTCACTCACAGACTTTATATCATTCGTAATTTTTATTTGGTAAATTTTATTCTAATACACATTCCTAATCAGTTAATCCACCCTAAAAAATAGGATCTTTGATTTTTAATAACATTTAAATTTTAATTAGTTTATCCACCTAAAACATCAAATTTCTTTCTTCTTATAAACCCGACCATGCCTTCGCTGCTCTTAAACTTCATCACTAGATTATTCCGGATTGCTCCACATTTTCAGAATAAGAAGAGGATGATATTCAGTCGTTGTGATGAAATGTAAGAGTTTATGGATTATGAGAAGTTTGCAAAACTGTTTGCTGAATTGATCAGGAAATGATGATGTAAACCGTGCAAATGTATTAGAGAATAACATCAAGGTGTATTCAGATTCAAGAAACTTTTAAGGGTACAATTGCATGAATACAACATGCAATTCATAAGCCTAATATATATATATATATATATATATATATATATATAAAGTGGGAGATTACTGGGTAGGCTCAAGAATTAAGAACAAAATTTTCTGAGTTCCATAGATAAATTTAATTGATTTATGTAAAGAGTTATGATAGTTTGTGATATATTCAAACTGAAATGAATGAAATAATCTACATTAGAAGTGCTGCTGGAATTATGATCAAAACAATGCAAGGAGAAATACTGGAATAATGCATAGAGAGATCATTGATGAAAATATGAAATCTTTTAAGTTAATCCACTTGTGGATGAACTTACAAAATAATTGTGGATTAACTTATTAAAGTAAAATCGTGGATTAACTAACTAAATGCGTGGATGAAAATAAAAATTACCTTTTTATTTCTCTTCTCCAAAATTCCGTTTTCCTCCTTAGCCTTTGGCTCTAAGTACGCTTTGTCGAGCCCCTAAAAAAGACATTCATTCCATTTCTTTTTTAGTCTCATTTTTTATGAATTCTATGTATAAGGTTTTATGCCATTAATGCAAGAAAATGATAATCCATGTGAAAATGCGAAAAATCAATGTGGCGTATAATTCGCACGGCAATGAAGTCCACCTAACTAAAGTCATATGCTTACTTCTCTAGGGTACACAAAAATGATTGGCGCAAATATCGAAAAATACTAAGTAAGCAATCATCTAATTGAATAGTAAATTGATTTACCACTTAATACCTAATTCAAAACTTAAATCTTGGTATCTGCCTAAAAAAATAATATTGAATTCGATATGTAAAAATATTGTATTTTTATTATTTTCCATCTGTTAGCTCTATAAATAATGTTTCTTGTTAATATTGCTATACTATGTTTTTCAATGTATATTGTCAAGTACTTATGCTTATTGCTTAATAATTCTATTTGTGTATTCTATAACTTTACAAATTTTACTTTTGATAATCGCGATATTGTTAAATACTTACTTAGAATCATGTTTCTTATTTCTATAAATTCATGTGTGGCTTCTACAATTTTTGATTATGTTATTAGATATTGTCGAATACAGTTGTGCACGTAATCATTGTTGGTATGTGTAAAGAGATAATCTATGTATAAAAAGAATTCACCTTTGCATATTAAAGTGTGCTAGTATTGTTACTGTATATGTACTTTATGGAATTTGTATTATTAATTTTAGGGTTCTAAAACCTAGGATTTCAGCCTCTAGTGCCAACTTCCAAAAATCCAATTCCTCCCTCATTTCAGCCTCTACTATGTATCCTACCAATCTCCTTTGATCTCTCCTACCTAAATCCACCTACACATGCGGTGCAATGGTTTTAGACCAACATTTTTATGTGAAATTTGTCGCATTTATGTAAACAAGGAAAAAAGGATTGATATCACTAAGCTCCTTGTAAGCAGAGCCATACAAGCATATAAGAATAACTTATTACAATTTGAGCAAAACCAAGGCAATTCCAGTCAAGTCTCATGCCTGATATGTAGCAAAAATAATACTACTGTAAGAATTTTGAACAAAGGACATACCATGATTCCAAATTATACAAGTTTATAGAATAGAATTATTAGGACATAGAAAGTAGTGCTCAAGTCTCATGCCTTGTAGTATTTATAGTGTATCATTGTGAATATTACAAGAAGTCTAGACTCAAATAGATGTATATATATCTGACCAAGTCTAGAAAAATGAGGTGAAACACACCAAAATTATAAGGCAAATAAAATTTAAAATAAATATATATTTACTTGTATTTAAATCTATTTTTATTCCAGTTTACTGTGTTTGTTTCTGTGACACGTATGGAGGTGACTTGGACTGGACTGGAGCACTTGAAGATTCAGTGTTTGTGTCTGTATATGCATGAGACTGTATACGTAAACAGAGTGATACTGAGTGAACTGTAGTGAGGAAATTCTGTATATAAAATTGATTGTGGACGTGAATGAATAAAATTGTACTATTATTTGTAATAAACAAATTGATAGAAATAAAATATATTCGTGCTGTTTAATTCAATCTTTTTAATTTTCTTGATTTCTTTTAATAATACAATTTCATGTGTGATATATATATATATATATACATATATATATGTGACGATCCCAAAATCCGTACGACGGTGTTAAGGATAATCACAGGAATATAACACAATAATCATCATTAGCAGAGTACAGATAATAGCATGAACATAAAATAGGGTAATTTACATAAGTATGACAACGGAATCATATCATGTAACAACATCAGAGTAGCACAGAGTAGGATATAACTTAGTGCATAAAAAGGAAATGATCAGTTAACATCGCCAAAGGCGGAATATATATATACAATGAGACATAATATAGATATCAGTCTACATCGCCTGAGGCGGTACATATACATAAGATAATAAATACTGGAAGTAAATCAGTCTACATCGCAAGAGGCAGAATCATATACATAAGATAAGAATTGCAGAAAGTCCATAGCCAAAATACAAGTAAATCTAATCTTTGCCATCAAGCCAAAAGCGCATTCCGTACTGCAATGCTAAGCCAAAATAACCTGTCATCTGTCAACTAGGCTGCCCGTGTGAAAATAAGGGCACCGAGTTTGCAAAGTGTAACAAACAATGAGTCAGTCGTGGGACTGGTATGAGAAATCTACTTAACTGGTTAAATAACAACATTAAGGAAAATCATAGGACCACGCCACTTTCGCGGAACGGGTTTACTCCAGTGATTGCCACTACACCAAAACAAAGTAAATTCTTTAAATAACGCAATGCTTTTAAAAAGAATGAGGCCGATATAAGACTCAAGTCCCATCACACAATGCAACGCAAACCGGAGGATAGAGTTTTACCTTATATTGGCCAAAATATGCTTAATACGTGTAAAGCAAAATCACTTGATATTATTACTAGTGCATATCTGTTTCAAAAGAAAATTCAATCATAAATATCAATCATAGGCGACATGGGCATCCCATGCCACTATGTCGCCATATATAAGTTACAAATCAAATCAGCACGGTCACGTATTGGAAATTGGATTCCATCATGAGTCGAGGCAAGGGGCAAGCTCCTCTCCAATTCGAGACACTCTAGTAAATGCCTCAGGACCACACTATGGTCCTTTGGAACCTCCAAGGCCGGTCCTCTCTTACTTTTATGGATTGGCAATTCCTGAACACACGTTTCCCGGTCCTGACAGACCTAAAATCGAGGTGCCTCATTCAAACAACCACACAGGTGAAAAGTATATAAATGTCGACCAGTTTAAGCACCGACACCACACATAGATAGAAAGAAACGTCGTGTTCTCCCTGCAGTCTGTATCCCGTTTTTGACTCATACCGGGGTGTCAGGCTCGCGAATCCACGTTATACACAAAGCTTGGCCACATAGGCCGGCTTTGATCATCAACCACAAGACTTTGCTTTGCAACAGAAGCCTTGATCATATGCCACATAGGCGTGCCACACAGGCAGTTCACTCCATGCGATTGATTTCCATCGATATATAACCTTTGAGCTCGTACGTCTCAGAGAAGGGCGTTAAGCAAGAGAATAAATTCTCCGCCGCCAAATAGATATATATATATATTTAACGAAGACCAATCAGCACAGAAAAAAATCCAATGTCAGACACACAGTCCATTTACACGTCCGTTCTGGGTCTGAACGAAACCGGAGGCACCACTCTTCGCATATCCATCCAATCAACACACACGTCTAAACGGCTACTACTTCGGTACCTTCAAGGTAGCTACTCCAATCAGGAACCTCAGTGGCGCCCATCCATCCGATATGAAAATCGTCGGTCTTGAATCATCTTCACATATTCGATTTCGAATCATCAATCAATTATTTGAAGTGAGAATTAACTCGGCCCTTTCAATTAATTCACGTATATTTAATATTCAAATCGATTTCTTTCAAAGTTAAATTATTCGACAATCACGTTCGGTTCTTTAGTATAATTTTCATATCAAACCCATTCAACCATCAAATATAAAGCAAACCAAGTAATGTTGGTTTATTTTCACTTCATATTGCTTATAATATTTTATAACGATTTTTCGCCATTTTTATTTAATTAAAAATGGCCTTAATTAATTAAACGACGTTTCAGGTCGCGTCGTGGCACTGTTTTCCCCCAAATTTGTTTTACACATATCAGGAAATCTAACCGTTGGATTTCTACAAAGTTTATATCACTGGGAAGATATTCCCAAAGGGAATCCAACGGTTCCAGTTTCGTGTAGATCCGACGGTCGGATCTTCCACACTAGTCGTTTGAAGTTACGGTTTCAAAATACGAACTGCAGCGTCGTTATTCGATTTAATTTAATTATATTTATATTTATATATAAATATAATCGATTCTTGCACTGTTTTTCTTCAAATTTGAATTAAACATTCCAGGCAATCCATCCGTTGGATCTTTACAAAGTTGGTGCCGTTGGAAAGATATCTCCAAGGCGAACCCAATGGTTGCGGTTTCGGGAGAATCCGATGGTCGGATCTCTCGTACTAATCGATTGAAGTTACGATTTCAAAACACGAACTGCATGGCTTCGATTCCTTTCAATTCTATTTATTTTTATATAGTTCATTCTGCAATTTCAACATCATTTTTACTTCAAAAATTTCGCTAACGCCTTTATATTTTGGAAAATTTCACCATAACCTCCTTTGTACGGGAAGGGTTTTGGAAATTTATTGGGCCGTATTAGGTACCCAATAAATCCTATAAAGCACACACATAGTTATAGTGATATATTCTGGTGTTTACAGGGGAGCATGTATAGATAATAACTCCAGAGAATAAATTCTAGTCACCCTGTCTAAGCCTGAGGGAGTGTGTATTTTAATGATCCAGAGGATAAATCCTCGTCACCTCGTCCCGTGTGGGAAATAAATAGTCCATGTGCCGTATCTAATAACTAGAGAGACGTAATTATTGTCAACTCCAGACCCGTGTGGTTTTTTTTTTTTATTAATCAGGCAATTTATCATTACAATTTTATATGGTCCATATCAGTCATCAGTTCAACCTGTAATATATAGTCATCGCCATACAAGCCTCTTGCTCGTATGGTAAATCTTCAACCTCGTCACACAAGCTCCAAATGCTTATGAGGTGTATGATGAAGTATGCCTATCGTCAAGAAGTATGCCAAGTAGTGTAGTTCAAAATTAATTGTTACTATCCTACGACGATGTTTATTATTACACACAGAATAACCAGCACTCCGCATCCAATGACATTCACAGGAGTTGATATAAAAATAAAATTGCGCAGCCAACTCATTAAGGCTTACCTATTTGTTGGGCACGCAAATAATTTCTTTACCCAACAACTAATCCATTTTCACTATTCAACACATGTGTGTGTATATATATATATACATATATATATATATATGCAGAATAAAGCTAATAATAATATTTCTAGCGAACAAATATTTATTTCAACACTTGTATATTTTTAGTGAGTCTCATACGTGATAAAAATCATATTTTTACCTTCAAAAATATTTATTTATCACCTACATGATTTTAACACTTCACATTCTCAATAAAAATGTAAATTTTACTTGTTCCCTTCAAATGTTCAACACATGAATGTTTCAACTTCACTTATAATATAAAAATATGATTTTTATCGTTCTAGTTCTTTATTCAACAAATGAATATTTTCTACGGTTCATATGTATAATAAAAATGTATTTTTTTTTGTTAAAACAATTTATTTGAAACTCGAATAATTTATCTATTTCATATATGTATTAAAAATGTGATTTTTGTTATCAAAGAATTTATTTAAATACGAGTGTCATTCACCACATGAATTTTTATTCAACGAATGAATTTCTATTCAACACACGAATGCACTCTTCACAAGAATTTTATTTTCAACACATGAATATATTTTCTCAACACATGAATACGGTTTCAACAAATGAAATTAAATCTAACACATGAATATTATTGAAAATTTCGGCAGCATAACGACAGGGTAGTTAAAACCGGGACTGTATCGATGTACGGCTCCTCGCTCTACCTTAAAACCTTGCGGTTTTTGACAATGGGGATTCATGCATCTAGTTCGCACACAGACGGCATGTTTTATTTTCATTTCCACAATCCTATTCTAATTTGTTTCAACCACAAGAGGGTATTTTTCAACCACAAAGGTATTTTTCAACCACAATCCAACAATCTCAACAACAAACAATTATTTTCAACCATTCGTCATACCACATATTTTCACGCCAATCACTAGCAATAAATATCGTCCATGGTTTGTGGACGAGGGGATTTATTTATATATATATAAATAGATATTTCATTTCAACACTATTTCAAAGCATATATGTTTCATACAACGCTTGTATAATTTATACATCGCTCATATAACTTATACAACACATGTACATGAAGTATACAATGCGTATATAATTTACACTTCGCTTATATAACTTATACAACACGATTTCCATTCAGTTTTGAATTTAGAGTTCTCACATTTGTTCGTTCCTTTGCTAAAAAATCCTAACGAGCTCAGAAAAATCCGTTGTCTCTTCTAAAATGTAGAGAGCCTCCTTGCGGTCCCGATGTTTCCTATTTCATCGAATTTCGTTAACACGCCATAAAGATATGATTTTTCGAAGTTCAGATAAAATATAGGTCTCACCTTTCAAAGTGGTTCGAACTAGGGCTCGGATTTTTTCAGAAAATCCGTGAATCGATGCTCTGATCAGAGGGTGGGACGTGAAAGAGGGGTGCGAGGCGGTCTTGCCGTAGTCGGAGGAGCAGGTGCGATCGCCGGAGTAGGGCGGCGCGGCGCTGTGAAGTGGCGAATTTCCTGGGCTTCTAACTCGATGATACGGCGACGTGTGGGGTCAGGCGTTGGTAGGATTTGAAGAGGGGAAGCGGCTCCGTCGAGTCAGGGTGGTGGTGAGGTCGGACGTGGGCTGAGGCGGCGGGAAAAAGGGAGGGAAGCGTGGAGAGTTTTCCACCGTGAACGAGAGAGAGGCGGCTAGGGTTTTGAGGTTTTTTTTTTAAATTATTAAATGAAATTTCCTATTGGCCGACGCTTTATATTTTTTTTTAAATAGTGTTACTCCATACGGACACCAATTTAAGCCCAACGACTGTCGCCCCTAGCTAAATACCCCCATCCCGAACACAATGGGATATGTTTCGTTGGCCAATTCGACTGTTACAGTCTGTTATTTTTCAAATTAAAGTATAAAACATTTAATATTCAATTTGAACGTACATTTCAATTTGCCAGGTCCACAAACTGATTCGAAAAATTCCAGAAAAATAAATATGGCTATGTTTTGACGATACGGTCCCAATAAAACTGATTTCGTCGAATTTTGAGACCGTTTGTAAAATGGTCCTTTTCTGGTCGACCCGATTTAATTGTAATTGACCAAACACATTTTCCTTTGCCACCCTCACATACTAGCTTCAAAAATTATGAAATTTGAAACCTAGCAATAATCTGACATCCCAGATCCAACAAAAGTGGTTTCGTCGAATTCCGATGTCGTATGCAAAATGTCTATTTTCAAGGGCGATATATTCTCTATAGCGACCTTTCTGAAAATTCATTTGGCCGTAACTTTTGATTCCCTCTATGAAATTTCGATTTTTCAGATTCGTTAGAAAGATACTCACTAACAGATTTAAATATTTTTGGTTTGACTAAAATCCGTTATATTTTGCACTCGGTACAGTCAGACAAAGTTCAAATTCAAATTTTGAAACAGCCTCACTATTTCCAATTCATTATTTCATTGAAATATTCTATTTCAATTGTTTAAATTCTTTGAAAATAACCAATTTAAAATTTTTAAATTGGCTCGCATTCCCAGGGTTGTTACAATCTCCCCCACTTAAAACTTTTCATCCCCGAAAAGGAAACAACAGTACAGTAGGAAACAACACGGAAATGTAATGTATTGTAAATGTACCTTACACCAGGGTTAGTCAGAGATGTCCACTCTGCATTTGGGATAGGCTTGCTTAATGCTCTCCTCAGTCTCCCAAGTACAGTCTCTAGGATCACTACTCCACTGCACTTTAACTAAATGAACCTTTTTGCTCCTAAGCTCTTTAGTTTCTTTGCCAACAATCTTTAATGGCACTGCTAATTCAGGAGTAATATCTATATCCCATTGAGCTGCTTCTTCCACGATCAAATCGGGATCCTGTACATGCTTTCGAAGTTGAGATACGTGAAATACATTATGTACTCCTGGCAACCAATCAGGCAACTGAACCCTATAAGCGAGAGTTCCAATCCGTTCAAGAATAGGAAAGAGACCAATAAATCTCGGTGCCAACTTCCCAGTTTTGCCAAATCGGATCACTCCTCTCATCGGAGATACCTTTAAATAAACATAATCGCCAACAGCAAATGACAAATCCCATCTTCTAGAATCGGCATAACTTTTCTGTCGGCTTTGAGCGGTTTTCAACCGCTTCTTAATGAGGTCTACTTTGTCAGAAGCATCACGGATCATATCTAGACCCAATACAAGTCTGTATCCAGTTTCAACCCAACATGCTGGAGATCTGCACGGTCTACCATATAATGCTTCAAATGGCGACATTCCCAAACTTGCTTGATAGATATTGTTATATGAGAACTCAGCCAAATGCAAATGGTCTTCCCATGATCTGCCATAATCAATAGTACAAGCCCGTAGTAGATCTTCTAAAATTCTGTTCACACGCTCAGTTTAGCCATCAGTCTGAGGGTGATAAGCGGTACTCAGATTCAACTTGGTTCCCAATTCTGTCTGGAATGCTTCCCAAAATTTGCTAGTAAATATTGGATATCTATCACTAACTATGCTGAGCGGCACTCCGTGTAGTTTAACTATTTCTTTGAAGTAAATCTGCGCTAAACTTTGAGCCGTTCTATTGGATTTGACAGGTATGAAATGGGCGGTCTTCGTGAATCGATCTACGATTACCCAAATGCTGTCATTGCCTTTTTTGATTGGGGAAAACCATCTGTGAAGTCCATGGAAATCTGTTCCCATTTCCAACCTGGGACTTCCAACGGTTGTAATAATCCGGCTAGTTTTTGCTGATCGCTCTTAACCAGTTGACAAGTGGGGCACCTTCTAACATATATAGAGATGTCCCTTTTCAACGATTTCCACCAGAATGTTCGCTTAATATCATTGTATATTTTGCTCACTCCTGGATGGATACTCAGTTTGGACTTGTGACACTCATCCAGTACTTCTCTTTTGAGTTCTGGAATTTCTGGGACACAAATTCGTCCTTGTAACCTCAGAACCCCTTCGCTATCAAGATGGAAATCTGAAGCATGTCCTTCACGAATTAGCTGGCTAATTTCCTTAATAAACTTGTCATCTTTTTGGAGAACAGCGATATTATCATTCAATGAAGACGTAATGATAAAACTGGCGAGGATTTCATTCTTTCTGCTAAGCGCATCCGCTACAACGTTGGCCTTTCCCGGAGTGTACAAAATCTCAAAGTCGTACGCTGCGAGGAATTCTAACCATCGCTGTTGTCTCAAGTTCAGGTCTTTCTGAGTGAAGAGATAATTCAATGATTGATGGTAGGTAGATAGTTCGAACTTCTCACCCAGTAAATAATGCCTCCAGATTCTCAAAGCAAACACGATAGCTAGCAACTCAAGATCATGAGTCACATAGTTTCTTTCATGCGACTTCAGCTGATGGCTAGCATAAGCGACCACTTGGCTCCTTTGCATTAATACTGCACCAAGACCTCTAATAGAAGTGTCTGTCTAAACTGTCATGTCCTGATTGCCATCAATAACTGTTAATACTGGAGCAGTTGTCAATTTCTGTTTCAGCTCTTGGAAAGCTTCCTCACATTCTGGAGTCCACTTGAATTTTTCATGCTTCTTTGTAAGCTTTGTTAAGGCACCGGATGTCTTAGAAAAATCCTTAACGAATTTCCGATAGTAACTAGCCAATCCAAGGAAAGTTCGAACTTCTGTGGGGGTAGTCGGTTGTTTCCAATCTTGAATCGCTGTAATTTTGCTTGGATCTACAGCAATCCCTTCTCTTGATACTACATGGCCAAGGAATTTAACTTCATCTTGCCAGAATATACACTTAGAAAATTTAGCTTTCAAGATATTCCTTCTCAGAATTTCTAATACTTGTTCTAAATGTTTTGCATGCTCTTTTTCTGACTTGGAGTAGATTAAGATGTCATCAATGAATACGAGGACAAATTTATTCAGAACACCATGGAACACTCTATTCATTAAATCGACGAAGTATGCTGGAGCATTACACAAGCCGAACGGTATTACTAACCATTCATAAAATAGGTATGGACCTCTGAAAGCTGTCAAAGGAACACAGTCTTCGGCTATACGTAATTGGTGAAAACCTGTAGCTAGGTCCATTCTGGAGAACACTCGTGCTCCATTCAATTGGTCCAACAAATCATCGATTCGCGGTAATGGATATTTATTCTTCAGTTTCTGCCTATTGAGATCTCGGTAATCAACACATAATCGTAGAGTACCGTCTGATTTCGGGATAAACACTACTGCTGCTCCCCAATATGAAAAGCTTGGCCTGATCGGACCTTTCCACAGCAATTCTCGAGTTTGGTTGCCCAACTCTTCTTTTTCTTTTGGGGCCATTCTTCGAATTGGATGTACCACTGGTCTGGCATTCAGAATAAGATCGATTCGGAATTCAATTTCTCTTTGCGGTGGAAAGTCTTCTACTTCTTCAAACACATCCGCATAGTTTTTAACAAAAAGAATCTTTTCTAATAAAGTGGGGATAACTTCCAAAGCAGACCAATACGCTTTTCTCTCTGCTTCTGAGCCATGGCATGGTATAGTAATATGTCCAAGTTTTGTTTTAATTTTAACTACTCTTTCCGCACATTTGACTTCAGCCTCATATTTCGTTAACCAATCCAGCCCCAGAATAATGTCGAATTCAGATAAATCCATAACGATCGAATCAAAAGGAAATTTGTAGAAAGAATAGGAGACTAGCACTCTACAATATGAACTGAGAATAATAGACCCGCCTATCGGATTTTGAACTCTAATCGGTTCTTTAAGCTTTCTTTGTTTTAATTTTAACTTATGAACAGTGTTACTTGCAATAAAGCTTTGAGATGCATCAGTATCAAATAGTACAGAAACAGGAATATTTTTAATAGTAAGGGTACCTCCCAAAACATCGGGTTTACCTGATCTAGGAGTAGAAGCTGGCGGGTTCCCCCATCATAAACATGAGCAATCGCTGCTTTCCTCATCAATGGACAATCTTTAACAAGATGCCCAGTCTATTTGCAGTTGAAGCATGCTCTAGGACCCTGAGGTTGCTGACTGGAGCTCGGTGGGTCTGTCTTCAGTCGATTTGGGGCGGTGCACACATTAGAATAATGCCCCTTCTTACCATAATTGTAACAGCTTCCTTTGGGTATCTAGCCAGTTTGCTGATTGGAGGCTGCTGCTTTGTTAGACTCAGGCTGACCTCCAGATGCTTTGCGCTTGTTTCCTACTTGGCTCTTAGCGCGGTCTTGATTGGAGTTCCACTCATCCAAGTCTTCATAATCAAAAGCCATCTCTACCAATTCTGAAAATGGAAGCTTGATGTTACTCATGGCCCTGTCATGATACTTGCGCTGCAACCCATGAACAAACCTTTTGTTCTTTGCTTTATTAGTCAAGATAAGCTCGGGTGCATAGTGTGAGAGCTGGGTAAACTTATTGAGGTAGTCCTGAACAGAGCGGTCTCCCTGCTGGTGATTAGCGAACTCATCATGCATGCGCTCTAATACCTGCTCGGGAACGTACTTCCCCTTGAATAGTGTGCTGAACTCATCCCAAGTGCGCACTGTATCTTCCTCATCTACAGCTGTGATGGCCTCCCACCATAATTTGACCTCTTCATGTAGAAGCCAAGCACCCATAAATGCTTTGTCGTGGGTTTCCAGTCTCATGCCACTTAGAATCTTATTAGCAGTTTTCAACCATGCACTAGCCTCTGTCACTTGCATGTGCTAGGGAAGGTTTTGCCTCCTAAGTTCTTGTATCTCTTAGCAACTCGGTCAAGCTCGAATTGCTGAGGTGCTGGTTGCTGTATCTTAGGCCCCTCGGTTGCTACGGGGATATTCCCCCATCCTCCAGCTCGGCCTGCTCGGCCTCCTCTGCCTCCTTTGGCTGCTGCTGCTCGCGTAGCCATCTAGTCAAGTTCTGTATAAGCAAGAAAAGAGTCAAGCTCACAGAAATGATAACTTTAAAATATGGTAAAAACAGAAGAACATAAGGAAAGGCAATGATGTACTGATCAATTTGTTTTGCTATTCTGCTTAGCTCATTCTAGGACATTACTAATCCTATCTCTAATGAGCTACTCGCCTTAGAACACTACTGATTCTATTATGACGAGGTGTTTAATGTGTTAAATTTCAGAACTAAGATTAACCAAAGCTCTGATACCAACTGTGACGATCCCAAAATCCGTATGACAGTGTTTAGGATAATCATGGGAATATAACACAATAATCATCATTAGCAGAGTACAGATAATAGCATGAACATAAAATAGGGTAATTTACATAAATATGACAGCGGAATCATATCATGTAACAACATCAGAGTAGCACAGAGTAGGATATAACTTAGTGCATAAAAAGGAAATGATCAGTCAACATCGCCAGAGGCGGAATATATACATACAGTGAGACATAATATAGATATCAGTCTACATCGCCTGCGGCGGTACATATACATAAGATAATAAATACTGGAAGTAAATCTGTCTACATCGCCAGAGGCGGAATCATATACATAAGATAAGAATGGAGGAAAGTCCATAGCCAAAATACAAGTAAATCTAATCTTCGCCATCAAGCCAAAAGCGCACTCCGTACTGCAGTGCTAAGCCAAAATAACCTGTCATCTGTCAACTAGGCTGCCCGTGTGAAAATAAGGGCTCCCGAGTTTGCAAAGTGAAACAAACAACGAGTCAGTCGTGGGACTGGTATGAGAAATCTACTTAACTGGTTAAATAACAACATTAAGGCAAATCATAGGACCATGCCACTTTCGCGGAACGGGTTTACTCCAGTGATTTCCACTACACCAAAACAAAGTAAATTCTTTAAATAACGCAATGCTTTTAAAAAGAATGAGGATGATATAAGACTCAAGTCCCATCACACAATGCAACGCAAACCGGAGGATAGAGTTTTACCTTATATTGGCCAAAATATGCTTAATACGTGTAAAGCAAAATCATTTGATATTATTAATAGTGCATATATGTTTCAAAAGCAAATTCAATCATAAATATCAATCCTTGGCGACATGAGCGTCCCTTGCCTCTATGTCGCCATATATAAGTTACAAATCAAATCAGCACGGTCACGTATTGGAAATTGGATTCCATCATGAGTCGAGGCAAGGGGCAAGCTCCTCTCCGATTCGAGACACTCTAGCAAATGCCTCAGGACCCCATTATGTTCCTTTGGAACCTCCATGGCCGGTCCTCTCTTACTTTTGAGGATTGACAATTCCTGAACACACGTTTCCCGGTCCTGATAGACCTAAAATCGAGGCGCCTCATTCCAACAACCACACAGGTGAAAAATATATAAATGTCGGCCAGTTTAAGCACTGACACCACCCATAGCTAGAAAGAAATGTTGTGTTCTCCCTGTAGTATGTATCCCGTTTTTGACTCATACCGGGGTGTGAGGCTCGCGAATCCACATTATACACAAAGCTTGGACACATAAGCCGACTTTGATCATCAACCACAAGACTTTGCTTTGCAATAGAAGCCTTGATCATATGCCACTTAGGCGTGCCACACAGGCAGTTCACTCCATGCGATTTATTTCCATCGATATATAACCTCTGAGCTCGTACGTCTCAGAGAAGGGCGTTAAGCAAGAGAATAAATTCTCCGCCGCCAAACAGATATATATATATTTAACGAAGATCAATCAGCACATACTAAAATCAAATGTCAGACACACAGTCCATTTACACGTCCATTCTAGGTCTGAACGAAACCGGAGGCACCACTCCTCGCATATCCGTCCAATCAACACACACGTCTAAACGGCTACTACTTCAGTACCTTCAAGGTAGCTACTCCAATCAGGAACCTCAGTAGCGCCCATCCATCCGATATGAAAATCGTCGGTCTTGAATCATCTTCACATCTTCGATTTCGAATCGTCAATCAATTATTTGAAGTGAGAATTAACTCGGCCCTTTCAAATAATTCACATATATTTAATATTCAAATCGATTTCTTTCATAGTTAAATTATTCGACAATCACGTTCAGTTCTTTAGTATAATTTTCATATCAAACCCATTCAACCATCCAATATAAAGCAAACCAAGTAAAGTTTGTCTATTTTCACTTCATATTGCTTATAATATTTTATAACGATTTTTCGCATTTTTATTTAATTAAAAATGGCCTTAATTAATTAAACGACGTTTCAGGTCGCGTCGTGGCACTGGCGCTGTTTTTCCCCAATTTTTTTTTACACATATCGGGAAATCTAACTGTTGGATTTCTACAAATTTTATATCACTGGGAAGATATTCCCAAAGCGAATCCAACGGTTCCAGTTTCGTGCAGATCCGACGGTCGGATCTTCCACACTAGTCGTTTGAAGTTACGGTTTCAAAATACGAACTGTAGTGTCGTTATTCGATTTAATTTAATTTAATTTATATTTATATATAAATATAATCTATTCTGGTGCTGTTTTTCTTCAAATTTGAATTAAACATTCCAGGCAGTCCAACCATTGGATCTTTACAAAGTTGGTGCCGTTGGAAAGATATCTCCAAGTCGAACCCAATGGTTGCGGTTTCGGGAGAATCCGATGGTCGGATCTCTCGTACTAATCGATTGAAGTTACGATTTCAAAACACGAACTGCACGGCTTCGATTCTTTTCAATTCTATTTATTTTTATATAGTTCATTCTGCAATTTCAACATCGTTTTTACTTCAAAAATTTCACTAACGCCTTTATATTTTGGAAAATTTCACCATAACCTCCTTTGTATGGGAAGGGTTTTGGAAATTTATTGGTCCGTATTATGTACCCAATAAATCCTATAAAGCACACACATATTTATAGTGATATATTCTGGTGTTTACAGGGGAGCGTGTATAGATAATAACTCCAGAGAATAAATTATTGTCACCCTGTCTAAGCCTGAGGGAGTGTGTATTTTAATGATCCAGAGGATAAATCCTCGTCACCTCGTCCCGTGTGGGAAATAAATAGTCCATGTGCCTTATCTAATAACTAGAGAGACGTAATTATTGTCAACTCCAGACCCGTGTGGGTTTTTTTATTAATCAGGCAATTTATCGTTACAATTTTATATGGTCCATATCAGTCATCAGTTCAACCTGTAATATATAGTCATCGCCATACAAGCCTCTCGCTCGTATGGTAAATCTTCAACCTCGTCACACAAGCTCCAAATGCTTATGTGGTGTATGATGAAGTATGCCTATCGTCAAGAAGTATGCCAGGTAGTGTAGTTCAAAATTAATTGTTACTATCCTACGGCGATGTTTATTATTACACACAGAATAACCAGCACTCCGCATCCAATGGCATTCACAGGAGTTGATATAAAAATAAAATTGCGCAACAAACTCATTAAGGCTTACGTATTTGTCGGGCATGCAAATAATTTCTTTACCCAACAGCTAATCCATTTTCTCTGTTCAACACATGTATATATATATATATATGCAAAATAAAGCTAATAATAATATTTCTAGCGAACAAATATTTATTTCAACACTTGTATATTTTTAGTGAGTCTCATACGTGATAAAAATCATATTTTTACCTTCAAAAATATTTATTTATCACCTACATGATTTTAACACTTCACATTCTCAATAAAAATGTAATTTTTACTTGTTCACTTCAAATATTCAACACATGAATGTTTCAACTTCACTTATACGATAAAAATATGATTTTTATCGTTCTAGCTCTTTATTTAACAAATGAATATTTTCTACGGTTCATATGTATTATAAAAATGTAATTTTTTTGTTAAAACAATATATTTGAAACTTGAATAACTTATCTATTTCATATATGTATTAAAAATGTGATTTTTGTTATCAAAGAATTTATTTAAATACTAGTGTCATTCACCACATGAATTTTTATTCAACGAATGAATTTCTATTCAACACACGAATGCACTCTTCACAAGAATTTTATTTTCAACACATGAATATATTTTCTCAACAGATGAATACGGTTTCAACAAATGAAATTAAATCTAACACATGAATATTATTGAAAATTTCAGCAGCATAACGGCAGGGTAGTTAAAACCGGGACCGTATCGATGTACGGCTCCTCGCTCTACCGTAAAACCTTGTTGTTTTTGACAATAGGGATTCATGCATCTAGTTCGCACGCAGGCGACATGTTTTATTTTCATTTCCACAATCCTATTCTAATTTGTTTCAACCACAAGAGGGTATTTTTCAACCACAAAGGTAATTTTAAACCACAATCCAACAATCTCAACCACAAACAATTATTTTCTACCATTCGTCATACCACATATTTTCACGCCAATCACTATTTATAAATATCTTCCATGGTTTGTGGATGAGGGGATTTATATATATATATAAATAAATATTTCATTTCAACACTATTTCAAAGCATATATGTTTCATACAATGCTTGTATAATTTATACATCGCTCATGTAACTTATACAACATATGTACATGAAGTATACAATGCGTATATAATTTACACTTCGCTTATATAACTTATACAACACGATTTCCATTCAGTTTTGAATTTAGAGTTCTCACATTGGTTCGTTGCTTTGTTAAAAATCCTAACGAGCTCAGAAAAATCCGTGGTCTCTTCTAGAATGTAGAGAGCCTCCTTGCGATCCCGATGTTTCCCGTTTCATTGAATTTCGTTAACACACCATAAAGATATGATTTTTAGAAGTTCAGATAAAATAAAGGTCTCACCTTTCAAAGTGGTTCGAACTAGGGTTCGGATTTTTCAAAAAATCCGTGAATCGATTCCCCGATCAGAGGGTGGGACGTGAAAGAGGGGAGCGAGGCGGTCCTGTCGGTGGTCGGAGGAGCAGTTGTGATCACCGGAGTAGGGCGGCGCGACGCTGTGAAGTGGCGAACTTCCTGGGCTTCTAACTCGACGATGCGGCGACGAGGGGGGTCAGGCGTTCGTCGGATTTGAAGAGGGGAAGCGGCTCCGTCGAGTCAGGGTGGTGGCGAGGTCGGACGTGGGCTGAGGCGGCAGGAAAATGGGAGGGAAGCGTGGAGCATTTTCCGCCATGAACGAGAGAGAGGCGGCTAGGGTTTTGAGGTTTTTTTTTTATATTATGAAATGAAATTTCCTATTGGCCGATGCTTTATAAAAAAAATTAAATAGTGTTACTCCATACGGACACCAATTCAAGCCCAACGACTGTCGCCCCTAGCTAAATACCCCCGTCCCGGACACAATGGGATATGTTTCTTTGGCCAATTCGACTGTTACAGTCTGTTATTTTTCAAATTAAAGTATAAAACATTTAATATTCAATTTTAACGTACATTTCAAATTGCTAGGGCCACAAACTGATTCGAAAAGTTCCAGAAAAATAAATCTGGCTATGTTTTGACGATACGGTCCCAACAAAACTGATTTCGTCGAATTCTGAGACCGTTTGTAAAATGGCCCTTTTTTGGTCGTCCCGATTTAATTGTAATTGACCAAACACATTTTCATTTGTCACCCTCACATACTAGCTTCAAAAATTATGAAATTTGAAACCTAGCAATAATCTGACATCCCGGATCCAACAAAAGTGGTTTCGTCGAATTCCGAGGTCGTATGCAAAATGTCTATTTTCAAGGGTGATATATTCTCTATAGCGACCTTTCTGAAAATTCATTTGGCCATAACTTTTGATTCCCGCTATGAAATTTCAATTTTCCAGATTCGTTAGAAAGATATTCACTAGCAGATTTAAATATTTTTGGTTTCACTAAAATCCGTTATACTTTTCACTTGGTACAGTCAGACAAAGTTCAAATTCAAATTTTGAAACTGCCTCACTATTTCCAATTCATTATTTCATTGAAATATTCTATTTCAATTGTTTAAATTCTTTGAAAATAACCAATTTAAAAATTTTAAATTGGCTCGCATTTCCAGGGTTGTTACAATATATATATATATATATATATATATAAGTGAGTCATGTCACAAGTATCCAAACATATCTATGTGAATTATAAATAGTGGAGTCAAAATTATGTACTACTTCAAATGCTGAAATAAAATATTTATTTGAATAAACATACTGTTTGAATATTCAATTCTGTGTAATAGTATTCTATTCAATAAATATTTAATTCTTGTGTGTTGCTATTCACACCCCCATTTAGACTACTGGCCACCTATACTAAAGGCCACCACTTTTTTATGCCTCTCTACTCCTTTACACCACCTAAATTATTCAATTTCTAATAAGCTACCACCTCTGCGTTTAATTCTTCATCGTTCCAAAAAATAGTCTTCTTCCTGAAATTGTCTCCATTGCTCTACAAGCTTGAAGATTTCCCTAAATTATCAACACAATTTCAAGCGTCCAATCAGCGGATAACGATCGTGCCACGATGACAAGAGGGGAGAAGTCGTCTAAATCGAGTAAGATTGGAATCCTAATTTTTTTTGAAATCGTTGCTACGTATAGGCTTAGAAATGGGTTTGAAATCGTTGATAATTGAAGTTTGCAAATTGGTGTGAACGGTTCTTCATAATCGAACAAACCTGTTGACCGTTGGTTGCAAACACCTGAAAATTAGTGTTGGGGTTTAAGGTTTGATATCTGAGAATTTACGTTGTTTGAGAAGAGAAGAGACAGTACGATTGTTATTGACTGAGTGAAAAGAAATAAAGTGATGGTAGGAAGTAGGTCAAAAATAATACAATCTATTAATTTTTTAAAGGTGGCCAGTAGTCTAAATAGAGGCATGAATAGCAACACACTAATTCTTTATGTGGTGTGAAATATATAATAATACTGTTTACAAACACATTTATAAAATAATATATATGCATGTTATCATCAGACAAAAATCATATTGTTAAACTCAACAATCTCCCACTTTTGATGATGACAAACCTACAAAGATTTTGAATTTGATAAAAGTGTTTGAATGTGAAATATAATACTCCCCTATTTGTGTGCTACCCCTACAACTAAACTACCCCTATATAAATATGCATATATGAGTGATTTAAAAATTCAATTGAATTTCCAATATTAAAACATTCTTGAATTATTCACTCATCAAACAAAATCTTAACCATTCTCCCCCTTTTGTTACCATCAAAAGGATAATAAAAATCAAAAGAGTGATTAACATAGACTAGAAATACAAATTCAAATCAAAAGGGAAAATATATATCATAATTCTCATTTAATCAAACAAAAATCATAATATTCTTTAAATTATAGGCAAATTCACTTTTTAGAATGACAGATTTACGATTGATATTATAAAAATGCGGAGATTTTTTTTTCAAATGTAGGTTTATGAATTCCATAATTTTCAAATTTAAACACAAGATAATTTAAGCATTTTTCAACCATGCATAACCGCTAGGACTTTTTAATAGGGTTAGCAGTAACTTAAATTAGTTAAATAGTTTCTAACGATGCATAACCGCTAAGACTTTTAAATGAGATTAGAAGAATACTTAACTTTACCCAATCTTATGAGTTTTATCTATGCATAACCGCGAGGACTTTTAAATGAGAATGGAAGCACATACAGTGATTAAGGTGATTCACCCATGCATAACCGCGAGGATTTTTAAATGAGAGTGAATACCAAGGATTTTATTTCAAAATGATTTCAAAAATGTTTCCTTGTTTCCAAGACAATTTAAACTCCCCATATTATATAAAACGATGATGCATGACAGAATATGGTAGAAATGGAAGATGATCGTGAAAAAGAACTAATTCATAAATATTATAAAATCTATCCTATCATCATGAGAATTTAAATAATATGTTCTCTTATTATGAAATATACCATAGTCATAACTCATCACAATTTCACAAATCTAATAATAATTTTGATGAGTTCCAAAATGGTTCAAATTGGTCAGTAATTTCAATTTTTGAATAAATAATCAAAAATGATTTCAAAAATTAAAATATTAGTTACAAGAAGGGTTTTTGAAATATCAATGCAAGTTGAAAATCAATTTCAAAAATCAATCAGTAGAATGTGAAGTTTCTAATACTTCTAAGACTGATTGCTCCTAGACAATTTAAAAAGCCATTTTAATTCAAATTGCCTACGGAATTCAATGAATGATAGCCACTGAATTTTTAACCCATTCTTCAATCACCAAGACAGTCAAACGAATCTTAACAAATCAATTTCCTTTATCATAGCAACATAAAATTAGATTCAAAGTAAGAATCACAAAAGAATTTTTTACAGTATTTTTAACAAGCACAAGTGATAATCAATGATTCAAATCAAAAGCAAATCATTTAAAATCAGATGAAAAAAATATTTTTGGAATTCAAATCCCAATATTATAATCCACGAGATCAAAAATCAATCACAAAAAAATTTCAAAATAGTGAAGCCAATCCAAAATTTATGAAATTATCATAAATTATCAACCATATCTTTCAGGTGTGCACTGTATTGAGTGTAGTTTTTTCAATATTTTCAACTATGAATTAGAAGAAACTCAAAACATCAAAGATGTGTGAAATTTCAATAGCTTTCCAGAACATCATAAATTTTAAAATTTTGATTAACAGTGTTCAAGATATGCTCAAAATAATACAACACTGCCAAAAATTCAGGTGCCAGTCTAAAAACTAAACTTCAAAGAATTGCTGTTTTTCACTGGTTTATGTTCAAAATCTGGAAATACTGAAATCATAAAAATTGTAGACAATTGAATCTAATTTCCAGAAAATCAAGAATTTTGCAATTTTATGTTAAGAAGCTCAAGATATGTAAAAAATACTATGGCAATATTAATACAGATCAGCATCAAAAAGAAAATAAACACACAAGTTTAGAGATCATACCTGACTTACCATAATCGATATGAACCCATTGTTCCTCCAACAATCTTAGTACCTAAACGTTTATAGTATTGAGTGGTCTAACAAAGGTTGTTTTGACATTCTTAGCTTCGTTTATACATTTTGGTACCCAAATTCATTTATATAACAATCCATTGCTATCCACTAAAGTGCCCTTAGGAACCCAAATTCGTTTAAACTTATTCGAATTTCTTTTGTTATATTTTGTGATCCAAATTTGATTAATTTGATTGTTTGTAAACAAGTTCCCATCTTATTTTTGATTTAAAAAACCCTTTGAAATTATTAGAGTCCAAAATTCCAGTTCGATCTTTTTTAAAGCTATTTTGAAGGATTTTTAAAATCATTAAGATTGTTTGCAAGTTAATTGATTTTGCCCAAACCGAGTCCTTTCTTACTAATAGCAAAAAAATGGTTTATTAACAACATATTCAACAAATTTTCACCTTTAGAAAATTTAGCCAATATTGATTCAAGTCATTGAATTTTAGATTTAAGACCACTATTTTCCCTCCTTATATTGGAACAATGATTTATAACTACCTTTCTCTTTTCAACATCATTTTGTTTCAAACCCATATTTTCATTTTCAAGCAATTTAATTTTAGCATTGGACTAGGAAATCTCAATTTCAAATTGTTTTTTTGCTTTTGAAAAATACGTTTTCAAATTCTCTAAGCTTTTCAATCTCCTTTTCAGAAATCACGATTAACGTTTTTCAAATTCACATTTTCACTTTCAAGCTACTCAGAAACAGTTTTGAAATTCAAAAGATCATCACAAAATCTGACATTTTTTTGCATTCTGAAAACTGTGAATTCTTAACTTTTTCAAGTTTTCTTTCTAATCTATTATTTTATTCAACTAATTTTGACCAATCGGATTTCAATTTCTTAATTTTTAGCTCAAGAGAATCAATAGTTTTTGTGAGATCGTGGCACATTAAAATCAAATCTTTGTATGTGAAATTCGATACCTCACTAGAATCTTCTTCATTACTCTCCGAATCAGACTGTGCCATGAGACACAAATTAGCTTCCTCTTCATCACTGTCAGAAACTTCTTCTCCTTCCTCGTCATCCCGTATATCTGCAAATTCCTTCTTCTTCTTTTTGCTTTTCTTTCCTTTTTCATTTTGGAGTCGTGGGAAATCTGGTTTGATATGTCCGGGTTTGTTGCAATTGTAACAAATGACTTCATCGTCTGAGCTATCTAAATTTTTGGACTTGTTAGTTTTTGAATTCTTCTTTTGCAGTTTGTAATTTCTTTTAGCCCGCTTTCTAAAAACCATGGCCAGCTCTTCAACAGGATCTTCGTCATCACTTTCAATAGTATTATTTATAACAATCTTCTTATTCTTCGATTCAGAATTCTTTCGCTCTTATGTTGCTTTTAGCTTCATCTCATAAGTAATTAGATTTCCAATTAACTCCTCCATGCTTAATTTATTTAAGTCTTTTGATTCTTGAATAGCTGCCACTTTAGCTTCCAAATTCATCGGTAGCACTCTCAGTATTTTTCTGATTAGTTTATCATTAGACAAAAATATGGTTATAACACCCAAATTGTCTTGAATTGCAGAGAATTATGACAAGAAATGAAATAAAATGCAACAAACACACCAAATTTATAGTGATTCGGCGTTAAAGAGCCTACGTCCACTTTATATGACTTTGATTATACGTTTGAATGAAAATACAATCATAATATTCTCTCAATCTCACTTTTACAATATTGATTCACTGAGTAAATTCAAGATAATTCTAATTAGAAATGGTAGAAATTTGATAATGGTGGAATCAGAACTCTCAACTGCCAGAAGTTCCTAAAAAATGCCAAGTGTTGGGCTATTTATAGGTGATTTTTGCAGGCGGCTCACGAAGACATGTGGCCCCAATCCCGAGGATCTAGAGGCAGTTCGTGATTGGATGGAGAAATAGTCAACATGGTGGTTATGGACATGTGTCATCGGATCCTGGATTATCGGTTCGTGGGTGACCAGGTCCTGGCCATCCTTTCCTGATCACGGGGTCGGTTCATGACCTCCATTTGAGCCAAGTCGTATGATAGTACCATGAGCGGGTCGTGGACTTGAACCACGAGTGGGCTAGGGAGCTGGATTACGAGCTATCTTCACGAGCCGAATCCAATGTGTTGCGAGCTGGGGTGTATTTGCTTTGAACTTGTGTGCATACGTCTTCGTCCATGTACTCATGAATGCTTGTTCTCTTGGTGGGTTGGTCAAAAAGCTAGCCAACATTTTGCCCTCTCGAAGTACGTTTCATCAATGACAGAACGTGCTTCGAGGTTGTAAAAGTATCTGTTCCCAGAGTGATGAACACCAATAGGCGTATCTGTTTATAAAGTCGCGGTGTTTCAAAATACTGTGTCCTCTGACGAGTATAATACATCTTTGAGTTTCCAATTATTACGTTGTTCATCGATCATCTCCAATCTTTGAATTTCAGAGCACACCATGAACGATTCTTCTGGTAAGCCTTTAAATTTTCATAAACAGGTTTTAAAGAAGTTTTCTACTCTTGTAGATAAAAAGTTTCAATTTTTCGATTCGACAGCCATCCCAAAATATTGGTTTCTAAGTCATGCCATGTATCGTGCCAGTTGGGTCGATGAGCATCACGAATCGATGGCACAATATGCTGCTGCTGCGCAAGCAACCGTACGGTCAGTCAAGTGTACATGGCCCATCAGTCCGAGCCGATCCATTAAGACAAAAAAGAGGAGACCACGAGCCCTCACAGGCGCCATATAAGCCGATTTTCCATTTAATTTTTATTTTTTTACTCCCATTATTTTACTTTTCCCTAATTCGTAACCCTAACTTCCAAGACTTCCTCTATCCGATCGGATTCGTTCTTCGAACCAATAGGTAATAGGATTTGGAGTTTGGTAGCTTTTAATTATCATGTTTTAATTCTTGATTGAGGGAGAACTGATCGTTCTCGCTCCGTCAGCCACCATCGTCCTTCACCGTTGAAATTTCCTCTTCTTTTACCTCGGGATTTGGGTCGCGTGGGTATAGTGCTCCTTTGGTGTGCCCAAATCTGCTACTTGATCATGTTTAGATGTTGTTGATGGTTCCAGTATGAGGAGTTGGCTTGTAGGTTGGGATAGTAAGAAGAGGAGAGATGGAGTGAGCTACAGCGGCTCGGGTCGTGAGATGAAGTGGTGACCTGATTCGTGGGGAGGATCTAGGAGCCAGATCGGATCGTGGATCATGGTGGAGGGTTCACTCATGGAAAGATGTTGGTTTGTGGAGGGTGATACTGAGGTGGGTCGTGGCAATAGCTTAAGGTCCGCTCGCGAAGATAGAAAGTAAGAGAGTTGGAGGAAAAGTTTACAGTAGAACGGGTCGTGAACTGAGGGATGGAGGCGGTTCGCGATGAGAGCCCACAAGCCGACTGAGCAGGATCGGGCATAGTTATGCATCATAGCCCTAGAATCACTAGCCGACTCGACACACGAACCGCAAATCTTTTGCATAACAGTAGCTGATCGACGCTAATCTATGAATTAGAAAAGCGTGACATTTGTAATAAATTCTGCAAGCATACAGGTGTGTAGCATACAGGTCGAACATAGGGAGGTTTAATTAAATCAAATTATTTATCTAATCTCTTGGGCGAGTTAGACGAAGCTGGAGGTTGATTTTGCAAAACAAAATTAAAACTGTAATTTGATTCAGAACAGATCTAACTGAACCGACGATCAAATCACAATTTCAATGGAAAAGTAATGAAACTATAAATCAGATTCAAATCTAATCAAATCCAATTTAACCTATGAACGCGATTAAAATACAGAAAATAAAAGTGCAGAATATAAATAACAACAGGAAATAAAATTAGGATTACCGCTGAATCTAATCAGACGGTCAATCACTAATGAAAAGAAATGCAAAACACAAATAGTGTTCTAACGAATCTAATCGTGTAGACACACTAATTGCTAAGAAATAGAAAAAATGCAGAAAATAAAAAGAAGAAGAAGAACTAGAAACTTTATTAGAAATAGAAATGGGATATAGGATGGTGGCTACAATGGCATTACAAGGGTATATATAGGGGATAACCAAACCCTAACCCTAACCCTAATGATAACTGGGCCTTGTCATTACATCACTAATTAGTTTACAATGAGAAACATAAATGGGCCTTAGATAAATAAAGCAAAGTTGGGCCTTTTCTCTTTTCCTCTTGCTTCCTTGACATTTCTTCATTGATTTGTGATGTGCAAAGCCTTGTTATCAATCCTTTTCTTGTCCAACAGCAACTAGATGTGATATCTTCATCTACAATTCTTCAAAATGAAAATACAAAGCAAATTGAACTCTATTTCTCTACATTTCTGGTTGCATGCGGGCTGGGTTGGAATATCTGTAAAAATAACAAAACAATACCCAAGTAATATTTATTTATATACAAAAGACGAGATATAAGAGCATAAAATAAACACATTTCTATGTCAATCAAATACCCCCACACTTATCTTTTACTCGTCCTCGAGTAAAACAAGAAATGAAAAACTAACTAGATAGGTCACACTTTCGTAGGAAATACGATTGCATTGAGCGTATGCAACAAGCCATTAAACCTCTAGGTGTCCCTAGTAGGACGAGTGGTGTCTCGTGAGGGTTTTCAGCGGATACTACCCACAAAATCCACATGCAGTATGCTATGATTCTAATGAAACTACATGAATGCAATGGACATATGCAAAAATAAAAACGAAAAATGACAACACGACTTATTTCAGGAAAGTGGTACAACAAATTAAGTTAATGATTTCTAACCAGTTGATTTTATTTTAGATACCTCGACTTGTCACAAATTATCAATATAAATCAAGTTTTCAAATGTTAAATTCCAGTTTGGCCAGTTAGTTCGGTCGATAACATAGTGCAGCCATGAAATAAATTCTTAGTTTGCTTGGCACAGTTTGCAAAGTGGTATTCTAATTTTCTCATGTATGGCTAGTCAAATCAATAAGGTCAAGAAGTGTTTGGTATCATCGCCTATTCTTTATTCTATAAAATTTTAAGATTTATGATTAAGTACATACACCTAACTAAAAAGACCAAGGTTTACCACCCATACACTGCCTCGCGGACTAACAGAGAGTGGGTAAAGAGCTTGGCGGATTGTGCAGGCCGACTTTGACTTTGTCAACAACGTGTCGGTAATCCTTAGGTGTCCAATCTCATAAAATGAGACCAAGATATTCCAACTTTGACTTTGTCAACAACGTGTCGGATAGAGCTTGGCGGGTTTACACACCAACGCTCGATATACAAGCAATGTTGGATACCCTTGGAATACTATTATTATTATTATCGAAAATATAAGCACAAAAGAGAGTTACGCGAATTCAACTTAACACAACTTAGTTTTAAAGATTTGAAAAGCCAATATAAGTATTTTAAGTCCTCCGCTTATTTAAACAAAGTCTACAATATAGAATAGATTTCATGGCCATCACCTAAGAATCTCCCTATGTACCGGTTACACTATTATCCCTCAAAATTAAACTTTTCATTATATTTCAAATTCGATCTAAGTTGAGAGAGAAAAATACTATCAACTGGCTAAAAATTGTAAACTTATTTTGTTGTATGAAATGAAAATGAGTCATATTTAAAAAAAAATGGCATGTTACTACAGTCTAAAATGCAGGATGGTCCTACTTAAATGGCTGAAAATAAAAAGAAATAAAAACAAAGAAAAATGAAAATGGATGAAATGCAAACTCCCCCCCACACTAGAAATAAACAGTGTCCACACTGTGAACGTTTCCTAAATTTGAAAGATCGCACCCAAAGGTGAATGTGATGCAAAATTATTTGAAGAATGAAATGGAATTTAGCCACTATATGCGAATAAAAATTATATGTACAATGATATATGTGTTTGCGATGCATGCGATGCAAAGAGTGCCACCAACTTTTTCCCCCACACTTGGTTCTAGCCCTATGAGTCCCATTCCCATTATGTCTAGGTATATTTTCTAACAAGCAAGAGTTTTTGAAAACCAAATCATCTTTAAACCTAGATTTATAGTCCAGTAGATAAATGTCTAGGGTCGTCCTAACATGAAGTTTTTCAACCAAACCAGCATTCCAAAAGTAATTCATGTATTCAACAAATTTGTCAGTGTAATTTTTCAAAAACTTGTGATCGTGTATAAATTCAGTGAAATTTAAAATCTGAGTGAGATCACATTTCTCATCGTTAACTGACAACGTATTTTCGACACTGACAATTTCACATTCGTTTGAAATTCTTTCAAAGTTAAAATTTTCGAACTCATGATGTGAATCCACTTCTTCCCCATTTGGCAACTCCTCCTCATACAATCCAAAGAATTCATGTTCGTCCAAATCCATTTCCAATTTTGAGTTTTCGAAAAATTCAACATTTGTCGTTTGTTCAATTTCAAAGAATTCAAGTTTCCCGCAGTCCGGAAGAGGAAGATCAAAATCTAAACCCAAATCTTTTTGAAAAGAATCGAAATCCAAATCATTTATTGAATTTTGAACAACTTCATTTAGATCATCATTCTCAATTTCAAAAGTCGTTATTTGAAAATTTTCAATGTCAGTAGAAATTGGATTATTTTCTGATTCAAGGCTCGTTTGAATTTGATTTTGTTGCTCTCGTTGTTCTTTCAAAGATGTCAATAAACAAAGAAGTTCATCCATCTTTTTATCTTTTTCATTAAGCTGTCTATCTAGCCTTTCTACCCTCTCTCTAAAAATGTTAAGATGATCGTTGATTTGAGAGCTCTCGTTTGGAATTTCCTGATTTTCAAAATTATAATCCACATCAATTTCACAATCAATATTATTTCCAATGTTGTAGTTGTTTGAATTTTCAGAAAACTGACAATGATATTGGAAATCATTTTGATCATAGAAATTTTGTTCATAACCAAAACTGTTAAAATTCGAGTGAAAATTGCAATTTTGGTCATTTTCAAGATGTTGATATGGGTTGTAGTTTTGAAAATTTTGATCGATTTGAAAATCATTTTCAAAATTATTTTCGAATTGGTTTCCAACCCCATATTGATGTGGATCAAAGCTATTTTGCGATTCAAAACCGATTTGATGTGGATGTGACCCATAATCGAAATTATTGAAATTTAAATTGAAATCATCATTTCGATTATATCTATGATTTTGAAAATGTTGGTCAGTTGGAAAATTTTGAAAATTGTTGACATTGGGCTCACGAAATTTTGGAAAATCTTGTTTCATGAGTTGCAATTCATACTCATACTCTTCGAGAAGACGTCTACTTCGATTATTATCCCACATTTCTCTCAATGATTTTTTTGAATTAGACATTTGAAATGAAATCACGGCAAGATAGAAATTATTCTCAATTCAAAATAATATAAAATAATGAGTTGTGCTCTATTAAGTAACTGACTCAATTGGAAGGGGGAAGAGGGTCTTATGGCCGTTCACGTATAGTATAAAACTAAGGGATACGACCAATGTTTTACGGGTAGTATGCAACCTCTTTTGCTAAAAGTTCAATAAATTGAACTAATATATATCCGCGATCCAATTGTACGAGATAGTCAACTTCACAAAGCACCATTTTTCAGTTATATTATTTTGAAAATCAAAATCACGTGTTAAAATTGAAAATCGATGAGAGTGATTAGTTATGGAAAACCGTTCCTCACCATAAATTCAGAAATATCAGTCACAGAACAGACACAGAAATATAAATTGCAGAATTAAAATTTACATTCAAGCCGCTGCCCCTGCAGAAATTTTTTACAACAATTGTCTATATATTTTTTTTCTTTGCGGCAGAGCACCTGTAGAGTTTTAAAAGTTTTCACCTTGATCGGCAGTCCTCCAGTGAATTTAGGAAACTCTAGCGCGTTCACACCCCACTTGGTGTGCAACCGCTCCAACCCATTTGACTCATCCGCTGCTTTCTGTTGTTGTCCCCTTCTATTAATTGCTTGACTGCGCTGCGGCACGGGTTCGGGCTAGGAGCCCGAATTTTTTTTTTAAGACCCTTTTTTTTTTATTTCAGCTGTACTAGGAATCAAATCAGAAACTGGACTAAAAGAATAATAAACCGCTTGACACTCTAAATCCTTGTTTGTTCTGCTCGAATTCTTTCTTCCCTCCCATGGTCCCTGCTTTTTTTTTTCTTTTTTTTGCATAAAAGAAACAAACAAACAAAAAGAAAAAAAACTGAAACGGAGGCGAAACTAAGACTGACTAGATTAGATCAATAAGTGAACAAAACTAAACTTAACTAATAAAAAAAACTAAGCCTAAAAGGAAACAATAACAATAAAGAAAGAATTTTTTTTCCTTTTTTTTTTTGGGTAAGGGACAAGTGCAATACAAATCGAATCAAGAAAAACCAAAACTAAAAACAATCCTAAGTGCCATGCGCTTAAGCACAGAAGGCAGCACACCTCACAAATATCTCGCCTCCTTTTCTTTTTATTCAAGACAGATCGTGCCAAAGGTAAATGGAAACAAATCGCTCCCCAATTATAAAACGATAGCAACCCAGAAAAGAAATACGCACAAAATCAAGTCCATACTTTTCCACCTTCCTTTTTTTTTCTTTTTTTTTTCAATCGGAGTCTATTAATTTCACTCAGATGTTCGAACGGATTTGGTTGTTGGTCTACGACGTTCGATGATTGCAGGGTTTGGGTGTTTCGATTTGAAGCAATCTTGAAACTTGCGGGGTTTTCGAATTGATGTTCGATATAAATGGTGGAAAGTTTCGGATCGGGTTGTGTTAAGAGTTGCTCGAATTCATGTATTATTGGTGGCGACTGGGGCTTTGGATGTTCGAAATTTGGGTTAAGATGACGAGGTACAGGTTGAAGTTTGTGGAGTTCCTGGTGGGTAACGCTGTATTGATGAAGTACCGTCGGGACTGTTTGTCTTAAAGTGGTGAATGAAGATGGTTTGTAGTGGTGAAGGGATTTGAGTTTGAGGACTGAGGAGGTAGATGTAAGCGAGGTGGTTTGGTTGTGAACGTGGTGGGTAGGAGTTTGTGGATGTATAGGGAAGGCAAGAATTGTGAAGAAGTTTGAGAACAGTTGATGAGTTTGTGGTTTGAAGGTATTGTATGTTTGTGGACGGACTGATGTGAGCAAACCGGTGATGGATTGTGATGTTGGTGGATGGGGATTACGGATAAGCGTGGACAGAGGATGGTGGAGAATTACAGTAGAAGATGGGTGGTGTGAACAAAGCAGTTGATGTGAACGGTGGATTGGCAGTGGGGAGAAAACGTGGGATTTTGGTGTGATGGTGAGGCAGATGATTGGTGAAAATTGGATATGTGATGAGGAGGTGCTAGGGGTTATGGAGTTGAAGAAGAAATAAAAGCAGACGAAAAACAAGGAAGAAATCAAAGTTGATAGAAGAAATTGCAAAACTGTATTATTATTATTTTTTTTAGAAAAGAGGGAATGAATTGTAGACAGAAAAGGAAAGAAATAATTTGGAAAAGTGTGATTGTGGAAAGAAATCAAATTGCGAAAGAAATGCAAGGAAAGAGAGAAATAAATGAGAACAGAAATAAATCAACCAAAATTTGCAAGAATATTTTTTTTTTAACAACAAAAACAGCAAAAAAAAAAAAAAACTAACACGAATCAGAAATTAAATAAATAATAAAATTTAATGTTTGCCTCCCCGGCAACGGCGCCAAAAACTTGGTCGACGCTAATCTATGAATTAGAAAAGCGTGACATTTGTAATAAATTCTGCAAGCATACAGGTGTGTAGCATACAGGTCGAACACAGGGAGGTTTAATTAAATCAAATTATTTATCTAATCTCTTGGGCGAGTTAGACGAAGCTAGAGGTTGATTTTGCAAAACAAAACAAAATTAAAACTGTAATTTGATTCAGAACAGATCTAACTGAACCGACGATCAAATCACAATTTCAATGGAAAAGTAATGAAACTATAAATCAGATTCAAATCTAATCAAATCCAATTTAACCTATGAACGCGATTAAAATACAGAAAATAAAAGTGCAGAATATAAATAACAACAGGAAATAAAATTAGGATTACCGCTGAATCTAATCAGACGGTCAATCACTAATGAAAAGAAATGCAAAACACAAATAGTGTTCTACCAAATCTAATCGTGTAGACACACTAATTGCTAAGAAATAGAAAAAAATGCAGAAAATAAAAAGAAGAAGAAGAACTAGAAACTTTATTAGAAATAGAAATGGGATATAGGATGGTGGCTACAATGGCATTACAAGGGTATATATAGGGGATAACCAAACCCTAACCCTAACCCTAATGATAACTGGGCCTTGTCATTACATCACTAATTAGTTTACAATGAGAAACATAAATGGGCCTTAGATAAATAAAGCAAATTTGGGCCTTTTCTCTTTTCCTCTTGCTTCCTTGACATTTCTTCATTGATTTGTGATGTGCAAAGCCTTGTTATCAATCCTTTTCTTGTCCAACAGCAACTAGATGTGATATCTTCATCTACAATTCTTCAAAATGCAAATACACAGCAAATTGAACTCTATTTCTCTACATTTCTGGTTGCATGCGGGCTGGGTTGGAATATCTGTAAAAATAACAAAACAATACCCAAGTAATATTTATTTATATACAAAAGACGAGATATAAGAGCATAAAATAAACACATTTCTATGTCAATAAGTAGCCAATACCATTTTTAATTAGACCCTTGACACGAGCCAATGTATGCTCGTCACTCAATTCCATATCATGAGCCAGACATCCTCCACGAGCCAAACCACAAACTATGGACTTAACCTAATTTGACTTTCCCCGAACCGGCTCTTGACTTATGATTTATTTCCGATCAAATAGAGCTGATTAATCACACATGGAAGTATATACTCTAGCTGAGAATCAACTGAAATTTGGACAAATCAACGAACAATTAGGCTAGAGCCTTCAAGACATACTTTATACACAAAACAGCTTCATAGCTTAACAGCATACGACTACCAATTTCATACTTGTTTGCTTAACTTTATGCTTTTCTCTTTAGCACTGCATATATTGGCACACACTTAACACTTGCACGCATGGCGTTCGTGGGTATTTATGCTCTAATTCTTTCCTATACTGGTTTATCAATAAAACAGGCATGTATGATAAACGCTCATCAAGATTATCAAAGAAAAGCAAAGATCCAGAATCGTCAAGCTATTATAATCCTGACGTACTTCTGTTGGACACGGATTGGAATAATTCCAGATCTGATTATGAAACAGACGTTGATGAAGAGTCTACATCTTCTAAAAGCACATCACTCGAAGAAGAAGATGGGAATGGAAATGCCCGTGCTCCCAATAAACTTGAGGATGTTAAGAAATTAGACAAGCCAAGCAATTCCATAACTTCCAAACTGGATGATTTAAAGTTAACGAAAATATGCTTGAAGCACGGGATCCCATGGGATGACGTTAAAACCCCAGAGAAAGGGGATAGACCCCATTTTGCTTCGGAGGGATATATGGCCATTAGTTAGGTCATGAGCTTAATGGGTGCTATTCCTCCGTTTCCTCCGATCGTCATTGATCTCTTGCGATGACTACGTATTACTCCTATGCAGCTTCACCCCAATGCTTATGCTACTCTATATACCTTATATATTGCCTACGTAGAAATTCTGGAAATCGAGCTTGTTTATAAAGACTTGAACTTCTATTACCATTTTAAACATTGTTCAATAGAGACCCCGAATTTTGTTTTCTTTGAGCCTGTCCCCGCTAGGAATGTCCTGAGTGAGGGACATAGTAATCTGGGGATGCTAAATCTGAGTGGTTCTATATTGAGCATATGGCTGGTTGTGTGAGGGAGTGGCTGCAGTCATGTAGGTTTTAGATCCTTTAGAATCTGCTTTAATTATATAAAGCAATGTACTAATACTTAATTTCTTTCCACATTTCCCAACCCCAAGAAGCAAGAGGGTGAAGTGTACGAAGATAGCTTATCTTGCCTTGTAAAAAACAACTCAAATTTTTGTAAAATCAAGAAGTATATAACCGACGAGAACTTTCATAAACATCATCTTCTTGATGTAAGATTCAGTCTTGGTAAGGATGGCAGGCCTTACAAGTATGTTCCCCCTACTCAGGCGATTGGGGAATCTATCAGCATGCCCCTGGCCGAGGGTCAAGTGAACACGGGAGCTACAAAGACAATCGATCTTCCTAAAAGTCCTTCACCTATGGATGTCCAAGATGACGAAGAAATGAATGTATACAAAGGGGGTGAAGTTCGAGCTGAAGAACCAAAGTATGTTTCCGTCCCTGAAGGGGAGTCTTCTTCGAAGACCCCACCACCAGCAGAGCCTACAACTAATGATTTACTAACAGAGGAACAAATATATGGGGATTTACACAAGCTCCCCTTGCAGGATAATGTTAACACATCTAAGGATTTTGGAGCGGAATCATTCTTCCCTATCTCCAAGGAAAAATCCACTCCCGTCAAAGAGAAAGACACTATACAAACAAGCCTGGCTCTGGGCCTTTGTTTGTTAGGGGGTATCACATGGGACACACACATCACGTGCATCACATGTCACAACATTCATACACTGTATGTACTCATGTTCTTACAATTACTTGTTTCTTTTATAGGGAAAATGACTCATCGCCGCTCTTATTCTCATCATGATCTTCATGAGCACACGCCCAGACTCAACCTGTTTCCGAGCATGATCACGGTAACAGTCGTCGAAGAGATAGAAAGAAACACTATGATTCTTATCAGCCTTATCCTACGTGCTCTCGTTCTCCTTCGAGGTGAGATCCCGAGAAGCACCATAGTCATCTAGTGCCACACGCGGAGGCAAACAACTTCCTAAGGCTCCGACTCCCACGAAGGTTATACCTCCTCAGGATAAATCCTCTAAGAAACATCATGAATCTAAGGACAAGCATAAAGACTTGAGAAAAGGTTTGGAAAAGGGAGCGAAAGCTCTTGTCCCATCCAGACAGCGCAACATTGATATTACTATTGCACAGGAAGTAACCCTTACCCTTGAAAATCAAGCAAAGCTGAAGCGTCTGCGGGAGCAGTTCCCCGACATCTATTTTGGCAAGATACTCTTCGTTCCGGATCTCGAGCCAGTTTCCGATGATTGGACACAAAAGTTGTTAACCAAGTAGGCCATGTGGCTACTCAGTATAAAGCAATGAAGAAGCATGCCAAAATGCTTTCAGTGGTTATCTGCCGTCTGGAAATAGACATGGCCAAAGTTTAAGAAAAGGCAGAATATGATATCAAGGCTAGGGATAAGGCTGAGAATCAACTTGAAGATACTCAAGCTCTTCTTGCCTTAGCTTAGAGGGATGCCGAGAGCTACATAATAAAGTTAGAGGATGCAAAGAGATGTTTCCACTTTAAGCTTGATTCGAACAGCCAAGAGCGTACAACCATGAAAAAGAAGACAGAAGATCTCAAGTCAGTTAATACTGAGCTGAAAACATCACAAGACCACTTTGCCGCGGAAAAAGCTGCTTGGGAGAAGGAAATGACAAGCTTAAAGGACAAACTTGCTCATGCTGAGGAGAGAGCAGCTCTCGCTGAAGGACATGCTAGTGACGCTCTCGAATCCACCTCTAATGCTACTACTAAACTTGCTACAGCTGAACAGGAGATAGAAGGGTTTGATGAATTACTGATGGACTTTTTTGCTCAAATCATTCGAACCTGGGACATCTCTTGGATCAAGAACTATCGCACCACCTTAGCTGACATATGGGACCAGATAGTCAAAAGCGAGAAGCAGCACCTAAAGGTCAAGGTTGTCGACGTGGATGAGCTTATGCAGATTTTTCTTAGAGGCAAAGAGCCTGACTGACTGGCAGAGGGCAGACGTCTAATTAAAGAGTCTATGGAGGAAGAGTGGCTTAAACTCAAGGGAAAGAACAAGGCCTATGAGGGTTCGAGCTCAGCTATGGAGCTTAAGACTGCTGTGGTTGAGGATTATAACCCTGATGACCTATTAATTTCTAGAATTCCTATTCCCCCACCTGCTGGGGTTTCTTCTGCAGCTCTCGACGGAAGGTATCTCCATATTCTCTCCATAATTTGTCAAAGCTATTATAACTTGTCGTCGTATTGTGGAGCAAACAATTGAGGGGACCATATTCTCCCCTCAATTAATAACAGTTTCTTCTCATGACATAGGTACCAAGCCAGCTAAAGGGGTTGAAAAGGAGCAGATAGAGACTGAAGTGGCTGAAAAAGCCATAGTCCCTTCGGGCACGGACATCCCTAAAGATGCTGAGGTCATCGAGGCTTTAAAGGATACTGATGGTGATAATGGGGATGGAGATGAGGAGGCCTCCATCATGGGAGAAACCAAAGGGGATGATAATCCGACCTTAGCCGATATGAAGGCCAAAAAGGATAAGCAGCTAAAACTTAAAATTGAGGAAAAGCCTCTAAATGTACCACCAATTGCTGCAGCTGCTCCTAGCTCTGGACTGATCATGAAATTATCTAGGTCCATTACTACACTGCTTGCATCCTAGTTTACTTGCGTTCCGCGGGATCCTCCTTCAGTGAAGAAGAAAAGGAAGAAGCATGATTCCCCTAATACCAGCAAGGAGGTTCCAGAAAAGCAGAAGAAGGAGAAGAAGTCGAAGTCATCCCTGAAGCTTAAGTAGAGATTGTTGGTTTATGTTTTACTTTTTAGATCTCCCACTGGGCCTTTATGATTGTTACGAGTGTGGCCCTCGCATTTTGTCCATCTTCGTTTTGTAAACCCGAACTTAGTAAGTGAAATTCAGTTTCTTTTACATTATTGTGTACCTACAAGTTTATTATACTTAGTCATACATAAACATTTAGATCACAACTAAGTTAAAATCACATCATGAACCAATCTGGTATGGAAAATTTAAAATTTCTGCACTACGCGTCGTATATGTGTATGCCCCCAATCAATCATTAACATGATGCCTAGCCAGTGCTTGTTGAGGACTGATTAGAATTGGATATGTGTTGTCCCCCATGTCCGGAATGAGGGGTTCGGGCTCGGCTTTAATTATTGTTCCCGGTCCTGTAGCGGGATAAAAACGCTTTCGTGACATTTAATCAAAATGCCTTTATACTCTCCTGTCGTATGTCTGGGATAGAGCTCGAAATCAGCTTTCAGTCTGCCCCCTAATCCTTCAGTGGGGTAGGAGTTCATTTGCGGTGCTTAATCCCTGGCGCCTTTATACTCTCCCGTCGGATGCCTAGGATAGAGTGGAGTTGAGGCGGTCTTTTAATTGTGGTGCACATTCACGCCTCGTGAATAATTCATTTCCTTGTCCTTTATACTCTTTCTCAAGTTTCAAGTGTTAGAGCATTTGAGGTTGTATCATCTACTTTACTTCCTCCTCTTCCTTCTAGTTTGATAGAAGACTCTTCAAATTACGTGTTCTAGAGTCATTGCGGAGATATTACAATCATGAAAGTTCATATGAATAATTATGAAAGAAAAATTAAAGAACGATGCGATAAAAGTAAATGAAACATGATGTACTTATAGTGGTTCGGTCGAATCATGACCTACGTCCACTTTATAATTTTTTGCTTATGCAACCCGACTATTCTAGGCAAGTCATGCCTTTTTTACATGGTCCTACAAAAAAAAGAAGAGAAAAATGACAATTTCATGTCAAGTAGTGCCGTAAATGTTGGTCATTCCACACTCTGGGGATTTCATTCCATCCACAGTCTCTAGCTTGAAGGATCCATTATCAAGCCTCCGTAGGATGGTATATGGTCCCTCCCATTTCTAGCCTAAGAAAATGGAGCTTGGGAAGATACGTTTTAGCACCAGGTCGCCAGGTTCAAAGGATCGAGCCCGAACCTTCTTGTTGTAATATCGGGCGATCTGTTGTTTATGTCTCAAGGCATGCAGATCCACTTCGTCCCTTTTCTTCAATCATGTCTAGGGACTTGAGGGGCAGTTTATTATTAGTCATAGGATCATAATAGGTAGTCCTGTGGGACGACATTTGCAAATCCGCCGGGATGACCGCTTCCGATCCATATGCAAGGGAGAAGGGAGTGTGACCCATGTCTGATTTGTAAGTTGTTCTGTAGGCCCATAATGCAAAAGGTAACTCGTTGACCCACATGGCTCTGGCCCGCTTCAATCTCTTCTTCAAAATGGACTTAATTATTTTGTTCACCGCTTCAACTTGTCCATTCGACTATGAATGTGCTACAGCGATGTACCTTTTCTCTATATGATACCTCTGGCAGAAGTCTCGGAAATCAGTGCTATCAAATTAAATTGGGTCCCGTTGTTTGTGATGATGATCTTCAAGATTCCAAATCGGCATATGATATTTCTGACGATGAAATTTATTACTCACTCGGTCGTAATTGTGGTCAACGGTTCTGCTTTGATCCATTTCGTAAAATAGTCTACGGCCACGATTACGAATTTTGCTCCGCCTTTTGCGATTGGTAAGCTCCCAATAATATCAATTCCCCAGACGACGAATGGCCATGGGTTCATTATTGTCTTTAATTGACCGGGAGGTGCCCTAGGGTTCTTAGTGAATCTTTGGCATCTATCGCAACGCTGTGCATATTTCACCACATCTTTATTCACAGTGGGCTAGAAATATGCATATCGTAATATCTTCTTAGCCAACGTTTGACCTCCAGTGTGATCACCACATTCACCTTCGTGTACTTCCCTCAGTACCCACTCGATGTCTTCATGGGCTATACACCGAAGGAGTGGCATCCAGAATCCCTGTCTGTATAGAACTTCGCCTTGCATAACATTTCTAGAGGCCTTACGAATAACAGCATGCCTTTCGCTTTTCTTGGTTGGATGTGTTCCATTCATCAGGAAGTTCTTTAGGGGTGTCATCCACGACTCCCTTTCCGACTCAGTTTCCAGTACATGGTCAATTTCCATCTGATCGATACTTGGAGCGTTCAATATTTCAATCGGGACCATCTCTGTGTCCTCAGGACTGTCAGAACTAGCCAGCTTGGCTAACTTGTCTGGCTTCTGATTCTCTGAACGGGGAATATATGTTATACTGTGTAGTTCAAAACCATCCAGCAATTTTCTCATTTCTTTCAAATATGATATAAGTCTTGGCCCCTTAGCCTGAAACTCCCTATTGACCTGGTTTACGACAATTTTGTAGTCGTAGAAAACATCTTACTTTGCTATCCTCAACTCCTTTTTGAGCTTTAACACGATAATCAGGGCTTCGTACTCCGAATCATGGTTTGTAGTGTGGAACTCTAATCTTAGAGCATAGTATATCGGTCGTTTGTCGGGAGTGACCAGTACAACTCCAACGCCAGATCTTCTATCATTCTTGGCACCCTTGGTATATAGCTTCCAGGCATTGGGGTCGAATGGTTGTTTTGAGGGATCAGCTTCTACACTTGCTACATCTTCTTCAGGAATAGTAAATTCTGCTATGAAGTCAGCCAATACTTGCCGCCTTATCGATCTTCGGGGCTGAAAATTCAAATTAAAATGACTTATTTCTATATTCCATTTGAGTAGCCTTCCTGATGCCTATGGTCTTTGCCAGATTTATTTGAGTGGATGGTTAGTGTATATGATGATGGGATGAGCCTGAAAATAGTGGCGAAGCTTTCTGGATGTTGTAACACCCCGTATTTTCTGTGAACTTAAGAATTACAAATCTGAGTATAATTAAAATATAAAATCAGAATCAAGGGAAACGGGCTGTGCCATTGCGTTCGTCTCGGAAAAATACGCGAAATAGAGTCCGAAATTTCGTAAATCGGAGTCCATATGACCAAGTTATGGCCTTCCAAAGTTCAGAAAAAAATTAAACAGCACAGACTAGGTCGACTGGGGAGTCGACCCTAGAGTCGACCTGCCCCCAGGGGGTCGACCCTAGAGTCGACCTGCCCCAGGGGGTCGAACCTAGAGTCGACCTGCCCCCAAGGGGTCGACCCTGGAGTCGACCTAGGGGTCGACCTGCCTCCCGAATCTGCTTTTCTGCCTGGGTGCGTTCTGATGTATCTGGTCTCGTTTCCTGTCTAGATTCGTCTGCCTAAACCTATTTAAAAGCCCCAAACCCAGCCTTCTCTACACACAATTCTATTCTGCTTCTACTCTACCTCTGTTCTATATTAAAAATAAAAATGGCGTTGCTACTCTGCTGGAATCAATTCTAGAAGACAATCAACATCAACCTAAATTCAATTAGAGATTAGAGCTTCTACAACGGTTCTACAACAACTAGAGTTCTTTCTTTAATCCAATTAAGGAAAGTGCAGTTATTCTCCGCTATAAACGTTAATTCTAATTGTGACATGAATTATAAATCTGAATCTGAGGTTATATCTGTTCTGATCTGATCTGTTTTATTCTGTACCTCTTTCCTCTTTCTGTTCTATAGCCAGGCTACCACGAGCCTGAGCCAATCTCATAAGAGATCAACATACTCTAAAATGTTTGGGATAATCAAATGAATGTGCATAAAATGGGCATGACCGATATGTGATTGATTTGAGGAAAGAACATAGGTTGGACTTGGAACTTAGAACATAAATCTAAGGCATAATTGGACTGATCTGTGACTGATTTGGGTATATAAACTAGATCTAGATATGTGCATATATGACTGTTTGGGATTATCATATGATAATACATAACTTGCAAATCTGGAATATTAAGATCTGGACTAAAACACATATCATATGTTAGATCTAGATCCTTGGGCATATTTTATAACGGATTATAACTTAGGTGTGAAGATCCATATTAAGATTTGATAACTATCAAGTGTGAATAACACCTAAGTAGGATATTTTTGAATATATGACTTGCATAGATGGCTATAGTTGGTATAATTTATATGTGAATCTTTTGTACTAGGCAAGTGGAACTAAATTGGGACATGTAAATTATGACCATAATCTGTGACATGCAAATTCAATGCAAACGTAGGGTATATGATCCTAGTGTGAATCATGACCACTATTTTAGGCATGCAAATTTAGGCCAAATTTATTAGGCAAGATATGTGAAACTTTAAGGAATGATGAAAATCGGTTATAATTGCCTAATTTGCTAGTTCTGCTATATTTCCTAATCTGTTAGTTTTATTATATTGCCTAATCTGTTAGTTCTGTTATATTGCTTAATCTGCTAGTTCTGCTCTACTGCCTAGTTTACTAGATCTATTAATCTGCAAGATCTGTCATCCGCTAAGTCTGTTGAAAATGCCTAAATCTGTTATCTGCTAAAATCTGTTATCTGCTGGGTTGATATAATCATACTGTTATTGATATAATCTGAATTGGCATATATATATTGGGCGTGCGCATAAACGGTAAATTATTAATTAATTGGCCGCAAAGATAAACGAGACTAACTCGAGGTTAGAATGAGTTTGCGGCGTAATTCTGCCCGGAACCGCCCGACACATCCAGTGGCCGCAAACAATAGGTTCTAATGTGAAAAGTTAGTCATAACCTGCTTAAGACACGAGGTTAGGTCTGGCTTGTGGCAGAAGTCTGCCCGGAACCGCCCGGCCCATCCAGCGGCCACAAGCTAGCGACCTAATGTGAGAGGTCTGGGTATTAATAATTAATTAATGCAAATCTAAGATAAGAATGACGTCTAAAACGTATTGGGGGAAATAGGGTTAAACCAACTGGATTAATAGGTGTAGTAAACCCGTCCATGAATCTGTAGGCCCAATACAAAGTTAGACAAATCTGAAAAATCTGTACATCTGATCTGTTAGTCTGAAAACTTGTTAACTTAATCTGTGAACTAGTAAATCTGAATTCTGTATGTCTGAACTTGTAAACAAGTTAATCTGAGATCTATTAGTCTGGGGACACAAGGTTAGGAGGGGAATTACTTGTGTCATCTGTTGTTTGGGACCCATATTAGTCAGTAACCCTTTCTGGTATCAAAACTTTGACCCAACAGTAGGTAGGGTCCGGGCACGCTTACTGAACTAATTATAAGTGGTTCATTCTGATAATGGCGAGGGGTGTTGATGGTGCGTTCCAACCGGGTCATGTGCGTGCATGGATCCCGGTCTACCTCTGAGGATGTAAGACGCCGTGACATCTGTAAATAGGTCTGTGCCAATTGGTTGTCACTTTAGGGAGTGATACACCCTACTATGGGGCCGACACAGGATATTTATGTATTAGGGAGCCGATCGCTTGCGGTAGGGTTTTAGGGTACACTTAGTTCTGTCTGTTTTTTTTGGTACCGTCTGTTTCTGTTGGGTGGTAACACCTGTCTATTTCTGCGTGGTATCATCTGTTCGGGTGGTAAAGGCCCATTACTAGTGTACACCTAATTCTACATTCTGTTTCTGTAGGGATTAATATGTTTCTGCTTCTGTCTGTTTCTGATCGAGTAGTAAAGGCCCATTATTAGTATTATGTGTTCTGTTAAATTATTCTGTACCCGTTCCTGTTTAGACATTAGGGCGACACCTAATTCTGTTATACTAGTATTTGTGCAGAGAAGTGTAAAGCAATTGTTTATGTCATTCTGTTCTTCTGTTATATCTGCTACACCTGTTACAGTTATCTCTCATCCAGTTTTATGTTCATGTCATATTATTATTATCTGTTCATATGCTGAAAGTCACTGGACTTGCCAGACTTTTTGTCTGACCCTTGTTGTTTCGCCTCCTTTCTTCCGTTTCCCCCCCAGGTTATCTAAGGAGGGAATACTTTAGCTTGATCCGGATTTCTCTTTGCTTGAAGTGCTTAAAGTATGGCTTTGCTCTGTATAGCTTCCGTTCTATGGGGATTATGATTTTAAACCATGCATTTTGAAGGCTTTTGTACAAGGCTGATATTTTGTACTTGAATTCTGAGATTTGAAAGGATGTAACCATATTGATTTCTGTTTCCGCTGTAATAAAGTTAAATTTTTTCAAGTACTGTTTTATCTGTCTTGTAAGTTTCTGTTCTGTTTACTAAAATGCTCCACCAAAGTTAAGGCATTCCCTTTGTGAGTGACCTTAACGGAGGTGGGATGTTACACTTGGTATCAGAGCTGAAGGTTACCGGATTTGATAAAGAATTTTTGAAAACTATTTTCAAAAAGGTTTTGAAAAGGAAGTATTTTCAAAAGTAAAGCTTATTTTGAAAAACATAGTCCCCTAAGCCATATATCTATCTTTTGATCCTCTGCTTGAATCCTTGTTTCCTTCTTTCTTGAGTCTCTGGGGCTCCCGGCTTTCTGGGAGGTAACCTCGTCGAAGGGCAAAGTAGTGCCTGACTTCCATCGATAACTGTAGTAGTTTCACCTACGGCTAGTTTTCTTTAGAGCTTTGAAGGATTTTTCCGGGCGATGGAGGCAGCTTTCGAGGGATTGGTCAACATGTTACACAAGGATAGTAAAGATGAGAATGATGAGGTTTGGCTAAGGAGCACAACCCAAAGGTGAGAAACTTATATAGACTTAGTTCACAATGGAGGCAAAAGGGAAACACAAAAGAAGGAATGGAAGTTTGAAGATAAGGAGGAGGAAAGTGTTTTACTTATGGAAGCTCGACTCATCTGAATAAGGACTACCGAAAGAGGAAGGGGAGGGTGCTTGCTTCAACTGTGGTGAAATGGGGCACTTTACTAGGGACTGCCCGAAGAAACGAAGGCTAGGACAGAGGACAGGACCAACTTCTGGAGGGCAGGCAAACACTCTCAAGGCTAGTGGATAGGATAGAAATAGGGAAAATTTCTATAGAAGGTTTAATTTTCTTATCTGGTTATGGATTTAAGACTCTTTCTGATTCTGTACTTAATACTCTGCACTTGAATACTAGTATTGTTTCTGATTCTGCTGTAGTCTCAGACCCATAAAGGGTATGACTCATCTGTTTTAAGTTAAGGTTTGAGGGATATCTGTGTTAGGCGTCAAATATGACGCATATATTCTGAGTTTTTGGGGGATATGATTTTATCATGCTTAGCTTCCGAAGAATCATTAGGGAACCTGATCTGTACCAGTAGTCTGTAAATATCTGAATACTTCTGATAAGATTTCCAGTTTTGACATTGTCTAAAGAGGGTAACCCTCTGGGTGTCAATCTGATGTTGATTTCTGTCTTCGGGGTTGACACTTAGGGGAATTATTTTCTCAACCAATGTCTGATAGGAATCAAGTTTTTGTTTTATCTGTACTCGCTTCCATCACTCGACTGTATCCTATCGATCGAGTGTTCAACTTATAGATAGGAATCCTAATGGGTGTAAACATGTGTTTGAGACATGTTATGTTTGATGGTTGCAAGTGGATGCAAGTGGTTGCTAGTGGTTGCTCGTGGACGCATATACACACACCAGGCACTAGATCGGCTTGAAAACACTCTCATACTGCATATGGATGTGTGAGCATTTAAAATTTTTATGGATGCAAAATGGTTGAATCGGCACATGGATGTTGCATATGAGTGGATGGTTGTGCACTCATATAGAATTGATATGTATCAAATAGGAAAATTGCATACATATTGGACTCATAACACTGACATAATTCGCATTAAGGAGGTCAACTGAATCAGTAGACCGCCTGATCTTTGCATTAGATAAGGAACATATACACACACTTTTGCAAATGTTCATACAGCACTAGAAATTTCTAAGGATAATGGAAGCTTGTGGATGATGACTGAGTAGATGAGTGATTGGATGGTAGGACACATTCTTCTTAACTTGAAGATTTCGGGGACAAAATCCTTTAAGGAGGGGAGAATGTAACACCCCGTATTTTCTGTGAACTTAAGAATTACAAATCTGAGTATAATTAAAATATAAAATCAGAATCAAGGGAAACGGGCTATTCCATTGCGTTCGTCTCGGAAAAATACGCGAAATAGAGTCTGAAATTTCGTAAATTGGAGTCCATATGACCAAGTTATGGCCTTCCAAAGTTTAGAAAAAAATTAAACAGCACAGACCAGGTCGACTGGCGAGTCGACCCTAGAGTCGACCTGCCCCCAGGGGGTCGACCCTAGAGTCGACCTGCCCCAGGGGGTCGACCCTAGAGTCGACCCTAGAGTCGACCTGCCCCCAGGGGTCGACCCTAGAGTCGACCTGGGGGTCGACCTGCCTCCCGAATCTGCTTTTCTGCCTGGGTGCGTTCTGATGTATCTGGTCTCGTTTCCTGTCTAGATTCGTCTGCCTAAACCTATTTAAACAGCCCCAAACCCAGCCTTCTCTGCACACAATTCTATTCTGCTTCTACTCTGCCTCTGTTCTAAATTAAAAATAAAAATGGCGTTGCTACTCTGCTGGAATCAAAACTAGAAGACAATCAACATCAATCTAAATTCAATTAGAGATTAGAGCTTCTGCAACGGTTCTACAACAACTAGAGTTCTTTCTTTAATCCAATTAAGGCAAGTGCAGTTATTCTCCGCTATAAACGTTAATTCTGATTGTGACATGAATTATAAATCTGAATCTGAGGTTATATCTGTTCTGTTCTGATCTGATCTGTTTTATTCTGTACCTCTTTCCTCTTTCTGTTCTATAGCCAGGCTACCACGAGCCTGAGCCAATCTCATAAGAGATCAACATACGCTAAAATGTTTGGGACAATCAAATGAATGTGCATAAATTGGGCATGACCGATATGTGATTGATTTGAGGAAAGAACATAGGTTGGACTTGAACTTAGAACATAAATCTAAGGCATAATTGGACTGATCTGTGACTGATTTGGGTATATAAACTAGATCTAGATCTGTGCATATATGACTGTTTGGGATTATCATATGATAATACATAACTTGCAAATCTGGAATATTAAGATCTGAACTAAAACACATATCATATGTTAGATCTAGATCCTTGGGCATATTTTATAACGGATTATAACTTAGGTGTGAAGATCCATATTAAGATTTGATAACTATCAAGTGTGAATAACACCTAAGTAGGAGATTTTTGAATATATGACATGCATAGATGGCTATAGTTGGTATAATTTATATGTGAATCTTTTGTACTAGGCAAGTGGAACTAAATTGGGACATGTAAATTATGACCATAATCTGTGACATGCAAATTCAATGCAAACGTAGGGTATATGATCCTAGTGTGAATCATGACCACTATTTTAGGCATGCAAATTTAGGCCAAATTTATTAGGCTAGATATGTGAAACTTTAAGGAATGATGAAAATTGGTTATAATTGCCTAATTTGCTAGATCTGCTATATTTGCCTAATCTGTTAGTTTTATTATATCGCCTAATCTGCTAGTTCTGTTATATTGCATAATCTGCTAGTTCTGCTCTACTGCCTAGTTTACTATATCTATTCATCTGCTAGATCTATCATCCGCTAAGTCTGTTGAAAATGCCTAAATCTGTTATCTGCTGGGTTGATATAATCATCCTGTTATTGATATAATCTGAATTGGCATATATATTGGGCGTGCGCATAAATGGTAAATTATTAATTAATTGGCCGCAAAGATAAACGTGACTAACTCGAGGTTAGAATGAGTTTGCGGCGTAATTCTGCTCGGAACCGCCCGACACATCCAGTGGCCGCAAACAATAGGTTCTAATGTGAGAAGTTAGTCATAACCTGCTTAAGACACAAGGTTAGGTCTGGCTTGTGGCAGAAGTCTGCCCGGAACCGCCCGGCCCATCCAGCGGCCACAAGCTAGCGACCTAATGTGAGAGGTCTGGGCATTAATAATTAATTAACGCAAATCTAAGATAAGAATGACGTCTAAAACGTATTGGGGGAAATAGGGTTAAACCAACTGGATTAATAGGTGTAGTAAACCCGACCATGAATCTGTAGGACCAATACAAAGTTAGGCAAATCTGAAAAATCTGTACATCTGATCTGTTAGTCTGAAAACTTGTTAACTTAATTTGTGAACTAGTAAATCTGAATTCTGTATGTCTGGACTTGTAAACAAGTTAATCTGAGATCTGTTAGTCTAGGAACCCAAGGTTAGGAGGGGAATTACTTGTGTCATCTGTTGTTTGGGACCCATATTAGTCAGTAACCCTTTCTGGTATCAAAACTTTGACCCAATAGTAGGTAGGGTCCGGGCACGCTTACTGAACTAATTATAAGTGGTTCATTCTGATAATGGCGAGGGGTGTTGATGGTGCGTTCCAACCGGGTCATGTGCGTGCATGGATCCCGGTCTGCCTCTGAGGATGTAAGACGCCGTGACATCTGTAAATAGGTATGTGCCAATTGGTTGTCACTTTAGGGAGTGATACACCCTACTGTGGGGCCGACACAGGATATTTATTTATTAGGGAGCTGATCGCTTGGGGTAGGGTTATAGGTTACACTTAGTTCTGCCTGTTTCTGTTGGTACCGTCTGTTTCTGTTGGGTGGTAACACCTGTCTGTTTCTGCGTGGTACCGTCTGTTCGGGTGGTAAAGGCCCATTACTAGTGTACACCTAATTCTACATTCTGTTTCCATAGGGATTAATCTTTTTCTGCTTCTGTCTGTTTATGATCGGGTAATAAAGTCCCATTATTAGTATTCTGTGTTCTGTTAAATTATTCTGTACCCGTTCCTGTTTCAGTTTAGACATTAGGGCGACACCTAATTCTGTTATATTAGTATTTGTGCAGAGAAGTGTAAAGCAATTGTTTATGTCATTCTGTTCTTCTGTTATATCTGCTACACCTGTTACAGTTATCTCTCATTCAGTTTTATGTTCTTGTCATATTATTATTATCTGTTCATATGCTGAAAGTCACTGGACATGCCAGACTTTTTGTCTGACCCTTGTTGTTTCGCCTCCTTTCTTCCATTTCCCCCACCAGGTTATCTAAGGAGGGAATACTTTAGCTTGATCCGGATTTCTCTTTGCTGCTTAAAGTATGGCTTGGCTCTGTATAGCTTCCGTTCTATGGGGATTATGATTTTAAACCATGCATTTTGAAGGCTTTTGTACAAGACCGATATTTTGTACTTGAATTCTGAGATTTGAAAGGATGTAACCATATTGATTTCTGTTTCCGCTGTAATAAAGTTAAAAAATTTCAAGTACTGTTTTATCTGTCTTGTAAGTTTCGGTTCTGTTTACTAAAATGCTCCACCAAAGTTAAGGCATTCCCTTTGTGAGTGACCTTAACGGAGGTGGGGTGTTACAGATGTGATCAGTAGGCTATATGCAAGTTTTTCTATCCTCGGGTAGTTTCGCTCAGCTGCCTCTAGCTTTTTACTCACATAGTACACAGGCCTATGAACCTTATCTTCTTCCTGTACTAAAGCTGAGCTTATTGCATGGGATGACATTGCCAAGCATACGAACAAATCTTTATGGTCGACTGGCTTAGACAATATCGAGGGTCTTTCCAGACGAATCAACAGGTTCTGAAAGGCTTTCACACAATCAGGAGTCCATTGGAAATTTCATTTTCCTTGCTTTATCAAGTCGAAAAATGGAATGCACTTATCTATAGCTTTAGAAATAAATCTACTCAATGCGGCAACTTTTCCAGCGAGGCTCTGCACATCTTTAATCTGTCTTGGTTCTTGGATATTTCTGATTTCCGCGATCCGATCTGGATTAATCTCAATCCCATGCGAGCTAACGATATAGCCCAAGAATTTCCTGGAAGCAACTCCGAATGAACACTTCAAAGGATTGAGCTTCATTCCGTATTGCCGAACGATGTCGAACATTTCTGCTAGATCAGCGGTATAATTAGATGACTGTCTGGATTTCACAAGCATATCATTAACATATGCTTCCATTGTCTTCCCGATCTGATTGTAGAACATTCTGTTCACTAATCGTTGATATGTCGCCCTGACATTTTTCAAACCGAAGGGCATCACCAAAAAGCAATACAATCCCATATCCTTGATGAAGCTTGTATGCTCCTGGTCTGGAACATGCATGGGAATTTGGTTATATCCTGAGTACGCATCCATAAAGGAGAGTAGTTCATGACCCGCTGTCGAATCCACCAATTGGTCAATTATAGGAAGCAAAAAACTGTCCCTTGGGCAAGCTTTATTTAATTCTGAGAAATAAATGCACGTGTGCCATTTTCTATTGACCTTCTTCACCAAAACTGGATGTGAGATCCATTCTGGGTAAGTTGAATCTCTACTGTATCTATTTCTTCTTAACTTCTCAACATCTTCTTTTAAGGCAGCTGACCTCTCTGGGCCAGGCATTCGCCTTTTTTGCTTAACAGGTGGATGCTTCGGGTTGATGCTCAACAAGTGGTTCGTGATTGAGAGGGATATCCCACACATTTCAGCGTGGGTCCAGGCAAACACATTCAAATTGTTCTTTAAAAAGTCTGTCAATTCTTTTGCTCGAAGAGGGTCTAGATGGGATTCGATCTTTAAAACCATTGCTGGGTCATTATCATTTATCGAAGTATCCTCAGTCGTTCATTAGGTATCACGACTCAGCCCCCGGGCTCCTCATCCTCTCTGGGATCTATGTCCTCCGGCAATTCCCTGGGCGACTCCTTCTGGGTCGTCCACTTTAATTGCTGTGACGAATCCTCCATTAGAGGGGGAAGTGCCCTTAGTTTCTATGTCTTTCCTTTGCGTAGCAATTTCAGCTTTGCTATATAGCAGGATCGTCCAACTACTTGTTCGCCTATGATTACTCCCATTCCCGCATCAGTTGGTAATTTCAATAATAAACACTAGGGCGCAATGCAAGCCATGAATTCTTCTAGGGCCAATCGACCCAAGAAGGCGTTACAAGGTGATTCAATATCCAAAACTACGAATGGGAGAATTCTCACTCTCTGGCAATCTCCCTCTCCTAGAGTTACTGACAATTCAACAAATCCGATTGGAGATGTTGAAGCTCCGTTGAAGCCGCGAATCCATCCATCGCAGGGCTTCAAATCCTTTGCTTCAAGCTTCGTCTGATCAAACGCTTTCTTAAATAGAGTGTTAACTTCCATTATCCACTAAGACCTTGCGAACTAGGGCAGAACCAATAATGGCTGTGATCACTAAGGGAACTTTGGTAGGGGAATGAACTCCAATACCATCTCTATCACGAAATATGACATCATCTTCTGTTGTTTTACCAAGGTGGTATTTTAATGGTTGCTGCACTCCCTACTTCGAGGTGCTTGGTTGCATTTACATACTAATCCATTGCCCTATAGCTGTGTCCAGCCGGATGGGGTCCTCCAACTATAGTGTTGATGATGATGCCTTTAGATTTCTGCTGCGTGGTAACCTTTTGAGGTGGTTGCCCTTTATTTCGATCTAGGCTACCTTGCCCCCTGTTTCTTGGGGCTGCCTTATACTTGTCCAACTTCCCTTCTCTAAAAAGCTTCTCTACCAAGTCTCTTAAATGTTGACATTCATTTGTTGAATGCCTATAGGTCTCATGGAAAAGGAAGAACTTTACTGTCTCACGCTCCTTCTCCATTGAATCCCGAGGAGGAGGTTTCTTATATTAAAGGACATTATAAGTATCTAGGTAAATATTTTCTAACATGTCGTTCAAAGGTGTGAGATTTTCAAATGTTCTGAATCGGGGTCTCTTCTGTGAGTCGTTTCCTCGATTCTTCTTTTTGTTGTCATTTCCAGATTGACGGCCATTACCCTGATTCTTATTTCCAACATTGACCTTTACCTTCCCAGAGCTATCTCCATATTGTTTGATGGCCACGTTACTCTATATATCTTCCTTATCCATGGCCTTCCTCTTTCGATTAGTGTACAATTTGTAACGACCCGCATTCTACGCATCATAGGATCGTAGAATATTTATTTCTTTCACAAACGAAGTCGTATGGTCATGTAACTTTGGGAGACGACTATTGGGGTCATTTCCCATGTTCATGATTTTTGTCGATTTTTTTTAAATGACTATTTTGCCCCTAGCTTATATTGTTTTGGCCATAACTTTTGATTGGAAAGGAGTTTTGACCTGAAACTATTTCCATTGGCTTCGGATGATGGTTTACAATTCCGTAGAGTGGTCACATTAGCCAAACGGATTCACCATTTGAGAGATATGGCTGAAACAAGTTTCAGATGGTGAAAAACAGCTTAATTGAGCTTAACCGGGTGATTAACAGCTAGGCCCAAAGGGAATTTCGTGATTAGGGGTATATAGGAGCTGATTAGGGTTAGAAAACATTTCTTTCAGCCGCCACTTTCATTCTTGGAACCCTAGCAATGGCCTCCAACACCCAAATCAACTTATAATCACTTTCAAGTTTTGGCTTAATCAACATCAAATCGAGGTGGTTTAGCACACAAAGCGAGGTAGAGCTGCTGTGTTGTATAGGTATTCACGCCCAAACAGTAGAGTTTCGGTTCTAAAGGTTTTATTTGTGGCTAAGGTGAGTGATTTGCATAGTTTTGCACTAATTACGGTTAATTAAGGGTAATTAGTGAAGATTAACGAAATTAGACATGATAAAATTTTGGAAAAATTCGAAATGATGTTTTAGACCTCTGTTAGAAGTTTGGGTAAATTTGGTTAAGTTTTGTTAATCCTATCATTAATTATGCCTAAACATGCTTAAAAGAAAATATGGGATTTTGGCTAAGTTTGATCCATTTTAACCTATCAAGTTGTCATTTTGGTGTTTGTGGTTGATATTGTATGTTGCTATGACTGTTTGGTATGTTTTGTGACTGTTAGAATAGCTAGGATGGTCGAAAACGCCGTCGAGTGGCATATAAACAATTGCTGGAAGATGCAGGAAAAGTGCAGGAAAATACCCGGACCAGATCGGATCGTCTTACCCGATCGCAACACCTTCTCTGATCCGATTTGCCTCTCTTGGGCATGTGCCATCCCAACCCGACCCGAGTGGTCACTCCCGAACCGATCCGCCAGAGGTTCCTCGATCCAACCCGGAGTAGAGAGGAGGGCTTGAGCTTCTTGTACCTCGAAGGGAGACCACTTCCGAACCGATCTGATTGCTTAGGGAGGAGTATGCGATCCGATCCACCTAGTGGACCGCGAGCCAATGGTGTTGCATCACGAGTAGGACCAGACGATGAGTCACGAGCTGGAGGAGCACGACCCGACCAATATAGGGTATTCCGATCCGAACCGAGGAGCTGATGACCACGACCTGAAGCAAAGTGAAGTGAAGAAATGAAGACCGTTCTGCGGAGGAAGGAAACCAAAAACCCGAGATGCAAAGGTAGTCCATGTGTGAGGTTTGTACTCAGGATCCAGTTGGGAACTAATGAGTTAACTTCATGATTGGGCTTTGCTGCGGGACGCATGCTAAGGGGTTGTCGATGTCTGTAACTTTAAATCACTATGTGTAGGGAGTACGTGAACGGATTCAGGGCCACAATGGCCTAGGTACGACTAAAGAGCTATAGACCAATGAGGTGGGGTCATTTGTAAAGATTTGGTCATGACTCCATGGGGTAAGCTTGGTAGTAGTAGTTGTTGTACAAGTCGAACTCCGTCACTACTTCGATGGGTCTAGTGATTGACAGTGGTGGACATCGTATGCTTTACGCACTGAGAGAGAGACGCGAGGATGGTTTCTATGTTTGATTTGTTTGCCATCATTGTGACATGCACGCCCCCACCCCCGTATTCTTTACACCATCTATTTAGTGGCACCTTAAAGTATTGTACAGTATGTAGTGCTAACTCTTTGGGTGCAGGTCCAGGTTTAGGTATGGTTTAGTATACCTTTTATTGTTCTATTTTGCTACTTATCACTCATACCAGACTTTTTGTCTGACCCAGAGTTTTTTGTCTCTTCTTATTACTCTGGGTGCTCTCACGAGCAAACTAGAGACAGGTTAGGTGGTATGCACGAGTAGTTGTACCGGAGACGAGCAGGAGGCTTCCACGTATGATATATATAGATATTCTCCCTATGTTGCTACGATCACTACTTTGGGCATTAGTGGTGTACCTTTCTTTCTTTTGTTTAGAGACAGTAATTTGGAAAGTTGTAATAAGCTGTACTTGGATTTCCGCTATCTGATGATGATGTTGATGTTGGTTTTAGTTATCAGCTTATGCACTGTCTCACCTGTTTTATGTCAAGTATATTATTATTATATTTTGTTCCATGCGCTGCGAGACATTCTACAGGTTTTCAATTAGTTCATTTCCTTCTTTCATTTCGTTGGCGACCGTCCTGTGCAAGTTAGGCATGTGTACTGTGCACTTTCGAAGGAAATGCCGGCTGGTGCGGGGCCGGCCGTCACACTTGGTATAAGAGCTCTAGGTTGCGTAGTTAACCTAGGGAAAGGCACCAGGGAGAGATAATACGTATATGAGAGTGCGTATTTGTGATTATTTTGGTTTTCAAAAGCTATATATATATATAATTAGTATAGCTAAGGATGAAGTCACACTGCAATGACACCACAAAGAGATGGTTAATCGTTTTCTCTGTGCAGATTAAACGATGAGCCGATATGCAAGGGGTACCGGTAGAGGACCCAATAATGGGAATGCTGCTGATATGAGGACGATGTTTACTGACCTCATGAGAGAGATGCTTAGGGATGTGCAGAGGGCAGCTCCCAATGCTGGTAATGGTGGTGGTCCAATAGTGTAGGCGCCTAGGGCCGATTTCGCCAAGCTGAACAAGGATTATACTAGTGTTGGTAGGAAGCCGTTCCACGGAACGGAGTCCGCTACATATGTTCAGGATTGGCTGGATAGCTGCGAGCATATCTTCGAAGACTTGAGTATCGAGGATGCGATGAAGAGAAGGCTAGCATCCTGTCAGCTGCAAGGACGGGCAATGAATTAGTGGAATGTTATAAAGGCAGCTACTCCCGAGGATCAGATTACTTGGGATCTGTTTAAGGCCCGATTCAGTGAGAAATTTATCCCAGCTGCCCAGAGGTCAGAATTGTTTAGGAAATTCCTGGAGCTCAAGCAGAATGGTAGGGCAGTCTCGGAGTACATTGCAGAATTCAATACTTTATCGAAGTATGGATTATCCCTCATTGACACTCCCGAGAAGAAGAATGAGAAGTTTATAACTTGTTTGGATCAGTACTTGGGGGAAAGGCTTATTAACCACATCGATGAGGCATTTGAATCGATTGTGGGGAAAACATTGAGATCAGAGAGTCTTTACCCTAAGTCGAAGACTGAGGTTGCATCTGCAGAGGAGCCAAAGCCGCAAGCAGGCAGTGGAGGCAAGAATGGTTCTCAGAATAAGAGAAAGCAGAATCAGACTAAGGATGGCCAGAAGAAAAAGAATAAGAAGGATGTTGAGTGCTTCAGCTGGGGTAAGAAGGGCCATTATGGCAGTAATTGTCGAGCCAAGCCAGCAGACAGGAAGTGCTTCAACTATGGCCAAGTGGGACATCATAAGGACAAGTGTCCGCAACCCCCTAAGGAAAAGCAGATGGTGAAAGCATACACCCTTAATGCTATTCGTTCTTCGTCGAATGCCCCAACTGCGACAGAGAAAGGAAAGAATGTCGTTATTCAAGGTATGCTTTCTGTTTATGATGTTCCTGTTAGAGTTTTGTTTGATACCAGAGCTTCCAGTTCTTTCATATATAGTGACCTGGTAGATAGGTTGGGATTGGAGCCCGGGATTGTCGATAAACCTTTAGTAGTGACGAACCCGGTTGGTGGTTCGACTAACCTTAGCATGATTTGTCGTAATGTGGTCTTATCGAGTCATGGATGTATGTTTGTTTGTGATTGTTTTGTTTTGAGCTTTACTGGGTTTGGCATTATTTTGGGAGTCGATTAGCTCCAAAGATACGGGGTGGTGGTAGAATGTGAGGGCTTTTTGGTGACAGCTAGAGCAGACGATGGGCGGAGGGTAGTGTTTGGTGGTCTACCTAGTGATGGAGTAATGGTTAGTTTTCTAAATTCCCTCGATATCCCGCAAGGTGAGTTGTCAGGTTTTCCCGTGGTTGGCCAGTATCAGGACGTCTTCGAGGAAGTGACCGGGCTTCCACCACACCGAGAGATTGAGTTCCGTATTGATTTGGTGAAAGATGCCGGACCTATAGTGATGCCACTTCGTCGTATGGCACCAAGGGAGCAGCGAGAGCTAGGGGTGCAAGTCAGCGATCTTTTGAAGAAGGGATTTATCAGAAGGAGTGTTTCTGATTGGGGAGCACTAGTTGTGTTTGCTACCGAGGCGGATGGTCCGTTCATTTGTGTGTAGACTACCGCGAGTTAAATAAAGTGACGATGAAGAATAAGTATCCTCTACCGCAGATAGATGATTTGTTTGATCAGTTGAGTAGCGCGAGAGTGTTCTCCTAGTTGGATCTCACGACAGGTTTTCATCAACTTAGAGTGGAAGCTGAGAGTATAGCTAAAACGGCCTTCCGAACACCGTCTGGATTTTATGAGTGGTTGGTATGCCATTCGGGTTGACCAATGCACCAGCATATTTCGTGGATCTTATGAATAGAGTATTCAGGGATCAATTGAATAAGTTTGTTCTTGTGTTCGTGGACGATATACTTGTTGATTCGAGGACAGAGGAAGAACACAAGGAACATTTGAGGATAGTGATGGAGGTGTTGAGAAAACACCAGTTGAAAGCAAAGTTTTCTAAGTGTCACTTCTGGAGGAGGGAAGTGAGATTCTTAAGCCATGCTGTTTCAGAGAATGGTATTGCCGTGGATCCTGCTAAGGTGGCTACAGTACAAGATTGTTCTACGCCCAAGAATGCAACAGACATAAGAAGTTTCTTGGGATTAGCCGGATATTATCGTAAGTTTATCCAAGACTTCTCCAAGATAGCAGCACCGTTGACTCAGTTGACCAAGAAGAATCAAGCTTTCATCTGGGACGAAAAGTGCGAGAATGCAATCAAGAGTCTAGAGGAGAAGTTGACATGTGAACCAGTGTTAGTCATTCCTTAGGGGAATGAAGAGATGATGGTATATACGGATGCATGTGGTACCGGACTAGGTGCTGTATTGATGCAGGGAGGTAGGGTTATAGCTTATGCAAGTCGGCAACTGAAACCACACGAGAAAAGAAACCCTACCCATGATTTGGAATTGGCGGCGATCGTGTTTGCATTGAAGATGTGGAGACATTATCTCTTGGGAGAAAGATTCGAGTTGTTTACCGATCATAAATCGTTAAAATATCTCTTCTCTCAGAAGGATCTAAATCTCCGACAGCAAAGATGGTTAGAATTCTTAGCTTCCTATGATTTCAACATTGCATATACACCAGGAAAGGGAAATGCGGTGGCTGATGCATTGAGTAGAAGACATGCCAGTTTAGGGGCTATGTTTCTTGAATGGATGCAACTGGAGTACATCGCTGGGTATGATTTCAGACCAAAGTGCGAATTGGACCCAGAAATGGTAGCAAGTTTGACGATCAGACCCACTTTGATTGAGTGGATTGGCTCTAGTCAGAGGGACGATCCTAACCTATTGAAAATCATCTCCAAGTTAGAGATGGATGTCGATGAGGAGATGAACAAGTATGGGCTTGATCGAGATGGATGGCTTAGAAATAATGGAAGACTAGTTGTACCCAATGTCAATGGATTGAGAGATGAAGTGCTTAGGGAATGTCATCACTCAAAATTGACTATACACCCCAGTGGTAACAAAATGTATCGAGACATGAAGCAGACATACTATTGGGAAGGGATGAAAATAGATGTTGGGAAGTTTATATCCAAATGCATGAATTGCCAGCTAGTTAAAGCTGAACAAAAGAAGCCTAGTGGTTTATTGCAACCATTAGAAATTCCAGAATGGAAATGGGAACAAGTCTCAATGGATTTCGTTGATGGGTTACCAAGGATTAGGTCGGGCCATGATAGCATTTGGGTGATTATGGACCGATTGACTAAGAGTGCAAGATTTATACCTGTCAAGTCAAACAGGATAGCAGCTAAGTTAGCTGAACTATATGTAAAGTGGGTAGTGAGATTTCATGGAATATCCAAGGGCATTGTGAGTGACCAAGATCCGTTGTTCACTAGTGGATTTTGGAAGAGCTTACAAGAGGCGCTAGGATCAAAATTACATCTCAGCACCGCGTATCATCCTCAAACCGATGGACAGACAGAGAGGGTGAACCGAGTATTAGAAGATCTCTTGAGAGCTTTCATATTAGATTTTTGTGGATCATGGGATGACCATTTGTATCTAGTAGAGTTTGCATATAATAATAGTTATCAATCCATTATTGGTATGGCTCCATTTGAAGCTTTGTACGGAAGACTGTGCAACTCACCGTCATGTTGGTTAGAAACTGGTGAGAAGTTTGTACTTGGACCAGATATGATAAGAGAAACTTCAGACAAGATCAAGATCATTCAACAGTGAATGAAGGCTGGCTAAGATAGGCAGAAAAGTTATGCTGATAAGAGGAGAAGAGAATTAAAGTTCTCCATTGGTGACTTGGTGTTTATCAAGATTTCTCCATTGAAGAGCGTGATACGATTTGGAAGGAGAGGCAAGTTAGCACCAAGATTTGTTGGTCCATTCCCAGTTCTTGAGCAAATTGGGAATTTGGCATATAAAGTTTAATTACCAGAGAAGATGGCAGGAGTTCATAACATATTTCATGTTTCCCAGTTAAGGAAATTCGTGCACGACCCCGATGTGGCTATTTCACCTGATCAGTTGCATGATATCGAAGTTGAACCCGAGGCGGTTGGGAACCGCAGGCCTATGCATATTGTTGGGAACGATACGAAGCGACTTCGAAGGAAGACGGTGAAATTAGTCAAAATTAAGTGGGGGCGAGAATGAGAATGACTGCACTAGGGAGACAGAGGAGAGCATTAGGAAGACGTATCCAGAACTCTTCGCCTGGTAAGATTACAATTTTGGTTTAGTCTTTCCGCATGCTAGGATAGGTTTGTTTTGTTTGTTTTGCATGATTGATTATTGTATATGGCTGGTACGCATGCGGGATCCTTTGTATGTTTTGGGTTAAGGAATTTCGGAGACGAAATTTCTTAAGGGGGGGGGGGGGGGAGTGTAACGACCCGCATTCTACGCATCATAGGATCGTAGAATATTTATTTCTTTCACAAACGAAGTCGTATGATCATGTAACTTTGGGAGATGACTATTAGGGTCATTTCCCATGTTCATGATTTTTGTTGATTTTTTTAAATGAATATTTTGCCCCTAGCCGATCTTGTTTGGGCCATAACTTTTGTTTGGGAAGCAGTTTTGACCTAAAACCACTTTCATTGGCTCCGGATGATGGTTTACAATTCCGTAGAGTGGTCACATTAGCCAAACAGATTCAACGTTTGGGAGATATGGCTGAAACAAGTTTCAGATGGTGAAAAACAGCTTAATTGGGCTTAACCGGGTGATTAACAGCTAGGCCCAAAGGGAATTTCGGGATTAGGGGTATATAGGGGTTGATTAGGGTTAAAAAGCATTTCTTTCAGCTGCCACTTTCATTCTTGGAACCCTAGCAATGACCTCCAATACCCAAATCAACTTCTAATCACTTTCTAATCAAGTTTTGGCTTAATCAACATCAAATCAAGGCGGTTTAGCACACAAATCAAGGTAGAGCTACTGTCTTGTATTGGTATTCGCGCCCAAACAGTAGAGTTTCGGTTCAAAAGGTTTTATTTGTGGCTAAGGGGAGTGATTTGCATAGTTTTGCACTAATTACGGTTAATTAGTGAAGATTAACGAAATTAGACATGATAAAATTTTGGAAAAATATTTATAAAATTCGAAATGATGTTTTAGACCTCTTTACAAGTTTGGGTTAATTTGGTTAAGTTTTGTTAATCCTATCATTAATTATGCCTAAACATGCTTAAGGGAAAATATGGAATTTTGGCTATGTTTGATCCATTTTAACCTATCAAGTTGTCATTTTGGTGTTGTGGTTGATATTGTATGTTGCTATGACTGTTTGGTATGTTTTGTGACTGTTAGAATATTTCTCGGCTGGTGCGGGGCGGGCCGTCACACAATTCCTCTTGATGTAGGCGGATATTGGCTTTCTCATAGAATATTTCTCGGGTCAGCGGTGGTTTCCCAGCTAAGTATTTGCTGAACTCCGTATCTTTATCTACTCCATCAATTAAAGACATCATGGCAGATTTTTCATGAGGGTCTCTAACCTCCGTGACTGCTAAATTAAAACGATCTAGATACGACCTCAAAGTTTCATAAGGGCACTACTTGATGAGTGATAATTCAACGACGTTTTTGCACCTTGGAGTATGAAGTCAGAATTGATTTATGAATCTTTCGCTCAATTCTTTGAAGCTGGAGATTGATCATGCAGGCAAGCAGGTAAACCACATTATTGCCACATTCTCTAAGAATATCTGGAATGCTTTGCATTTCACTACGTCGGGAGTGGCGGCAGCATTCATATACCATGAATATCTCATTAAGTGCTGAACTGAGTCCGTCCTGCTCGTATAACAGTTCATAGTCGGCATGTTGAATCGCCTCGGGAATCGAACGTCTAATATGTCATCAGTGAAGGGCATACGATTGCGGTCTATACTCCAATCCTCATTTCTTTGTCCATGACCGTCTTCCATGATCTGCCTCACCATTACCCCAACGCCAGCATTGGTCAAAGTGGATTCAGGATCATCACTCCTTGCCCTATGGGGTCCCCTAATATCTCTTCGATGTACCACTGCCAAGTCTGTGTCTTGAGCAGAGCTTCCTTTCCCCTTATGGCCGCGGTCGATCACACGGTGATGGGGTAGCAATGGTTGATTCTGAATAGAGTCATCAGCACCCTGACCTCTAGCTCGTACTGTGGGTCCCGCTACAGGCAAAAGAGAGGGATTATTTGAGTTACGGCTGTCAGGCCCCTGGTTAAGTTCCTTTTCTTCTCGAGAAGAAAGGGATCCAAAACGGAGTTGTTCCACATTCTTAGGCCTTTCTAATGGCCGTCGTGGGGATCTAGGAGGCTCTTCTAATGAAGATGAGTATTCTAGAGTAAAACGATACGTTCGTGAAGGTGTTTTCTGCCTTCGAAGCTCATCTTTTTGCCTTCTCATTGCAGTCATATTTTCCATCATCATGGAGCTGTCATGTCTTTGAGCCTCCAAAGCATCATTTGTTTTTTCCAACATGTCAAGTACATGGGATAAATTTCATTCTGTTGCAAGGGTCGAGGCAGGTATCGGTCACCGATATTCGCAGTCGAAAGTGGAGCACTTGGGCCAGGTTGAGAAGAAACATCAGCGAGAGTGGAGCGAACCATAGTTTCCTTTCCGGGTCGGGTCGTGGTCACATGGTGGGGGTGGTTCATGACCCTCTCTAGTGAGCTGTTCGTGGAGCCATCCTTCCCGTGGCTTGTGGTCTTCTCTTAGGGGCAGCTCTTGATCCCCTCTTGGGACCGGGTGATGACCCCCTCCTGGGGTCGGTTCGCCCCAGCGAGTCGCGAACCGGTGAGGCCACCTCGGCCTGCTCCTGAATGTTCTCTTTGTTAACTTCGTTCGCTCGAGAAGCTCGTGAGTCCTTGGATTTATTTACGGCCATAACATCGTGATTTTACTGAAATCTTCAAAAAGCGAAACAGCGGGAATGCGGACTAATTTCTTCGGACTTAAAGATCCAAATAGTAGAACAATAATTCGATAGGCTGAGAATTCGTTTCTCAGTGAAAGAACCAAAATATTAGACTAAAATATGGTTCTAACATCCGAATTGTCTTGAATTGCAGAGAATTATAACTAAAAATGAAATAAAATGCAACAAACACACCAAATTTATATTGGTTCGACATTTACGAGCCTACGTCCTCTTTATATGACTATGATTATACATTTGAATGCAAGTACAATCACAATATTCTCTCAATCTCACTTTTACAATAATGATTCACTCAGTAAATTCGAGATAATTCTGATTAGAAATGGTAGAAATTTGATAATGGTGGAAGCAGAACTCTCATGTGTCAAAAGCTCCTGAAAAATGCCAAGTGTAGGGCTATTTATAAGCGATTTCTGTAGGCGGTTCATGAAGACACGTGGCATCAATACCGAAGATCTCGTGGCGGTTCGTGGTTGGATGGAGAAATAGTCAACATGGCAGTTATGGACATGTGTCATCAGATCCTAGTTTATCTGTTCGTGGGTGGCCAAATCCTGGCCATCTTTTCCTGGTTGCGGGTTCGGTTTGTGTCCTCCATTTGAGCCAAGTCATATGGTAGTACCTCGAGCGGGTCGTGGAACTGAACTATGAATGGGCCAGGGAGCTGGATTGCGAGCCATCTTCATGAGCCGAATCCAATGTGTCGCGAGTCGGCGTGTATTTGCTTTGAACTTGTGTGCATAAGCCTTTGTCCATCTACTCGTGAATGCTTGTTCTCTTGGTGGCTTTGTCAAAAAGCTAGCCAACTTTTATCTTTAGTATAAGCTTTGCCAAGAGCTTTTGCATTATAAACTAGTGATGAGAAGCGACCAAACCCTCTATTTTATGTTTTCGTCTTTTTGCATAGAATTTTTTTCATATTTATTACTGATTAGAGCAAGACGAGATTCCTTAACTTGAGAAGTTCCTTCGAGTGTGACCTCCAACATATGCCATATTTCCTTCTCTGTTGAACAATGAGATATTCGATTAAATTCAGTTTTATCGAGTGCATTGATTAAAGCATTCATTGCTTTGGCATTAGTTGAAAATAATTTTTATCATTAGCATCCCACTTGTCTTTTGATTTAGGAACTTCAGCACCATTAATAATCACAGTGGGAGATATATAACCTATTTTAATAATGTCCCGCACATCACAATCAACTGAACTCAAATAAATTTTCATCCTAGCTTTCCAATACGCATAATCAGTTCCATTAAACATAGGTGGCATAGCTATGGATTGACCCTCAGAAAAAGCATTATTAGACAGATTCATGACTCTGGAGTTAGAAAATACCCTCTCTGATACCACTTGTAGGATCTAAATTAACCTTAGAGGGGGTGAATAGTTTTTTTTACAGTTTATCACTGAATAAAAAATAATAGCAGCATAGGTAATGATCAGAGTAAGTGCAGAAAAGTAAATAACACATAGAAATACCCAACTTCGACAAAACCTTGCCTACTGTTGCATTCCCCAAGGTTCCTACAAGGAATTAAAATAATCTCTATGCTTACGATCCTCTGTAAACTCGCGACACCCGCTCCCAACTGTTCTAATCCTACGCTCAAAACATTGCACTGATCTCTATCCCCGAGATCATATTTCCCGAATTACAAACCCGTAACTCGTCTTCCTAGTTTAGAAAAACTAGAAAACATTAACACGTTTACAAAATAAAAAAAATAACAACAATATAAACCACTTAAAAACCAAATCCATAGTTTTTAAGCCCCTTTTAAATTGACCGACTCCTTTTCTTTTGTGCTATGTCATAAAAGGATGTCGGCTTCCACTTGTTCTTCAATGGCCACCTTGGGTTTTTATGTTTCCCCTAAATCGCGACTTTAAAATTCTAGATAATATTCCATGATGGTGGGATTTCTTGATGCTCTCTGTCGTTCGATTTGGCTTCTCAATTTTAACCGAAAAACAGAAAGGATTGTGAGTACTGTAAATTTATATATTCAATTTACTGCTTGAATTTTTGATGCTTTGGCTAATGATGAATCAAAGTTAATTTATACGGTTTCAAATCCGATTTTTCTCTGATTTCATATATTAGATCTGGTCATGATATATGCGTGATATTTGACCTGTTCGTTGCTTCCTGAAATCTACGGTTATGAATTTACTTTGTATTTCTGGAGATTTCTTTCAATATGAATATCGCAATTATATCTCCGCAAATTTTCTGGATTCTGACTGAATCTTCCTTGTCTTTGAATTGGTCCCTTAAGAGAATATCGATTAAAAAAATGTTGTATATTTATCTTTCTGGAAACATAAACTTTGGTGATTTTTTGGAACTTCGAATTTGTAAACATTGTAGTTCTTCGAACCATTATTTAACCTTAAAGAATTTGTGATACATGGTATTCAAACTATTCTATCATTCTTTTTGAACTTGAGCTTAGTCGATGCCTATATCTGCACCAATGGTTGAACTGTGCACTCATTTGTATTGCCCGCTTGTGCCATATGCATGCAAGCTCTGTTTTGGTTCCTTGTGCACTATATATATATATATATATATATATATATATATATATACTTGTGCATCCATCTGTATATTAAATGACATTGTACACATATCTGGCATTGGGCTGCTTTGATATTGTGATATGTTTGTTCCTTCATCTGTCTTTACTGATTGCACCATATGCTTGTAGTACCATGTTCATGTGCAAGTTACATCTCTGTGTATTCATGCTACCCGTTTGGCTCTGAATTGTTACCATGTATGTTTGTGCATTTGAAACTAGGTGTTTGTTGGACTGTATTTGCTGAACCATTTGAAATTATGAATACATGCTATTCATTTATTTTAGGCTGAGGATCCTTGATGCCATGCTCTAGTACACCATTCATCTGAGCATCATCCGGCTTTGTTTTTGAAACCATTGTCTATTGCCAATTGATTGCTTTGTGTTGTCTTGTACATGAGTATGCCATTTTTAAAAGAAAACTTTACCTGCCTTGTGCATTGAGGTATTGTGTCATTCCTTTGTGTTGTCTGCTTGCATCTGGCATGCTGTTTTCACCCTTCATGCTTGTTGTTGTTGCATCTTCTTTATATTACAACTTTGACACTAAACATGTATTCTTGTACATTTGTACTTGCTAGTTCATTTTTACTTGTTCAATGCTGCTATGTCCATAGGTTTTGTACATTTGAATTGATTCTTCATTGATCTGCCGTTTTGCCAAGTTCCATATAATTGACCCTATGTGTAATTTTTTGCTACACCCAAATGCATGCAGTCATGTTGTCTTGTTACATTTAAATTTACTATCCAGATTTGATTGTTATGAGCCTTTGCTGGGCTAGGTTATTTACTACCCCTTGCACATGCTTGGGTTGAGTATGTCTTCTTCACTTGTCCATACTGATCTAGTTTACATTCCATGTTGTTTTACATATTTGACTTATGCACCTTCACATTAATATGTGCATTACATACACATGTATGTGTACGCACTACTACAAAAGTGGGCATATTCGATACTAATTTGTGTGCGTTGCATGGAAAGTGTGGTGAAAGCTATGCTTCCTTTGATATTTTACAAAAATATTTATATGTTGTTGCATTAGACGTGAATGCACTGTTGCAGTGGGAATTCTAGTGTTTTGACGTGCAACACCATTTAAAAGCGTAGCTTTACATATATACAATTCAGCTCAGCGATCCGCGTTGTCAGCATAAACAAAACCCCAACCGTAGATGCATGATTAATCCAACGGTTCAAACCAATCTATGGTTCTGATGATTCTAAACATTACCATCATCCAATCAATGACAGCCACCTCATTGCGTTCTTTTGATGAAATTTTGGCACGATCTTCCCCCTTCACGAAATAATGTAAAAATAATATGGTTATAAATCGTTCTTCTTCTCTACCATTTAATCATTATTCCCCCTTTTTACTATTGACAAAAATTTAAGCCTAAATTCATGTCAGTATTGCTCCTCTCCTCAACAACAAATTTTATTCCGAAAAGGTTGAAGCTTTGAAACACTTTCTTGCTTTGATTGCTCAGGGCGTTGACATCGCCAGTTATTTCCCTCAGGTTTAGTTTGGATAGCACAGGGAATTAGTTGCATTTAATATAGATTATATTATAAGTACTTAGTAATTATTTCATTTATTACACTTTGTAAAATCCATTCGCTTATGAGTAATTAGTTTCGTGGACATCCCAAACTTAGAAAAATCCATTCTCTTATGACTAATTAGTCGGTGAAAGATTAGATTATGAGTAATTAGTTGTGATTTGACCTTTGATTTGGGATTTGGGATTATGCTGAAGAGGTTTATTCAAAAATTGCACCTAGCAAAAAACCAAAAAAAGGAGAGGGCGCCAGTGGGTTTGCTACCAGGATTTAGGTTATTCACCCAACTGGCGAGGATTTTGTTAATTATTATCTTAAAAGGAGGCTCATGGTCTCAACATTGAGTTGGATATTGTTTCTGAAGTTGATCTTCGTAAATGTGTACCATGGGATTTGTCAGAAAGAATGCAATTGGCATGAACTAGGCTATTGGCATGAAAAAGACATTGGTTTATTATATAGGTCGAGCTCCTTAAGGAATGAGGACTAACTAGGTTATGCATGTGTATCGGCTTGATGATAAGGAATACGAAGATACTATGGGTTTGCAGGACTCGTTTGCTCTATGTAGAGTTTTCTAGAAAAACGTTGTGTGCACCGAAATAGAGGACCATGGACAATGTAATAACATAGCATTAATGGAGAGCTATCAAGCAATCACTAGTGATAATATACCAAAACATGTCTCCCGATGTTGTTCCGATGAGCTCATCTTCGTGTGTGGATGAAGATGACAAAGATGATGCATGGATGCAGTTCATAACAGATGATGCATGGTGTTTTGAACCTTTGAAGTAAGGGTATTTTTATGTAAAGGTAAATCACTTTTACTGTCAAAATTAATTTGCAACTTGGGTTCATTTACATTAACATATAATTGTATTCTTGAGGTTTTGTGATACAGATACATGTGTAGCAAACAGTTCTATTTATGAACAAAGTTTCATAGTTTATTATTCAAACACAAACATGTGTATATGAGTAAACTTATATGTTATATATGGTTATATAATATCGTATTTAATCATTTAAGGTTTCAGTATTTGGTTATGTATAAGATAAGCGGGGTTACGAGTCAGCAGATACTGATGTTTATGACTTACTACAATGTGTTTGCACTGCGGTGTGTTTGTGTAGAGGCTTTGGAAACTACCGATTTCCCTTTCTGGACGAGTTTTTCACCCCTATCTAATCCTCTACATGCACATGTATTTTCCATTTGATTTTGGAAACCAATTTCACTGTTAAATTTTTGAAACGTATGCTCATTTTTGCAAACTGAGCTCACTTTACGTATGCATCCATATTATGCCTTGCTTGCTGCTATGCACACGGCCGATTAATTTATATAATACGTAGTAATAAGCCGAACTGACACGCCCAATTGGTAGCAAGCATCAAAAGGTAGGAAAATTATCATAAAGTAGTCATACATAAAATATAACTTAATACATACATATATAGACACCCAAAAAATGACATTAGTAGCGTTAGTTCATACCAGATCAGGGCTTTGCAGCTGTTGAACTTCAAATAGATTCGTTAGGGCTTTGCGGCTGTGGGAGAGCCAGTCTGAAGTGAGCAACCGCATGTGATGGACCCGCAACATTAGGACAAGGGGTGAGGTAGTTTGGCCAATCATATTCCATGTCCCTACCTGACTGAGGAGGTAAAGGAAGAAAAGGTGGCAACTGATGAAGAGGGAAATAAGCTTCCTGATCAACTTCCAAATCTACCCACTATCAATCCTCTGGTTATCAACATGTTTGTCATGGGTGGCTTTAGGAAATAAGCTTGGGGGGGGGGGGGGGTGGGAATGCAGCTTCATGTACCATCGCATCAAATATTTCATATGAAACCATTTCCACTCTGTGATCACACAAACATCGAACCGCCTTTTCTTCTATATTGCTCACAAAAAGAAGTTCAGGACTTGTTCCAGGACGAGCATGGGTACAGCGCTGAACCTTTATGTGGTGAACCTTGTTATTGAATTAAGCAGCAAAAGTATTGATAGAACCAATTCCTTCATAAAATTGCATTTTCAGTTAGAAAGATCTATGGTCAGCATGAGACCAGTCATAGTCTTCAATTGCAAGCACACGTCCCATTGGCTTCATTATTTCTTCAATAGCAGGAACATTATTCTTTAGGAACTCGGGAAAGCCATCAACTTTAGCCCATGATTCCACTTCTAACACTGGTTCAGGCTCAAATTCTCCATCAAACCATGCTTGCAGGTAAATAGCACCTCTAGGTTTTTTAAGAATTTCAAAATTAGCGCATGATCATGCCTACTGTAAGATGTGCATGATACTAGAAAAGAGTATTGGGTATTACTTGCATAGGCCACGCATTATGATTCAGAGTCACCTGAAGCGTGTGATGCACAGATTCAACATTTCAATGTCCTTTAAGAATAGTGGCAGTGATGTATAGCAACGAGTCCTCCAATGATTTTTTTTTGAAACTTTCAAAGCATGGGGTTTAGGGGATATGGGGATGATGATGGTTCTGAAGCTTGAAAGGATACGCGATGGACCCACTATAGGGTGTCACAAAATATGCGAACTGGAAATATTATGCACATAAGACGAAGCAAACTTAAAGTTCTTGTTTGTTGGGCATCCGTGGCACGAGTGACCAATGGTGAATGGTCAATTTTTATAATTGTATGCATAAGATTTAGTTAATATGGACAGATGGTTCATTGATATGATATATGTAACGTCCCGCATTTTATCGGTTTGTATTTGAATATTTAAATCAGTTTAAATATTGAATTTGGAATATAAGTGAATTTATATATTAATTAAAACGAAGTTGAATGTATAAAAATATATATTAAATATAATCGGGCCCGTAATATCACAGCAATTCGTGATTTAACGTTCTGAACTTAAACTGAGTGTACAGGGCCCAGTATTAATCGAATTTCTTCGAAATAAGAAACGTTCGAATCCATTAAACAGTGTCCTTCTAATGGAAGTGAAAAACCAAGATTTCGTATTATAAATGGGAAGTTATGTCCAAATTAAATATTCAGAAAAGCAGCGGAATAATCGTTTTTTGTCATAACGGTTACTTGAGTATATTTGAATATCGGTTTCAAATTTAGACAAGATTCTTTAGAGATGTAGTGGTAATTTGATTTTTCGAATTTTACTGTAATATTTAATTAATTAAAAACGTAACTTTTTATTTGTAGTATTGTGCACCCTATACCAATATTTTGGGGTTTCAAAATATGAGTTAACCTACCGATATTATTATATTTTGGGGATCGTGGCACATCGCTCGACCAAACGATAGCTTTATTTCTGTCCGTAGCGGTTAGTAAATAAATGAAATTCTCGGTATCGGGTACGACATACACTATAACTAAGGTATGTGTCCTACAAACATGTTTAAAGCGAATATTTTCTAAAACATACATCTCCACTGCACATTATATCATATAAAATGAAACATCAAAATTCAACCCTATAGTAGAAACTGCATGTCTTGGCACATCAGCATTTAATCATAAACGGTCTATTTCTATGAAGCTTCATGCTGAAGCATTTCAATTTGCTTTCAAAGTCAAGCTACAGTTAAACTCAAGGCCTAAGAAGATAAAGTAGCTAAACTATACCTTAAAAACCGCACACGCCAAAAGAAATTTTGTTTATGATATCTAAAGCCATACTTAATGTGTATCCTATCCTACCACCCTGTACTATATGTGAATGTGCTATAAAATCCAGGGAAATCCTATGAAAAGAAAACAGTCATGCCTTGTATAATCACATCACCCACGCTACCTACGTATTATCACATCTCACAAGAACCTATGCTACCATCTACCTATATTACTTCATCGTTAAGGGATTATAACTCTATAAAAAGGGTCGATCAGTTCATCTCTTCATCTTCTTCAGAATTTGTGATAACCTTTTTATGGCTTAAAGAAATAAATAAAAATCCAAACAAGTTAAATCGCCACTATAAATTGCAAGTTATAGATCTATGAAATCGCGAGGAAGAAGGCATCAAACTCCTGTTATTTTCGTGAAACTCATGACATTTTATTCGATCTGGAAATCGAACAGAAAGCCAAGGGTTCGGCCTTGCAGTTGACATAAGCATACATGCACGGAGGAAAAAATACGGGCGTGAGAATGCTGAAGGATTGTGATGAGGAAATGGATTAGTATGTCTGCGGCAAAGGAGTCCATGGAGATTCAAGTTCGTCTTGAATGGGGTAAGGGAAAATCATAGTGTTTATCTGTGTGTTTTAGTGGTTTAAGAAAGAGAGAATTGTTGGTAAAAAGGTAAGTAATGAGGTGAACGTGGGTATTCGATGGTGTCTAGTATACAAAGGAAAGAAGAACCCGTTGGAGTTGTGCATGGAGCTTCATGAAGGGAGCGGCATATATTAAGTTGAAGGGAAGGACGTCCGCAGATGGGTTGGGAACAAGACACAGTAGGTCAACTTGGCTCTTTGCGCTTAACAAAGTGGAAGATATATAAATATGTGGTCACTACAGCTTGAAACGTTGGGTTTAAAATATGAAGTAGAAAGGAGTGTGCAGGGATGGGTCTAAACTGAAGTATGTATACACGATGGCAGAAGGTGCAAAACATGTGTACGGGAGAAGTTTGATCGGAAAGGTTACCATCAGTGGTGGAACATCCTTCACAGTAGCCGACATTTGTCATGGTGAGGTCGGAGTCCGAACTGACGTGTGTAAGAGGAGTAGTAGAAAGTTGTGGACGTGGCGCACTGGGTATAGAGTTCGAAAACGGTAACATGGAAGAAATAATGCAGTGGAAGGAAGCATGAACGTGGTATCCTAAATGTAGCTGGAGAAAGATATATCAAATGGAAAGAAGACATTTGTGAAGTTGGCTCAAAAATCAGCGTAAGCGGGTTCAACATAAAAGGAGACGGTGCCATTTCTTTTGTCAGACCCGTAAAGTATATTTTGTGGTGTACTGGTTATTAGGGCGTGGTTCGTAATACCTGAAGCATATAGGTTTTCTTTAAAAGGGGACTTGATCAGTAAAAGGAGCATGGAACCGTTTTGTTATGTAAAAATTGATGGTGGGGGTTAGTATCGAGATGGTGGGGGCAAGAATGTGTGCTGTAAGGAGATTGAAGTGATTTTAAAATAAAAGAACTAACGCAATAGATTTGTGAAGCATGGGAATGGAAGGTGGTCAGAGTGGAAAGAAGGGGGTAGGCGCTGGCAACAGTACGGAGTGGGCCACCTCCGATGATCGCCTGCGTGGCAGCAGGAGCTCCAAAGTGCTTCAAAATAAAGAAAGAGAGGAAAAATACAAAACAGGGGTTTAAGATGGTAATTGAAAGTTAATAACAAAATTTATCAGTATTAGTATAAAGGAGATGAAAGCATGAAATATACGGCTGGTATAAGGCATCAACAGCGTAGTGCACAGGAGGAGCGAGTTCTGTAAATTGCTTTGGTGATGAAGTTGTGGCTATACTCGAACCAGTTTAAAGCGATTTGGCGCTCGTCTGTATTCAGGCAAAATAAACCGCTCAACCAAATCAGCCAACACAAACCGTTATTTAACAGTTAACGCGCGAAGGTGAGTAAATTCACTAACTAAGATCTATTTTAAAATATTATAATTATATTTTAATATTGGTTGAATGTTGTGTGATAGTCGTTTAAATAGATTACAACTAAATTGGTTGAAATATTTATACATCGTTGCATATGCACACATCATTGGCTGGACACTGATTCCATCGATTATAATATTTCCTAGTATGGAATTAGGGTTGATTGTGCTGACTAACATTTATGGATGCAGGAAACCGGTTGGAGGATTCCAACCGGATTCCTTAATATTTATATGAACTGTTTGGTTTTATGCACGGTTTGAACCCAAATGGCATTGAAACCCTGTATAAATATTGATGTTGAATGGAAATTCATCATTATTTTGATAAACAATATCAATTAAGAAAGTGGCAACAGTCGACCATAAACCCATTTTTTGTTAAGAAGTTAATTGGCCGTCAGGAAAAATCAATGAAGTTAAAATTATAAAAATTATATTTTTTTAATTATTTAAACGATGTTTAAAATTATAATAGAAGTTCTATTATGAACATTTTATAGTTCGTTTTATAAAGAAAATATAAATGATTGTTTGACTTTTTAATAAAATTTATAAAGCTATAATTATCCTACGGGTTAATATTTTGGATAATTATTTTTAAACAAACAATTTAGAAATAATTAGATTAATTATATTATTCTAATGGTAAGAAGTAATTAAAATCAGTTAACGAATTAACTGATGTTTTGAAGTTGATTTGGAAATTGATTATCTGATAAATTGATTTTTCAATTAATCTAATGCTAATGACTTAGCGAGAAATTGATCAAAATTAATAAGATTTCTTATTAATTACTTTTCAATTAATGAAGTTAAATGATTATGGAACTGAGTACACATAGTTATCATTTATTTAAGCAACCAATCTGTATGAAGTAAACTGTACATTCAGAAATGATGAAGTTAATTACTATTTAATTATTTTAATTAAAGCAATTATTTCTTAAATGGAATTCATTTAAGATGGTATTAAGTTGGTAGTGAGATGTTTTACCTGAAATAAATAATTCGAATGAAAGAGAATAATAGAAGACAAAGAGCATTAAAGAGTTTTAGGAAAGGAATTATAAGTGGAGTTGTATAACGAAATTGAAGTGAAGGGTTAATATTTAATAAAAATAGCCATAAACAACAAAGATTTCAAAGTAAGTATATGCATTATAAAACTATATTGAAAAAGGAAACAAGAAATACAGTTTGATGAAAATTATAAATAATAAGGGGTTAGAGTTACGGACTTATATCTATTCTAAGATAAGAATGTTGTCGATCATGGTCTGAGAGGTAAATAAAATACCCCAACTTGAACGGCTTAACTATTATTAAGGAATGGTATTAGTTGTAATAGAAAGAGATGTCAAGATTAGTTATAATAGGGATATTGCGGCCTATAGTAAGTCTTTGAACTATAACAATAAAATAACGTTGTTGACTAGGCTTAAGCGTGACTGTTATGTCGAGTTTACTTATAAAGAGGATATCGCAGCGCATTGCGAGTTTTGAACTGTAACGATAAATTAACGTTGTTGACCAAGCTTAAGCGTGATTTTTATCAATAAGACTATTAGGAATTGAAACTAAAATTCGACAATGTCGAATGTATTAAAATAAATTATTTTAGGAATTATAATCTGATAGGATAGTTAATATCTAGTTTAAACCAACAAATTATAATAGGATATGAAATCAATATTTAGTTATACACTTGATATTGATTTAACAAGAAGTGACTTAGAAACAAAATTTATAAAGTGGAATGGGAATATAAAATTATTACTTGAATAAGGAGTTATTTGCTAAAGGTGTTCAGATTTTTATTATAGAGATGATATTCACATTTTAAAGTGAATAATGTTTTAAAAGTGAATGTTTGGCAGATTAAAATGTTTATAATGAAATTGAAAATATTTTTCTAGTGTAGAAAACAAAGAATGTGAAACGAATGGAAATATTTCGAATGTTAATAACATATATTTTCTGGAACATGGGAGAATAAAAGTTTATAATAACTGGAAATGTTTTTCCAAAAAATGTGAAAAGACTAAAAACGGGGTTTGAGAAATATCTAGTAAGATATGGGAATTTGAATAATAAAAATGAATGTTGAATAAAAAGTGCCCGTGGTTGTGTGACGTTTAGTTATACATTAGAATGGATGTTTGTTTTACTTCGATAGTTAAATCACCAACTACCAAAGTATTTTGACCATCGTTGTCAATATGGAGAGACCGGTTGGATATATTATCCGAGAACCACTACGTATAGGCATAAGCGCTACGTATTAGATTATGCTGAAGACAATTGAAGACAAAGTGAAATGCAAGGGTCGTTCTATTCTAGAATGGTGTTTTTTTTGTTGGTCCAGTCCCATGACAACTTGTATGGACGAGTGTCTGACACAGTATACCTTACAAATCACGTATGGTTGATCTTTTAAAGGTATTACACTTGGTGGCGGAGGAATTCGTTCCTATTAGCTTTTTTATACCCGTGATATTTTTGGAAATCGATCAGTGAATTGACTGGTTTGACGATGTGGCATTCAAAGTGAATGGTGATAAGATGTTCTGAAGATAGACGTAGCCTCTAGCCTCACAACCAGGAAATGACAAAAATCGGGAAGGTAGCATGGCTATGTGGGTCATTCCCATTAGGGTGTATTGTCACCATCTAAAGAAAATTCATATTTGTTCTTCTTTCGTTTCTGTATCTTTGATAATGGTTATATGGGCCCAACCGTAGGTGGCAATATATTCGATACACTCAAGAGAAATGAGTGGTCGGTCATGTGTGGGCCGGGTTGCAAGATGTTCTTGTTGAACTCCAGTGTATCCTCTCTAGAGTACACTGATCGGGAGGTGGTCCCATACCTTGTCACAGTTGGAATTCAATCTCCAATAAGCGCCATGCGGTTTTTGATTTTATACTATGTATGTGGAGCGTGAGATGCAAGCGTTCTGCTATTTGGTTATTTATTTGATTAGACATTATTATAATATCACTGGATTTTGATATCAAAAATGGTTTGGTTATAGTAAGGTAAAAACCGTCCATGTTTATGTGTGGGTTGGTATTACTATTACCCTTTCTTTCAAAAAGAGTTTTAAAGTTAAACATTATGGTTGAAGTTTACTCACACCAGTCGAATGACTGGCCCAGAGTTTATTTTGTTTATTTTCCCCAAACTCTTGGGTGCCCAAATTTGTATGGGCAGTCAAGTGTTCAGGCATTGCAGATTCACATGGAGGAGCTCAAAGCAGGAAGCTTCACCGCTAGTTATTAGAGATTATTTCCGCTGTGATGTATATGAGTTATATACTGACATGGTATGTATATACAAATTCATATTTGTATTTCAAAGTGTTATATAATATATTTTGTTCGTTTCGCTGTGAGATTCGTGTTTACTCTGATACTTTTTAGATTCTGATGTTCTTCTTCTTATATTCTATTAGTTCTATCTTATCTTTCTCTTCCTCTTATTTCTTTCTGTTAAAGATCTGTATTTTCATGCATTTTGAGTTGAATGTGCAGGATATTAGTCAGCTCAAATTGGTACGGATTTACAGGCCTTTACAGTTGGTATCAGAGCTATTGGTTAAGTAGTTACCTTGGCTCTGTGGCATAACTCAATAGAAATGGGTTTAGTAATACCCTAGATTGAGTATGAGTTATATATATGAGCGCGTATTTGTAAATAAATATAAAAAATGTTTTATATTGTGTTGACTGGTCAGTCGAGTGTTTTATAAATTCTGGTCGAAACAGTAATGCAAACTGCGTCGATAGGTGTTTCTAAACTCTTGAACAAAGTAATTCGACACTGTATGTTTTGAAAAGAGGGTAAATGAAATAATTTTCCCCAAATTATATTTTGATATATAAAGGAGTATATATCTTGAGATTATCATAGTGTTGATCATTTTTATGATCAAATAAGATTTATAATTGAGTTGGTTATATAAATAACCAATTGAAATATTATATAAGTATAATATGCAAAATCAGTTGAACTAAATCTGAATTTAAAGCCTAGATTGAAATAAAACTCTAAAAACTTGGAAAGATGTTGTAAATGAATTTTGAATTGAATATATGGAAAATTTAAAATCATAGGAGATTTTGGAAATATTTTCCAAACAGAATGAAAGATATTTTGAAGTAATTTCAAAATGAAAGCATTTCAAAATAAGTTTTGAAAATAATATAGTATTGAACTCACTTTGATAGCTGGAAAATAAATTCCGAGGATGATCCGGACATCATCGGTGTTCATTTTCGAGTTCTGAGTGACGGATTACTACCAAAGATTTTGTTTTGAAATAAGTTGTTCGTAAATTCAAATGTTTTGAATTTCTATGTCATGAATATATATATATATATATGATTTCAAACTGATTTGAAATATAGACCAAAGGAATTTGAATTCTGAAATTTAAAATTTTCTTATGAAGTAAATAAATAGAGAATTTAACTAAGTCAAATAAAATTGGAGTTGAATTGAAGCCACGTAAGTGGAAATCATACTGGAATAAGGATTTGACTTAGCAAAGTAGTTGAGTTGTGAATTAAGATTTGGAATGGAACCAAACTTGGGGGTGAAATTTGATTATTGAGTAAAAAAATTGGAAATTTGAAATTGTAGTTTGAAATGGAGTTGGCTTAGATATAAGAGACTTATTGGTTAAGGACAAACTGACTGAAGATTAGTTGGAAATGCAATTGTGTATGCTGAATAGATTGCAAATGGAAGAGATAAAGTTGAATGCCCAACAAAAAGGTACATGTTTAAATAATTTGAGCATGAGATTTCTGAGTCCTATTGGCAAGCCGTTTGGCTGTTTAATTTTCTTTTGGATTGGAGAAGGCCCAGAGAGGCGAGTTGTAGTTATACCGATTGAGCCGTGTAGAGGGGATGCTGACGAAATTCTCCGAAAATTTAAGTTGTTAGGAAATTTTCAGAATTTTTGATAGTATTCGTTAACAAGAAAAATTAATATTTTAATTAGAATTAATCGGTTCTGTTGAAAACTGAATTTAATAAATTAAATAAAAGATTTTTAACCTGGTTATAATATGGATTGTAGCATTTTCCCTACATTAGTAATTTCGGGGACGAAATTCTTTTAAGGGGGAAGGAATGTAACGTCCCGCATTTTATCGGTTTGTATTTGAATATTTAAATCAGTTTAAATATTGAATTTGGAATATAAGTGAATTTATATATTAATTAAAACGAAGTTGAACGTATAAAAATATATATTAAATATAATCGGGCCCGTAATATCGCAGCAGTTCGTAATTTAGCATTCTGAACTTAAACTGAGTGTACAGGACCCAGTATTAACTGGATTTCTTCGAAATAAGGAACGTCCAAATCCATTAAACAGTATCCTTCTAATGGAAGTGAAAACCCAAGATTTCATATTATAAATGGGAAGTTATGTCCAAATTAAATATTCAGAAAAGCAGCGGAATAATCGTTTTTTGTCATAACGGTTATTTGAATATATTTGAATATTGGTTTCAAATTTAGACAAGATTCTTCAGAGATGTAGTGATAATTTGATTTTTAGAATTTTACTGTAATTTTTAGTTAATTAAAAACACAACTTTTTATTTGTAGTATTGTGCACCCTATACCAATATTTTGGGGTTTCAAAATATGAGTTAACCTACCGATATTATTATATTTTGGGGATCGTGGCGCATCGCTCGACCAAACGATAGCTTTATTTCTGTCCGTAGCGGTTAATAAATAAATGAAATTCTCGGTATCGGGTACGACCTACACTATAACTAAGGTATGTGTCCTACAAACATGTTTAAAGCGAATATTTTCGAAAACATACATCTCCACTGCACATTATATCATATAAAACGAAACATCAAAATTCAACCCTATAGTAGAAACTGCATGTCTTGGCACATCAGCATTTAATCATAAACAGTCTATTTTTATGAAGCTTCATGCCGAAGCATTTCAATTTGCTTTCAAAGTAAAGCTACAGTTAAACTCAAGGCCTAAGAAGATAAAGTAGCTAACCTATACCTTAAAAACCGCACACGCCAAAAGAAATTTTGTTTATGATATCTAAAGCCATACTTAATGTGTATCCTATCCTACCACCTTACTGTATGTGAACGTGCTATAAAATCCAGGGAAATCCAATGAAAAGAAAACAGCCATGCCTTGTATAATCACATCACCCAGACTACCTATGTATTATCACATCTCACAAGAACCTAAGCTACCATCTACCTATATTACTTCATCGTTAAGGGATTATAACTCTATAAAAAGGGTCGATCAGTTCATCTCTTCATCTTCTTCAGAATTTGTGATAACCTTTTTATGGCTTAAATAAAAAAAAATCCAAACAAGTTAAATCGCCACTATAAATTGCAAGTTATAGATCTCTGAAATCGCGAGGAAGAAGGCTTCAAACTCCTGTTATTTTCGTGAAACTCATGACATTTATATCGATTTGGAAACTGAATAGAAAGACAAGGGTTCAGCCTTGCAGTTGACATAAGCATACATGCATGGAGGAGCAAATACGGAAGTGAGCATGCTGAAGGATTGTGATGCGGAAGTGGATGAGTATGTCTGCGGAAAAGGAGTCCATGGAGATTCAAGTTCGTCTTGAATGGGGTAAGGGAAAATCATAGTGTTTTTCTGTGTGTTTTAGTGGTTTAAGAAAGAGAGAATTGATGGTAAAAGGGCGAGTAATTAGGAAAATGTGGGTATTCGATGGTATGTAGTATACAAAGGAAAGAAGAACCCGTTGGAGTTGTGCATGGAGCTTCATGAAGGGAACGACATATATTTAGTTGAAGGGAAGGACGTCCGCAGATGGGTTGGGAACAAGACACAGTAGGTCAACTTGGTTCTTTGCGCTTAACAAAGTGGAAGATATATAAATATGTGGTCACTACAGCTTGAAACGTTGGGTTTAAAATATGAAGTAGAAAGGAGTGTGCAGGGATGGGTCTAAACTGAAGTATGTATACACGATGGTAGAAGGTGTAAAACATGCGTATGGGAGAAGTTTGATCGGAAAGGTTACCATCAGTGGTGGCACATCCTTCATAGTAGCCGACATTTGTCATGGTGAGGTCGGAGTCCGAACTGACGTGTGTAAGAGGAGTAGTAGAAAGTTGTGGAGGTGGCGCACTGGGTATAGAGTTCGAAAACGGTAACATGGAAGAAATAATGCAGTGGAAGGAAGCATGAACGTGGCATCCTAAATGTAGCTGGAGCAAGATATATCAAATGGAATGAAGTCATTTGTGAAGTTGGCTCAGAAATCAGTGGAAGCGGGTTTAACATAAAAGGAGACGGTGCCATTTCTTTTGTCAGACCCGTGAAGTATATTTTGTGGTGTACTGGTTATTGGGGCGTGGGTCGTAACACCTGAAGCATACAGGTTTTCTTTAAAAGGGGACTTGATCAGTAAAAGGAGCATGGAACCGTTTTGTTATGTAAAAATTGATGGAGGGTGTTAGTATCGAGATGGTGGGGGCAAGAATGTGTACTGTAAGGAGATTGAAGTGATTTTAAAATAAAAGAACTAACTCAATAGATTGGTGAAGCATTGGAATGGATGGTGGTCGGAGTGGAAAGAAGGGGGGTAGGCGCTAGCAACAGTACGGAGTAGGCCACCTCCGATGATCATTTGCGTGGCAGCAAGAGCTCAAAAGTTCTTCGAAATAAAGAAAGAGAGGAAAAATACAAATCAGGGGTTTAAGATGGTAATTGAAAGTTAATAACAAAATTTATCAGTATTAGTATAAAGGAGATGAAAGCATGAAAAATACGGCTGGTATAAGGCATCGACAGTGTAGTGCACATGAGGAGCGAGTTCTGTTAATTGCTTTGGTGATGAAGTTGTGGCTATACTGGAACCAGTCTAAAGCGATTTGGCACTCGTCTGAATTCAGGCAAAATAAACTACTCAACCAAATCAGCCAACACAAACCGTTATTCAACAGTTAACGCACGAAGGTGAGTAAACTCACTAACTGTGATCTATTTTAAAATATTATAATTATATTTTAATATTGGTTGAATGTTGTGTGATAGTCGTTTAAATAGATTACAACTAAATTGGTTGAAATATTTATACATCGTTGCATATGTACACATCATTGGCTGGACACTGATTCCATCGATTATAATATTTCCTAGTATGGAATTAGGGTTGATTGTGTTGACTAACATTTATGGATGCAGGAAACCGGTTGAAGAAATCCAACCGGATTCCTCAATATTTATATGAACTGTTTGGTTTATATGCACTGTTTGAACCCAAATGACATTGAAACCCTATATAAATATTGATGTTGAATGAAAATTCATCATTATTTTGATAAACGATATCAATTAAGAAAGTGGCAACAGTCAACCATAAACCCATTTTTTGTTAAGAAGTTAATTGACCATCAGGCAAAATCAATGAAGTTAAAATTATAAAAAAAAAAATTTTATATAATTTAAACGATGTTTAAAATTGTAATAGAAGTTCTATTATGAACATTTATAGTTCGTTTTATAAAGAAAATATAAATGATTGTTTGACTTTTAAATAAAATTTATAAAGCTATAATTATCCTACGGGTTAATATTTTGGATAATTATTTTTAAACAAATAATTTAGAAATAATTAGATTAATTATATCAATCTAATGGTAAGAAGTAATTAAAATCAGTTAACGAATTAATTGATGGTTTGAAGTTGATTTGGAAATTGATTATTTGATAAATTGATTTTTCAATTAATCTAATGCTAATGACTTAGCGAGAAATTGATCAAAATTAATAAGATTTCTTATTAATTACTTTACAATTAATGAAGTTAAATGATTATGGAACTGAGTACAAATAGTTATCATTTATTTAAGCAACCAATCTGTATGAAGTAAACTGTACATTCAGAAATGATGAAGTTAATTACTATTTAATTATTCTAATTAAAGCAATTATTTCTTAAATGGAATTCATTTAAGATGGTATTAAGTTGGTAGTGAGATGTTTTACCTGAATTAAATAATTCGAATGAAAGAGAATTAATAGAAGACAAAGAGTGTTGAAGAGTTTTGGGAAAGGAATTATGAATGGAGTTGTATAACGAGATTGAAGTGAAGGGTTAATATTTAATAAAAATAGCCATAAACAATAAAGATTTCAAAGTAAGTATATGCATTATAAAACTATATTGAAATAGGAAACAAGAAATACAGTTTGATTAAAATTATAAATAATAAGGGGTTAGAGTTACGGACTTATATCTATTCTAAGATAAGAATGTTGTCGATCATGGTCTGAGAGGTAAATAAAATACCCCAACTTGAACGGCTTCACTATTATAAAGGAATGGTATTAGTTGTAACGGAAAGAGATGTCAAGATTAGTTATAAAAGGGATATTGCGGCGTATAGTAAGTCTTTGAACTATAACGATAAAATAATGTTGTTGACTAGGCTTAAGAGTGATTGTTATGTCGAGTTTAGTTATAAAGAGGATATCGCATCGCATTGCGAGTTTTGAACTGTAACGATAAATTAATGTTGTTGACCAAGCTTAAGCGTGATTTTTATCAATAACACTATTAGGAATTGGAACTAAAATTCGACGATGTCGAATGTATTAAAGTAAAATATTTTAGGAATTATAACCTGATAGGATAGTTAATATCTAGTTTAAACCAACAAATTATAATAGGATATGAAATAATATTTAGTTGTACACTTGATATAGATTTAACATGAAGTGACTTAGAAACAGAATTTATAAAGTGGAATGGGAATATAAAATTATTACTTGAATAAGGAGTTATTTGATAAAGGTGTTCAAATTTTATTATAGAGATGATATTCACATTTTAAAGTGAATAATGTTTTAAAAGTGAACGTTTGGCAGATTAAAATGTTTATAATGAAATTGAATATATTTTTCCAGTGTAGAAGACAATGAATGTGAAACGAATGGAAATATTTCGAACGTTAATAACATATATTTTCTGGAACATGGGAGAATAAAAGTTTATAATAACTGGAAATGTTTTTCCAAGAAATGTGAAAAGACTAAAAATGGGGTTTGAGAAATATCTAGTAAGATATGAGAATTTGAATAATAAAAATGAATGTTGAATAAAAAGTGCCCGTGGTTGTGTGGCGTTTAGTTATACATTAGAATGGATGTTTGTTTTACTTCGATAGTTAAATCACTAACTATCGAAGTATTTTGACCATCTTTGTCAATATTGAAAGACCGGTTGGATATATTATCCGAGAACCACTCCGTATAGGCATAAGCGCTACGTATTAGATTATGCTGAAGACAATTGAAGACAAAATGAAATGCAAGGGTCGTTCTGTTCCAGAATGGTGTTTTTTTTGTTGGTCCATTCCCAGGACAACTTGTATGGACGAGTGTCTGACAGAGTATACCTAACAAATCACGTATGGTTGATCTTTTAAAGGTATTACGTCTGGTGGCGGAGGAATTCGCTCCTCTTAGCTTTTTTATACCCGTGATATTTTTGGAAATCGATCAGTGAATTGACGGCTTTGACGATGTGGCATTCAGTGTGAATGGTGATAAGAAGTTCTGAAGATAGACGTAGCCTCTAGCCTCACAACCTGGAAATGACAAAAATCGGGCAGGCAACATGGCTATGTGGGTCATTCCCATTAGGGTGTATTGTCACCATCTAAAGAAAATTCGTTTTTGTAATTCTTTCGTTTCTGTATCTTCGGATAGCGGTTATATGGGCCCAACCGTAGGTGGCAATATATTCGATACACTCAAGAGGAATGAGTGGTCGGTCATGTGTGGGCCGGGTTGCAAGATGTCCTTATTGAACTCCAGTGTATCCCCTCTAGAGTACACTGATCGGGAGGTGGTCTCATACCTTGTCACAATTGGAATCCAATCTCCAATAAGCGCCATGCGGTTTTTGATTTTATACTATGTATATGGAGCATGAGATGCAAGCGTTCTGCTATTTGGCTATTTATTTGATTAGACATTATTATAATATCACTGGATTTTGATATCAAAAATGGTTTGATTATAGTAAGGTAAAAACCGTCCATGTTTATGTGTGGGTTGGTATTACTATTACCCTTTCTTTCAAAAAGATTTTTAAAGTTAAACAATATGGTTGGAGTTTACTCACACCAGTCCCATGACTGACCCAGAGTTTATTTTGTTTATTTTCCCTAAACTCATGGGTGCCCAAATTTGTATGGGCAGTCAAGTTTTCAGGCTTTGCAGATTCACTTGGAGGAGCTCAAAGCAGGAAGCTTCACCGCTAGTTATTAGAGATTATTTCCGTTGTGATGTATAATGAGTTATACACTGACATGGTATGCATATACAAATTCAGATTTGTATTTCAATTTGTTATATAATATATTTTATTCGTTCCGCTGTGAGATTCGTGTTTACTCTGATACTGTTTAGATTATGATGTTCTTCTTCTTATATTCTATTAGTTCTATCTTATCTTTCTCATCCTCTTATTTCTTTCTATTAAAGATCTGTATTTTCGTGCATTTTGAGTTGAATGTGTAGGATATTAGTTAGCTCAAATTAGTACGGATTTACGGGCCTTTACAATATATTCCAACGATATACATGCATATATGCACTTATCAAATAACTTGTGAAAATAAAATTGCAGGATCTAAAAATGACGAGGAGAGATACAACCGACAAGTGGAGGACCTGAAATGGTGTGGAGAGATACAGTTTCTGGTTCATAGCATTGTTACTTTGTAGAATGCATTCGATCGTATGTGTTGGCACTTGTATTGAAGATGGTATATGTTGGCACTTGTGGTATGTAGAATATTTGAATTGTTCTTTTAAGTTATGTATTTGATCGTTTGTGTTGGAACTTTTGGTATATTTGAAGAATTAGCATGGTATGTAGAATATTTTGGATGGTTTGAATGTGATGATGAATGTTTTGGATGTTTTTCTTCTATGTACGAAACTGTATTGCAAATTTTATAATTAAAGTGTTACATTTTCCTTCTTTTACTGTTGCATTTTCTTTTTTCCTGGCATTTCAAGATAATGGTGTTGCATTCCATAATAAGTGGTGTTGCATTACGTAAAATATCATTAACTCAAGATGGCACGTGGACCCCACAGCTGATGTGGCATGTGACACGTGGGCAGCGGACGTGGCCTCAATATCATGGCCTGGAAGCCAGGCTCTAACTAGTGCTCAAGAAATGCTGAATATTGTTGCATTACGTTCAAATAGTGTTGCATTACGTCTATAATGCAACACTTTCTTTCCGTGGCATTAGACGGGCAAAAGCGTTGCGTTAGAGGGCTAAGGCAACAGCGGCGAATGCCACGCCTTTTCGGTGTTGCCTATTTGAAAAAAAGGGTAAATGCAACGCTTTTTCGATCTAAGGCCAGATAAAACTTGTGTCGAATTTGCCTAATTTTGTAGTAGTGACATGTGACGGCAAGGAATTTCGCTCGGTCCGAACCAGTCGCTAAACCGATCCAGGCCGTTCGAAACGCCCTATCGTTTGAGAACAGGACAAAACAGAACGTATACAAAAGAACATTTCATTGTATATTACAACAATGCATCAGATTACAAGAATATACAGAGTATAAATGAATATTACACAGAAATATCAGAGATTTAAATTACATTTAAATACATAGCAGCGGAAAATAATACAATACACAACTAGAAGGAGATATACGGATACAAAGCTTTCCGGATATCGTTCCAGCTGTAAACCAGGATCCTGTGAATATAAATCTGCAAAACCAAAACTACTAGCTGCCCGTGTCAAAATAAGGGCACCCAGAGTTTAGGTTAAAACAATATACTCCAGGTCAGTCATGTGACTGGTGTGAGAACTAAAACAGTTATTAATCTTTATTTTAAATCATTAGGTAAATCGAGGGACCACGCCGTATAACACGGAACGGGTTTCCTCCCAAGAATACCAGTGCACAAAACAACAGCGCAATGCTAAATAAAGAACAATGAAGCTGTTATAAGACCCAGGTCCCATCACACAATGCAACGCAGCCGAGGATAGGGTTTTCCCTTATAACAGCCAAAGAATGCTTGATACGGTTAAAACAAATCGTTTGATACTATTATAAGTGCATATTGTATAAAACAACTTCAAATCATAAGTATCAATCATAGGCGGCATGAGCGCCCCATCCCACTATGTCGCCATACTAGGCTCTACAATTAAAACCGCAAATGTCACGTATTTGGAAATTGGATTTCCGTCTATGAACCGAGGCAAAAGATAGTCCTCAACCGATTCGAGACAATCTAGCCCATGTCTCCGGCAAGCGCGCAGGCAAGCCTTGGAGCGACAGGGTCGGTCCACCGATGTGGATTATTATGCCTGAACACTACGTCTCCCCACCCTATAGGGTGTAAGTCTGGTCCGTCAGCCGACCAGAATGCATCGGCCGAAACCGATATAGCCGAGGCGCCTCGCAACAGCAACAACCACATAAGTCAAACTCGTCAGGGCGTGTAAAACCACTAACGCCACTTCTAGCTAGAAAGAACCGCATGCCCTCCCTGAGGTCCTTCTCCCGTTTTTGGTTCATACCGGGTGTGAAACACGCGAAGCAAACGTTACACAAAGCTACGCCACAAAGGCCGTGCTTCGATCATCACCACAAGACTTTGCTTTTCAACATAAGCCTCGATCAATTGCCACTTAGGCATGCCACACAGGCAATTCACTCCATGCGTTTGATATCCATCAATATATAACCCCTGAGCTCGTATGTCTCAGAGAAGGGCGTTAAGCAAGAGAATAAATTCTCCGCCGCCAAACAGATATATATTTAATAGAAATCAATCACACAGACTAAAATCCAATGTCAGACACACAGTCCATTTACAAGTCCGTTCTGGGGCTGAACGAAACCGGAGGCACCTAGTACCCCGCATATCCATCGATCTCCAAGTACGTCTGGACGATCCCCAACTGTTTCCATCTTCTTGGGTGTACAGCCCAATCAAGATCATCAGTTATCACCCAAACGACGTGAAGACCTCCGGTCTTCGACCATCGTCTTCATCTTCGAATTATCGTCGTATCAGTTATTCAGAATGGGATGAACCCGGTCTTTCTGAATAACTCGCGTATATTTTAAATAAGTGTTACACAAACACAACATACGCCTCATTCCAATTCATTAGTCACTAACCGTAAATTAATCAAGAGAATAATTCCCCAAATATTAACCCCGAAGGCCGAAACCAACATCAGATCAATATCCAGAAAACCATTCTGCTTGGCTAACCGACAGTTAGTTTCTAAATTTCACGTTCAAATCTAATTAAAGATTTAACTATCGCCTGGAGCAAAACTGGTGATACTCCATTCTCGATCTTTTCAATCTAATTAAAGATTCATTAAAACTCCACTTAGTTTTAATCATTATCTGGGTTAAAGAATCAGTGTCATTTAAAACACGATTCACGATAAACCCAAAATCACATTCCATTAATTATCGGGTTAAAGAACAAGTGTTATTTAAAACACTGTTCACGATAAACCCAAAAATCAATACCAATTCAATTCCAATTAAATATCATTTAATTGGTACACTTCATTAAATCTAAATAAAAAGATTTAATCTTTTCTCAACTGGGTTCAAGAACAGTGTTAGTGAAGACACCATTCACGACAAACCCAAATCACATTCGATATTCAATACAAGGCTCTGAATAGAAAATATATCGGCTTATATTCAATATCGAATTCTACGACTAACAAATGTCGTATTGGAAATAACGATACAAATATATATCTTTCAAATTTCCATAACAACACCTGTAATATCACGAATTCCAACATCGAAATATTCCGAAGACAATTTCGATTCAAATCCACTCCAATGCAATCATTGGAAATTTTGGTTATTTTCAAAACCATTTCAAATTCAATTTATTTATTTAAAAATAAATAGAATTATAATTCTAGTTCAAATCTAGTTCATTTCGATAAAAATCTATTTTTATATTTTCAAATATGGAGTTTTTCATCCCAAACTTTCATAAATCATTTCTTATGATTTTACACAAATTATTACTATTTTTAATAATTTTATCAAGGCCCGTACAGTCGATTTCCATTAACGGCCATCGAACTGCACTTACAGCGACCTTTTTCGAATTTGATTTGGACGTATCTCCAAATCCAACCGTTAGATTTCAAATTTCTAACATTCATTAGAAAGCTCTTTTCGATACGAACCCAACGGTTCCGGTTTTAGGAGAATCCGACGGTCGGATCTCCCGCAATGTCCGTTTGAAATAAATGGTCGAAATTCACGAACTGCCGCGGCGCGACGCGTTCTATTCAGGCCATTATATTATATATATAATATATATAATATATACTTCGTCGATTTCTATTTAAAACGAATTATATAAATAGTTTTAAATTCGTTTCAAAAGCAATTTCAACTTCCTTTTCAATTCAAATCAAAATTGAATTCTTCTTTATAAATTCGTTTCAAAATTCATTTCTATTCAATTCAAATTTCAATTCAATTTGAATTCATTTCAATTCGTTTTCAATTCAATTCATTTCGAAATCGTTTTCAATTCAATTCATTTCGAAATCGTTTTCAATTCAATTCATTCGTTTTCAATTCAATTTGAATTCGTTTTCAATTCATTTCATTTCGAAATCGTTTTCAATTCAATTTGAATTCGTTTTCAATTCATTTCATTTCGAAATCGTTTTCAATTCAATTCATTTCGAAATCGTTTTCAATTCAATTCAAAATATTCGATTTCGAAATCACTTTTCAATATTCATTTTTAAGATGAATAAAATCGATATAAATATCGTTCACGTCAAAATGGCGTCAATCTAATCAACACGGCTTCATAAATTTCTATTTTCAAATATTCTATTTCAAATATTTCTTTTTCAAAATAGTTGTTATTATCAAAATATTTCGTTCAACACATGACCAATCTCAATGAATGAGTACTGTCAACACATGAACTTTTATTTTATAATATTCTTTATTTTTCAAATTGGAATGAGGCCCAATCAATTACCATATAAAGTTAATTATATGGATTTTCATACAACACATGTATATAATTACATTGAAAAATAATCAACCATCAACCAAAGTGCACTACACTGTATAAGCATCAAATATAGATATTCAACGCTTATAACAGCCTGTCAATCAATCGATCGACACATTTAATCAATCAGGATGAGTGAACTTCAAATTTCATCCCAACACCCGTGTGGGGTTTCAAACAATCAAACGCATATTTTATTTGTGCAGTTGGGCGATGTGTAGAATTTATCGTCCCAATCAATGTCATTCAAATAGGTGTACATAAACAAACCGTCCGGCTTATAAATGAATATTTTATTTTATTCACTTCACGTTAAAAATTTATATTTTTAACGATAAAACATTTTATTTCAACCTATGAATTTCTATTCAATTTATTTACACAATAAAATGATATTTTTATTTTTCTAACATTTTTTAGAAAATTTCGGCGGCATAACGGCACGATACTAGAAACGGGACAAGGCCTAGCCTTATCCCCGGTCTAGTGAAGGCCCACGCCATTCACACATCAATCAAATCAATTTCATCTCACCAAACAATTCAATTCAAACAAATAATTCAACTAATCTATGCAACCAAACAAACAAGTCCATGGTCTGTGGACGATTGTGTCGGGTGCTACTAAACACCGTCTGCATCCTAGTATATATATATAACCAGAAAATAAATTGAAGAGTGAGAAATTCTCACTTATAGCTATCCTAGCTCCACGGCTCTTCATTTGTAGAAGTCTTCATTGTTTTCGCATCTTCGTCAGCTTCGTCGTCCGTAGCCACTACATATATAAAAATCGAATTTTTACTATGCTATTCAATATATAAAAATCGAATTTTTACTATGCTATTCAATATATAAAAATCGAATTTTTACTATGCTATTCAATATATAAAAATCGAATTTTTACTATGCTATTCAATATATAAAAATCGAATTTTTAAACTTCTTTCATATATATATATATATAATAATTCGATCTTTAAACTTTCTACATCTAAACTTCCCTTCATGATAAAAACCATTTCTTTTCATGATAAAAATCTAACCTTAACCTTGTTTAAAAATCACTACTTTATATGAATAAACATCGCTACTTTACTCGCTATTCAAACAAATAAAAATTATATTTTTAATCGTTATTTCCTATATAAAAATTATATTTTTATAACGCTCTTCTAATGCTACAATATATATATAAACTGAATTTTTTTCTTGTTTTAAAATATATATAAAAACAGATTTGCGAACCAATTTTTTTTTTTTTATAAAATCAGAAAAGAAAGGAAATAAATAAATAAATAAAAAGATAAAAACTCACGGTCTTTTTCAATGAGGAAGGGGGGGTTTGAAGCCTCAAACTGGCGGCCGACTGAGGGGGTGATGCGCTCGTCGTGGCGGCAGATGGTGGTGGGCGGCGCGGTTCAGGAGGTGGCGGGTTTCGATGTGGGGATTGAGGGGTTGCGATATTCACGAATTGGAGGGGGTTTGGGTCCCGGAGCTCGCGCGAGAGGGATGGAGTCGGGGAAAGAGGCGACCGATCGTGGAGGAGGTGGAGGCGCAAAAGGGGGGAAACAGTCACCGATGGGGGCACGATGGAAGGCTGTGGCGATGGGATCGAGGGGGTTGGGCGGTTTTTTTCTTCTTCAGATCTGAAATGAGAGAGAGAGTGTAGAGGGGTGAGGATAGTTATATAATAATATATATATTATTTTATTATTTAATTCATTAATTTGTTGACTTTTTATTCGAACTCGAAACGAGACCCAACGACTGTCGCCCCTAGCTAATTACCCCCATTCCTAACACAATGAGATATGCCACGCAAGCTGATTCGATCGTTTCGATTAGTTTCCGTTAAATTTACATTTAAATCACTATATTGAATTTTAAACGTACATTTCAAATTACCGGGGTCACATACTAACTAGAAAAATTCCAGAAAAATATTTTCTAGCCTCGTATTGACGATACGGTCCTAACAAAACTAATTTCGTCGAATTCTGAGACCGTTTGAAAAATGGCCAATTTCCAGTCGACTAAAATCAACTGAAACTGGTCAAACACGTTTTCCTATGCCACGCTCACATATTGATTCGAAAAATTATGAAATTTGAAACCTAGCAATAACTTCACATCCCGGACCCAACAAAACTGGTTTTGTCGAAATCCGAGGTCGTTTGCAAAATGTCCATTTTTAAGGGCCTGAATTCCATAGCGACTATTCAGAATTTTCAACTGGACATATCTTTTGATTCCCGCTACGAACTTTTGATTATTCGGATTCGTTGGAAAGATATTCACTATTAGATTCCATTATTTTTGTTTTCACTAAAATCCGGATTGTTTTGCACCCGGTACATTCAATTGAAGTTTGAAATCAAATTATCGAACTACCGCGCCATTTTCAATTCTATTTATAATTATATATAAATATTTATATTCTAACGACGACGTGTATAATATATACGCTCAAATTATATTCAAAATAAATTTCACGTCGATATTATTTAAAATAATCTATTTTAAATATCAAAATTCGCTAAAATTGCCAAAATAAAAATTTTAAACTGGCCCAGATTTTACGGGTTGTTACATGACACATGTATAGTGCATGTGTAATTTACATTTGTGGGCTTTCGAGTGACATATATGAATTTTATATTAGCATACCACTATATCTGAGTTGTGTCTATTCTGAATCAGTTAATTTTAAATTCTAGTTATGATTAGTAAATCAGTATAGTTGTGTCAAGGCTGATCTATTAGCACTAGAGACATAGTTTGCCTTGTAGTTTTTACAATGTATCATTGTGAATATTACATGAAGTCTAGACTCAAATCGATGTATATATATCTTACCTAGTCTAGAAAAATAGTGCGAAACACACCAGAATTCAGAGACAAATAAAATTTAAAATAAATTTATATTTTCTTGAATTTAAATCTATTTTTGTTCCAGTTTACTGTATGTGTTTCTGTGAAAGGTACAGAGGTGACTTGGACTAGATTGGAGCACATAAAGATTCAGTGTCTGTGTCTGTACATATATGTGTATGAGACTATCTATGTAAACAGAGTGATACGAAATGAAATGTAGTGAGGAAAATTTTAACATACAATTGATTCTAGACATGAATGAATAAAATTATACTAAATAAACAAATTAATTAAAATAAAATATATTTGCATTCTTTAATTCAATTTGTTTATTTTGCTTGAATTCTTTTAGTAGTACAATTTCATGTGATATATATATATATGTATGTATATATATATATATTCAAGTGAGTCATGTCAGAAATATCCAAACATATTTTTGTGAATTATAAATAGTGGAGTCAAAAATATGTAATATTTCAAATGCTGAAATAAAATATTTATTTGAATAAAAATACTGTCTGAATATTAATTTCTTTTTAATAGTATTCTATTCAATAAATATTTATTTCTTTACATGATGTGAAATATATAATAGTATTGTTTACAAACACATTTGTAAAATAATATATATGTTTGTTATCATCAAACAGAAATCATATTGTTATACTCAACAATCTTCCCCTTTTGATGATGACAAACATACGAGGATTTTGAATGTGATAAATGTGGTTGAATGTAAAATATAATGCTCCCCCTACAACTAAACCCCCCCTGTATATATATATATATATATATATATATATATATATATATATATATATATGCGTATATGAGTGATTCTAAAATTCAACAGAATTTCCAATATTAAATCATTCTTGAATTATTCACTCATCAATCATAGTCTTAACCATTCTCCTCCTTTTTTTATCATCAGAAGGATAATATAAATCAAAATAGTGATGAACATAGACTAGAAATATAAATTCAAATCAAGATGGAAAATATATATCCTACATATCATTTAATCTAACAAAAATCATAATATTCTTCAAATTAGAAGCAAATTTCACGTTTTAGAATGAAAGATTTACGATTGATTTTATAAAAATGAGGAGAGTTTTTTTTAAAAAAATCAAATATAGAATTACGAGTTCCATAATTTTCAAGTAAATTTCAAATTTAAGCATAAAATAATTTATGTACTTTCTTACCACGCATAACCGCTACGACTTTTAAATGGGTTTAGTAGTAACTTAAATTTGTTAAGTATTTTCTAGCCATGCATAACCGCTAGGACTTTTAAATGTGATTAGAAGAATACTTAACTTTATCTTCTCTTTTAAGTTCCATCCATGCATAACCGTGAGAACTTTTAAATGAGAATGGAAGCAAATAAAGAGATTAAGGTGATTCACCCATGTATAACGGTGAGGACTTTTAAATGAGAGTGAATACCAAGGATTTTATTTCAAAATGATTTCAAAAATATTTCCTTATTTCCAAAACAATTTAAATTTCCCATATTATATAAAACCATGATGAATGACAGAAATATGGTCGTAATGGAAGATGGTCGTGAAATAAGAACTAATTCAAAAATACTAGAAAATCTGTCCAATCATCATGAAAATTTAAATAATATTTTCTCTTGTTATGAAATATACCATAGTCGCAACTCATCATAATTTCATAGATCTAATAATAATTTTAATAAGTTCCAAAATGGTTCAAATTGGTCAATTATTTCAATTTTTGAATAAATAATCAAAAATGATTTTATAATTTAAAATATCTGTTTCAAGAGGGGTTTTTGAAATATCAATGCAAGTTGAAAATCAGTTTCAAAAATCAATCAGTAGAATGTGAAATTTTCTAACACTTCTAAGGCTTATTGCTCCTAGACAATTTTAGAAGTCATTTGTAATTCAAATCGCCTATGGAATTCAATGAAATATAGTCACTGATTTTTCAACCCATTGTTTAATCACCAAGACACTCGAAAAAATCTTAACAAACCAATTTCCTTTATCGAAGCAGTAGAAAATCAATTTCAAAGTAAGAATCACAAAAGAATGTTGCAGAGTATTTTTAACAAGCACAAAGGACAATTAATGATTCAAATCAAAAGAAAATTATTTGAAATCACTTGAAAAAAAAAATTTAGAATTCAATTCAAAATATTATAATCCATGATGTTCAACAATAAATCAAAAATGATTTCGAAAAAAAATTCAGGCCAATCCAAAAACTATGAAATTATCACAACTTATCAATCATAGCCTTCAAGTAGTGCGCTATATTGAGTGCCGTTTTTCAATATTTCAAATATGATTTAGAAGAAACTCAAAATAGCAAAGATGTGTGAAATTTCATTAGCTTTCCAGAACATCATAAATTTTAAAATTCCAATTAACAATGTTCAAGATATGCTCAAAATACTACAACACTGTCAGAAATTAAGGTACTGGTCTAAAAAGTTAACTTCAAATGAATTGTAGTTTTTCACCAATTTAAGTTCAAGAAATGGAAATACTCAAAACATAAATGTTGTAGACAATTGAATTTAATTTCTATAGAATCAACAATTTTGCAATTTGAAGTTAAGAAGCTCAAGATATTTCAAAAATACTATGGCGGTGTCAATACAAATCAACATTAAAAGGAAAATAAACACACGAGTTTAGAGATCATACCTGACTTACCATAATCGATGTGAACCAATGAATCTCCAACTCAAAAATCTATGGCTTAAGAAACACTTGAAATTTTTATTATAGATATGAAGCGAATTAAATTCACTACTTTGCACATTGTTCCTCAGCCAATCTTAGTACCTAAACGTTTATAGGATTGGGGGGTCTAACAAAGGTTGTTTTACCGCTCTTAGCTTCATTTATACATTTTGGTACCTAAAATTGTTTATACAACAATCCATTACTACCCACTAAAGTGCCCTTAGGAACCCAAATTCATTTAAACTTATTCGAATTTCTTTTGTTATCTTTTGGGATCATAATTTGTTTAATTGGATTGTTTCTAAACAAATTCCCATCTCGTTTATGATTTAAAAACCCTTTGAAATTATTATATTTCAAAATTCCAATTCGATCTTTTTCATAGCTATTTGAAGGATATTTAAAATCATTAGGATTTTGTTTTTTTATCACGCACCGAATTTCGCCTGATCCAAATTGATCGTTAAACCGACGAAGACCGAACGTGAACGCGAATTATTTGAGAACATAATGCATCAGAACTGTAACAACCCAGAATTTTGACAATAAATAGTTATTTAATTAGAATCTCAAAAATAGTAATTTTTGCAAATGATGGAATTTTACCACTAAACTTTAACCAATGCGTTCATCTGGGAATTCTAGTCAACTTTCATGTTTGGAATTTCGCGAACGGAGTCTATATGAAAAAGTTACAAACAAAATAGGAAAGTGGATGGAAAATAAATAAATCATAATTTATTATATATATTGTACCATATATAACTAGCCGACCTGGGCTTCTGAAGGCTTAGGCTGTAACACCCATAATTTTAAAGAACATTATAATGAAAAACTAAAGAATACTTAATTAAATATTGAGAATTAAGTGAAGCGGACTGCACCATTGCATTCTTCTCGGAATTCTTCTTAAGACAGACTCCGAGTTTGCGTAAAACGGACATCGTATGTAAAAGATATTAAGGTTTGAAGTTTGCATACATGTAAGAAAAATATATATACTAAACCAGTCCAGAAGTCAAAATCGAAGAGCGGGAAGACACACGGGAAATCAACCCATTGGGGGTCGAGCCATGCCCCATGGGGGTCGACCCACACAAAGGCGTGTCGACCCCAGGGTCGACCCCACCCAGATCTGGAGCAGATCCATTCTCTGAACCTGGATTTGTTTCTTAACCTGATTCGTTGGCTTGAGGCTGTAAATACGAGCTCATTTCTATTGTTTTATTCACCGAAAACAATGGAGATAACGAGATGCTGTCCCAGCTCCGATTGAAATAGCCTACTTTTCTACAACAACGTCTATACATGTTGAAGAATCTCTACAACAACATCAACATTCATTTCTCAGTTCTTTAGATCCAGTCTCTGTGAGTTTATGTTGCTTTTAGATATAATCATTGATTAAGTAATCCTGACATGTTCATAAGTTTGGATCTAAACCTATGTCTGTTAATAACCTGAATCATAACTAAACAGATTTTCCATTACTTGTACACCTAATCTACTATTCAAAACTCATATGCCAAATTCTGTCATCATATGCCTATTATGTCAGTATGCCTATTTCTGTCATCATATGCCTATTCTGTCATCATATGCCTGTTTTGTTATTATGCCTATTTTTGTTCTCTTCTCTCCCTCTTTCCCTTTTTATTTTTGCAGCCTGGGCTACCTTCGAGCCTAGGCCTATCACTGAAATATGCGAATGGACGAAATTGGGAACGGTTGGGAAAGATAAATTGGGGCATAACTTGTATCGTGAATCAGGACCGGGATTTGGGGGCATACGCTATGACGAACATGCAAAGTTGTTTAAGAATGAATAAGCCTAAATTTACCATAAGTAGAAATTGTAATCGCACTTAGACACAAGGTTAAATTACGCTTGTGTTAGAAGTCTGCCTGGAAATTCCCGGCAAATCTAGCTTCCACAAGTCGTTAATTTAATATGAGGGATCTAGTGCGTAAATGTACAAGTAATGGTGCTAAGACACAAGGTTGTGTCCAGCTTGTTGTAGAAGTCTTCCTAGAACCGCCCGACATATCCAGCATCCACAAGTGGTCAACTTAATGTGAGAGGTCCGGTGCATAACATACATGAACGGGGAACGATAACAACCTGTTAATCTAAAATAAGTAACCTGTTTAAATCTGTGGGGGTTATATGAAAATGTCGAATTGTGTAAGGGTTAAGTAAACTTGTTTGAATAATTGGGGGGTTAAGTAAATCTGTTTGTGGGGTGTTATACGAACCCGAAAAACTTAACCTGTTTTATATGTTGGGGTTGTGCGGGCTTGCTAATCTATTAGGCATAACCTCTTAAAATCCTAGTAGTGTGGATGCAAGCCTAGGGGTGGTTTGAATCATCTGTTGTGTGGGACCCGTATTAGTCAGTAACCCATATTGATATCCAAAGGGGGACCTCGAACTAGGTAGGGGTCAGGGCACGCTTATTGAGCTGATTATAAGTGGTCCATATAGGAGGAGGTGTCTGATGGCGCGTTCCGACGGAGTCATGTGCGTGTATGGATCCGCTTGCTTAGGAAAATAAGATGCTATGGCACCTATAGATATGGTTGTGTCTATCAGGAAAAGGAGTTGCCACTTTAGGAAGTGATACATCACTACTACAAAAGTGGGCATATTCGACACTAATTTGTGTGTGTTGCATGAAAAGTGTGGCGAAAGCTATGCTTTCTTTGATCTTCTACAAAAACATTCATATGTTATTGCATTAGATGTGAATTTAGTGTTGTGGTTGGAATTCTTGTGCTGTGACATGCAACACTAGTTCAAAGTGTTGCTTTACATAAATACATGCCAGGTCAACAATCCACTTTATCAGTTTGAACAAATAAATAACTGTAGATGTTGATTAATCCAATGGTTTAAACGTATCCCTGCTTTAGTTTAGTGAAAATTTAGCGCGATCTTTTCCCCATTCACGAAATACTTCCCCCCAAAATAAATTTCTCCCGTACTCTTCCTTTTGTACGTTTCTCTCTCCACAAAGACCTCTGATTACTACCCTACCTCCGTTACAAACTATAAACCTCCGATTGCACCTATTTTATATCCGATTTGAATCATTTAGGACACTTATAGGTAGTAAGGGCTTCATCATTTTAGTTTTATTTAGATGATTTCATCTCTAACTTAATTTGGTCTACGTTCAAAGTCTTTGGGTGATTTGGGTATACCGATTGACTCATATTAGGGTTTTATGTACTTGAAGTGTTCTATTCATATGTTAGCATGTGTTGATATTGCGCAAGTTCTATATTTTTATGTTTGCCAAACCATTGATGTTTGGTAAATAATGCCTATTATGAAAGGTGGAAACAAAATTTAGAAGGAAAAAGAAATCCAATTTTAATGTTTAAATGTATATTTCTGTTTGTAGTTAAATAATGCCTATTTCTTTTCCTACATCGTATGACTATGAAGATACCCTGGGAATGGGTGATCTACGGCTGTCAAACCCATCATCACTAGAAACTCCTACTGATTTTTATATAGAGTTGCAAGAAAGGCACTACGATGATTTGCGTGAGTATGAATTAGAGTAAGAAGAACTCCGAGAACAATGGAAAGAAGAAGAATGACGTGAAAAATAGGCGATGCGATGGCATAATCATGCTGGCTTGCGTCGTCAGCATCAAAACAACCAAGTGGTTAACGAACAACAAGTTGACTCACCATCATATTGTGTGATTGTGGGTATGCCGCCGTAGAAGATGTTATTTCGATTGGATTCAACATTGGTTATCGTTATTTTAGATGTCGTGTTTATCCCACTGGGTGTACCTTTTGGCAGTCGATTGACTAACAGTTTCCAAGTAAAGCCATTGAGTACACAAATGAATTACACCATCAACTTACAACACTGCAAAATTGAGTTATTGGTTTTCGAACTGAAGTTAGTAGACTTAACGACTAGCTTTAAGGGCTAAACATTATAATACAAAATTAAATTATTGCATCGTTCTTTGTATTAGGTACAATTGTATCGTCTTTGTATCACGTGTATAGGCTTTGTATTTGCACTGTTTTGTTTTGGTGAAGTCATGTAATGTTATGAATTTGTGTTCAGTATCCTTTAGTTGCTTGTTTTATGTATTCTCCTGATAACTCAGTTCTAAAAGTTAGTGACAATTCATATCAAAAAAATCGTCTTTGTATCATCCCACTGATTATGTATATTTGTAAATTATTAATTTTTTTTGTTTTTATTTCTAATTTAATCAAACCTTACAGGGTATCCCTTGTTCGTGTCTTAAAACTATTAGTGGTACAAATTTAGTCTTAATAGGCCGTGTTTAGATTGTGGCAATGGATAGTGAGTATTACATATGAATAAGACTTCCGAGATCGAGTGCAGAATATGTAAGAGGGTTAGCAACTTTTCTAAGAAATGCATTTACAATTTATAAAGTAGGCGATGAGATGAAGTGACCTACAAAAAATGTACAGAACATAATTAGTATTGTGAAAATGTCATATACGATCATCTTATTTTTAATTGCCCTTCTCCATTACATACCGGGAGGATTTGTGAAGTTTCACAGACAAAATTAATAGGTTTGATGACCATATGGATTGTGCAACGGAAATGGTTTTTGAGGAAAATTTAGATGTGATGTTTAAATGTGCGGGTTACAAATTTGGTCAAAATCCCAGCGACTTTGAAGTAGAACCAAATCCGGAGGCCAAAAAATTTTATTGGCTTGTTAAAGAAGGAAAAAAACCGTTATATCCTGGCCGCAATAAAATTTCTCGACTAAGTTTCTTGATCAGGCTTTATCATTTAAAGTGTGCTTATGGAATTAACGAGTCTGCGTTTGAGAAATACTAAAGCTTATAAAAGCAGCATTTCCTGATGCCCAGCTGCCTTTGTTTTCCTACGAGAATATTATTAAGGATTTAGGTCTTAATTACCATAAAATACATGCCTGCCCAAACCATTACATGTTATATTGGGTAGAGAATAAAGATAAAGAGGCTTGTGACATTTGTGATTTTTCGAGGTAGGCTGTAAAAGAAAAAGAACACATCGCTGATAATAATGATCCACCAAAGTCGATTCCCAAAGTGTCGGCTAATGTTATGAGGTACTTACCTCTAAGGCCAAGGTTACAATGGATATTTATGTGCAAAGAATTTTCCAAAATTACGAGATGGCACCAAGCGGAACGAAAAGAAGATGGATAACTAAGACATCCGGCTGATGGTGTGGCATGGAAGATGATGAATGCTCGCTATCCTGATTTTTCATTAGAAAATCGTAATGTTAGATTGGGTCTAGCATCTGATGGATTTAATCCACATCGTTAATGAATTCAAGTTGTAGTACATGGCCAATTGTGTTGGTAAACTATAATCTTCTGTCGTGGTTATGTATGAAATCAAGAGAATTTGATTCTTTCAACATTAATATCTGGTCCAGATTCTCTAAAGAATAGTATTGACGTATATATGCAGCCTTTAATTACGGAATTGAAAGCGTTATGGAATGTTGGAGTCGAAACGTATGATTCCTTGACTGATGGGAATTTTAATTTACGTGCAAGTGTCTTACGGACCATTAGTGATTTTCTGGGATATGCCATACTGTCAGGTTGGAGCACGAAGGGGAAACTAGCATGTCCACTATGCCATTATGAAACTTTTTCAAATTGTTTGAAGCATAGCAAAAAAAAATGTGTTATATGCACCATAGAAAGTTTCTTGATCCAACACATAAGTGGAGGCTGAATAAGAGGGGATTTAATCCCAAAATTGAAATGGGGAACATTCCAGAAATATTATCTGGAACAAATATTGAAGAATTATTGCTGGGGTACAAAAATCAGTTTGGGGATAAGATGAAGAAACCGAGTAAATGTGATGTCCCTTTTAAAAAAAGGTCAATACTGTTTGACTTACCATATTGGTGTCATAATCCTCTTCGACATAACCTGGATGCCATGCACATAGAGAAGAACATATGCAAAAAAATATTAGGTACTTTACTTAATATAGGCCGCATGTCGAAGGATCACCTAAACGTTCATTTGGATTTGCAGGAATCGGGCATAAGGAAGGCCCTTCATCCTGTTGAATGTGGTGATGGAAAGCATGTTGAAATTAGAGCTAAAATATTTGATAGGACAAACAAGGAAAAAGAAATCTTTTGCTCTGTATTGAAGAACGCCAAACTACCCCACGGTTGTGCCTCGAATGTTAGTTTGTACGTGCACATAAAAGAGAGAATGGTTGTGGGATATAAGAGCTGTGATGCTCATTTCATACTCCACTATTTTTTACAGTTTGCTGTGAAGAAAGCGTCAAAACCCGAGGTTGCATTATCAATGATCTGATTTAATGCATTCCTTAGAGGACCATGGAGCAAGGTTATCGAAGTGGAAGATATTTATGTAAAAGGAAATTGTCGAGATACTTTGTCATTTTGAAATGATTTTTCCACAGGCTTTTTTGATATAATGGTCCACTTGCCTGTTCATTTATGTAGAGAAATCGAATACGACGGACCTGAACATCTTAGATGCATGTATCCAGTTGAGTGATATTTAGGAAAGTTGAAATCTTATGTGCGAAATAGAAACAGACCAGAAGGTTCGATTACAGAAGGTTACTTGGCAAAAGAGTGTGTGACTTTCTATTCAAGATTTTTAAGCGTTGATGGAGGAACAGAAAACATGTCGATTGATTTTGGAAGATGTCCAACAGATTTGGAATATCATATTGGAACAAAGAAGAATAAAGATGGGAAGATGTTCAATTTTAAAGACGCAGATTGGAAGGCAACACATCGCTATAATCTATTCAATTCCGGTAATAAATAAATTGAGAGTTTGATTGAGTAAGTTCTTAATTTCCTATATCATTTCCCTCAACTATAAATTAATATCTACATTTCGTAGTTTTCTGACCTTAATTATTATTTTGGGTTCATTGAGCTTTTGTGGATGGTCTTGTGAATCCAAGAAGATACAAAAGGGAAGGAGAACATTTCAAAGAGTTTGGGATTGGCTTAAAGAAGAGGTTCTGAAAAAGGACCATATTTCAACATATTTAGAGGTGTTTGCATTAGGTTCTAATCGAGTAGCTAGAAAGTTTACCGGTTATATAGTAAATGGATATAGATTCCACACAAAATTTAGAGATTCTCGATGTACCACACAAAATAGTGGTGTATTTTTTACTGCCAAAACCACCAGCTTTGTAAGTTCGAAAGACCAAAACCCAATAGTGGGTGATGTCAATTACTAGGGATCAATCGAAGAAATTTTTGAGCTTGATTATTGTGGAGCTTTCACAGTGGTCCTTTTTAATTGTTTTTGGTACATAGAGAAATAAAGATTCATATGGTCTTACTAAAGTAAATTTTAGCAATTGCCATAAAATTGATCCTTATGTCCTGTCTTCGCAAGTGCAGCAAGTATTTTATGTGGAAGATGCAGTTTAAAAGAAAAGACATTACTTTATTAAAAAATAACAGAGAGATTGGTGTGATATTGAAAATCAGAATGCAATGGAAGAAGACATGAGCAATACGCGTTCACATGTTATGGGCACAGGTGGTAAACTAGAACCAGAAGTTGTTGATGGGGGCTGGGTTAGGGATGATGTCCCCGTAATACAACTAGAAGCACCAGTTCTTGATCCTGTTCCGTCTCGTTAGGACAAAAAATCCCTCTGTCTTATTGTTTTAATTTAGTCTAATCTGTTGTCTTATTTATGATGTATTTGGCACTTTTTGTTTTAGCTGTAAATTATTATATTTGATGAATGTATTTGGCCTAACCTGTTCCATCTCATTAGGACAAAAATTTCCTCTTTACTGTCATCTAAATTGGTTATAGACCGAAATGTTATAGTTATTTTTTTGTCCACTTTAACATGCATGTACCTTGTTGTAACGTATTCATTTTGTACAGGATGGATGAACTTATAAATATCCGACTGCAACGTGGCAAACAGTTTCGAAGGACATGTTATGTCGGTGGAGAATCCTTCGTAGTAACAAAATATTATGTAGACAGCTTTTCTTACAGTATGCTTATGGACTTTGTTGAAGATTGTCTTCATTACACTGAAATAGGAGGAGTCTATATCAGCAAAGGAATGAGGGGTGGCTGACAACTAATATTCAATGACAAGGACGTAAACGAATACGTACAGGGCTGCAATAAGCAAAAAGAAGTGGTTTTTTTACATCGACAACACCGCTGATAAAGACAGTGAGCCGTTGATTCAACTGCAACCACATGTAATCATACTGCTAAGGAAAAACATAATTCAAGGTATATATGTATATGTAATAGATCCATTCTTATATATATCTCTGTGTGTGCGTAAAGAACTATGGAATATCGTTATTTTTTTTATTGTTACAGGTTCTGCTAAGATGCTGGTTGCAAAGCGCAAGTGCATTACTGCACATAACTTCAGCAGCAACACAAAATGATGAAAAAATACCCAACTCAAGTGGGTCAGAAGAAACTATCACCGAAGCCTGGAACCAGAAGGAAATTAAATGTAGAAAATGAAACAGATAATGATGATGATACTCGAGAGAATGAAGCTGATGTTTAGGTATTCTTCAGTTTTCATTTCAGTTTTATTAATCCGGATGAAATCTTGTGTTTCAAACTACTTTTTATTAAAATTTTGCACGTAAAAGCAAGAACCGGATTTTAGTGTTTTCAGTTGCTGTTTCGATGTCTTATTCCGACCATGAAGGGTGCAGCTAATTCAAGTAACTATTTTTTCTTTGTGCTTGCATTCTATCAAAATAGCAAGAATAGTTTATATGTCGACTCTATTTGGTTAACTAGCTTAAATTTATCAATGATGGTGAGTAATAATGCTAATCTGCTTGTTGTTCTCTTAACCATCAGTTTTGACGAATTATGAACAAGAGCGAATCGCGCTTATGCAGGAAAATGATGCAGTTATTAGATCACTAGCGGTGCCTTCATTGGTTAGTTGTATGCAAGAGGCTGCCGCACGAAATAGGAAAGATAAAGGTATGTTGCTGGACTTGATGAATACATCCCAGAAAATGCTGGTGAAGACGTCACTGATGATTCATCGGGTTCGGAGGTATAAAAAAGTTATTCGTTCGTTACTTATTGTCTTTGCCTTTATGAACGTAAAAAATCTTGAACTATGAATTAATTGTAGAGAATCAAAATTGTTAAGTCAAAGGCTCCTTTACCTAGACCGAGAACTCTTTCGCGAGCCAATGCAACCATTGAAATTGAGAAGGAAGCGATGACCCACACAACCCTCCAAAGAAAGCTGGCTCCAACAAGGAGTTGATCATGACACACACTCCTAGTCCAAAGAAACTCAGTAACTGGGAGAAATTCGCAGAAACATTAAAGAAATTGACAAAACCTGCACTGTCTTTTTCAGGAGTTTTAAAACATACAATGTCTTGTCCATCCATTTTAAAACCTACATGTAGCGAAATTTTCAAACACTCAACCAGTTCATGCGAAGCTGCTGGTTCAGTTGCTGCTTATTTATCGAAGTGGAAACATCAAAAGCAGAATGTTGGAGCGCCTCCAACAATGGAAAATCTTACTGATCGATTAGGACAGGAATGGAATGCACAGGAAGATGAAGCAGGTACAGGTATAGGTACAATGTTTCTTTATCTGCGCACTACATTGTACTGTTGAGTGTGTCTATTTTAATTTTTTAATGCATATTATGTTTCTGTAATGCCATACATTAATTTTCTATTCATTTTAGATAAAGTACAAGGTCCAAAAAACCCTAAAGGGAAGCCAAAAATGACCAAGGTGCATGCTAGAACCCCTGATGATATGTAGTCATTGAGTTGAATAAGGATGGTCAACCAGTATCTGATAATATTACAGGATTAAGCAATTTTCTTGGGGCACTAGCAAAGGATAATGTGCCTCTTACTTACATCAGTTGACATGTTGTTCCTGATCAATTAATGCGACAAATGTTGGAATATGCTCTGGTACATTCTATCACCCTAAACCATATTTAGTTCAACCGACTTCCTAATTGTTTAGTTTTAATTAATTAGTTTGTTTCCTAAATTTTGTGATTGATATATTGTAGGCTAGGTATGCCATTTCGGAAGAAGGACACAAGTGAGTCTTGAACACGCTTAACGACTCTTGGAAGCAGTATAAGTCTCGCATCAAAGCAAGGTATTATAAAAAATATTCAACTGATGAGGAAAGGCTTGCAAATAGGCCCAGTACAGTTCCATTGAAGGATTTTAAAATGCTCTTGGAATACTGGGGGGATGAAGCAGTTCAGGTACAGCTTTAATGTGACCACAAAAGAAAACTAATTTGTATAAGGCTAATTAAATAATCAAGCAACAGATGGAAAAAATAAATAAAATAATTTAATGATATTCAAATTTTCTTGTTTAGTGCTAATCTATTCTTGTTTAGTGCTAACTTAATAATCATGCAACAATGGAAAAAATAAACAAAATAAATTAATGATATTCACATTTGTATAATGTTTAGTAGTTCACATTATCTTGTAGTGCTAATCTTTTCTTTAGTAGTTCGCATTATCGTTGTTTATTGCTAATTTTTTTTTGGATTTCCAGGCCCTAGCTGATACTAATTCTGCGCATCGTAATTCATTAAATAAGAGACATACCATGGGTCCCAAAACTCATGCAGGAGCCAAAGAACAGATAGTACGTGTTTTTTTGAACTTAAGTTATTTTTTGTCATTGAGTTGAATTGGCCACATGATAATTCTAATTTGTTATATCATTATATTTTATATCTGTTAACGATATTTTTCATTAATACCCGGAGTATAGTACGTAATGTATGCGTTCGTGAAATTTTTAGTGGTTATGACTCAGAGCTCTCAGGATATAATCCTGAAACTAGAATTGGTGGACCTCTAAGCCATGAAAGCGACATCGTGTGTTCAATTGAGAAGAAAACAGGCTAAAGCTTCCCTCGAGTTCATGGATAAGGACGTCATAATATTCATTAACTTCGATGATCCTCTCGTGTCAGATCTTCCCAATAGAGGGGTCTGGATCACAATAGGGATCGGGTTAGGAATTCGTATATGATTTTGTCACATCAATGTTCAAGAAAAGTTAGTTTCAGCATGAGAGTATTGATCAATCATTGCTACCCCTTTTAGGCAAAGAGAATGGGACTTCATGTTTCAGGAAAGCCCTCTTCTTCCGCTGCCGGAGTGCCCTGGTTGATCTCCTCATCAGAAAGGTTAATGTTAACTTCCTGTTTCATCATTATGATACTACAAGGTTAACAAATCACAAGATGTATGGGACTCAGAATTCTCCATTCATAGATTGTAGATATATTACAAGGATTGGTGATTTGCTCCCCTCAAGAAGGAAGGAAGTAAATTAAGAAATGAAAAGATCTTCCTCCTTTACAAAGTTTCTGGGGTCCTACTTATAGAGAATTCAGGTCTTCCTATCAGTAGGGTGTTGGGCCGGAACGATTCCTGTCGACCTCTATTTCTCTTGGTCTTGGGCTTCTGCTGTCAGTCCTCCTCATAGTACCGGTTATAGTCTTTGAAACACGAGTTCGAGGTGAATTGGGGCCTCCTCTTGATTGAATGGAGTTTGTTGCCGAGATGGATTGTGGAGGCATTTCGAGTTTCTCAGTGGATTCCACCAAGTGTCGATCCTTGGTCGTAGGCTTTCGGCTTTATCACAGTTACTTGGAGGGGCTTGCCCTTATGATGTATGTGTATGTATGCTGATTTAGAATCGTTGATGGTTCAGGTACTAGGCAGATTAGTACCGGTAGCCTGTATCCTTGCTTGAGTATCAGTTTAGCCTTCTGGTTTGTCTTTCTAGAAGATAGCTTTCAGTGATACAAAGGTAACCCCTTTTGTCACTTATCAAGTCGTTCTTCAGGGGTTGGTTTCAGACCACCTTTATGCTCTGATCTGTTACTTTTCCATTTTTTAATGTATTAGTGTCCAATGGTTGAGTCTTGACATGTAGACCCTGTCGGGCGGACCTTTGCTGATGCCCGGTAGGTTTCGGGTCCCTTTTCTCTAGAGGGGGTATCGGCCTGAGTCGCTCTCGAATTCTTCATTCCTCATTCATTTGACATCGCTTCACTGTTGTCCCGTGCTAAGATCGTTTTTGCAGTTACATTTGCCCCCTAGTGAAGGGGTGTCTTCGACTTTCCAATTCAAGCTTCTTTTGTTATGCTTTCTCATATTTGTTTGCCAATTCCTTTCCAATGTAAAGTTACGCCATAGGTCCTGCTGAAGAGATTCTATTTTGACGTCTTGGGGAGGAATGAAGTGACCTAGATTCAGGCCTTGATGGAAGAATGAAAACTCTTTCCAATAATGATGTTGAGTCGCATCCTATCCAGACTCGGACGGATCGAGATTAAGGAGCCGAATTCACCCAGATTCGGGTATTTTTAGATTAATGACCGAAAACCCTTCCGACATTAACGAAGAGCTAAATCCACTCAGATTCGAATATTTTTAGATTAAAGATCGAAAACCCTTCCGACATCAATGAAGTGCCGAATCCACCCAGATTCGGGTATTTTTAGATTATGGACCGGGAACCCTTCCGGCATTAATGAAGAGACGAATCCACCCAGATTTGGGTATTTTTAGATTAAGGACCGGAAACCCTTTCGGCATTAATGAAGAGCCGAATCCACCCAGATTCGGGTATTTTTTAGATTAAGGACCGGAAACCCTTCCGACATTAATGAAGAGCCGAATCCACCCAGATTTGGGTATTTTTAGATTAAGGACCGAAAACATTCCAGCATTAATGAAGAACTGAATCCACCTAGATTCGAGTATTTTTAGATTATGGACTGGAAACCCTTCTGGCATTAACGAAGAGCCGAATCCACTCAGATTCAGGTACTTTTAGATTAAGGACCGGAAACCCTTCCGACATTAATGAAGAGTCGAATCCACCTAGATTCGGGTATTTTTTAGATTAAGAACCGGAAACCTTTCCAGCATTAATGAAGAGTCGAATCCACCCAGATTCGGGTATTTTTAGATTAAGGAATGGAAACCCTTCCGGCATTAATGAAGAGCCGATTCCACCAAAATTCGGGTATTTTTAGATTAAGAACCGGAAACCCTTCCGACATCAATGAAGGGCCAAGTCGACCCATATTTGGGTATAAGTGTGGATAACCGGAACTTCTTCCAGTATTAGTAAAGTGAGTATCCCCTTTGGATTTATTTTGAGAAGCATAGGTTGTACTTGCTTCTTGAGCCTACCCTTGGGCTTTTGTTGCCAAAGCACAGGATGTACGTGCTTTATTGGCCGCTCTTTAGGCTTGTGCGTTCGGAGCTATTGGCTAGCTTATCCACAAGCAGGGCCCAAGGACTTACCCGACCTCCCTCTATGAGGTTCCTTATCCTGACCACCGTAAGCGATGATAAGGGCTTAGAAACTTAGATGGGGCAATCATAGGCAGAAAACTAAGGTTTATTCTTTTGATGCTCTACATGGACCATCGTAGACACTAATAGAGGCTTATACGACACCCGCTCCAAGGAGTGCCCTATCCTGACCATTGTAGGAGATGATAGGGGTTTGCGCTCCCTTCTGCGGGCAATGCAGAACATTAGCATAGGTAGGACGTGCTCTTCTGCGAGCAGAGGTAGGACGTTCTTAGTTCGAGCATGGCGTGATAATTTTTAGATGCATTGCCACGACCATCTCTGGTGTGAAACGGTGGCTTACGCTTTTGATGCTTTAACCCTTCCCCCTTTGGTTTGGGGAAGGATAAAGACTAACACAATCATCCCCCTCCAGTGGATGCCTCGCCCCGGCAAATTTGGCGATGACAAGGGATTTTATCCTTTTTCCATCTTGACCCCTTTTGGGTTTCTCACGAGCTACTGGGAGGGTTTCCATGCCCTTAGTTGCATGTAGAATTCTGGGGGGAAAGATCTTGTCTTATATTCTTTTACGGTTGAGAAATATGGTATCAAATGCTCTGAGTTCCATGTCCTTGGAACAAGATTGTCGTTGGGTCTGCATAGCCAATATGTGCCGGGTATGACTTCTTGATGGACAACTAGGGGTTCTTCACCATTTTGGACTGAAAGGACCATCTGCCGGATTCTTGGTGTTAGCCATTACTCTTCATAGTACTAATTCACCCTTAGTGATGGTTCTAGCTTTGACCTTCGAATTGTAATATCTTGTGATCCTTCTTTGGTATTCAGTGGTTTTCATTGCAGCCCCATCCCTTAGTCCATGTATCAAGTCTAGTGACTCTTTTCTTAACTCCTGATTGGGGTCAAATGTGTGTGCTACCCTTCTATGTGATGGAATTTCGACCTCAACCGGAAGCATAGCTTCACATCCATATGTCAGGGAAAAGGGGATGTGTATCGTACTTGTTTTTGCAGAAGTTCTGTATGCCCATAGTACTAAAGGAAACTCCTCTTCCCAATTTTCTTTAGCCTGATTTAGGTGTTTCTTAAGGATTTTCTTCATAGTCTTATTTGCAGCTTCCATAGCTCCATTAGCTTTCTGCTGGGCTACTGAGGAGAAACTTTTGATGATTCCATTTTTCTCACAATACCGGGTGAACTCTTCGCTCTCGAATTTTGTTTCGTTGTCCGATATGATCTTATGTGGGATTCCGAAGCGGGTAATAATGTTCTTTGTTACGAATTTTAATACCTTTTTGGATGTGATAACCAAAATAGGTTCCGAGTCCACCCACATAGTGAAGTAGTCGATAGCTACTACGGCATATTTAACTCCTCCCTTGGCGAGTGGTAAGGGCCTAGTTAAATCAATCCCCCATATATCGAAAGGCCAGGGGTTCGATATAGTGGTTAGGTCGCAGAGAGGAAGTCGAGGCACTTTAGAGTACTTCTGACATTTATTGCATCTTTTGACGTATTCGACCGCTTGATTACCCATCCGCGGCCAATAATAACCTTGTTGCATGACTCTTTTAGCCAACTTAACTCCACTGGAATGGTCCCCGCACCAACCTTCATGAGCTTCTCTTAATAGGATGAGTCCATCTTCAAAACTTACACATCTTAAATAAGGAAGTGAATATTCCTTTATATAAAGGACGCCGTATATGATCACGAATTTGGGAGCTTGGTGTTTTATCTTTCTTGCGTCTTGCTTACTAAGGGATAACGTCCCTCTTAAGAGGTAGTCCTCTATGGGAGTCATCCAAGTAGCTCTTTGTTAGTGGCGTGTCTCTACTATAAGGGATTCCCTCCGGAATCCACTTCTTGGTCTTCTTCGTCACCCCTTCTTAAGGCTTGGGATCTGGTCAAAACTAGTAACTCCTTTTCCTTTTTTGATTCTTCCTGTTCGATGTTGGGCATCATCTGATATCCCACCGCCACTATACGATGTTCGGGAGTTCCTCGAGAGCTAGCTAATTTGGCTATGAATCCATCTGGGTATTCTCCCCATGGGTTATTTGATGAACTGAGAAGTCCTCAAATAGGGAAAGCATCTTTACTACCTTCTTCATGTATAAGATGAGCTGCTTGTCCTTGGTTTGATATGTCTATTTTTTTTGGTTTACCATTAACTACGAGTCGCTGAAGATTTCTGTCTTGGGTATCTTCAACTGTAATGCCGGATTCAGACCGGCTATCATGTATTCATATTCAGCCACGTTGTTGGTTGTCGGGAATCCTAACTTCATGGCGTAGTGCAAGCGGTGTCCGTCAGGGGTGATTGCCCCTGCTCCCTGATTGTTGAAAGCTCCATTTACGAAAAGTTGCCATTTGGTCTTTGAGTCAATTTCTTTAATCCGCTGTTCCGAAAAGAAATTTGTGCACTCGTTCACGAAATCTGCTAGAGCTTGCCCTTTGATTGCTGCTCGAGGATGGAACTCAATTTCGTATTGGCTAAGCTCAGTACCCCATTTTACTAGCCTCCCCGAGGTTTCCGGTTTGATGAACACTTGCTTAAGTGGGAAGCTAGTTAAAACTTTAATAGAGTGCGCCTAAAAATACCCTTTGACCTTTCATGCAGTAAGGATTACACAATACGCTAGTTTCTCTATGATGGGGCATCGGGTTTCTGTTGTATATAACGCAATTGTATACACAATTATATGATTTTTGTTTGATGATAACAACCAAATATACTTTATTTTAAATGTGTTTGTTACTGTACTGTTTCATATATACATCGCAGACAGGAATATAATATTTATATTTAAATAAAATACAACTGTACAGAAATTCAAATATTCACAGTATTTTATTTAGATAGAATATTTTATTTCAAACAGTACAACTTTTAACTCCACTATTTGAATACATCACTGTTACACAATTTCATATATACATACAATTCACTTTGACACTTCACTGACATATACACACATTTTTTTTGTGTCTTTAATCTTCTGTCTTCACAGCATCCTCACTGTCAGTCCAGTCATCATTTGCTTACCTATCACTTAAAAAACACACAGTACACCGCAATAAAAATAAAACTGAATATATGCAAATATAAATTTATTTTTAAATTTTATTTGCCTCAGAATCCAGTGTTTTTCTCATCATTTTTCATGAGTTGATCTGATTCATCTGTGTCTAGACAGCTTGTTATATGCACAGTGACTGTAAGTACCACAAGGCAGACAGTTTGTATATGTACAGGGACAGGAAATTTTTTGGTTGACTGCAAATACATACGTGTATAAATATACACGTGTGCACTGCCTCGCCAATAGCGAGCAACTGCGGAGTAGCCACGTGGACCAACTCGACTCAGTGCAATATATCATGGTCAGTGCAATAATTCAACCCAAACAATTTACAAGGCAGCAAACATTCAAAGAGAAGTGTCAATACATGGTGCAACTATACATGAATGGCAAACAAGCGTTTTCGGGACAAGTATAACATCAAGGTCAATTGAGAGTGCATATGCACTTGTGAAGGCATGTTCAAATCCAAATATACAAGCAGCAATATACATAGATCAAAACAAGGACTGCCCGACTCAAGCATCAACACAAAATAGTGAATGGCAACAAAATCAAGTGGAACACAACAATGAAGCTAGCAAATATGGTCTAGTCTCACGCATGCTATTTGCACATGGAGTATGTACAAAGACAGGTATACATGGTCGAGGCAGGTTCAAAGCAAATGGGCAAGTTAAAGTGTGACATTTAAAGCATAAGTGGGAGCACCAATACAGGAGCCAAGGTGTAAGAAACACCCACGCAACAACAAGTTCAACTTTATCAAGAGATGCAACATGATGTACACAGGGTGGAACAAATGCAAACGTGAACAAGCCAGCATGGTTCAGCAAGTTCATGATTCACACTATCAAAGTAGATGCCAACTACACAACTAAAAAGTTTGGACAAAGTAAACAATGCATGCATAAGTCCATTTACTTGTACAAGGAAATTTGGCGAAAATTTCAAAGCAGCATTAAACTTGTGGTAGATTCAGTTTCAATATGGTTCAAAGAAAAACAAACAAAGTTGCTGTAAAATTGTTCGAAAGCATGTGCATGGTGCAGCACATCATAAGTGCTCATATTCAAAGCTCAGGTCGATGACATGTAGCAAAAGAGTAAAGCAGAGCATTCAAGTGAAAAGCAAATATCTTGGGCATTTTAAATTCAACACCATTGGGAAAAACCTTAGCAAAGATTCAAATCAGCCTTATTAAAAGCAATCAAGCAATCTGTTTTGGCATGTGTATTTTTCTAGTCTTTCATTGATCATGAAAGAGATCAAATCAGTGCAAAGAAATCACATATGAGATCAATCAGGAAATGATTTTTGGCAACTACTAAATGGAAACACAATTCACTGTTTTTTATTTTTTTTGGCAAAAACAAATTTTACTGTTTCCAGAAATGGGATAAATCAGGAAACAATTTTGCATGAAAAATAAATTCGACAACTCATAATGTTTTAGACATTCACAAGAATTTCATTTTGGCAAGAGAATCCACGACAACAAGCTAGAAAAGGGGACAATTATCTTTTTTCAGATTTGACTTATTCATACAAGGCCAAGGGATTTAAATTTAAAGAGAAAAATCAATTTTGGCAAGTATCAATTTGTTTCCAGAAAATCACGATTTTGGATTTAAGAAATGAAATGGCACAAATCATTTTTGGAAAAATAAATCTCTTTTGGCAGTAATGTATTTATTACATAAGCAAATTCAAATGCTGAGGAATATTTTTTGAACATGGCAATACAAATTCAATCACGCAAGAGAATAGCCAAGCAAAAGTGGAAACTGGACGAAATCAGCCTAGTCATCAATTGCGTGAAATCAGAAAGAATTAGGATTTTCTATAATCATATTTAACACCTTTCATCACTTGCTTTTAGAAGAATCGAAAATCCAACACAATCACCAAAAAGAAAAACAGAGAAATCAAATCAATTTTTACTCATAGATTTTCGATCGAGAGACAGAGAGGGAAATTCCAAATCGAAGCATCAGTGAACAACACCATCTGAAGCTCATCCGAGATGACCTCTTCTCAGCAATTCAACCAACCAAGATTCGATTTGGGATTCAATCAGAAAAACCCTAATTTCTTTTTCCAGCTGTCATTTTCTATTCCCTGAGAAAAAGCAAAGTGATCGGGAAAGTAAACAAAGGGTGAAACCAATTGAAGTGGGACGACCTAGTTTTGAAAGGGGCTTGAGTTTTTATTTTTAATATAAAAGTGGGTTTTTCTTTTGTTTTTCTTTTAATTGTTTTTATTTGAATTTGAGTTGTAAAACAATTCGAACAGTTTCTAGAGTCTGTAAAATTCTAGGAGAATCTAGTTAAGGTGTTAACTGGCAATTTGCTAGAGTCTGTAAAACTAGGGTAAATCTGATCTAGGGGATTAGATCTGTCTAGGGTTTTGAGGATAGGACTAGAATAGGAGCAAGGGGTTTGCGAATGTACATGATTTTGTATGCGGGATTTGTTCTTTTATCTAGTAGAAACCATAGGAATGCAGCAGTAGGCAGGATTTGCCGAATCTAGGTATATCTTGTGTCATTTACTTTCTGCATTTCTATTTCTGCTATATTCTGTGATCTGTGAATATTTTAATATCCTGTAATATTTAAATCCTGTGATAATTTAAAAAAAAAACCTATTCAACCCCCCTCTAGGGTTAATAGAGATCCAACAAGTGGTATCAGAGCTGGTATTTTCTTTAACTCTAGAGTCATGTGTAACCCTAGTTGTCAGTCCATCGAGAGTCAATCCAGTAATATTCCACCTATTTTTAATGGAACAAAAATTTTAAATTGGAAATTAAAAATGAAAATTTGTTTAAAATCTGTTCATATTATATATTGGAATATTATTATTAATGGAGGAGATCCGTCAGATAAAAAGTGTAAAGCTATCACTACTCGTGCTATGAACATTATTTTTTCTTGCCTTAGTATTGATCAATTTAAACTTGTCTCCTGTTGCTTAGCTGCGCAGGAAATATAGAGAGCATTCGATGCAAAGTATGGACGAAACGACAAAAATTGCTCAAAACCCCACAAGGACAACTCAAGTTTAGAATTTTGCTTAACTGGATGTACCAAGGATGAATCTGACGATGGAGACTCAACAGATGATGAGACAGGAGGCTATTCGTATGAAGATTTAATTCATTTTTGCACTGAATTAACAAAAGCTATTGATAGTCTCAAATCTAAAAATAAATATCTAAAATCTGGAAAACTTGAGTTGATTACCAAAAATAACATTTTGGAATTAAAACTTGAAAATGTTAGAAATTTAGGAAAGTCCGACTGCAAAAATTGTTTCAAATTCAAAGCTGATTTAGTTCATCAAAATGAAGATCTCAAAAGCCTTGAAAATGAAATCATGATTTTAAAAGAAAACGAGAATGAGCTAATTTGTAAAAACAATTTTTTTCAAAAGGAATTGGATAATTTCAAGACATCTGAAAATTCCAAACTTGAAATTTTTGAAAAATAAAATTTGTCGAAAACTGAGTCTATTCTCAATGAGCTAGAAATTGAGATTGAAAAAATCAAAAAATTTGAATCTGAAAGTCGATATTTTTTTGAATTTGAAATCGCTGAGTCCCAAACAAAAATTAAATTGCTTAATGATGAAAATTTGGTTTTGAAATCTGATTTTGAAAGGTGCAAGATCACTAAAAATCATTGTTCATATTTAATGTAAGAAAACGGTGATCTTAAAACTGAAATTCAACAACTTGGAAAAATTTTGAGCAAATTTTCTGATGGAGAACAATCTGTAAATATTTTGTTGAAAAACCAATTTTCTTCTGAAAATAAGCATGGTCTTGGTTTTGAGAAAAATGATATTTTGGAAAACAAAATTCAAATGATTTGAAAAATCCCTCAAACTACTTTGAAAATTTGAACTTCGAAAATTTCAAAGGATTTTTGAATCAAAATCATGATGAGAAATCATTTTATAATAATCCATCTAAACTATCATAGATCCCAAAAAGAAATAAAATAAACTTTGTTAAATTCAAACAGTTTTGGGTTCCAAAGGATACAAAGGTAAATTCGGATGGATTGTTATACAAACAAGTCTGGGTACCAAAACGTGTGAATGAAACTATGAGTGGTTTTACTAATTTTGTTAGACCACTCGAATCCCTAAATTGTTAGGTACCCAAGGAGGCTGAGGTACTGTGTTGCAAAAGAAAAACTGGATTCAAACTGCTTCATATCACTGGATCATTCATAATTCCTTAGTTACATCTGCTAAGTCAGAGATTCATTTGTTTACATCGATTTCAGATATGATCTCTGAACTCATCTTTGTAAATATTCTTTGTTTTTTCGTTTTTCTACCCCTTCTTTTGTCTATTTTGACACTACTATATTATTTTCTTTTATTCTGGGCTTCCTTAAACTTCCAATTGTAGAATTCATATTTTCTGGAAATTCACTTCATTTGAATAAAAATCTTAGGTTTTTTAATCTTTTCCCGATCTTGAACATAATGCTGTTAATCTCTGCAATTGTTTTTGAAGTTTATTTTCTGATTGCTGAATTCATAACAGTGTTGTTGTATTCTTGTCATATCTCGAACACCGTTGATCTGAATTCTAAATTTTGAAGATCTGAAAGTTTAATGGAATTTCACATACCTTTGTTGTTCTGAGTTTCTTCTAATTCATTTTAGATAGGCTCGAAAATTTATACTCATTACATCACACTGCTACTTCTCAGTTGTGATAATTTCTTTAATTTTCAGATTGGCTTGGGTATTTTATTTTTTCTTGAATTACAGTGATACATCTAGAAATTCATCTTATATTCATGATCATTATGGTTGAAATTGGTTTACTTGAAATCAACTGAAATTCTGGATATTTTGAATATCACACACCTCTTAAATTTGAAATTATAAATCTTGCGTGACCAATTCATTATATCTCAAAACTTGACATTGGTTCAAGTGATTTCATATAAATTATTTTTCCATTTTCTGGATCATAAATATCTCTCAAGTTTGATTTAAATGATCTGAAATTATTCTTGGCTTGTCAGAAATAATTTGGAAAATTCCTTTGAAAATCCGATCTTGAAATTTACTCTTATTTCATGATTATTTGATTTAAATATTTGTTTGTTTAAAACCATTTGAAATTATTGATTTATTGAATTTTACACATATCTTGAATCTGAAATTAATAATCTGGTGTGATTGATTCATTGAATCTAGAGTTTTTCATATTCCTCAAATGACTTCAAATAAACAGTATTTTTAATCTTGGATCATGAATCATCTTTACATGACCGTCATCCTCTGACGAGTCTGCAAGGCTATTGGTTTCTATGCTACTCTGATACTATTTTTGAAAAATGTTTTCAAAAATCTGCTTGGTTTTGACTGCTGTTATGATAAATGAAATTAATTTGTTAGTCTTGTCTGCTTGGGCCTTGTGATTAAATTCTTTTATCTGTGATATCCTTGTTTGTCTCTAGTGTCTTGTTACAATCCTCATTAATAGTGACATCAAGTGGTATCAGTTTAGAAGTGTTGAATTTGTTTTAACTATATATATTTTTAATCTCTCGTTGCTTTGTATAGATCTTTTCATATTCATCTTGTAATTGATTTTCATTTTTAAAATTATTTATTGATTATTCATTCAGAAATAGAAATCTAAATACAAATTGAATTGTGTTTCTAATTCAACAAAATTATTAATAGATTTTGAAATTGTGATGAATTGTGGCTGCTCTATATTTCACAACAAGAGGAGATTTTATTTAGATTTTCATGATGGTTGAACAATATTATAATTTCTTTGAATTGGCAATTATTTCACGACCATCTTCTTTATCTACCATTATTCTACCATCCATCATGTTTTTTTTGTATTAATGTAGAGAGTTTAATAACTTTTTTTTTTAAAACATTCTTTTTGTATAAACAGTGGAAATATTTGTGATAGAAATTGGACTATGTTATTTTTCAGAATTATTTATAATTGAAATTTTTTAATGATCCCGGTATAGTCGAGCATATTTCATAATATAATTAATTTACAAATTTATTTCACAGTCCATTTCTGCACCTACCACAATTTAATCATTCATATTGGTTTTATATATTAAGGAGTTTTTTCTTTTGAAGCTGAAAACAATAAATATATATTTAATATATAAGTGTGTCTCTAACCTCATTTAAAAATCCAAGCTCTGGTCATGCATTGTTAAGAGACAACTTATAATTTAAGCTGCGACTGACCTCATTTAAAAATCCAAGCTCTGGTTATACGTGGTCAGTGTGCTCTTAAGATAAAATGAAAGAAAAAAAAAGGAAGTTAAATAAATAAATATTTATATGAAATCCTCCTTGGTCTATAAAAACCTGCCTATCAATCCATTTTCTAATTTGTGAAATGTGTTAATATTTTATGACGTATTATGATTTATTGATTGATAGGTATTGGGATTTGAGATTATGTGATTGCGTCACTTAAGTTGAAATTATAATTATTGTCCAAATCCTTCACTGTTTTGTGATTCAATTTTCAAAATTCTCTTGAAAATAATTGGAAATCATTTTTGAACTCTCTCCATTTTTATAAATTTCATCGTAAATCCGTCATTCTCTAAAATGTGAAATATGCCACCTGTTCTTAGAATATTATGATTTTTGTTTGACTGATTGAGATTTATGATGACCGTTCATTCTCTTATGCTGAAATTATATTTTTTTAGTCTTTTTTCTTCTATATTTTAAATTTTGTATCCTTTTGATGATAACAAAAGGGGGATAATGGGTTGATATTTTGATTTATGAGTGAATGTTGTATGAATATATTAATTTTGAAAATCCATTCAATTTACATTCTTTCACTCATGCACAGTTATAGGGGGAGTTTCTGTTGTAGGGAGAGCTATCAAATTGGGGGAGTTTCTGTTTTAGGGGGAGCATTCAAATAGGTGGAGTTCAGTTCTTCACTGTCAAACACATTTATTATACTCAAAATCTATTTATTTGTTTGTCATCATCAAAAGGGGGAGATTGTTGTATATAACGCAGTTGTATACACAATTATATGATTTTTGTTTGATGATAACAACCAAATATATTTTATTTTAAATATGTTTGTTACTATACTGTTTCATATATACATCACAGACAGGAATATAATATTTATATTTAAATAATATACGACTGTACAAAAATTCAAATATTCACAGTACTTTATTTAGATAGAATATTTTATTTCAAACATTCAAACAGTACAACTTTTAACTCCACTATTCGAATACGTCACTGTTATACAATTTCATATATACATACAGTTCACTTTGACACTTCACCGACATATACACACACTGTTTTCCATGTTTTCAATCTTCTGTCTTCATAGCATCCTCACTATCAGTCCAGTCATCATTTGCTTACCGATCACATGAAAAACACACACAGTACACTGCAATAGAAATAAAAAAGAATATAAATTTATTTTTAAATTTTATTTGCCTCAAAATTCGGCGTTTTTCTCATTATTTTTCATGACTTGATCTGATTCATCTATGTCTAGACAGCTTGTGATATTCGCAGTGAAACATTGTAAATACCATAAGGCAGACAGTTTGTATATGTACAGGGATAGGAAATTTTCTGGTCGACTGCAAATACACATGTGTAAAAATATACGCATGTGCACTGCCTCGCCAATCAGCGAGCAACTGAGGCGCGACTACATGGACCAATTCGACTCGGTGCAACATATCATGGTCAGTGCAACAATTCAACCTAAACAATTTGCAAGGTAGCAAACATTCAAAGAGAAGTATCAATACACGACGTAACTATACATGAATGGCAAACAAGCATTTTCAGGACAAGTATAACAACAAGGTCAATATAGAGTGCAAATGCACTTGTGAAGGCATGTTCAATTCCAAATATACAAGCAGCAATATACATAGATCAAAATAAGGACTGCCCGACTCAAGCATCAACACAAAACAGTGAATGGCAACAAAATCAAGAGAATCACAACAATGAAGCTAGCAAATATGGTCGAGTCTCACACATGCTATTTGCACATGGAGTATGTACAAAGATAGGTATACATGGTCGAGGCAGGTTCAAAGCAAATGGACAAGTTAAAGTGTGAAATTCAAAGCATAAGTGAGAGCACTAATACAGGAGTCAAGGTGCACGAAACACCCACACAACAGCAAGTTCAACTTTATCAAGAGATGCAACATGATGTACAAAGGGTGGAACAAATGCAAACGTGAACAAGCCAGCATGGTTCAGCAAGTTCATGATTCACACTGTCAACATAGATGCCAACTACACAACTCAAAAGTATGGATGAAGTAAACAATGCATGCACAAGTCCATTTACTTTTACAAGGAAATTTGGCAAAAATTTCAAAGTAGCATGAAACATGTGGTAGATTCAGTTTCTATATGGTGCAAAGAAAAACAAACAAAGTTGCTGTAAAATTGTTCAAAAGCATGTGCATGGTGCAACACATCATAAGTGCTCATATACAAAGCTCGCGTTGATGACATGTAGCAAAAGAGTAAATCAGAGCATTCAAGTGAAAAGCAAACATCTTAGGCAAATGTCAAATTCAACATCATTAGGAAAAACCTTAGCAAAGATTCAAATCATCCTTATTGAAAGCAATCAAGCAATCTGTTTTGGCATGTGTATTTTTCCAGTCTTTCATTGATCATGCAAGGGATCAAATCAGTGCAAAGAAATCACATATGAGATCAATCAGGAAATAATTTTTGGCAACTACTAAATGGAAACAAAATTCACTATTTTTTAATTTTTTTGGCAAAAACAAATTTTACTATTTCCAGAAATAGGATAAATCAGGAAACATTTTTGCATGAAAATTAAATTCGGCAAGTCATAATTTTTTGGACATTCATAAGAATTTCATTTCGACAAGAGAGTCCACGCCAACAAGCTACAAAAAGGGGCAATTATCTTTTTTTCAGACTTGACTTATTCATGTAAAGCCAAGGGGTTTAAATTTAAAGAGAAAATCAGTTTTGGCAAGTATCAATTTGTTTCCAGAAAATTACTATTTTGGATTTCAGAAATGAAATGGTACAAATCATTTTTGGACAAATAAATCTCTTTCAGTAGGAATGTATTTATCACACAAGAAAATTCAAATGCCGAGGAATATTTTTTAAACATCGCAATACAAATTCAATCACGCAAGAGGATAGCCAAGCAAAAGTGGAAACTAGACGAAATCAACCAAGTCATCACTTGCGTGAAATCAGAACGAACTAGGATTTTCTATAATCCTATTTATCACTGGCTTTTAGAAGCATCGAAAATCCAACACAATCACCAAAAAGAAAAATAGAGGAATCAAATCAATTTTTACTCACAGATTTTCAATCGAGAGCCATAGAGGGAAATTCCAAATCGAAGCACCAGTGAACAACACCTTCTGAAGCTTATCCGAGCTTACATCTTCCCAGCAATTCAATCAACCAAGATTCGATTTGGGATTCAATCAGAAAAACCCTAATTTCTTTTTCCATCTGCCATTTTCTATTCCCATGAGAAAAAGCAAAGTGATCGGGAAAGTAAGCAAAGGGTGAAACCAATTGAAGTGGGACAGCCTAGTTTTGAAAGGGGCTTAAGTTTTTATTTTTAATATAAAAGGGTGGTTTCTTTTGTTTTGATTTTAATTGTTTTTATTTTTATTTGAGTTGTAAAACGATTCAAACAGTTTCTAGAGTCTGTAAAATTGTAGGAGAGTCCAGTTAGGGTGTTAACTGGAAGTTCACAAGAGTCTGTAAAACTAGGGTAAATCTTATCTAGGGTATTAGATCAGTCTAGGGTTTTAAGCATAGGACTATAATAGGAGCGAGGGGTTCGCGAGTGTACATGATCTTGTGTGTAGGATCTTTTCTTTTATCTAGTAGAAACCTTAGGAATGCAGCAATAGGCAGAATTTTGCCGAAGCTGGGTATATCTTATGTCATTTACTTTCTGCATTTCTATTTCTGCTATATTTTGTGATCTGTGAATATTTTAATATCCCGTAATATTTAAACTTGTGATAATTTATAATAAACCCTATTCACCACCCCTCTAGGGTTAATCTAGATCCAACAATTTCCACGTCCTTTAGCCTTCGGCTAACATAATAGATAGGGTGTTGAATACCCTTGCCCTCTCTTATCAGAATTGAACTCACTGCATATTCGGAGACAACCATGTATAGGTATAGAGTTTCTCCCTTCTCGGGGCTGTTCAAAACCGGAGGCGTTCTCATATAAAGTTTCAATTCTTGGAATGTCTTCCCACACTCTTCGTTCAATTCAAAAATCTTCTTTTTCTTTATGGCATCGAAGAAATGGACGCATTAATCGGTGGCCTTAGAAATGAACCTGCTGAGTGCCGCTACCTTCCCGTTTAGGCTCATAACTTCCTAGATAGTTTTAGGTTCCTCCATGTCCCTAATGGCCTTATTTGGTCGGGGCTAGCTTCAATTCCTTGCTCGCTTACCACATATCCCAGAAAGTTCCCTGATTGAACTCTGAAGGAATACTTTTGAGGGTTTAGTTTCAACTGGTAATTTCTCAAGATACCAAACATCTCTTCCAGATCCTTTAGGTGATCCTTTGTTTTGGTGGATTTCACTAGCATGTCATCCACATATAACTCCATATTACGCCCTATCTGCTCTTGGAACATCCAGTTTACCAGCCCTTGGTATGTTGCCCCTGCAACTCTCAAACCGAAGGGCATTACTTTATAACAAAACATTCCCCGGTCAGTGATGAAGCTTGTGTGCTCCTCGTCGGGTCTTTGCATCGGGATTTGGTTGTACCCCGAATAAGCGTCCATAAGGGATAGAATCTTTTGTCCACTCATGACATCAACCAACTGATCGATCCACGACGAAGGTAACAATTTTTCGGATAGGCTTTATTTAAATCCGTGTAATCAACACACGTCCTCCACTTTTCGTTAGACTTCTTCATGAGCACGGGATTGGCTAACCATTTTGGGTAACGGACCTCTTGGATAAATCCATTAGTTTCAACCTTTTGACTTCCTCCTACAAGGCCTCTACCCGGTCTCGATTATATTGTCTCTTCTTTTGTCGGAATGGGGTTACCGAAGGGTCGATGTTTGAGGCGTGGCTCATAATTGAAGGATCGATACCAACCATGTCTGAATGGGTCTAGGCGAAAACATCTTTGTTGAGCTAAAGGAAGTGGATTAAGTCACTTCGGAGAGGTTCCATTAGCCTCTTCCCTATGTTGATGACCTTTGATATATCTTTCGGGTCGACGCTTACTTCTTCTACTTCTTCTATCGGTTTTATCCTTTCGATATCTCCTTTAGAATCTAAATCTGTGATAATTTATCCTTCTTCAGTTGAGTTCACCTCAGTGGAACTTTTCCTCTTCCTTTTCAAAGAAGCGTACCTACTATTAGTGTGTATGTCATTCATATTTATTTTTATCTTAGCTTCAAATGAGGGATGTAAGAATCCTTTATCTGAAGGCATTAAAAAAGTAGAAGAATCAAAGTACAAAGAATACACCCTTTTGTATATTTCGACCATTGCGAAGTACAGCTCTCGGGAGCTAAACTGTTCTCTCCGGATGGTACCCCATCCCTGTTTGGTTAGAAATTTTAACATGAGATATTTGGAAGAAATGAAGGCATCCATTTCCTCTAATGTTGGTCGTCCAAAGAAGGCGTTGTAATAAGACGGCTGATCAATCACGACGATGAGAGTTTTGAAAGTCCCGTGAAGAAGGGACAACCCTACTTGAACCAAAAGGTTGATTTGATCCACTGGGGTTGAACCTTTATTGTTGAACCCGAAAATTGGTTCGTTGCTAGGCTCCAGCTTCTTTTCGGATATTCCCATCTGATCGAAGGCGCGCTTGAAAATGTCATTGACAGCGCTTCCGGTATCCACCAATATTTTAGAAATGACCGAAAGCCCTATTTACGCTGTTATCATGAGGGGGTCGTTATAGGGGTGACAGACCCCTTTCTTTATTTCTTCCACAGAGACCCTGAGGTTATGCATTTTGAGGGCATAACGTGTGCTCTTCAGTGATGGTTCCTCTTGGATGGAGAAGATTCCCTCCAAGGCTTCCTTCACGTATTGGTTCCTGGCCTTCGGACAGCTTCCGGCAGGGTATGGTCCCCCATGGATCACATTGATTCGATTTACGAGATGCCCCAAATCCAAGCTATTCTACCCTGTAGCGACTACTATCATGTTTAACGAAACCTTCTACTGTCCTCCTACATGTTGAGCTGGTGCTGCTTTATTTGAAACAAACTCCTTCAGCTGTCCCTCTCGGATTAATTTCTGGATAATCCCGTCCAATACCTTGCACTTGTTTGTCTTGTGCCCGTTGGTTTTATGGAACTCGCAGTACTTACCACCAGCATGAGGTTTGGGGAAATTCTTGGCTTTGAACGAGACGAGGAAGTTATTGACCCTTTCTTCTGCGACAACATACACATACGAGATGGTCATGTTCAAGGCAACTGAGTTGGTGTCAGAGTCTTCCCACCTCGACCTCCTCTTATTCCCTTCCACGAGCTTTCGTTCGAATTTCGATCTTCCTCCTTCACTTCGAGGCCCGAACTTCCTCTTCGTGAAGTACAGTTCATCCATATGGACAAACTTGCCAGCTTGGAAGTGGAAATCTTGCAAGTATTTGCAACCGTGGATATATAACTCCTTCCAGAAGGGGGTGTTCTCAATCAACCCTGAGTGTATGGCGATCCACTTGTCGCGGTCATTCATATCCTTGGCCTTTAAGGCTTCGATGTTGAACCTTTTCAGATAGTCCATTAGAGACTCTCCTTGTCTCTGTTTGGTGTTGGCGATGACTGTATAGTCTACGGTTGGATCTTTGCAAATGAAAAACTACACGGAGAATTCGTAGGAGAATGGTTTCCATGAGTAAATGGTGTTTTCCCTATACTGGCGATACCACTTCGTCGCAGCCCCTTGGAAGGTCACCGGAAAGAGGCGGCACCTGACGGCTCCGGAAGCATTGTAAAGATCCATTTGGCTATCGAAAGCCATTAGATGATCGTCTGGGTTAGTTGTCCCAGATATTTTATGGTGGGAACTTTGACTCTTGACGGTATTATGGTATTCATAATCTCATCGATGAACGGTGCCACTCTTTTGTTGTGATTAACCTTTTCATCCTGGGTTCTCTTCCTCTTGCTTCCCAACAAGTCCTTGATGGTCTTCTGAGTGACATCTCTGATATAAGCTTCCGTGTTGTCATAGTTTACCCTTTTGAGATCATAGCCTTTGGCGGTGGAGCTCCCAGACTGTTCCTGCTCGCACTGATTCCCTTGATGATTTACTCCCGTCAGATGGGACTTCTTTTTCTTAGAAGAAGTAGCCTGAGGCTTCCCTTTTGCTTCTGACTGTTGAATGGGAGCCTTCCTTTTTGGAGATTCATTCGTCTCTCTCTAACGAGATCTAGTAAGCCTTGAGGATTTTTGTGCCTGGATAGCGTTGACTTGAGCCTGCATTTCTTGATGTTGCTTTTCCAAGACCAAGATTCTTGCAACATTATCTTCCATGGCGTTTGAGTCTGGTGGTTGTTATGGATTGGGCGCAGCTCTTTTCTTATTATTATTCGGGTCAAGCGCTGGGCCTTCTTTTCCTTTGAGGGTGATGTTGGGATCTGGCTCCTTGTTTTGTTCTTCAATTTTCTCCGACTTCATTATTTCCTGCCATGGAACGATGAATTCACCCATTAGCTTAAACAAATTAACCATAGGGTCGGTGGCCCAGGCCCTCCTCCTAGCGCCAAAATGTTAACGATATTTTTCGTTAACACCTAGAGTATAGTACGTAATGTATGCGTTTGGGAAATTTTCCATGGTTATGACTCAGACCTCTCAGGATATAATTCTGAATCTGGAATTGGTGGACCTCTAAGCCATGACAACGACATCGTGTATTCCATTGAGAAGAAAACAGGCTAACGCTTCCCTTGAGTTCATGGATGAAGGCGTCGTAACATTCATTAACTTTAATGATCCTCTCGTGTCAGATCCCCCCATAAGAGGGGTCTAGATCGCAACAGGGATCAGTTTAGGAATTTGTATATGATTACGTCACATCAATGTTCAAGAAGCATTAGGCACAACATGAGAGTATGGACCAATCATGGTGAACCCTTTTAGGCAAAGAGAAGGGGACTTCATGTTTTTGCAAAGCCCTCTTCTACCGCTGCCGGAGCGCCCTAGTTGATCTCCTCATCAGAAAGGTTAGTGTTTGTAACACCCCATGTCCATTAGTGTCACTCATTAAGGGAATGTATTAACATTCATGGAGTATTATAAGAGTATAAAACAAAATCTCACAAGAAAGATATATAAAATGGTACTTAAGAAAATTCAAAATTTATTCATTGCAGCGGAAAAGAAAAACATGTTTGGTTACAACATCAAAACCACATACTAGTGCCAAGTACACAAATATCCATCTTGAACAAAATTATTATCAGAATACATAAAAGTAAACCCATGATCCCACTCCAAATAGCCATAATGGAAAAGAGATAAAGCTGAGCGTTACTTTCAACACTTCCAAGCACTTCATGAAGAAATAAATCCAAGTCAAGCTCCACTAGTCCCACCCTGAGGACCTGGAGGGGGGAGAAAGAAAAGAATCAAAACAAAAAGGGTCAGACATAAGTTTGGCAAGTCTAGTGACTTTAACAGTATAATAGTAAAGTAACAGGATAAGAACATAAACTGGATATAAGAGATGATTGTAACATAAGCAGATATGACAAGGTAAACAAGATGAACAATATATAGTGCGCTTCTAATCACTATAAGATAATTCCTACACCGCACCAATACTAGTTCCATACTGAAAGTTGATCCCTCTTACTAAACATAATAATAACAGTAATGATCGTAGTTTCGTGTACTCCTAGCTGCTGTCATAGGTGTCGCCCGCTCCTATCTCCACTAGTTGTACCACTACCCTCCCCATTCGATCGGCTCCGTAACTCGAAGATACATGTGCTGGTCCCACAGTAGGGTGTATCACTCTCTAAAGTGGCAACCCGATACTGCTAAAATGCATGGCTTATACCTACACGATGCAACAACGTCTTACCTACCAGCCCAGACCCACACACACACATGACTCCGTTGGACTTGCACTGCCATTGCTAACTCTTTATTGACCTCTTACAATCAACCCCAGTAAGGGTGTCCCTGTCCTCGACCTAGTTCGAGCTCATATAGATACAAAATGGGTTATTGGTTGAAAAGAATCCACCAACTTGACACAAGCTTCCCTCCTAAGCTTAATCCCCACTAGGAATTCCCACTTAACCCCTCTTTATCCCCATGTCTAATCACATGTCTCATCTTGGTTAAGTGCTTTAATTATGTTTCACATGCTACCCTTGTTATCCACTTAACCCTTTTATCATTCCCATGTCTTACCACAAGTCTTATCTTGGTTAATTGTTCAATAATTCATTATAATCGTAATCTTGCAAGACCTCCCACATTAGATTTCCACTTTGCGATTGCTGGATATAACGAGCGGTTTTGGGTAGTCTTATACCGCAATCCGAATCTAACCTCGTGTCTTTTCATGATTACGTATCTAATTTTTGCCTTTGACCTCTCACGTTAGATTACCAAATTGCGGTTGCTGGATGTGCCGGGCGGTTCTGGGCAGTCTTATACCGCAATTCGAATCTAACCTCAAGTCTTAGGCGTTCATTATCACTTTCTTGATTCAAGTCCTAATATTAAATCTTGGACTAAAATATATTCCAATTACCCATAATTTCCAATCTAAATTATGTATATAATTTAATCCAAATTAGGCCTATAATCTTATATATACATGTTATGCCAAATTACGCCAAAATTAATATGCGTTCATTGTTATTAACAATTTATGCCAAACCTCATGTATACAAATCATATCCAATTATGCCTAATACAACTTATGCCAAATCTCATATATACAATTATGCTCAAATTGATTTATGCCAATAATCTTATTTTATTACAAATTTCCCCAACTTTTCCCAATCGTTCAAGTGTTATTCGTACGCAAATCTAAACGCAATATGTTAGGCTCAAAGTTAGCCTAATCTCATGAAAAAGGAAAAGAAGAGGAGAAGAGAATCAACATCAAAATTGGCGAAAACATAAGAACATGCATATGAAACATAAACAGGTATAAAACGATAAACTAGATCAGAATGGCATATGCAGGTTTATGGGTATGAATCTAAAAGATAATGATTTACAAACTTAATAAGATTCATCTCAGTCACAGGCATATACATTAGATCCAATTTACAATCCTATCACAATTACTTTTAATTTAATTATATGTGAAAGTGACATAGACTCACAACGATAGGATTCTTAGAAAATTAGGCGTTGTTGTAGCAATTCGAATCTTGAATAATCTCTATTTGATTGATGTAGATCTGATCTTCTAATTTGATTGTTGAAGAAGAACTATCTCTAAATACCTACTTTGATTTTGGTTAGAGAAGAAAGGCTAGGTTAATTTAGATTAGAGCAGCATGGAGGTGCCATGGATGAATAACAATGAGATTAGGGTTAGGTTTAGGGGTATTTTTATAGATGCTCTAGGTGAATTAGGACCTTAGATTAGATTAGCATCCATGTGAACCATCCAAACCAGAAAAACACATCATCCAGCCAATCCCAGAAGACCACGTATCAGTCCAGACCACAAAATTCGTCAGGCCAGATCTGAGCCAATGGGGTCGATACCCGTATAGGGGGGTCAACACCCCGGTCGACACCCCTATAGGGGGTCGACACCTATGTTGACTCCCCTAGGGGGGTCAACACCCTAAAGCGGGACATTTCCCGCTCACCCAGATTTGGCTGATTTTGATTTTTAAATTCATTTTTGATTTGTTATTAATTATTATTAGATTCTGCTAATTCTTGAATTCTTCTAAGCTTCATGACTTCTTCATATTGTATCCATTTTACGCGAATTCGGACTCTATCCGAAGCAGAATTCCAAGACGAACGCAATGGCGCAACCCATTTCCCTTAATTCATCTTATAAAAATTAAGTATTATCTAATTATCTCTTATGTCATGTTTTTAAAATTACGGGGTGTTACATTCTCCCCTCTTCAAAGGATTTCGTCCCCGAAATCTTCGAGTTAAGAAGAATGTATCCCACCATCCATCATCCGTCTACTTATCCATCATCCACAAGCATCCATTGTCCTTAAAAGATTTCTAATGTTATATGAACATATGCAAAAGTGTGTGTATATGTTCCTTATCTAATGCAAATATCAGGTGGTCTATTGATTCAGTTGACCTCCTTAATACGAGACATGATAGTGCCATGCATCCATTATGTATGCAAAAGAATCCTAATGATGCATATCATTTCTATATGAGTGAACAACCATTTATTCAAATGCAACATCCATATGGTAACACATTAAATATAGATCCATTAACTTAAATATGCACACTCATTCATATGCAATATGAAAGTGATTGAGCCGATCTAGTGCCTAATGTGTGTGTAAATGCATTCCGAGCAACCACTAGCAAACACTTACATCCACTTGCATCCACCAAACATAACATGTCTTAAACACATGTTTACAACCATAGGATTTTCAACCTAAAGATCGAAGATATAATCGAGAGGATATACTAAACGATAGAGCAAATATAAACAAAGCGGTAGAAAAGGAGAAGTAAAGAACATGCCCTCAAAAAGGAAAGGGTACGATGCGTGTATTTTGACTTCAGTCTCCCAAGTCGCGTCTCCTTGATCGTCTCCCCATTGGACTTTAACCAACTTGACCTCTCGGTTGTGTAACTTCTTGACCTCCGATCCCAGGATGCATGTAGGAACTCGTCTAACCGTGGCATCTTGCTCTACTTCAACTTCTCTAAGCATGCTCGGCTCTACTACTTCCACAGTATCATGTAAACACTTCCTCAAATGCGACATATGAAATACGTCACGATCACCACCAAGCTTCTTAGGCAACTTTACTCTGTAGGCCATCTGCCCAATTATTTCTGTAATGGGGAATGGTCCTACGAACCTTGGTGCCAATTTCACTACAGACCCAAAATGAACTACATTCCTCAATGGTGATACTTTAATAAAGACTATGTCTCCAACACTGAACTCTAGATCGTTTCTTCTCTTATCAGCATATGACTTTTGTGGGTCCTATGCCGTCTTCATGCATCTTCGAATCAAGTCTATCTTCTCTGAAGTTTCCCTAATCATCTCGGGCCCAAGAAAAATCTTATCCGTAGACTTCCACCAACAAGTCGGTGATCGGAAAGGTCGTCCATATAGAGCCTCAAAAGGTGCCATGCCAATACTAGTCTGATAGTTGTTGTTGTAGGCGAACTCTACTAATGGAAGATGTTCCTTACATGTCCCTCCAAATCCTAAGATACATAACCTCAAAAGACCTTCTAGGATACTATTCACTCTCTCGGTTTGGCCGTCCGTCTGAGGGTGATAAGCGGTGCTCAAACACAATTGCATTCCTATCGCCTCTTGCAAGCTCTTCCAAAATCATTGGTGGGAATGGGATCTCGGTCTCTTACGATACTAGAAGGTATGCCGTGTAGACAAACTATCTCTCAGAGATAAAAAAATGCTAACCATGTCGCTGTTCTTTTACTCTTAATAGGAATGAAATGGGCTCTTTTGGTAAGTCTATCTACTACTACCCAATTCCCTGTATTACCCTCCCTTTACCTCGGCAACCCGTCGATGAAATCCATGGAAACACTTTCCTATTTCCACCGCGGAACCTCTAAAGGGTGAAGCAAACCACCAGGCTTCTTTTGCACAACCTTGACTGCTGGCATACTAAGCATCCAAAAACGAACTCAGCCACATCCTTCTTCATTCCGGCTCAAAAGAAATCTCGCTTCATGTCCCTTTACATCATGTCACCACCGGGATGTATGGTCATCTTATAATGATGTGCTTCTTCAAGGATTGTTCTCCTCAAACTCTTGTCTCATGATACGCAAAGTCTCCCTTCTCTACGCAACCAACCTTTTTCATCTATAGTATACCTACTAAGATGGCTCGAAGACTCCCCTCTTATGAGCTGGTCTACTATCTCTATCAACTATGGGTCATCTCGTTGTGCCGCACCTATCTGTCCCAAAAGCGTAGGTCGTACCTCTAACGATGCCAACAAACCGGGTACATAATCGATAGAGGGTCTAAAGGGAAAGGTAGAGATATACTCTAAACTTTGCCGCTCGACAAACAAAGGACTCAAAGTCAAATTCTTTCTACTCAAGGCGTCAGCTACAACGTTAACCTTGCCAGGGGTATATGCAATCTCAAAATCGTAGGATGCTAAGAAATCCATCCACCTTTATTGCCTTAAGTTTAAATCTTTTTGGGAGAACAAGTACATTAGTGACTTATGGTCTATATATAACTCAAACCTCTCTCCAAGAAAATAGTGACGCCAAGACTTAAGTGCAAAAACTATGGCAGCTAACTCTAAGCCATGGGTAGGGTAATTCTTCTCATGGGCCTTTAACTGCCTTCCACCATAGCATATTACCCTTCCCTCTTGCATCAAAACTGCGTCAATCCCTGTCCGCAAGCACCGATATACACTGTGAACGATTTACTCCTATTTGGCAAAACTAAAACTGGAGCTGTCGTCAATGCCCTCTTCAATCGTTGAATAGCATCATCACGGTCAACATCCCAATAAAAGGTCAAATTATTTTTCGTCAACCGTGTAAGTGGGGTTGATATCTTGGCAAAGTCCTTGATGAACTTTCTGTAATTGCCCGCCAACCCTAGAAAACTTCTTTCTTCCGTTGCGTTCCTAGAAATCTTCCTATCTTGGATTGCTACCACCTTCGCGGGATCAACTGCTATCCCTTCCTTGGAGACAGCATGCCTTAAGAACCTCACTTCCTTTCTCCACATTTGGAGAACTTAGCTTTGAGTTGATGTGCTCAAAGGGTCTCTAAGACTTCCCTAAGATGTAGGGCATGTTCTTCGTCGCTTCTAGAGAATATCAAGATATCATCCACAAAGACTACCAAAACTTGTTTAGAAACTCCCTAAACACCCCACTAATCAATTCTACGAAATAGGCTGGTGCATTCGTCAAACCAAAAGGCATGACGAGCCATTCGAAGAAATCATTAGGAGTCCTAAAAGCCGTCTTATCTATACTATCCTCAACTACCCACAACTGATGAAATCCTGTTGCTAAGCACAACTGCGAGAAAACCGAAGCACCAACCAACTGATCGAAAAAATCATCTATCCTCGGCAATGGGTGTCTATTCTTCTTTGTGAGCTTATTCATCTCCCTATAGTCCACACACAATCTAAGCAAACCATCAGCCTTCGTGGCAAAAATAACTGGGGCACCCCACTCCGAGATACTTCTTCTTATGAACCCTTTTTCAAGCAACTCTTTCACTTGTTTACTAAGCTCCCTCCTCTCTCTAGGATCCATGTGGCGCACAGGCAATGCAACTGGCTTTGCATTGTCCACCAAGCATATATGGAAATCTATCTCTCGTTTTGGAGGTAAGCCCCTAACCTCCTCAAAGACATCTGCATACTCACGGACTACTCAAACAGATTGCAAATCATCAATAGAGGTGTCAAGAGATTTTAGGTAGCTAAGCATAAAAGAACCCTTTGGGTCACAAGAAATATCGAGAGTATTACCCAAACTAGTCAACAGTCTAACTACCCTCTTTTCACAGTCGAGAATAGAACCATTCCTAGCTAGATAATCCATTCCTATAATCGACCCATAGCCCGTGAAGCCAAGCACATAAGCGTTGCATTCGAACTCAAAGCCATACACATATATTCTCAAATCCCGACATAACATAGAAAGATGAGCCGTAACCCCAATAGGATTTGAGACAACAACGAGATCCATAACTAGACTAGCATTTAGGTGCAGTGTTTCAACTAACGACGCAGATATAAACGAATGTGAAGCGCCAGAATCAAACAAAGTTCGAACATGATGATCAAAAAGGAAAATCAAGCATTCAACAGAAATGTTTCTACCTCTCTCTTGTCCTGGTGCCATGAGAGCATGAACCTGCCGTCTAGAAGTAGGTCCTGTCCTCTTCCCTTGCCCTTCTGTAAGGACCCAAGGTTTTTGCGATCCTGAGTACTCGACATACAACATGATGTCGACTATTCAAGCATCGAAAATACCGAATAGTCCATGAAAGAAATTAGAGGGTGAGAATAGATAAGATAGAAACTTAGAATAGAAGAAGAAGAACAACAAAACATCAGAGTAACACGAACCTCACAGCGGAATGAATAACATATAATATATAACATATGTAATCACCCGGAAATCCGAGCCAATTTAAAATTTTTATTTTGGCAATTTTAGCGAATTTTGATTATTTAAAATGAATTATTTTAAATAATAACGACGAGAAATTTATTTTGAATAGAATTCGAACATATATAATATATAGATCGTCGTTAGAATATAAATATTTATTTTAAATTATAAAAGGAATTGAAAACGGCGCGGTAGTTCGATAATTCGATTTCGAAATTCAAATGAATGTACCGGGTGCAAAATAAACCGGATTTTAGTGAAACCAAAAATAATTGAATCTAATAGAGAATATCTTTCCAACGAATCCGAAAAATTGAAATTTCATAGCGGGAATCAAAAGATATGTCCAGTTGAAAATTCTGAATAGTCGCTATAGAATTCAGGACCTTAAAAATGGCCATTTTGCAAACGACCTCAGATTTCGACGAAACAACTTTTGTTGGGTCCGCGATGTCAAATTATTGCTAGGTTTCAAATTTCGTAATTTTTCGAATCAATATGTGAGCATGGCAAAGGAAAACACGTTTGACCAGTTTTAGTTGATTTTAATCGACTGGAAAATGGCCATTTTTCAAACGGTCTCAGAATCTGATGAAATTAATTTTGTTAGGACCGTATCGTCAATACGAAGCTAGAAAATATTTTTCGGGAAATTTTCTAGTTAGTATGTGACCCCAGTAAATTGAAATGTGCGTTCAAATTCAATATATAGAGTTATATTTTGATTTTGAACAAAAACTGATCGTAATGATAAAATAGACTTACGATATATATCCCATTGTGTTCAGAATGGGGGTAATTAGCTAGGAACGACAGTCGTTGGGATTCGATTGGAGTTACTGGTGATAAACAATTAAATGATGAATTAAAATATTATTATATTATATTATATATATAATACCCCTCCTTTTCACATAACCCCCCACCCAAATCGATTTCATTCAAAAGAATTAAAAAAACTTCCAATTCGCGACAGCCGACCCCACCTGGACCGCGTCGCGCCACCATCGCCTACCGTAGGCTGGCGCCTCCACCACCAAGACCCCCAGCGCGCCCCTCCCTCATCTCCTCCTTCATCGTCTCCCTTCCCTCTCCTTTTCCCGCTTCAGAAACCGCGCCCCCCCTCCCAAACGTTCGAACCCCAGATCGACGAGCCCCTGGCCAAACCCTCCATCGCGTCCAAACCCCCCTCTTCCTCAGAGAAAACATTGAGTCTTTATATTTCCTTTATATATATATATTAAAGTATTTTTTTTAATCCGATTTCTATTTATTTAACGCTATGAAGTTAGGATTTTTTGTCATGAAGAAATTAGGATTGTTGTCATGAAGAAGTTAGGATTTTGTTATGTAAAAGAAACGTTTTTCCAAAGTAAAAATGAATGATTTTTATATATTGAATAGTGAAGTAAAAATTCGATTTTTATATATTGAATAGCGAAGTAAAAATTCGATTTTTATATATTGAACAGCGAAGTAAAAATTCGATTTTTATATATTGAATAGCAAAGCAAAAATTCGATTTTTATATATTAAATAGCAAAGTAAAAATTCGATTTTTATATATTGAATAGCAAAGTAAAAATTTGATTTTTATATATTGAATAGCGAAGTAAAAATTCGATTTTTATATATTGAATAGCAAAGTAAAAATTTGATTTTTATATATTGAATAGCGAAGTAAAAATTCGATTTTTATATATTGAATAGCGAAGTAAAAAAATTCAATTTTTATATATTGAATAGCAAAGTAAAAATTCGATTTTTATATATTGAATAGGAAAGTAAAAATTCGATTTTTATATATTGAATAGCGAAGTAAAAATGTGATTTTTACATATGTAGAGAATACGGGCAAAGAAAGTGGCAAGAGGCGAGAACGGCGAAGATTTCTACAAAGAAGAGTCGAGGCGTTTGATTTAGCTATTCGGTGAGAACTTCTCACTTTTAATTTTTCTAGTTATAATATATACTAGGATGCAGACGGTGTTTAGTAGCACCCGACACCCGTCGTCCACAGACCACGGACGACTTGTATGCTTGTTTGTATGATTTTGATGTGTAGTTGATTGTGTGTTGTGATGTGAAATGAAATAAAATATTTATACAGTTAAAAATATTTTATAGTTAAAAATAGAATTTTAACGTGTATATGAAATGAAATAAAAATAAACAAATTGGACGATTTGTTTATATACACAAATTTGACTGATATTAATTGGGACGATAAATTTTACACATCGCCCAACTGCACAAATAAAATCTGTGTTTGATTGTTTGAAACCCCACACGGGTATTGGGATGATAGATGACATACACTAATCCCAATAATTAGTTGTATGTCGATCGATTGATTGACAGACTGTTATGAGCGTTAAATATTTATATTTGATGCTTATACAGTGTAGAATGCACTTTGGATGATGGTTGATTATTCATTGTTGTTATTGTATACCTATGTTGTAGAAAATCCATATAATTAACATTATATGGTAATTGGTTGGGCCTCATTCCAGTTTTGAAAAAAAGAAAGTTTTGAAATAGAAATATTTGAAATAGAATATTTGAAAATGAAATATTTGAAATAGAAATATTTGAAATAGAATATTTGAAAATAGAAATATATGAAGCCGTGTTGATTAGATTGACGCCATTTTGACGTGAACGATATTTATATCGATTTTATTCATTTTATAATGAATATCGAAAGTGATTTCAAAATCTGATATTTTGAAAAGAAATGAATTCGAATTGAAATTGAATATAAATGAATTCGAATTGAAATTGAATACAAATGAATTCGAATTGAAATTGAATACAAATGAATTCGAATTGAAATTGAATATAAATGAATTCGAATTGAAATTGAATATAAATGAATTCGAATGGAAATTGAATATAAATGAATTCGAATGGAAATTGAATTGAATTGAAAACGAACTGAAATTGAATTAGAAATCAATTTGAAATGAATTCGATTTGATATGAATTTAAAACGAATTTATAAGAAAAAATTCAATTTTGATTTGAATTAGAAAAGAAGTTGAAATCGTTTTGAAAACGAATTTAAAACAATTTATAAAATACGTTTTAAAAAGGAAATCGACAAAGTATATATTATATATTATATATTATATATATATATATATACAATATAATGGCCTGAATAGAACGAGCGGCGCCGCGGCAGTTCGCGAATTTCGACCATTGACTTCGAACGGATATTACGGGAGATTCGACCGTTGGATTCTCCTGATACCGGAACCGTTGGGTTCGTATCGAAAAGAGCTTTCTAACGAATATTAGAAATTTGAAATCTAATGGTTAGATTTGGAATTATGTCCAAATCAAATTTGGAAAAGGTCGCTATAAGTGCAATTCGATGGCCATTGATGGAAATCGACTGTACGGGCCTTGATAAAATTATTAAAAATAGTAATAATTCGTGTAAAATCATAAGAAATGATTTGTGAAGATTTGGGATGAAAAACTCCATATTTGAAAAGATAAAAATAGATTTTTATCGAAATGAACTAGTGTTGAACTAGAATTATAATTCTATTTATTTTTAAATAAATAAGTGGGATTTGAAAAGGGTTTTAAAAGTAACCAGAATTTCCAATAATTGAATTGGAATGGATTTGAATCGAAATTGTCTTTGGATTATTTCGATGTTGGATTTCGTGATGATACAGATATTGTTATGGGAATTTGAAAGATATATTTATATCGTTATTTCCAATACGATATTTGTTGGTTGTAGAATCTGATATTGAATATGAGCCGATATAATTTCTATTCAGAGCCTTGTATTTAATATCAAATGTGATTTGGGTTTGTCGTGAATGGTGTCTTCATTAACACCGTTCTTAAGCCAAGTTGAGAAAAAGATTAAATCTCTTATTTAGATTTAATGAAGTGTACCAATTAAATAATATTTAATTGAAATTGAATTCGAATTGATTCTTGGGTTTATCGTGAACGGTGTTTTAAATAACACTCATTCTTAAACCCGATAATTAATAGAATGTGATTTTGGGTCGTCGTGAACGGTATCTTCAATAATACTATTCTTAGACCCAACGTAGTTAAGAAAATCAGAAACTAACTGGAGATTAGTTAAGTCGAATGGTTTCTTGGATTTTGATCTGATGTTGGTTTCGGCCTTCGGGGTTAATATTTAGGGAATTGCTTACTTGCTAATTTACGGTTTGGGACTAATTGAATTGTGATGTGATTTAGGGGTTTATCGTGAACCGTGTTTAAAATGACATTGATTCTTTAACCCAGTTAAAGATTAAAACTAAGTGGAGTTTTAATGAATCTTTAATTAGATTGAAAAGATCGAGAATGGAGTATCACCAATTTTGCTCCAGGCGATAGTTAAATCTTTAATTAGATTTGAACGTGAAATGGTAATTGAATTCACCGATAACACCGTGGTGTTAGATATGAAGTATTACCAGTTTTACTTCATGGGATGAATAGGTTGGGATTGGGAAATTAAAACAAATGATTACTTCGGTAAGATTCGTTATTCCCGACTAGTTTGGATAAACCAAAATTTGGTTTGAATTGATTTTCAAAGGAAGATTAAAGAATAAATTCAAGGAATTTATCTTTGTGAAAATTAATGGGAACCTTTCCCTATGAATGTGAAATTTAGAAACTAACTGTCGTTTAGCTAAGTAGAATGGTTTTCTGGACTTTGATCTGATGTTGGTTTCGGCCTTCGGGGTTAATATTTGGGGAATTATTCTCTTGTTAATTTACGGTTAGTGACTGATGAATTGGAATGAGGAATATGTTGTGTTTGTGTAACACTTGTTTATTATATACTTGAGTTGCTCAGAAAGACCGGGCTTATCCCATTCTGAATAACTGAATCGACGATAAGAAATCGAAGATGAAGACGATGGTCGAAGACCGGAGATCTTCACCTCGTTTGGATGGTAACCGAGGTCCATATTGGGAGGCATCCCGAAATATGGATAATGAGTGGTGATCGTCCAGACGTATGTGGTGATCGATGGGTTTGCGAGGTATTTAGTGCCTCCGGTTTCGTTCAGACCCAGAACGGACTTGCAAATGGAAAGTGTGTCTGACATTGGAATTTATTCTGTGTGATTGATAGCCATCAGTTGCACGGTGTGAATTGCCTGTGTGGCATGCTAAGATGCAGTGATCAGGGCTTCTGTTGAAAAGCTAAGTCTTGTGGTGATGATCAAAGCACCGCCTACGTGGCGTAGCTTTGTGTATAACGTGAAATCGCGAGCCTCACACCCCGGTATAAACCAGAAAGGGAGAAAGGACCTCAGGGAGGGCCTGCGTTTCCTCCTAGCTAGAAGTGGCGTCAATGGTTTTACATGCCATGACGAGTTTGACTTTTGTGGTTGTTGCTGTAGCGAGGTGCCTCGGTTAGATCGGACGATTCGGGTCCGATGGAGTCATTCGTTGGCTCGCTTACGCCCTAAAGGGCGGGGAAACGTAGTGTTCAGGCATTTTCATCCACATTGGTGGACCGGCCCTGACGATCCAAGGGTCGATGCGTTCTGATCCTGAGACTCGGGCTAGGCAGTCTCGAATTCGGTAAGGACTATCTTTTGCCTTGGTTCATGACGGAAATCCAATTTCCAAGTACGTGATTTTGCGGTTTTAATTGTAGAACTAGTATGGCGACATGATATATGGTACCCATGCCGTCTATGATTGATACTTATGATTTGAAAGTGTTTTTGACACTATACACTTATAATAGTATCAAATGATTTGTTTTAAACATACTAAGCATGTTTGGCTATTATAAGGGAAAACCCTATCCCCCGGCTTGCGTTGCATTGTGTGATAGGACCTGGGTCTTATAATAGCTTCATTTTTTCAAAAAGCATTGTGTTGTTTTGTTATATGCACTGGTATTCTTGGGAGGAAACCCGTTCCGTGTTATACGGCGTGGTCCCTTGATATATCTGATTTAAAGTAAAGTTTTAAATAACTGTTTTAGTTCTCACACCAGTCCCATGACTGACCTGAAGTTTATTGTTTTAACCTGAACTCTGGGTGCCCTTATTTTGACACGGGCAGCTAGTAGTTTTGGTTTTGGAGATTTATATTCACAGGATCCTGGTTTACAGCTGGAACGATATCCGAAAAGCTTTGTATCCGTATATCTCTTTCAATTGTGTATTGTATTATTTTCCGCTGCTATGTAATGTATTGTAATCTCTGATATTTATCGAATGTATATTATTTGTTTATACTATGTATATTCTTGTATTCTGATGAATTATTGTAATATACAATGAAATGTTCTTCCGTCTGCGTTCTATTTGGTCGTGTTCTCGAAACAATCAGGCGTTTCGAACGGTCTAGATCGGTTTAGCGACTGATTCGGATCGAGCGAAATTCCTTTTCGTCACAGTTGGTATCAGATCTTTGGTTTACAAAGCTCAGAGAACAAAACACATTAGAACCATACGAAAGAATTCATCAAATATTGGATTAGTTATATCCAATTAGAATGACTCGTTAGAGATGGAATCAGTAGTATCCCAGAACGAGTATGAAGAGTATATTTTTAAAATAAAAACAAGTTTGTTTTGAAAATTCAAATCACTTATTCGTATTTGATTATTTATTATATATTAATTTGGACAATCCAATATATAAAGATTTTGCATATATGTCTTGCAAACGTGTGTTCGAAGTTTTAATATACTGATTAGATATAGGATCCCTCTAGTGCCCGGGGATAATTCTGGTGACGGGGCACCATCGCCAGTATTTATTTTCGAGTTTCGAAAGTGAGATTTCTATATATTTCCATTTGATTGTTGTGAGAACCGAAACTAGATAGGGCTTATTGTTGTGATTTGGCATCAAAAATGTGATTTTTAACTATATATCAAAGTTATGCATTTTAAATGATAACCAACTAATTGATGGTGGTTGTGTTGTTGATTATTGGTTGATTAATTAATTTTTTTAACCATTTAGCCAAATTGACCAAAAAGTGAATTGTATTGAAAATTAGTCGCATTTGCTTGCATATACATGTACTTACATTGAACAGGTCATAGCAAGGAAGCTAGAGCAGAAGAATAAAATTGTTTGCCCGACAAATAGGTACATGTTTATCATAATTTACTGTTTTGTTTGGGTGATGATGATTTTATGAGCCGATTGGCTAGCCACTTGGCTTTTTCTTTTTCTTTTTCTTTTTGAGATCAGAAGGCCTATATGGCAATTTCGGGATTTTCCCGTTGCTCCCGGTGCAGGGGAGGTTATGGCGAAATTTTTCGAAAATTTAGGGTGTTAGCCAAATTTTTGAAAAATTTGAACAGTTCTTAGAAACTGAAAAGTTGAAGAACTTAAGCCGTAGTCAAAATAATGAAAGTTGAGTTGATTAGTTAAACAACTTTCGGCTTCGTTCCTTTTCGGGGACGAAAAGTTTTAAGTGGGGGAGATTGTAATAACCCGGAAATCCGAGCCAATTTAAAATTTTTATTTTGGCAATTTTAGCGAATTTTGATTATTTCAAATGAATTATTTTAAATAATAACGATGAGAAATTTATTTTGAATAGAATTCGAACGTATATATTATATAGATCGTCATTAGAATATAAATATTTATTTTAAATTATAAAAGAAATTGAAAATGGCGTGGTAGTTCGATAATTCGATTTCGAAATTCAAATGAATGTACCGGGTGCAAAATAAACCGGATTTTAGTGAAACCAAAAATAATTGAATCTAATAGAGAATATCTTTCCAACGAATCCGAAAAATTGAAATTTCATATCGGGAATCAAAAGATATGTCCAATTGAAAATTCTGAATAGTCGCTATAGAATTCAGGCCCTTAAAAATGGCCATTTTGCAAACGACCTCAGATTTCGACGAAACCAGTTTTGTTGGATCCGCGATGTCAAATTATTGCTAGGTTTCAAATTTCGTAATTTTTCGAATCAATATGTGAGCTTGGCACAGGAAAACGCGTTTGACCAGTTTCAGTTGATTTTAATCGACTGGAAAATGGCCATTTTTCAAACGGTCTCAGAATCTGATGAAATTAGTTTTGTTAGGACCGAATCGTCAATACGAAGCTAAGAAATATTTTTTGGGAAATTTTCTAGTTAGTATGTGACCCCAGTAAATTGAAATGTGCGTTCAAATTCAATATATAGAGTTATATTTTGATTTTGAACGAAAACTGATCGTAACGATAAAATGGACTTACGATATATATCCCATTGTGTTCAGAATGGGGGTAATTAGCTAGGAACGACAGTCGTTGGGATTTGATTGGAGTTAGTGGTGATAAACAGTTAAATGATGAATTAAAATATTATTATATTATATTATATATATAATACCCCTCCTTTTCACATCACCCCCACCCAAATCGATTTCATTCAGAAGAATTAAAAAAAAAAGCTTCCAATTCGCGACAGCCGACCCCCCTGGACCGCGTCGCGCCGCCATCGCCTACCGTAGGCTGGCGCCTCCACCACCAAGACCCCCAGCGCGCCCCTCCCTAATCTCCTCCTTCATCGTCTCCCTCCCCTCTCCTTTTCCTGCTTCAGAAACCGCGACCCCCCCCCCCCCAAAACGCTTGAACCCCAGATCGACGAGCCCCTGGCCAAACCCTCCATCGCATCCAAACCCCCCCCCCCCTCTTCCTCAGAGAAAACAGTGAGTCTTTATATTTCCTTTATATATATTAAAGTAGTGTTTTTAATCCGATTTCTATTTATTTAACGCTATGAAGTTAGGATTTTTTGTCATGAAGAAATTAGGATTATTGTCATGAAGAAGTTAGGATTTTGTTATGTAAAAGAAACGTTTTTCCAAAGTAAAAAGGATTGATTTTTATATATTGAATAGCGACGTAAAAATTCGATTTTTATATATTTAATAGCGAAGTAAAAATTCGATTTTTATATATTGAATAGCGAAGTAAAAATTCGGTTTTTATACATTGAATAGCAAAGAAAAATTCGATTTTTATATATTGAATAGCAAAGCAAAAATTCGATTTTTATATATTGAATAGCAAAGTAAAAATTTGATTTTTATATATTGAATAGCGAAGTAAAAATTCGATTTTTATATATTGAATAGCAAAGTAAAAATTTGATTTTTATATATTGAATAGCGAAGTAAAAATTCGATTTTTATATATTGAATAGCAAAGTAAAAATTTGATTTTTATATGTTGAATAGCGAAGTAAAAATTCGATTTTTATATATTGAATAGCGAAGTAAAAAATTCGTTTTTTATACATTGAATAGCAAAGTAAAAATTCGATTTTTATATATTGAATAGCAAAGTAAAAATTCGATTTTTATATATTGAATAGCGAAGTAAAAATGTGATTTTTACATATGTAGAGAATACGGGAAAAGAAAGTGACAAAAGGCGAGAACGGTGAAGATTTCTACAAAGAAGAGTCGAGGCGTTTGATTTAGCTATTCGGTAAGAATTTCTCACTTTTAATTTTTCTAGTTAAAATATATACTAGGATGCAGACGGTGTTTAGTAACACCCGACACCCGTCGTCCACAGACCATGAACGGCTTGTATGCTTGTTTGTATGATTTTGATGTGTAGTTGATTGTGTGTTGTGATGTGAAATGAAATAAAATATTTATATAGTTAAAAATATTTTATAGTTAAAAATAGAATTTTAACGTGTATATGAAATGAAATAAAAATAAACAAATCGGACGATTTGTTTATATAAACACATTTGACTGATATTGATTGGGATGATAAATTTTACACATCGCCCAACTGCACAAATAAAATCTGTGTTTGATTGTTTGAAACTCCACACGGGTATTGGGATGATAGACCACATACACTAATCCCAATAATTAGTTGTATGTCGATCGATTGATTGACATACTGTTATGAGCGTTAAATATTTATATTTGATGCTTATACAGTGTAGAATGCACTTTGGATGATGGTTGATTATTCATCGTTGTTATTGTATACCTATGTTGTAGAAAATCCATATAATTAACATTATATGGTAATTGATTGGGCCTCATTCCAGTTTTGAAAAAAAGAAAGTTTTGAAATAGAAATATTTGAAATAGAATATTTGAAAAAGAAATATTTGAAATAGAAATATTTGAAATAGAATATTTGAAAATAGAAATATATGAAGTCGTGTTGATTAGATTGACGCCATTTTGACGTGGACGATATTTATATCGATTTTATTCATTTTATAATGAATATCAAAAGTGATTTCAAAATCTGATATTTTGAAAAGAAATGAATTCGAATTGAAATTGAATACAAATGAATTCGAATTGAAATTGAATACAAATGAATTTGAATTGAAATTGAATACAAATGAATTCGAATTGAAATTGAATATAAATGAATTCGAATGGAAATTGAATATAAATGAATTCGAATGGAAATTGAATTGAATTGAAAACGAACTGAAATTGAATTAGAAATCAATTTGAAATGATTTCGATTTGAAATGAATTTAAAACGAATTTATGAGGAAAAATTCAATTTTGATTTGAATTAGAAAAGAAGTTGAAATCGTTTTGAAAACGAATTTAAAAC